>OX411773.1:9455909-10655909 GCA_948252455.1 Acleris cristana
TATGGCGGCATTGGCTACTTATTAGATCAGTGCTTGCGTAATAATTTTCTGGTTTTTGAGTATTGAACCCTGTACCCGTCATTGCCGATTGATTGGCAGTATTATATTGTATAGTAAATAATAGAAATACCCAGTACCTTTCAAAGTAAGCTTCTTCTTTTACTAGCCATTGTACCCATTCAATAGCTTTCTGTTCATGCTCCAGTGCGGCTGGAAAAGAGAAACAGATATCTACAGACATAGTGCTGCATCATCGCATTTAGTCGGATAAGCTCATATTCATCATGCTTTCTCAATAAGCTTATTGATAGGTACTAAAGCTGATTGAGAAAGCAAGATAACTACGAACTTTTCCTATAAAAACGATGTCGTATGTTTATTCACATCATCAGTAATATACACTTGGGAGCAAAGAAATCACCACTTATTACTGAATTTCCATAGAAAGTGGCCCAATTTCTTTGTTCCCAAGTATAATTTGAACTAAATTTAATTAAGTTGAATATATTGATTGCTATAGTCCATACCGTAAGTGACTTTAAGTGTAAGTGACACCTGCCAAAGTTAAGGTAACATTAGCTTAAAATTTACTTGATCTTTAAATTTTCTTTGATTGAATATCTCTTCGATTGAGTTAGCATAAATGACAATTTATTTGTAGCATAACATAGGTGTTTACATAAACTAAACATGCAATCATGCAATAACGTGCTTCACGTTATTACTAAATGAAATTATGCAGATGTTGTTTAGAATGCAGTCAAAATTATACCTTTGTGTTACTGGCCATGCTATTTGATTCTATGTCACACATTAACTCATGAATCAAAAACATTTTGAACTAAACATACCCATCAGAGACGGACAGGCTAAGATCATACAAAGACTTAGCGAAACAAATCGAACTCCAGCAGGAGTTGGGGGAGGCTTCTGTGTCACAAGCCTCAGGAGTCCAGCTATTTCATCATCTTGAAACTTAATTCCAGCAATGCCCCTAAGGGCGCAGTAAAGCCGCAGTAGTGCTGAGGCATCCACACCAGCCGATGCATCTTTTAGTTTATTCAAAAGCTCTTGGCGTAATTTGGTAAGAGCAGCATGTCCATCTCCCTTGCCTCTTTTATGAGAGTTACGGAGAAATGTGGCAAACCAGGCTCTGGTAGTTTGATCTGACCCAAGTAGTAATCCAGACATAAATGACACCTGAAAAACACCCAATTTAAGACTCTGATTTAGATTTTTAAGAGGAATTACTATGTGGATAAAAGAAAACCTTACCAAATCATCCTCATGGTATGTCAGAGTAAGTGTTATGACCAGCACTGGCAGACGAGCTGCAGCAGCAGCTTTGGATCTGACTGATGCAGCTATGTACGGGCAGGCAGCACAAAGTGTACTTAGGGTTTTTGCCCTTATGCCACCCTCCTCACCTCGATCCGTATTTGTAACTAGTGATTCTACAACTATAAGAAAAAATTGAATGAGTATACACCATCGATAAATTATAAATTTATTAAATTATAAATCTACCTTCTTGAAGTGTATCAGGCATGTTGGCAATGACCCAGGAGATTATAGTTGGGCCTTTATTCACATAAAGCAAAACCTCAACAACATCACAGATGTTTAATAGGTTTGGCAGCTCAGCAAGGCTGATGCAAATTACGTCTGTAATCTCCTCTAGGTACACATCATTGTCAAACAGCTCAGATGGTTTGATGGAGCTCTCTACATTAGTATTCTTGTGCTGGCTGTATTCTGCTATTTGTGCTTGCATTTGTAATATCTCAGACAAAACGAGACGAACTCGTCTGGCTGAATCAGCTTGTTCAAAGTCACTTGCTATGCCATTATTGATATTTTGTATGAGAAATGAATCAGTGTACTGTGATCCATTCTTTTGCCTGAAAATAAAATAAAATGACATTTGAAACATAATATATCAATAACCAAATTTCTTTCATTTAAATTGTTATGACACAGATTAATGTTTCCAAGTGACTGTACTTGTACCACTGATAAAAGACAGGTCAAATGGGTCCAAGCTTGAGAGTACTACAGGCCACTAAATATGGCCATCATAATCCCTAACATTAGAATTGCCTTAGTATGCAAAATTTTCTAGTCAATCCAATGACTACGTAAAATGTAGGATAAACATTATAACATCTAGATTTGTTTACCAAGTTAGTTATGTATATACTTAAAAATGCAATTTCCTGATATTCCTGATATACCTTAACTTTTTGTGTCAGAGTTATATATGCAGTATCAGTAGGCAGGATTTTATTATTACCCCACATTTAAAAAATATTGAGGGCATCAGTTTTTTTCTGACAGTAGTTCAAAATTCACCATGTTGGAAGAAAAATGACACATGGGATCACTAGCTACAAATGAGTTAAAAAAATTTGCCAGTCAAAAAAGAGTTAGAAGCATATTTTGAAAAGTGCTTATTGACAAGTAAAGCCTAATTAATATAAGTGAAAAAAAACCATATATGCTGACTTACCTCATCTGCTGTTCTTTTATCACCTCTACCTCTAAGGTATGGAATTCAATAGACAAGAGGGACACAATAAAGTTGACCATGTCCATTCCAGAGAGAAGAGTCAGAATTTCCTTCTTAGCTTCTGCACAGTATTTGGTGATGTCCAATGGTGATATTAGTGCCATGCGTACCAGACATGGTATTATGGGTCTTATTTCATCTGGTGGGCATTTTGTAAGGGTTTCTATGTCTAAATCTTTCAAAGCTTTAAACACATGTGGTTGTACTGGTTTCATGAATGTTACATTCATGATTTTCTTATGTCTATTCAAACCTGCAGATAATAAATACAGTTAAAACAATTAAAACGAAGCTTGATCAGTATTAGGTGTTTTTATTTAATTACTGATTTTTTTAATAGAACAACCTACTTTTATTATATTTTGGTACATACCGTTTATTCTTTACATGGGAATATTAGAAAGAACACTATCTGCCTATACTGCCTGTATTACTGCATTTACTAGTTTCTATTGACGGGATTATTTCCTGAATGCCTAAAGCCACTCACGAGTCTCACGACGCGTCAAGTTAAGCATAGTAAAAGAAACGGGCAATTTGCTCAAAATCTGTGCAGGAACATATTATTACTTTTAGTTATTTGTTTATCTCTTGTACTACGTATAAGCGTCGTTTCGGTAATTATATTGGATTAATTGTATGGACTTAACCAAAGAGTAGTATAATACTATAGGGAATTTTTTAACCCATAACAAACAAACCAAATGGTCGGCGTATCGCTCGGCTCAGTCTAGCCTTTAGAGATATGCCCTGCAATCTGTGGTCTAGCTTGACTGACATTTGACACTGACGTAAGTGAGTTGTATTTTCGCTTACAAAACCAAAAAACAAACATTTTGAAGTTATTACCAGCGAAATGAAAGAATAGTACTACAAAGTAAAAATTATATATTAATATAATAAACTAACCTAGATTCTTACAACTTAAATTTACTAACTAACTGCCGCACTTAGAGACCTCAATTAAATTAAATGCTTGTTTAGTGACGTGTTGTCTTATTCTATGCCTATAGCAAAGAATGTGACAGCAGCTACTTTAATCAAGCATTAATAATTGACGTCTCTGAGTATGGCAGTTAGACTAAGTATTAGAATAGAATAGAATTACTTTATTTCAGGCAACAAGGCCCATATTTACAAATACCTTACAGACTAACATACATAACAATACACTTTCGCGGTGTCCGCTAGCCGGCGGTCACGGAATCGCCGAAATATGACACCCCTCGGCCAGTATCCCTCCATTAAAAAGGTCGACAGATCTTTGGTCGGTACTCTCACCACAAATGACTTAAAATTAACCTTGTGGCGGGGCTCCAACCACTCGACCCGAAGGGTAATTCCGGTCTTAACTAGTACATACTTTACGAGCTCCTTTGCCTCCGTAGAGTAATGTAATCGGGATACATACAGCTGCGTCGTGGGCGTAGCAGAACACAGCAAGTGGTTCGGTCCGGTCGGTGCGGGGCCGCACTGGTTCCTCGGGGAGTCGGGGCAGGCTTCGTCTTCCTCTCCACCCTGGTAAAACCATATTTGTCCTGCTTGGGACACGTCGAGGGCAGCACCCCACGAACGGGTTTACTGCGGTTCTGCTTCCCCTCAATAGGAAGCTGTGCTGGTTGCCTAGCGATTGGTCGCTTGGCAGCAGCAGCATACGCGCGATTTGAGGTCGTCGATCGCACGCATGGTGTCACCTCAGCCGGGACAGAAGAGCGGGCGGCGGGGCGCGGAGCGGCACTGTGTATAGCGCCGGCCGGTAACGCATCCAATTTTACTGACTCAATATTGTCTACGGGTGCATTTTGCGGCCCGTGACATGCACTCACAATAGAGGTAGGTACCTAATGCGGTGACCTACTTTCCGAAACAGCATTTCGTAATAACAGAGGCTCTACTTTGAAATCCGTAATTCGAACTTCGTCTATTGCTATCCCTTTTGCTCTCGACGCGTCACTAATTCGCAAGAAAGTGACGGGGCGATCCGAAGTTCGAATTACTGATTTCAAAGTAGAGCCCCAGTACTTCGGCACGTAATTCACTCATGATGTTATTTGAAGCCTCTAATTTAGACTGCGTCTCAGCCAAACTGCCCTTCAGGAACGTAATGTCCTTTAGAAGCCTAGTGACGTCGACGTGGTCAAACGAGACGGGTGGCAGCCTATTCAGATGCTTCGCCGCGAAGGCAGGCCCAGCCTCGTCTTCCACATTAATCTTTCGGAACATATCGATGATGTCCTGCAGACTCTTGGCTCCTCCATCCCTCCGGCGGGATGGCATCAAGTCGGTCTTGCCCAGCGACTGGAAAAGTAGCGCCTTGCCGCTGCAAATCTCCTTCTCCTTGAAGTTAGTTTTCCAGACCTGCAGGATGCTGACGTTGTTCATGCAGCCATCGTTGATCGCGTTCTGTATGAACACCGACAGCTCGTTGGCGGCCCGTGACATGCACTCACAATAGAGGTAGGTACCTAATGCGGTGACCTACTTTCCGAAACAGCATTTCGTAATAACAGAGGCTCTACTTTGAAATCCGTAATTCGAACTTCGTCTATTGCTATCCCTTTTGCTCTCGACGCGTCACTAATTCGCAAGAAAGTGACGGGGCGATCCGAAGTTCGAATTACTGATTTCAAAGTAGAGCCCCAGTACTTCGGCACGTAATTCACTCATGATGTTATTTGAAGCCTCTAATTTAGACTGCGTCTCAGCCAAACTGCCCTTCAGGAACGTAATGTCCTTTAGAAGCCTAGTGACGTCGACGTGGTCAAACGAGACGGGTGGCAGCCTATTCAGATGCTTCGCCGCGAAGGCAGGCCCAGCCTCGTCTTCCACATTAATCTTTCGGAACATATCGATGATGTCCTGCAGACTCTTGGCTCCTCCATCCCTCCGGCGGGATGGCATCAAGTCGGTCTTGCCCAGCGACTGGAAAAGTAGCGCCTTGCCGCTGCAAATCTCCTTCTCCTTGAAGTTAGTTTTCCAGACCTGCAGGATGCTGACGTTGTTCATGCAGCCATCGTTGATCGCGTTCTGTATGAACACCGACAGCTCGTTGGCTATGCTAGGCGACCAGTTGCTGAGAACCCATAGCGAAAGTGACAGGCAGCGGCTATCGCGGTTCGCGAATACGCATAAGAATTCTTAGATTTATAAATTCCTTCACATTTGAATGTTGGGGTGGGTATTTTTAAGTAGAACACAAATTTCACAACAGAAGTGTGAATTCTTCTAAACAAAACAAACAAAGAAACGGCAACTAGGTATTTCAATTAGTAAAATCCCATCAATAAATAAATTCCCCGTACGGGGATCGTTGTACCTGCGACCTCAAGTTCATAAAATCGCGCACATAGATCAGTGAGCTACCGTGGCGAATACTCGATGCGTTGAAATTAATCTTCAGTTTCTCTAGTCACGTGACGGTATACTTGCGTCACAAAATCACATAAAAGCTGTGTGATTCTCAAACTTTTTTAAGCGACGTCACCGTTTTAAAATAAGTACTTAATATTTTACGGATCCCCAAAACAAGCAAAAGCTTTTCATGTTTGTTATTTATTAAAAATTATAAAATAGTTTACTTGAGCTTCATTTTTTAGGAAGCCTAACCCAGACCCAGACTCAGGGCTCCGCAGTGACTTACGTAGGTGAGTGATTCATGAAGTGACAAGATGCGACGACTTTTCAAAATAGCTTATCAAAATTTCGACCACCTTGCCGTTGTTTTCAGGCGCCTGAAACATGTTTTCAGTTTGTTTCATGTCATCCGCTATCAGATTACGCCATAACTTTAAAACCCATTTTCAGGCGATTTCAGGACCCCTTATGAGCCTTTGAATTACATTCCAGTATAGTTTAAACTACTAGGTATTTTCCAAAACCGGTTTTATTGTTTAACTTAAGACCATGACAAATCCTTCGGTCACAGACATTTGTTGAGGCACTATAAAACCTTGTCACAGGAAGGCAAGATAATTATGTCCATACTGAGTCGACGTAGAATTTGACGATGTCACCTTGACTGTTGACGGAGAAAAAACAGCCTACTTTTGTATCATTTCATATTAGACAAATTGTCATTTATAGAACCGGTTTGAATCTTAAATAGTAGAATAATTTGATGACTCGGTATATCTGCTCATGGTGATGTAGGAGGTGAGGCGGATGGCCGGACGGGGTGTCGGGCGTCGGGTTGTCAGGGTGTCAGGGCGCTGGGCGGCCGCGCGGGTGGCAGCGGCGGCGGGCGGCGGCCGGCGCGGCGCGGCGGCAGTCGCACGCGGGCACGTGCGCGCACCGCCCTCGCGCCGCGACCTCGCCTCGCGCGCCCCGCGCACCGCCGACCCGACTCGCTCAATATTCCAGGACAATATCATACTAAGTAAAATATCCAAATAACTCTCCGAAATTTTCTTACACGACGTTTGCCTTATACGGCAAAACAAACCACGGGGCGATATCAATGCCATTTAAACGATTTATGGGTCAATAGTGTAAATTGTCCGAGATTGCTTACATCATATCAAAGAACTCGGCGGGAAATCCGTCTAAAACATCGCTGCAAAATAAGCCCGACCAAATACATTTACTTCGCTTGTTATAAAATAATGATGAAAGACATTCAGTGCACATATTCCTGTAAGTAATAAGTTTCTGAACCATGGCGATAAGGGATCTGTTCAATATAGATAGGTAACAACAAAATATATATAGGAATAAAGACAAACTGAAATAAGAACCAGTTTGATACAAAAGTGTTTAAAGTATTTTATCCGTTTAATCAGAGCTAAAAGGATTCGAGACCGCTTTAATAATTTTCACACCCACCCAAATATCCATATTTTTGTTTTAATTCAGTTCATATAACTGAGCAAATATCAACACTGTTACCATAAAAAAAAACTATTTTTAGGTGGTTAAGAAAAACTTGGATGATACTGAGGAGACGTAGGGAATGATTTATCCTAAAATTTTGGCACACGCACAACCGGCCCGGAGTCATTTGACCAACAGTAAGCAAGCGGTGTTTGCTTACAATCCAGTAAATTACCAGAGACAATGTAAAATTATTTCATTTACAAAGATGTTAGGTAGGTACTCTGTCTTCTTTGAGATAAACAATCGGCCGCGATTTCCTCCGTGTTAACTACGTTACTAATGGTACAAATTAAACCTACGATATGATATATTTTAACCAAACACTTAGGTAAGTATATTGGTACAAGTCATAACAAAAAGCAAGATTAAAAAAAACTCAACTGGCTATTTGGGTAGTGTCGTCAATATAATGTAGTTTTGTAATTACCATTTATCATGTATATATTTTTTATATCGCCAATTTCACATTTAAAAAAAGTACTCAGTGACACCTGTGACCCGTGACGCTAACATGAATCTACCGACACCTCGCTTGTCGAAATCGGGCCATCCGTTCAGCTTGGAACAAAGAACCATACATACAGGTCGAAAACTTCAAAAACATTCCTTTTGCAGACGGGTAAAAGGTAACCGCGAATCTGCGACTTTTCTTGAACTATTTACCTACTTAAAACCGACCAAGAACATATTTCGTCCTTAGTACCAACTACTTCCTTTTGTACAAACCTATACTAATATTAAACGAGCAATATCTTCTATATAAATAAATTCAAAATAAAATTCAACATATATATATATATATATTAATGTATATAGGGTAAACGTACGTTTCCTTGAACGATTAAAACCTGAGGCCCTACTTTGAAAATTGAAGTTCGAAGTTACGTTAGCTCCTTTCCTGTCACTCGTCATTCGAGACTAAATCGAGAGGAAGGGATGGAGATAACGTAACTTCGAACTTCGATTTTCAAAGTAGGGCCTCTGGATGTGCGTTTATTTTTTTAATAGGATCTGGATTTTTTTATGCGATCTCGATCAATAGTAAAATGATAACTTTGATAAAGGACATCATCCGGGTTTCATACATTTTTGGTCCAAATATGTAAGTGCCGGCCAAAGAGAAATAATACGATATTATGTTAGAATTTGTCTATCTGCGCATTTATTATCATGGCACTAAAGTTGTAGAGTCAATGACCTTGGTTTCCTTTTAGTTTTGAAATGCTTTGTTTCGGTTAGTTAAACTAACAAAAACAAATGAATTGTTCTACCATAACTTGACATTTAAACTTATTTTGGTAAGATACTGTGGCTTCAAACCTATTTTTGACATGAGAATCATGTATTGCGTGTATTTGGGATTTTTTAGGGTTCCGTACCTCAAAAGGAAAAAACGGAACTCTCGTTGTTGTCCGTCTGTCCGTCTGTACGTCGTCTGTCTGTCTGTCAAGACCCTTTATCTCAGCAATGCGTGGAGATATCGAGTTGAAATTTAAACTATATACTCAAATCTACAGTCCCTTGAAGCAGTGAAAAAAACAAACTTCTAAGTTAACGTAAAAAAAAAGATACGGCCGTTTATGCCGCTAAAAACGTATATTTCAACACTCTCAAGGGAATCAAAATTTATAAAGTATTTTCCGTTAACCTTGAACTATGAAATTTGGAAAGTAATACCGTCTCATACCTACTACAAATATAGGGAAGAATCTGAAAACCCAACACTTTTAATTAAATCCCAAAAAAATCAGGGTCTTTATGCAAGGAACGGCGGCGATGCAAATTTTGAATTGAGTTAACCTTTCATGTGCGGAACCCTTGGTGGGCGAGTCCGACTCACCTTGTCCGGTTTTTATAAATAAACAAAGAAATCATCTACATATATCATGTGCATTGTATGGTATTAGTGCAAAGGTGCCATGCGATACATTTTACAGAAATAACACCCTCAACTTATGGCTTGGAAATATTATTGTTGTTCCAGACGATGGTGATTCTTTATCATTGAATTAAACGAAGATACGCATGCATATATATTATTTATTTAATTAATTAAACTAAAATTAAACTGGTCGCAAGGTCCTCATAAAACCATGAATATTGATACTACAGCTTTGGTGACATAATAATAAATATTTAGGTGGACAAGTTATAGGTACTAAAATATAGCATTATTTCTTTTTGGCCAGAACTTTCATATTTGGACCAAAATGTATGATGTCCTTTAAATTATTGTATCAACCTGGAAATAAATTACATATACATTAAATATTTTTAAAGGTTTTGGGCCGCTTACCCTGTTTTGTACCATTTGCCGAACTAAGAACCTGTACGCCGCATCACCGAACTAGGGAAAAATGTATGAAATTGTTCGCCGAGTGGTGCTTAATCGTTAGTTGGTATGTATAACTGTTAAGTATATTTCCACCTAACTGATACCACCTAAATATAATACATTTTAATATCGACCAAGCTGTCAATGGAATAAGGAACTATTTATTGCAATGAACACCGATCAGTATTTTGGCTGTGGCAGACATGGACTCGGTAGCAGAGACAATGGGTAGGTAGTACTATTCACCGAACGCCCTTTCGTGACAGATTTAAAAGAAATGTGTTAAACGTAATAGTTACGGTACTAATCTGCAATTATTACTAACTAACTTGACCATAAATACATATGGTTTTTGCAGAATATTGCTTAAAAAAGAAAAAGGGTATTTTTAAATAGCGTTGCTTGTTTTCATGTCAAAAATTTGTAAAAATTATAAATTTCTAACGAAGTATTACAAATAAAACAAGTGCGAGTCGGACTCGCGCACCGAGGGTTCCGTATTTAAGATAATATGCTTGTTAACCGCAAAAGGAAATGCTACTTTTTTATGAACTTTTGTTTTTATGCAATAAGTCCATTTTGAGTAGCCTAAATATACAGATTTTCAAAGTTTTTTTGCTATTTCTCAAAAACTGACAACAATGAGCACTTCATTTTATTTTTCCAATAAAATATAACTACAGCGCCCGGCGGTAAACATTGCACATCGGCAATCATCGTTTTTCCGAATACAAACGAATGCTAATTTCCATGTCCGTCAATTATTAGTATTACATTTGTCATTTATTAGAATTTTAATTTAGAACTAGGTAAGTACTTTGCTGTTGTTTTGTTTTCCCGCGTGAACTATATAGAGCTGTAAAACTACTTCTTAAATATCATTTACCTATTCCTTTTCACCAACGAAATTAATACAAATATTTAACAAAATAAAATACTTCTTCAACCGACTTCCAAAAAATAGGAGGTTCTTATGTTTGACAATTAGGTAGATATGCAACTTAATTGAATATTTATCAGACGACTGACGAAACACGAAATTTGCCGGGAGACGTTAAGAAAATAGAAGCTTCAAATATAATATGTTATTTCTAAATATAAATATTTATGTTTTTAGGTTGAGGAATACTAAAATACTTATGCAAAAAGAATAAAAAATAATTATGTTTTAATCAATAAAATTCTCAAATACTTCCATTTTACTATCCGTTCTCTCATTGAGGTTAATATCACTGTCACTATAAGCCGTATTTATCACTATCCTATTAGTGAAATTGTGGGTAACCTATCACAAACGCGAAATTTTTTTGACCGAATTTCATTTGACCGAAAACGTTTCGTTTTTTATCGTTTCTCCGATGGCACGATTCGTCAATTTTTTATTTCACCATTTGACTTTAAGTAAATGGTTCGTTAGTCCAAGCAACTTTTCTCCTTGTAGTCACGTGCCCTATGTATTGTTACGTATTTTATTTCAAAGCCCATTTTTCATTACACCAATGCTACAACTAGCCTGTGGATCGTTTTGTATTTTGTTTCTTAACCCATTTTTCACTTCATCAATGTTACATATAGATTTCGCTACGTTACGTCAAATATTCATTTCGGCCAAAAAATCTTGCTTGTAATTAGTTTCAACTATCTACAAAATGCAACGGGCAAGACGAGTCAGGGCAGAACCGACTCAGATAGGTTAGGTTAGAAGGCCAAGGCGGGAGCTTAGCTCCCGCCTTGGCTTTCGAGGTTATTTTTTTTCTGCCCCGAAAAACTTACGATTTAAAAATAGGTAAACTATGAATAAACCGAGCCGTAATATTGGGCAAAGTATACTAAGGTAAAATCAGAAATAGGAAAAAGACAAATAGACAAAGCATTACATTGGACAACTGTTGATACGCCGAAACCAGTAATGAGGTATAGATAATTTGTCAAATCGTTAAAAAACCAAAACAAGTAATGAATAAATAAAACTATTCGAAATGATCATTCGGCCAAACGTAAAAAAACCCAAACCATAATTGACGAAAAGTATTTGTCGAACCAAAATTCGGTCAAACATTTTTCGAAGTTGTGATAGGTAACCGAAATTGTGTACACATTTCTTACATTATCATCCTCATTTTTTTAATGTCGGCTTCAAAATATTTATAAACATTGTAGATAATTTCGCATTATTGGCCTCGTAAAGGTTTCCCCCTTTTTCCTATAGATGCCATCGTACAACTTTAAGTGATTTAAAATTTGGGGTTTTAACAACTCTATATTATTATTATTTTTGGACTGGACACGACCGCGCTCTATCGCATCTGAACCACGACTAGCAAACATTATAAAACTAGTGTGCGACAGAGATAACGCTCTACGAAACCGAAATTAACCGATTCTCTCTTTCCAAAGGTCGATGTGCAATATTTATCGCCGGGCACATATCTATCAGGATTTTAACAGATTTTTTGTTTAATAATGTTCGGAGATAAGGGGTGGGAGGTAATTTTTTGTACATTTATAGCTATAAATTAAAAAGTACATCACAGAAAATAGAAAAATAAAAAAGTTTTGAAATGACACCTATATGACACCCCATTTGCTATAATCAAACCACTTTCATTTTTCAACCCCCCTATTCTAGACCCCTTAATTTTTTACAACATTATTTTCATATTTTTTTTAAATTAAAAACAGTTGCGGGCAATCAAGTCAAGTTGATAGCATTTGTAGTTGCTGACAAAACCTGCTGTGACATACAGATAGATAGACAGACAGACAACGAAGTCTCCCTTTTTACCATTTTGGAACGGAACCCTAAAAACTAGTTTTTTTAAGGTTCGGTAATTACTAATGTATTTTTTATAAATTTACCTACAATTGTACGCAAAACACCAAACCATGTAGTATCAATATACCCCCTTACTAATAAACGTTAAGTAACGGTGGTATAGCTATACAATGTTTTGTCCTTATCTGTCATTGTGACATTTGAATTTGATAGATAAGGACAAAACATTGTATAGCTATACCACCGTTACTCAACGTTTATTAGTAAGGGGGATAGTATTTTAATTATAAAGCGACAAAAATTGTTTTTTTTTTAAATGGTGCTAAAAGTCCTAATGGAGTTAAATTGTATTCATTCTCATACTTTTTTATTAGTATTATGTGAACTTTTTTCTTGCTTGCCTCTTTAGCCTTTTTGAAGGCTGTCACAGGTCTGTACAGATACTTAGTTCCAAATTCAAATAATATGATATGTTATGGAATTTCAATACTTACTTACTGGACACCCGATTCAAAATTCGAAATCACTCGAATTTACTGGACCATTTCGATAGTTACCCAGGAACTTCAATATTAACGAAAATTATTAGCGGAACAGAATATCACAATTTTTCATCAGATGTAAGTACCTACTCGACTAGGTAATTGCTTAGGCCAGGGTCGTTTTCACCCACCGCCCGCGGCCGACAGCGGCCCGCCGCCCGCGGCGTCTGAATGGTATGATCGGGAATGCTCGGGAGTGGTCGTTTTCGCCCGCCGCGTGCGGCGTCCCCCCGCGTGCGGGCGAAAACGACCACTCCCGAGCATTCCCGATCATACCATTCAGACGCCGCGGGCGGCGGGCCGCTGTCGGCCGCGGGCGGCGGGTGAAAACGACCCTGGCCTTAAAATAGAAGAACTTTGGCAATACGGCAGATTTGGTGAAACGTACTTATTTTTTTTTACCTTATAAAGGAAGAAACTGACTGACTGATCGATCAACGAACAGACGAAACCCCTGGACTTGAAATTTGGAGGGAATATTTCTTGGATAGGTATCCTGGGGGTGCACTAAAAAGACATTTTTGGAAATTCATTCCTAAAATAGGGGGTTTGTTTGTATACATTATAATAATATACTTAACTTTTTCTTTAACTTTCAACCCGACCGACACTCGGTCTTTCTGATACTAACAATAAAGATCAGAAAAAATAACAAACTCTATTTGGCAAACAAAATACTACATAAAAATTGTTGGTCGCAATTGTATTGTATTTATGTAGGAGTACCTACAATTTTATTATTTTGCCGCGTGTATGCGTGCTTTATAATAATTCCAAATCAATAATCCGTAGGTAGGTAATTTTAGTTAATGAAGCGAGATGTTTTGTCAAAATCGTTAAAGTAATTATTTGGTTTTAAGTTTTTAACAATGTAAAATGCCTCTGGGGGGCAATTTCGAGTTCCGTCAATCTCTCAGGTATGTTATTTTCAAAGGTGGAAGGTACCTAATGTGTTTACATAAAGCCAGGATCGTCAGTTGTTTTTTTTTTGCATTACTTAGTTTTTCAAGATTTTTCAATCATGCTTTGACAATGGCACTTTCATAAATTTATTTTATCAATTTGAATCTTATTATAATTGATTGAGTGTAATTCATTGTTGCTATGCCGTTTCTTAACAGAATATAATGCCAATTAGAGCGAATGTTTTTGGAGCGAAATTATTTGAAAGGTTGCGTTATTAAACATGTAACCCATAACTACATTGGGTCGTTCTATGAGCAAGGCAGTTTTGCGTGACCTTTGGTGGCATAATTTTATTTTATGATTATGCGACTTTTATGAATACATCGATAATTATTTTAGTCCTCATAATGATCGAGATAATTAATTTTAAGTTTTAATATGCCCCCAATATCACACATGCAAACACCGAAATCATTTGTACTTAAAATGTAGCTTTTACAATATTTGTGTATATTAAGAATAAATTCGAAGGCAACACAATGCTCAACTCAGGACTCCACACTCCAATGAATTTAGCTTCTTTTTCTTCCATTATATAAAAGTTTTATAAGACTGTTAGAAGTTCTTTAAGCAGAACAAAGTGTGAATTATGTAAAGTATTTTCATTATAAGGTTATATGTATAAAGTCAGTTTTAATAGCAACGTTAACTTGAGAACACGAAAAAACGTACGATGGGAGAATGTCCCATTAATTTTCGCTATGTCCGTTTGTTAGTTCTATGTCACAAATCACAATAGTTATATCAGATACTATCAAAGTGTTTACATTTGGAAAAGTTATAGTAACCCATTTTATTTCTGAGACTGCCACAATCCAAAATAGCTAGGTCTTAAGAAACCTTTACAAAATTGTTTCGGTTTCTGTGATATCTTTACAAACTGGTAGTATAAAACGAATTCTCTTCTCGCCGCGTCCCTGTTTACGTGCCACGTAAACACGCAACGGATTTTAATGCGGTTTTCATCAATAGATAGAGTGATTTAAGACAAATGTTTTTATGTATATTACATATATCTGAATTATGTACGGATGTTACAGAAAACTGACATAAACTGAAGTGAAGCGAGGGCGAGTCGCTAGTGTAAAATAATTAGCAGTTTCTTGGATCACTGACTCAGTTGTCCGGCCGGCGTCAGAGACTCGAAGATATCTTGCTTGGCTTGAGCACGTTCTAATGACTCTGACAATAAAGTGAGAATTAAACGGTTTCGAATATTTACTTAACATATGTCACTCAGTTAGTGGTCATTCAAATCTACGTCGTACTTAACTGGTTGACGTTTGTCGACGTTTCTTTAACCAATAAATTAGGTACTAACAAAATTTATTTAATTTAATTTACCTTAGTTGTTACAACTATCTTTAGTAATAGACTTATAATTTATAAACCACCAAAGCCAAAATCCTTAATAGGTAAGTAGGTAACATCTAAAAGTCAAATGTTTTTGTAACGAAAGTTAACCTTTCCAATCCAAGATTTTAATACCGGGCTGTATTATACTCGGTAAAACCGCTTTTGTCATGTTATAGTATTGTTTTCAACTCAGCCGCCACTACATACTCTCAAAATAATAAGAAGCAAACAGGAAGGAAATAATATCTTATTTGAAATTCGTACAAATATTTTACTCTACGGTAAGAAGCTAATGGGTTCTTATATTTCCCAAGTACGATAATGTTAAGTTGATTGAAATTGCGGACATTGAAATTCGTTGCAAGACTTTCTTGTGTCGATACAAGAACTGCAATTTTTTTTTAATTGAAATTTTGCAAGACTGCACGATGCGTTGGGTAGGTACTGTCAACCAAAAACATAAAAATACGTTAGGATTTACAGATAAGGAAAAAATACTCTCTCACTTCTCTCTAACTCAGTTGGCAATGGAAAAATCACTACGGAACTGCTTTAAATAAAAAGAAAAGGAAGGATGTTATAATGGTAAAATTTTATTTTACTCTGTTTGCTACAAGCGAACGCTTGAAAAGCCATACGCTTGTAAGCAAACGTGCTTGGGCCATGCATGTCTAATTAAATGTTAAGTGGGACCAGTAGGAGCGCATTGCGGAGACGGATGCCCTGAAGGGCAAAATAATTTGCTATAAAACCATTATGGTACCGGGAAAATCCGTTAGTTTGTCTTAAATTAAGTTTTTTTCTTTTGTAACAAACCAATCCTTAATACGAAACATTCAATGGATATGGCATAATCAGACAGATAGATGGCTCATTTTCATTATAGATACTGAAAATTGTATTTTAGTAACATACTGAATATTGTATTTTAGTTACCTGTATACATAGACACACCTACTCATTATTCGGTTAATTTTAATGAGGCAGATGTTGCCTTCACATCATATCCACCCAATTAACATTAAAAGTACATGTTATCTTTTTATTTATTGATAATGAGCATCGCGCATTCGATATAGGGCAAAGGATAGTGAAATCCGGTGTAAGATATTATTATATTTATTTTTCTACTCGCGTACGAGGAGTTACAGGTAATTTTATGTTGTTATCGGTATCACAAAGCTATTTTAAAGTGTAATCGAAGCGTTGCCATGGTAATAACTTTTCTAATAGATCAGTACCATGATCCAATGACCATCATAGCATAACCAGCCTAAAGCTAACGTTACTTAATGTGTTATATATAAGGTTTCATTTATCTTATATATGTTATATATCTAAGTAACTAATTGTGTAACCAAATCATAACGTAAAGCAG
The DNA here is from genome assembly GCA_948252455.1 of Acleris cristana. Lineage (NCBI taxonomy): Eukaryota > Metazoa > Arthropoda > Insecta > Lepidoptera > Tortricidae > Acleris > Acleris cristana. Next base: position 9,472,704 of record OX411773.1, read on the forward strand.
ACCTTAACTTTTGGCAAAGTATTCGTTTATACATAATGTGGTACGTAACAAAGTAAAAAAAAAGTCGCCAGATTCTTGATAGCTGCTAGTAGGCATAGCATTGACGCGCGGAGCAATCTCGACCAGCGCTAGGTAATGCGGAAATGTGATTTTTGTATCATTCAGAACATCAATCAATGATTTCGGACACTGCCATCACATTCTTCTTATATTTATCTGTGGCCAATGTCAAGCTCAAGATCCGAGTTTTAAATCAATTTAAGGATAACAGGAACAATTTTTTTATTGTTAATGTGACATAGAAGATTACATATTAGTAGGAAGGGGGATAGAAGCTTTAGACAGGAGATAATACAGATCACATGTTCTACTCTTCCTATTTTGTTCCCGCATTCGCAAAGGGGAGAGTCTATAATTTTAAATCTGTGGAGCAGTTCCGGCGAGCAAACACGTCCAAGCGGAAGCCTTATTATGACACTCGTAGGTCTTTTAGACATCGACCGATTTTTCAAAAACCAATGCCGAGACGGAATACTGGATTGAATATAGGAGTAAGAAGTTTTTTAGAGGAAGACAAAAAAGAGTAAGTGGGTAGAAAAATTAGTTTTAACATATTTATTGAAGATTGAATTAGCAGATAAAGATTTTTTTGAAATACTACAGTTATAGAGGATACTACAGTTATAGAGAGTAAATTATTGCCTCGAAAGGAATCGAGTAAAGAGGTAAAGAGGGACTTAACTGGATTTTCAGAACTTATTACCAGTTTAGGTTTGTTTTTATTCCACCATTACTGCTTGGGGACGCAATACTCGTATTTTTAAAGAAATTTGAGTTTTATTTATTTATTTATTACTGTTGGAAAACAAACAGCTGGTAAATTACACAGAGGTGAGACACACCCATTATACGTCTATCGAAAACCACTCCAAAACAATTGACAGTGTAAGAAAAAGGAATCTCAACGTTATTAAACTTAATAGGACACTGGGGGAAAGACGGTTTCTAGGAAAGATAGTAGAAGAGCTCTTTGAAAGGAAAAGAGAAAGACCATGAGAATTAAACCAGAGCTATAGGTATAAGTCCAAGGCAACATTAAGTTTTTCTGATGGTAGAAGAGGACTTTCATCGTTGCTGTAAATGACTATATCTTCCGCATACTGCAGCCATCTGCTGCCATCTGCACGACATGTTCACAGATTTTTCAAGATCAGGTGTACATGTTGTATAGAAGCGGGCTAAGGACTGAGCCCTGAGGTAGGCCCTTCCAAATGGATCTCTTCCCATTTATACTACCCACCCAGCCATCTAAGCTGTATAGTTCTTGCCGTCAGAAGGCTGGCGACTATTTAAGCTGATATTTAACATGACAATATAACTTTAACTTAACTTAACTTAGCTCTACAAATACTTTGTTGAAAGCTGGAGACGATTTACGGAGCCAAAATAACTTTTGCAGCGCTTTTATTATTCATAGACGAGTTTCAAACGTTGCAGCGTCCAGCAGAGAGATTTTAAATGAGTGAAAATATCTCCCTAGAGGCGGTGTTATGTGTTATGTTAGTATACCTATTTTAAAAGGTCGCCCTTACAGTTTCACAGTAACGTTTATGTTCCGATAACTAAAGTGAGTTGACTCGTAGTTATACATTTTCATTGATGGTAACCTAACCGCTCTGACAAATTTTAGGCGATTGATGACGAATTAATTAACATCATTTATAATCCCTTCCAACTTCTTTAATTTAAATCCATACTAATATTATAAATGTGAAAGTGTGTCTGTCTGTCTGTCTGTCTGTCTGTCTGTCTGTTACCTCTTCACACTTAAACCGCTGAACCGATTTAGATGAAATTTGGTACGGAGATAGCTTGAGTCCCGGGGAAGGACATAGGCTACTTTTTATCCCGGAAAATAAGACAGATCCCGAGGGAGCAGCGATAAACGACTTCTACGCGGACGGAGTCGCGGGCAAAAGCTAGTTATAATATAAGTAAATAGTTAAAACTCTGACTAGCGCTAGAGTGTTTTTTGTTTTTTTTTCCGGTCAGAACATTTCGTAAAGTTTGAAGGTGTTGACATATTTTGTGTCGAAACCGAAAATACGAATAACTCGTCGATAAATAGGAGGTTTAAAATCTGACAGTCAAAAATGAAACAATATGAATTAATGTAAAAAAAAACTGTATTCGAACCCACATATATATTTTCTTTAACAGAAGCGGACGCGCAGAGCCCCGTTTGCTTCCTAAAATTCCGTCAATGTAGACTACTCGTAATCCTTGCGTGACAGCCGTTTTTCGTAATTTCAAACTTAGCAAGGCATTTAGAGATGTAACTAATCAATTAAATGACTGAATGTCGTCGCAATGTTTGTATATCGTTTTATATTTATGAAAAGTCAAAGAAACTCATATGTAATACCTACGTACATATACCTACGTGGAGACACTCGTTTTTTGGCTTGAGAGTAAAATACACGTATATAAACACATTTTAGTCTGATGCTTTTTTTTATCTGTCTGTTGCATGTAGGTAAAATCGAAGGGACCAAAAAAACTAACTGCTCGTTTTTAACACACAACGTGTTTTTTTTTTATTAATACATTTTTCTTTATAAAAACTGTTACAGCATTCGAAAATAAAACTACTTACAATATTAATTCCTAAAAATATTTTTTGGTGAGGCCTGTTAAAATACGAGTACGAGTCTGGCAATGCCCGATTTTCCGTGCTCTATCTTCTTCTAATATATAAAATTCTCGTGTCACAGTGTTTGTAACCAAACTCCTCCGAAACGGCTCGACCGATTCTTATGTTTTGTGTGCATATTTAGTAGGTCTGAGAATAGGTTGTAAACTATTTTTCATAAGGTTTGTATGAAAAATAATTACACCCGGGCGACGGCGGGCGCGGACAGCTAGTCTAATATATAAAATTCTCGTGTCACAGTGTTTGTAACAAAACTCCTCCTAAACGGCTTGACCGATTCTTATGAAATTTTGTGTGTATATTCAGTAGGTCTGAAAATAGGACGTAAAGTATATTTCATAAGGTTTGAATGAAAAAAAAAACACCCGCCGGGGCGCGGACGATTTAATATTTCTCTTCCAAAGCTCGAAATCGTAAAGTTTTTGTTGATTTTATACTGAGTGTAGTGCATACAGGGGTTTTCTTCTCCTAAGCCTAACACCCTACAGCCAGACAGAACAAAACTTAAAAAATATTTTAAAATTACCTAAATAATATACTTAACTAAAATTAAAACGCAGTATTTATTACTGACAAAAATATGACAAAATCAACTTATGTTAAGACAGTATCGTCCCAGTTTATGCCTTATGTCTGATGTAGATGATTTAAAAAGTTGAAAGAAGTATATGTACCTACCCCGACACGGAAAAGAAAATTTGTTTTAGTTATCTCGCCTTTTCTTGTCTCAAAAAAACGTTTTATTTTACTGATAGTTAAACATGTCGTTAAGGGCCAATACCTCTACAGCAGGAGATTTTTTTTTTTTTAAGAAATTGTCACTACTTAACCGAGCTCATAGGTACCTAACTCGTCATTAATGCCTGCGAGCGCCCGGGTCAAGTCACGTTTGACAGGCGACGCAATCCCGTGGGTAGGTAGGTATTATCATCATTCTCTTGGAAAACATTCTTACATTCCTTGATTTCGCCAGTTCGCCTGACAATCATAATTCATAAGTCATTAGACCTTCGAGCCCGTATGCATATCGTGTTATGTGTACCTATGTAAGTACGATCTTGGTTGAGTTGGTTCAAAGTAACATACGATCGAATTATGCTCGCCAGTGTGTCTTCGTCGACAAGCTCACCGCCGAGTTAAATTATAAGCGTAGCCATAAAACCAATAATTAAGCAAAATAAATAATTTCAATTTCTATTTCAATATTAATTTCCACTTTCAACACGTCAAAGAAGAAATGGACCTTGGGTACCTACCTAATATTTCAAAAACCCTCCTAAACTTTTATTGTCCTTAAATATTTTTGTTTAGTAAAACAACTCATTGAAATTCCTTATTATACTTACAACACAAACGGTGGCAATGAGTAAAAATCTGTGAAACAAATATCCAGTCGTTTAAAAGAGAGGTTAGTTTCACGGTCACGCTCGTTACGTGCGTCGTAACGATTGTCAATATTGAAATCTGTAGGTGTAGGAGTATGTATCGGCCGTTCTTTGGACAAAACAGGCGACTAGTAGACATCGAGCTAATGGACGGCTATCGGAACAATGTTTCAGCGTGTAATTTATTCATTACACAGGCGTCCTCGATCAGCCGTCGGCAACGGAAAGTCTCCGCTTGATGATCTCGGGCTCTGACGCACTGAACCCAACTACATTCAACTTTATTCACAGTATGTCTGCGCGTTAACTGTATCACTACGTTTACCTCGTATGTTATTAATGAATGTTTCGACGTAAGATCACATAAGTAAAATATAAAGATCGTTAACCTTATCGGGAATATTAGGTACTTGTAAATATTAGCAAAACTGCCTAAAAGTAACATGCATATTTGAATCTGACAAAATTCGTCTTTAACAAGGTTTTTAAATATGTCCTAGGTTAAATTTGAAAAGTACATTATAATGTAAAAAGTGTTTCCTGAAATTTTGTAGCGTAATAACAGTGATCATGTCGTGCCTCTCGAGAAACTTAAGCTTTTTAATGAAGTGAGGACAATGGAGAAGTTGATGCAGGCGCGGGCATTAAACAAGTTTTCGTGTTGGGTGTGCCTGGTGCCGCCATGGGGCTTCGCGGATCGGATGGAGGAGGATTTGTACGCTGCGTATACGCAGCGGCAGCGACAGCGCGCCGCGCCGCGGTTGCTGGCGGCCGGCGTGCTGCTGCAAGCGTTTGCGGGGCTGGTGCCGGGCGAGCGCGACCTGACCTTCGCCTACGGCTGCTTGGCGTTAGCGCTCGCCGTCAACCTGGCGCTCGCAGCCGCGTACGCTTGGGTCCGCCCGGCGAGGCTCGTGCTAAACCACCTGACGTGGCTCGTTCTTTGGGCTCAGCTCCTCGTAAGCGCCTCGCGCCGCCTCGGGGACTCCTATAACGAACTACTCGGCTGGGCCGTCGTTCTGCAATATTTTACGCTTGCCGCGTTACCATTCCATTATCTAGTCCTGATGTTATATAGCACGATCTCATTCTCCGGTTATTTATTAGTACAATACTACAACGCTGTCATTTCGGAGAGCCGGCTTCCTGATGACTTCTGCCCTCAGGTATACCTATACACATTAATATTGGGTAGTTTTATTTTATTAATTAAAATTATTGTTGAATAAATAAGAACCATATTGGTTGCAGCAAATCGCAAATGGTTTACTTCTGCTCGGGGCAACACTCCTCGGCGGAACCGCGTATGGCGTAGGCGAATGGCAACAACGATGCTCTTTCAAAGTAACCAAAAGAAGTTTACGCGATAAACTTACCATTGAACAACAGAGCAAAGAACAGGTAGAGATTGCCTACTAGTACTTTATTGAAATTTTCCCCATCGATAATGTGAGACCGGTGAAACTTTAAACACAACGTTTAATTAACAGGAGCGGTTATTACTCTCCGTCCTCCCGGAACACGTCGCTGTTCAGATGCGAAAGGATCTCGGCCTCATTGATACCCAGTTTAAAAAGATTTACATGTCACGCCATGAGAATGTGAGGTAGGCAATCGAGAAAAACATCAAGATAATTGTAATTGGTAGTATGGTTCATAATTAATATGTGCAATGTTGTTTACATGTGCAGTATCCTGTATGCAGACATTGTGGGGTTCACGGCTATATCATCAACATATTCTGCACAAGACCTTGTCGCTATTCTCAATGAATTATTCGCTCGTTTTGATCGTCTAGCAGAGGTAAACATTTGAGAAAAATAAGTAAACCTTGTCATATATATCTATAAGGGGTTAGGTATTCAATGTAGATTTTTTTCAGAAATATCAGCAACTTCGGATCAAAATTCTCGGTGATTGCTACTATTGTATTAGCGGTGCGCCTGTGGAGCGACCCGACCACGCCGTCCTTTGTGTACATATGGGCCTATCAATGGTTAAAGCAATCAAGTGAGTATTCTAGTAGGCGCTTGTTGAGGCGCAAGTGTGTGTTTTCTTAGTAGCTGTGTGCAATAATTTAGTTTAGAGTGTTGTTTAAGTATAAGTGAATGTGGTCAGGTACGTGCAGCAGACGACAAACTCGCCGGTTGACATGCGCGTGGGAATCCACACGGGTGCCGTGCTGGCGGGGGTGCTAGGCCAGCGCCAATGGCAGTTCGACGTATATTCCAGAGACGTCGAGCTAGCCAACAAGATGGAAAGCAGCGGAATGGCAGGGTGAGCTCTTAACAAAGCATATTTTCTACATGTATAGAGAGCTGATATTTTGTAAAGAGTACATACATTTGCCGTGTGGTGCCGGGTTTAGAATGTTGCCACTCCATGTCTTCCCGTGGATGTCGTAAGAGACGACTAAGGGACTAAAGGCTGTGTAGTGCCGTTAGGCGATGGGTTTGCAATCTGTCACTAATACACTGGATAACATCTTAGCCTGGTTGTGCAAAATGTGGTCACAGAATTATCAACAAGTTTTTGGAGTTGTTGGTGAGTCTGTGGCTCTGCCTACCCCACTCTGGGAATGAAGGCGTGAGTTTATGATTGATTGATGAGTAGAGTACATATCATGTACCTAAGTTGCAACGTCTAACATGTGTGAAGCAAGCCATGGTCGAATAATGTTACTAGTTCAGGTCAGTGTCGTGTATCTGCGTGGTGAGCACCCATAAAGATAAAAAAAACCGGTCAAGTGCGAGTCGGACTCGCGCACCGAGGGTTCCGTATTTAAGATATTATGCTTGGTAACCGCAACGAAAATACTTATTTTGTTATGAACTGTATTTTCTATGCAGTAAGGTCTATTTTGACTAGCCTAAATTTAATACAGATTTTCAAAGTTTTTTTGTAATTTCTTAAAAACTGTAAATAATGAACTCTTCATTTTATTTTTCCCATAAAATATAAGTAATTATCTATACGTCAGGATTTTTTCAGATTTTTTGACTAATAAACTTCGGAGATAAAGTACCAAGTGAAAAACAAACACGGGGACACAGCTAGTATGGACAAACAAACTTTATGTGATTAATTATAAACGTGATTATAAACAAACGGGGAAATGCGTTTAAAAACTTTACTGATTTGTAATGATTATAATAATGTAAAATGCCACTAAAAACTTCCGAAATAAAACATGGCATTAAGGATTTTTCGTGACATGGATATTAAAAATAAAAAAATAAAAATTATGAATATCTCAGAAACAAATAATTTTCGGCCAGGGTACAGTCAACAGCATAAATAAGTGATCATTTATGTACCTTCTCACTTTAACGTCGTGTTTGAAATGTTATACAAAATTGTGAAACGATTGAAAGCGACAAGGTACATAAATGATAACTTATTTATGCTGTTGACTGTACATGACCTAATTTGTTCCAAATGAGCTCTACTATGCCTCCTTAAAAGGATTGTATCGACCTTCCTGTCACCCTGTACTCGTATATCGCATCTGAGGCTGAAACGGCGCGCATGGTATAAATGCGATAAAAATCGATAGTCGAAAATAAGCTCTAACATCGGACGATAAATCAAAATAGATGGAGGTTACTGGGTTAATTGGACTGCTAGTTTATATGTGGATAATTATTATGAATCTATCAGTAACTATAAATAAGTTAACTAGTAGGCTAAGTAAATTATAGTTCAACCCCCTAATTCATAAACGCTCAATAAACCTATTTTTTGTTAACGTATGCTTTGTCACTTTCTGTTAAATTCAAGTGTCATAATGAAAGATAAGGACAGACTATATTTCAAGCCTATTTTAGTTATTGTGCGTTTATGAATAAGCGAGTTATAGCTTTTAGCTTTTTTCAACAAGAATCTTAACAGTCATCTGATTTTTTTAATCACTTATCGTCACATTTAAAATAACGCTTGCTTTATTGAAACTTCACAGATTCACACATCAATAAATGTATGTCTAAGGATCAAAAATATCCCTCCATTAGTTTGATGTTTTGCAATTTTGGGTCTACTTAATATTCATCGCTCTGTTTGGATTTGTTGAATGTAGACGAAAAAATTATAGAAGTTTATGAAAATTGAAAAAATATATATTATCGTATTCATATTAATAAGTATGTCTACGTGGCATTATGATTTCTTCAATTTCGATGTTTAACCGTTAGGAGAGTGCATATCTCGGAGAAAACCCTGAGTTACCTGAACGATGAGTTCGAGGTGGAGCCGGCGCACGGGGAGCGGCGCGAGGAGATGCTGCGGCAGGCGGGCATCAAGACGTACTTCATCGTGCGGGTCCTCAAGCCGGTAACTGCCGCGGAACGTCTTTCTAGCGGGTGTCCCTCCGAATCCCTAACAATGTTTGTCTTGTTGTTAATAAATGTCTCTTTATCTTTATCGTTTGTCCGAATTTTCATTTGCCCTAAACTGGTTTTCAGATGGGTCAGGCAACTTTATAAATTTTCCAATTATGTCTGCGGTTCAGTTACGTTAGGGTTGTATTTTAACAACACTAAAATGTTTTAAAATGTTACCGGAAATGGCTTCAGGATAAACGAAAATTCGGACATACGATGCTTTAGGACAAATGACGATTAGGGATTCCATAGAGGAACCCTTTCTAGCAACTATTTTAAAGATGGATATTTGAGGATGGTATTTGGTATTTAGGGATTTTTATAGTTAACTGAAGAACGGTAACGCGTGTTACGTCAACTGTTAGTTATCGGCTAAATGGCAATAATACGAGTGTGAAAAGCCGCCGCCAGTTTTGACTATTCTAGGTACCTACTTTATTTGATCTGTCGCACTAAAATATTGCTAGCAAAAGCGGTCGTTTAGTTTTTTATAGACACTATCTATTTACTTCAATTTAGGAATTATTAATTAGGAATACCTATTGGACCAGTTAGGCAGTGTCTTTATTACATATTTTGTGCGAAGGATGGCGTAATAACTTATCGTTGAGTTGACGAAACGGAAGTTTAATATTCAGAATGCGTAGGAACAAAATTACAATCTGCATTCGTCAGGGGTTCTATTCTATTTATCACATCTTGCTTGCCATTTCCTTATGGGTGATGTTATGGTAACTCTTACTGTCAACCATAAATATGGTTACGATGGAAAAGCAACATGGGCTAAAATATTCAATTAAAGTTTGACAGTCAATAACAATAAAGTAAAAATTTCATTATATACAGGAGCATATAACGGATGTATAGGAATATTAGGAATACAGTGACATTTGTAAATCAAATCTTAAGATTGTCAAACAAAATGTCGCTGTGACAGTTCTATGGTGGATCATTTAATCATTTTACCAATGTCATTTTGCCAAAGCCATTGTATCGTTTTGATTTGAGCCGTTTTATTATTTGTTCTTCTAGAGCCTCCTTATACCTACTCTAAAAGTCGGTCGTTAGCTTACTAGGTATATTTTTCTCTGTCCATTGAGAACAGAACAGATTATGCATGGTGACTCCGGTCCACTCTCTAATATTTTGCAGCCACGACTTCCTTTTGCCGACCTCCTCCTTGCCCACTATAATCAGTTGAAGCTTCTTGTATCTATCGTGCTGAAGCTCGTGACCGACTTATTCTGTCTTGCACATTTTGATGGTTATCATCATTTTCCAGAAAGTACTGACTACTGACGCGCTTTATTCCACGCTTTTTATTAGTACGCAAAGAATCCAGTGAAAACACGTAGGAAAATTTACTTTGTAACAACTGTCAAATTTTATCTACGCTAGGCTTACTGATGGACACGAAAGTCAGATTATTTTCATCGTAAGTATTTCTGTTCCAAATTAAAACAATGCAATGCAATGATATTATACTTACTTACATAGGAAAATGGAAAACTTTTATTTTATTATTTATAAACTGTCAAATTTTACCTATATCTTCGTTAGTTTTGATGGGCGCAGGTCAGACTATTTTCATCACAATTATTTTTGTCCGAAATTGAAACTTGTAACTTTTTGTTTTATTATGTAGTTTGGAGGAGAAGATAGAAGTGCGCCCGAAGGCGAAACTGCGGAGGGAGGCGACTCCGCCGACACACTCTCCGACCTCAAAGACGACGACGAGGACTCGGTGAGTGCACTCCCGCGCGCCCCGCGCCCCCCGCGCTCCCGCGCCTCCCGCCGGCCTCTCCACCGGTCTAAACAAATAGGACACTGGGGCACTAGGCTCACGGTTGCACTAGCCCAGTTAGCTCTAGCCTAGATAATACCGATAGCTTTAAAATTCTCACTAACCATACGTTTCTCGGACGCATTAGATATGTATATGTATATCCGAGAGCACATTTTCAATTCATAATATGCTAAATCACGAACGCTCATACAAATTTGTTGCTTGTCGATTACATAGCATCGCTTCGTCCATTATTCGTAGGTTCTATCACCGCAAGAAGAGAGCAAGGGCAACGAAGACCTGAAAATACTAGCAATGTTGAAGGAAGAACTCGTGAATAGAGACGACGACAAGTAAGTCCATGTCATATTTAATTCAGTATAAGTAAGTAATTACTTACCCGGTTCTATGATTGTAATATTTAATAAGCTCCCTTGAACCTTTCTCGGTAACGATTATTCAAACGGTTGCAAAGCATGTTCTAATGTTAGTAGACGGGTCAATCAGTTAGCTTATTTCATCTGCTTAATATTTATTACGGCTTTTATACATTAGGCGGTATAGGTCTTGGGTCTACCGGATACGGATATATTACAAATACGAAGGTGTTTTTGTTACTTTTTCATTCTTTAAAGCAGAAACGGAATAATAAATCGACGTGATTTTGTGCACAGAGAGAGAGAGTTTAAGGGCAAGAAATTCACATTTTATCCCCAGAAATCACTGCGGACTAATTCGCGGGCAGAAGCTAGTATACAATATACCAATAAAAAAAAACATGTTATGTATTGTTGACTATGGTGACATCGACTTCGTTCGATCAATCAAAATGTATGCGGGTACGTATTGTAGGGAGCTCGCGGACGCCACGACGGTGTGCCTGACGTTCAAGGCGGCGGAGGTCGAGCGCGCGTACGCACGGCGCGCCGACCCGTGCCCCATGGGCGTGGCGGCGCCGGCGCTGATGCTGCTGCCGCCCGTGGTAGCCCTGGCGAGCTTCGCCGTGCCGCCCTCGTGGCCGCTGCACGCCGTCTATCTCGCCTTCGTGCTCGAGACCGGCCTAATCAATGTAGCCTACTACGCCTACTTCCGATATGCCCAATACAAGGTTTGTTATATATATAAGTACTTCTATGTCGCAGGGAAATGGTAAAAAAGTGGGATTTGATCAAATGTCTCAGAGAAAGGTATGTTCAATTCGCTACAGTTAAAAGAACAACTTTGTATGGTCTTTTCCCTACAAGAAATAAGTGATTTATCGAATCCTTGAACTGGTTTAGTAAATTGATCAAATCCCGCTAGACAAGTTAAGTGATTTAATCAAATCCCACTAGACGAGTTAAATGTTTGATCAAATCCCTGAACTGATTCAGTGATTTGATCACATCCCGCTAGGCAAGTTAGGTAATTTTAATCAAATTCCACTAGACGAATTAAGTGTTTGGTCAAATCCCTGAACTGGTTTAGTAAATTGATAAAATCCCGCTAGACAAGTTAAGCGATTTAATCAAATTCCACTAGACGAGTTAAGTGTTTGATCAAATCCCTGAACCGGTCAGTGATTTCATCACATCCCGCTAGGCAAGTTAAGTGATTTAATTAAATCCCAGTAGACGAATTAAGTGTTGTATAACTTGCTTGCCCGCATCTGTTTTTAGTAAAATAAATATGAAATTATTTTTTAAAATAATTGATAAGGGGTCTAGAATGGGGGGTTTAAAAATTAAAGTGATTTGATTATAGCAAACGGGATGTCATATGAAAGGGCTCAGTCTGCACATTACAAAACTAATTTTTTATAATTTTCCGTGACGTACTTTTTGTTTTATAGCCAGAAATTTACAAAAAATGACCGTTCCCCCCTTATCTCCGAAGTTTATGGACCAAAAAATTACTTATATTTTACGGGAAAAATAAAATGAAGTTTTCAAACTTTACAGTTTTGGAAAAAATATCAAAGACTTTAAATATCTGTATTAAAATTTAGGATAGTCAAAATGGACCGTATTACATTAACAATAAAGTTCATAACAAAATGAGTATTTTCTTTTGCGTTTTCCAACCATATTATCTTAAATACGGAACCCTCGGTGCGCGAGTCCGACTCGCGCTTGACCGGTTTTTTTAAAAGTTTTTTGCCTTGAGCTTAGTTTAGGATTAGAGTAATTTACGCAAGATGGTCAAGCATCTATAGTTATTTGTTTATTAATATTTTATTTCATATTTTATTGGTATGGCAGGTACAGTTATTACGAATTCTAAATTGGTATAATAGGGGTAACCTACTAATAATATTTCCCATAGCAATTTGATTGGATACCATTGGGTACCTACCCTCGTATATGTTTGCAATCGGTTTGGCATAGATACGGTTGTCCGAAACGTAATAGCACAATGCTGCGTTCCTAGTAAAAAAGATATAACTCTCCTGAAGATTAAGTAAATAAAGAAAAACCGGCCAAGTGCGAGTCGGACTCGCGCACGAAGGGTTCCGTACCATTATCTATACAACATTAGCCAAAAACGGCAAAAAAAGCACGTTTGTTGTATGGTTTTAAATATTTATTTTATTGTTTTCAGTTTGAGACTGATTTTTTTTATTTGTTGTTATAGCGGCAACAGAAATACATCATCTGTGAAAATTTCAACTGTCTAGCTATCACGGTTTATGATGACAGACAGACAGACGGACAGCGGAGTCTTAGTAATAGGGTCCCGTTTTTACCCTTTGGGTGCGGAACCCTAAAAAGGGTCTAGTATACTCAGTTTATGTATATACCCTTCTTTAGTACGAGTTAAGTCAACACCTTTTTTCACTAGAACCCCAGTTTTTCATTTTATTTTGGGTCTTCTACGAATGTTGACATTGCAAAAAGCGTTTTTGGTATAATTGACTACCTATTACCACGAGTAGGTACTACTACTATTCAAATATTTGTTTGTTCGAATTTTAAACAGTATGTGTACTATTGACAAGAACGAATTGAATCACGAATAATTTTGTTGAGCATAATGGTCATGTTGCGTAATGGTAATGTAATCAATCTATATATATAAAAGGCTAAACTGACTGACTGACATATCAACGCACAGCCCAAACTACTGTACCTAGAAACTTGAAATTTGGTACAGGGGTTCCTTTCATGATGTAAGTGAGCACTAAGAAAGGATTTTCCGAAAATCGACCCCCAACGGGAAGAAATGGGGGGAGTAGCGGGAGACTAATTCTACGCGTACGAAGTCGCGGGCGTCCTCTAGTGGTTCATAATGTTGTGCAGCAAAATTAATAAGCGGAAGGAGCGGAGCGAGCAAGATTGGTCGGGGCAGAAGAAACTCGGATTTTCTATTTATATCGAGTCACTAGTTCAAGCACGCGCATTGTTAAAGTGAAGGGTTCAATTCCAACGAATGTGCAATTATTTCTACTTACTAGATACAGGAAGTCAAGTGGAAATAGGAAATGATATGACAGATCAGGAAGTAAGAACACTTGATCTGTAAACACGATGTCACGCGTAAGCATTTTAATGAATGGATGACCAATGAAACGCTTTAAGAAGAACATAGCACTTTTCGAAATAATTCAACTTTGGATCAAAATGCTTTCACTAAAATTAATGTAGGTACCTATAGTGTTCTTTTAAAGTGTATATTTTTGGTAATTTACTACCAAAAAAAAACAAAAAACCGCCTTAAAAACGCAAAAAATAACTTGTTTTAAAATTGTAGTGTGTTGCCTTACCCTAGGCTTATCTTTCCTTTCTCTCGGTTAAGCAGTATGCTTGCTTATGAGAAGTACTTAGTGGGGTTTTGCACCTCCATTAAATAGGGAAAGGGGTGTTACCTATATAAATAAAAACTGGGAAAGAAAGATTATAAATATTTTAACTTTTATTTTCTTCATAGCGGTTATATTAAAACATCAGAGAGGTGTGCCTTGCACCAAGGCTAGCAGCGACTCCCCGAAAATTATACAGAAACAAACGGTCGCTGTTCTATCGAATCGTTTGCTTTTAAATTGAAATAATTTAAAAGCAAACTGTACATAAGCAATAAAAAAGGGATAGCATAATAAGGTCCATTTTACAAACGAGAACCTTATTATGTTACAGAACCTAATAGGTTAGTCGATGTCGGCTTTTTGTTGAAAATATTGTGGCGATTTTTAGTTTTTTAAAACATTTATTTTATTTTATACGTTTTAGTGATCATAATACGCTGTTACGTAGTCCCATTTCTTAGTTGATAATTAAACTTTAAGTTATTTCAAGCGCGCCGCAAGCAACGCCGCGGGAAAGTTATAGTCATAGTTTAACAAGTTAATATTTTATCTTATCGCCACCCTTGAAATAGGTAGGTACCATTGAGGGTCTTCATTATCAGTTCCACTTCACCAAGTGGTAATTTCTGAATGCAAATGCTAGACTTATTACTAAAAATACTAAAATCGCTATATGTTTGCCTACAATATTTGTAGAGTTCCTTCAATTCCTAACTGATCCCCTCATCAGATTCAGATTTGGTGACAATGGGACCACCTCGGAAGTATATTCCATCAAACCAAAAAAAAAATTTTAAATCGGTCCACATTTGACGGAGTAATCGGTGAACATACATTAAAAAACAAACATACGGTGGAACATACAACCTCCTCCTTTTTTGAAGTCGGGTAAAAATGGATAGGTACATCAATATAAATTCATAGAAAATATGGAAAATATCTCAATTTATCATTTTATCTAAAACACCATCCACCATCTACCGATGGAAATAAGGCTTCCCAGCTAGGAATCAAAAATTAATTTCGCCAATGAATTACTGCAGTTAAAACATAAAAAATAAGACGTGATATCGAAACAAGATGGGCTAATACAATGTGGAATAAAGGCCCTGTTTTGATATCTTTTTAACCGACTTCAAAAAAGGAGGAAGTTCTCAATTCAACTGTATGTTTTTTTTTTTTTAATGTTTGTTACCTCAGAACTTTCGACTGGGTGAACCGATTTTGAAGATTCTTTTTTTGTTTGAAAGCTGGTGCTTTCCATTTGGTCCCATTCTTATCATAATGAAGATTTGATGATGGAATCTATGAGGAATCGACGGAACTCTTCAAAATTTATAGGCACACCTATAGCGATTTTGGTATTTTTCATTGTAACTCGTGTATTTGCTCTTGGAAAACACTATTATGTAAAGTGGAACTGATGATGAAAACCCCAGATGGCCAACGGAACTCCTAAACGGTATATATTTCAAGGGTGGCGACAAGATATTTCGATTAAGATAGTTGAGCGACTATGACGAAGCATATGTATGTTTAAGTATTTGACTACGACTTTCCCATGGCGTTGCTTGCGGCGAGATTGAATTTCAATGTTCTATAGTTTCTTATTAATTCTTATTAATTAACTAGCGACCCGCCCTCGCTTCGCTTCGGTTTATTTGAGTTTTCTGTAACACCCGTACAATAAATCAGCATTTTTTATATATAAAAACCTTCCTCTTGAGTCACACTATCTATTAAAAAAACCGCGTCAAAATCCGTTGCGTAGTTTTTAAGATATAAGCATACATAGGGACAGACAGACAGACAGCGGGAAGCGACTTTGTTTAATACTATGTATTGAAGTGGGACTACATAACATAACAGTATAATTATGATCACTAAAAAGTATAAAATAAAAGTTTTAAAAAACAAAAAAACCGCCTTCAAAAAGCAAACCAAAAGCAGACTTCAGTTGGACTGACCTATTACCTACCATTTAAAATGAAGTTATTTTTTGCTTTTTGAAGGCGGTTTTTTTGTTTTTTTAAACTTTTTTTATTTAACAAACATAATAAAAACATACACTATTAATAATAGGTAAGGTTGGTTAAAAATATATATATATATATACATGTATATCCTATGATGTTTTGACACAATTAATTTTATTCCAGGAGAAACCGGTCAGCCCATACTGGAAACTGGTATGCGGCACATTCAACATAGCCATGTTTGTAGCTACAAACATTGCACCCCTGGTAAGAATACGTTGTTAGTTGCACCCTAGGCGATTAAAATACACACGTATTTTAATCGCCTAGGGTGCGTAGATAAGTATGGTCACGTTCGCAACGACGATTCCCTTAACGCAATAAAGTTAACAATAACAATGTATATTGAAATAAGTCGTGTAGTACCTGTACGTTACGAGCAGTTTGCTTTGAGTATCTAATTTAAATAAGTTTCTGTCAAAAATGTCATTTTTAGGACAAGCTTTTGTTCAATCTGCTTATCAAGACCAAACTAATGAGTACGGTAGGTCTACGCTAAGTATAGCGGAGATCCTGTCGCCACCTTCCGACTCCATCATCAGATCAGCTCTTAGATACCATCATATTGCATTGTCATCGGGTTTACTTTACATACGTGATCCAAATTTCAGCCCGCTCCATTTGACGGGAACTGGGGGCTTATTGTCTAACGCACTCGCAATCGCAACCGGCTTCAAAGTGGAGCAATTGTTTTCATTTTGTATGCAGACAAGCCTTCGATTTTCAAAATGAAAACGATCGTGATTGCGAGTGCGTTAGACAATAAGCCCTCTGGTCCAAACTTTGTTTGCTAATTTTCACGGGCAACTTACATACATACGAACAGTGCAAGTTAAGTAAAAGCTTGTGAAAATAAATAATCTACAGTAGTTGGCGTTCAAAAGATAACGTAAGTAGGTAAATGAGCGAAGAATTCGTTTCAAATTTTGACGGACACACATATTTACGAACAGTGCAAGTTAAATAAAAGCTTGTCAAAATAAATTCTACAGTAGTTATAGGTAGTTGGCGTTTAAAAGATTACGTAAGTAGGTAAATGAACAATGAATTAGTTCCTTTTTCTACGTGTATCACCTGTGATATACAGTTAGATAGGTTTTAAGAAAATGATATCTTTGTCTAGGTTTATGTTTGATTGTTATAATTATGCTCCGCCAGGATTAAAATTGTGTCCCCTATAACTTCTTAACGGTAAGTTTGATCAATCTGAAAATAATCACGTTTATAGCATTAAGCATTAAAAAAAAAACCGGTCAAGTGCGAGTCGGACTCGCGCACCGAGGGTTCCGTATTGAAGATAATATGCTTGGTAACCGCAAAAGAAAATACTCATTTTGTTATAAGCTTTATTTTCCAGGCAATAAGGTCGATTTTGACTAGCCTAAATTTTAATACAGATTTTCTTAGTTTTTTTGTTATTTCTCAAAAACTGTAAATAATGAACACTTTATTTTATTTTTCCCAGAAAATATAAGTAATTATCTATACGTCAGGATTTTCTTCACAATTTTTGATTAATAAACTTCGGAGATAAGGGGGAACGGTCATTTTTTGTACATTTTTGACTATAAATCAAAAAGTACATCACAGAAAATTTTCAAAAAAATAGTTTTGAAATGTGCAGATTAAGACCTTTCATATGACATCCCATTTGCCATAATCGAACCACTTTCATTTTTGAACCCCCACTCTAGACCCCTTTTCAATTATTAATAAAATTAATTTCATATTTTTTTTACTACAAGTAGATGCGGGCAAGCAAGTTGTACAACTATGCCAAATTTCAAGTTGATAGCATTTGTAGTTGCTGAGAAAACCTGCTGTGACATACAGACAGACAGACAGACAACGAAGTCTCACCATAAGGGTTCCTTTTGTACCATTTTGGTACGGAACCCTAAAAAGAGTAATGTGCAAAAACATTTTTTGGAATTATTACAAACCACTAGGTATATTATTCCAGGCTAGGGTCTAACTTAGAAGGTACCTAATTCAAAAGACCATCTTGTCTTGCTACGTTACAGGAGTCTTAATCTTTAGTGAACGCGTGCTTGACATGCACTAGTTTGGTACTTTGATATAATAATATGTCGGATTCAAGTTTATCTCGAGTGGCACGAGAAGCAGGCAGGTGCTGGCTGCTGGCCCTACTGCTGCACGGGTTGGTTCGCAGGTGATCTGCGGGAACTACGAGGCGGCGCTCGACGACGGGCTGCGGCCCGATGCGATCTCGCACGGCGGCGCGCGCCGCTGCATACATCCTTCATACTACTATCACGTAAAGCCATTTCTACTTTCACATCCTATTGTCAATTGTGAATTGCATTATGGACACAATGAGGCGACGAAGCCTTTGTGTTTATTGAGAATTCGCGGAATTTCGAATGACTTGCATAACAGTTGATGATGATATTTTGCTGTGTTTTAAAGTTGGAGAAGTTTAGTGTCAGAGGGCCCTGCCAAGATGCACTACGCTAACTAGCGTTTCTATTCGTTTCGATGCGAAAAGTCACGTGACCTACCAGTGACGCGATTGGTTTAAAAACGAAACGAATAGAAAAGCTATAAAAAAAAGTTAGCGTAGTGCATCTTGGCAGGACCCTCAGATATCTAAAAGTGTTTGTCGGCTATTTGATGTCCCTATACAATATGGCTGTGATGGGCCATAAGAAACGAAATTATGGTAGTGATATTACTTAGTACTTTTTCTCATTTTCGATCTCATTCTAACGCACAAAAACTTAGTTTCTCATACATGATGTCCCAGAACTTGGCTTAAATTTGATAGTATTTATGACGGTTTCTGACGGTTTCATTTATAAATAGTACCAATAAAAGGCTGTGTTATGCTCCTATACAATATAGCTGTGATGGGCCATAAGAGACAAAAATAGCTGAGGGTAATTTTTACTTAGTCTCATGTAATTTGGTCTATCTCAACCTAAAATACCCCGGGTGCTCAGGGAATCTTGGTTTGGGCCGTTTATTGAAAGGTTCAGTCTATTTACATCGATTCAGAATCAGAATTCAAACCTTGAGTATTTAGGAACGGGGAAATTTAACTAAGATTTTTCCCATATGAAGTAGTAGGCAGCACATGCTAAGCTAAGTCCTTTTTGGAGTTTTACCCGACTGCCAAAGGAGAAAGGTAATTGACCTCACAATACATCGCAATGTTTCTAAATTCGCTTCTGGTATACACATATTTGTACACGTTCTTATACACATATACACATATTTCTATGTTCTATCTCTTTACCTTTAAGTGGTTTCTGCCAAAAGGTTTGATCAAGTATGTTTGTTGTGTTACAGTTCGTTTTTGTCAAATAAATGTTGTGAATTTTATGTGAACTTTTTTAGTGCTTAAAGAACAATTTTACAATGTTGATTAAGTAACTGCGCCTAATTTTAAAAACCATTCCACATTCTTAACCCAAACTAACATATTCTAAAGATAAAAATATATTTTAGACCGCAATAAAGAGGACTTTCTTATCCTGTAATATTAAAGCCAAGTTCTGGGACACCTGTAAAGTTCATAGTTTATAACAACGCAAAAGATGTTAGATTCAATGATAAGAAAAATATTATAGACAGATTATTTATTATCATCAGTTATTATTGATACATATTAGACACATGAGAATAAAATTTAGATGTCTCATGTTATAACATAATCCAGGGTGTACCAAAACTTGACGTGAGATTAAGGCATAGGCATGCATATAGGTATGAAACTTAACTTACCTACCTTTCCAATGTGATAATATTTACGTCAACTTCTGGGACTTCCTGAGGATCACGTGTCTGAGTTTATTAAAATTATTTTCCATTTTTTTTTAATATACGAGTAGGTAGATTTGGAACTGATTAGCTCCTCATCTGCCCAAGATGCCATAAATGGTCTCCAAAATGGCAGATAATAATATACCCATGTTTCTATGATTTTTTCGATCGAATTGGAATAAGGTAAAATTGTTACTTTAGGTTTTTCAAATCGTGCCCTATACGCGTACTTACGACTCAACGGCGGTGTCAACTCACGAGAAAGTAATACGCGTCAATATCCTGCGACAGGGTTCTATGGCGGCGTTCGTGCGTGAATGTGTGTGTGTGTGTGTGTGTGTGTGTGTGTGTGTGTGTGTGTGTGTGTGTGTGTGTGTGTGTGTGTGTGTGTGTGTGTGTGTGTGTGTGTGTGCGCGTGTGTACTAAGTGTATAAGGGAAGAGAAACGTTATCGCATTTTGTATGGAAATTTTCAGCTTCACAATCTCTTAAGAGTAGGGCGATGATCCCAGGTGGGGGCGGGCGCGCTGTGCGGCGCGCTGTGGGTGTCGCCGCTGTCGGGCGGCGCACGCGGGGCGCTGCTGGCGGCGCTGGCGGCGGCGCACGCGGCGCCCGCGGCGCTCACGCCGGCGCTGCTGGCGCCGCGGCCCAGCCTCGACCGCGACCCCTACGCCGCCAGCTTCAACGACTCACTGCACTACAACGAACCCGCCTATAACCTGCTGTGAGTACAGTGGGTGTCACCGCAGTCGGGCGGACACATATTCTGTAACAAAAAATAAGCGGCTATATGTAGATTACGGACGGACATATAATTTCCGATTAGCATCATTTATGCTTTACGCTAGTTTAAATTTAAGGTTTCGATATGGCCCCGTTTGGCACCTAAGATGAGAGGTGACCTAAACTGGTCGACACGCTGAACTACTAGAGGATAATTATGTAATGTGAGGTAATTAATTTAATTTTCATGGAAATCCTCCGGTCGGTTGAGCTCCTCACTGCACTGAATTTTTTATGAAGCCTACTTAGTCAATCCACCGTTTTGGTGGTAGTCATCACTCCTCGTACTCGCTGGCTTCTTGTCAACATCAATGTAGGTACCTTTTCTCAAACATGCTCGGAAAGGATGGCTTTTCTTTTAAAAATATTGGTCAAGTGCTAGTTGGAATCGAGTACCGAGAGGTAAATAACTATTACAAACCCAATACCTATGCTCTTATTTTACCGATCTTACTTAATAAGTACAAAGTTCGCCTTGTAACAGATTTTTTATTTTTCTTAAAAAATCATAAGTGCTAGAGCAATTTTTTATTTCTCCTGTAAGATTTAATTAAATATACAGGGTGTAATCGTTAAGTGTAGCCAGGCAATTATACCGTAAATATCAGAAAACTTTAAACTGATATCTGAAGTACGTTAACCAATGGGTAAACCACATCAATAACTTTTTTTAATAAAACCAGGAACATCCCAAATATGACTTGACCGGCTTCAGTTAAAAAGGCCTAGTCAATATCAGATGATTCATTAATTGTTTTATTTATTACACTTTATTCGTATAAATTATGAATCTTAAACAGTTTTATCTGTCTTACGGTAGGTAAATTACAGCCTCAAGGAACGTCACACTATATGGGTGTGGGAGCGTTTAAACTTAATATTTTTAATATTACTATTTTTATTTTAGAAAGTTATTAATGTGATTTTACTTATTGGGTAACATACTTTCGATATCAGTGCAAAGTTTTCTGATATCTGTTATATTTATGGAATAATCGCCTGGTTACACTTAACGATTACACCCTATATATCTTTTATATTTCCTAGTCTAAGTAATTTTTCGAGATTTATATGTTGAGTAGTTTCTGAAACAAGGAGGGAGGGGGGAGGTGTTTTTCTTTCCGTTTAACTTTAATTATGCAAATATATTACAAATCACCCATTTAAAAAAAAGAAACTTATTCAAATTTATATCCGATTTTTCAGAGCCTCTATTCAACACCGTAAAAATTAAATCGTTTTTGACCGTTATCGTATTATTAACGTTTTGATAGCTCTTATTTACTTGACAGTACCTAATGGTGGCCGAGTTAAAAACAATAAATACGATATAATAATAGGTACGTCAAATACGATTTCGATTTTACTGCCTGGAATAGAGGCGCTGCTGATTATCACATTCGATTAAGAAACGGCACAAATATAGGGTTGCCTGTTACCAAATGTAATGTGTCCAATATAATATGACTATCGGTCTAGCTTGTTAGGTTAGAACTGTTAAATATTTGAGAGGTTCGGAAAAAACCGGAGTAGGTCATGTTTGCTGTGGCAACTTTGACTTTATCGTGGTAACTCATCCACTGTAATAACGCGCAAATGCCTATGATATAATTAGGATTATTTATAAAAACTTTATTTGCATGTGCTTTATAAGCACCATCAAGTATCAAAAAAATAATTGTTCTGCATATGCGAGTTATTACGAAAATTTGCAAAGTTGACAGTGGAGTACTGTCAAGTTCGTAATTTTTTCAGGACATTTTGGTAAAAAAATACCTTATAAAATTAATAGCGTGTACGAGTAGCAGCCATTTGTAAATAAAAAATTCCACACTGCATGAGCTTAATTTACTACCGAGTGAAAATTGTACAAATGTTCCTCTTTCCGCCAGTTTATTTTCATTTTTCTCAAACCAGAGCGCGTAAGATATACAAACAAATAGCCATAAATTATCGCTTGAGATACATTAGGTGCGTGATTTATGATTCGGTTAGGAGTGTTGATGGCAAGAAGCATTCTTCGACGCGTGCCGGGCGGCGGCGGCGGCGGCGGCGGGATAGTGGCGGCGTGCTCAGCATGCCTGCGGCCCTTATGAGGCAGTGCCGACATTTTTTGCTGTTACTCACCGTCTTAATAACTAGTATGAATGCAGTTATTAAAACTCGATTATTACTATTCTGCCAGTTTATCGCTTTCATTAAAATATTACCAAGCTTGGAGATGTTCATTGAAACCTATTCAAAATACGGCCGCCAAAAAAACCAAAAAGTTTCGACGTGGAACAATGGTTTATGCACTCGTAGGCTTAGAACATACATACAAGCACAATGTTGAAAATTTATCTCGTAAATGTGCCAAACTAAAGTGTTTATTTTTATTTTCCAGAGCGCAGATCCATATCGGCCGACATATCATAATGCTGTTTTTCATAGTGATCGCGTTACTCATCTTAAGCCGATATGTAAGTAAAATGGCATTGATGTCGGGAAGGAGTTGTTGTGTCAATCTGAATATTGCGCTAGGGTTACCCGCAAAAATCGAAATTTTGCAATAAATGGTATCGAATGATGGTATTATTAACCTTCCAATTGAATAAATTGAAAAATATTTACAAATAAGGCAGAAACGAATAGAATATAATTTTGAATTTTAATAACCTACTTTTTTCCAAGTCATTTAATTATTTTGTACAGTTAAGACGCTTTTATGTGTGGGTAGTAAGATGGAAATCTATGAAGACCGTATAAAAAAAGTAAAAAACTAAATGCAAGTACTTAAGTGGTCTAAAAATATATATTTTCAAAATCCAGGTTTTAATGTGGGTTAGTAACCATTAACCATTTTCATGGCAAAAATAAAAAAATGTCATGGAATCAAGCCTCTTCGGATTTTAAACCAGAAAAAAAATAAAACAACAAAATAGATCTAAAAAGTGAATGTTATGGTTTGTCAAGTAAATTGTATTTTCTAATTTCCACTTATTGTAAAAATGAAATCCCAACTGAATTGTTAGTGTCTGTTTATTTCTAAGAACTAACACTACTTACATAGCAAATGATTTTTATTATTAACGGACATGCTCAGTGTCAGTTAATGACGATAAAAAAGTCGTTCCTTAGTAACGATTTTCCATACAGAAATTGCAAAAAGTAACGAGTTAACTGTCTTTAAAATGTGTCTGAGTACGGCAGTTAATCTTTTAAAGGTTTGAAAACCTTCACTTAAACAAATGTTTGTACTCAAACGTCTTCAATGTCTTAATACTTAGGATTATAGAGGATGAGAACAGTGACTCAGTTTTACGATGCTTTCGATGTTAAGTGACGATAAAAGGCTGCTCTACTTTCCGTAAATGCACATCTATATTTTCTATATCGAGGTCAAAAGTTTGTGCAACCCTGTTTTGCTGCGCTATTTATAAGTGTTTGTTTGCATTTCAGACAGAGTCTCTGGAGCGTGCGCGTCACTCTCGCGGGGAGCGCATGCGCGTGCAGGCCGACCAGGCGAAGGACTTGCGCCGCCGCAACCAGGTGGGAACCACCTACTCTCTATTCCTTTCACTCTCACTCTTTTACTCTGTAGTTATTATGTGATCGACTGAAAAGGAAGCGATAATTTATCTTTAATATTTGATTGTGGAATTAATGCTCCAGACTGAGCCCAACAAGAAACAAATTTTACTGACAACACGCTAAACACTAAACATAAGATATTCTCTACCAGTCAAGTCTAATTATAATTAATTGTGCAATAAGTTTAATAAATAGAGCTGGTATAATAGTTACTCATAACACTCAGCACTAGTATGAATGTACACTAGACTAAGTACGGTCGATGTCAAAGCAAGGTTAACATTTTTTACAGTTTTTTCCGTTGAAATAAGGTGTAAAAATGCAGTGTATTTATATCGGTTGGTCTAAAATTGTTTGGCCTATTTTTATTTCGCTACATATTTTTTGCATACCAACGTTTCGTCGAATGATTTAAAATGTGGAAAATTGTTTGATTGAAATTGTTTTGCATAGTATTGTTTGGTCGAAAAATTGTTTACATTTGTATGGAATAACGTTATTTTGTCGAATGGTTTTTTGGTATAACGTTTTTATTCCGAATATTTTTACCACTAGTTTTATTTTTAATTTTCCATTACCAGTCATGATAATTACTTACAATTTACAGATGTTGTGTTTGAAAAGCAAATATTCATATGGAATGAACCCTGACCCTGAGGCGCAGTCAACGGAGCTCAGCTTCGCGGAGATCCTATTCCGCGTAGTTGTTCTGTAGTGTCGCCTTGACACGATTCTAACCTAACCTATAGATTAGTTCAGTAATCATGTGAACTAGGTGTTTTATATTGGGTCGCCAGCCGAGCCGCATTACTGTTCCGCCTAGGGTTACCATTTAGGAATTTGAAAAGCCCTGACAAAACGCCTGAAATTTCGATAAAAATTCGGACTTTTTAGTCACAAAATTGAAATCATTACTAATGTGTAATATTATTACTCATATTCCATCTAATAAAAAAAAACGGACGAAATTAAGAGCCGGGCAGAGTCTAAAAGACCAGACATGTCCGGACTAATCCAGACGGATGGTAACCCTAGTTCCGCTTATCCATGTTTCAAACATTCTTTCATCTATCTTCACAAACTTTTGTAGGACTAACAATGTTTCCTACTTCAATGTCTTCAGCAAAGATATTGAATTTTAGGCTAATTTTAAAAATATTATGGATTTCGCCTTTTAGTAATTAAAATTTTAGACGATACAAGTTTAGACCAAAAGTGCTTTAGAACAAAAAATATGTATGCAAAAAAACCTTTGTGCTAAAAAATAAGTATGTCATGAATTTGACTTACCAACTGTTTCGTTTGTCCGAATTTTCATATGAGGTAGAAACTATATTGTTTTACCCGACTGCGGTGTAGCCCAAAAGGAGGGTTATTTTCTGAAACCGTTTTCGTTTTTCCAAAGATAGAAAAGTCAAACCTAACCAAACCTACAGGTACTGTAGGTCTCTTTAAACATTTTTTAAAGTTAATGGGTTATGTATTTTCTGATAAATAAAACAGTTGGACTTGCGATATTATACCGTCTCGTTGGCAACTGTGTTGTGTATTTCGGCAAAAAAAAACATGGGTACAGAGGCGAGGCCCTGGCCAAGATCCAAACGCTACTAACGTTTTTCTTTTCTATCACTCAAAATGTATGGAATAACATTCTCGTGCGTTGCGATAAACCACGTCGCCAACTGTCATCCCATACATTTTGAGTGATAGAAAAGTCAAACGTTAGTAGCGTTTGTATCTTAGCTAAGGCCTCTGGAGCCATAGACAAGATGCACGCTAACGTAAACGATATTCGAAAACTGACAAATTGTATAAAATTGACATAAGCACTAGACACGACCGTCCAGCAGCTTACGTCAAACTTTTTGACAACGGTAACGTTCGCAGAATGTATTTTGTCTCGTATACTTGCAGCGATTTTCGATAACTGACAAAATCTAAAGGCTTGACGTAAGCTGATGAGCAATTGCCACCGTCGGTCGCTGGTCAATTCCATACATTACACCTAGTTTTCGAAAATCGCTAACGTTAGCGTTAGCCCGCTCAGACGCCCTAGACAAGATGCTTAACGCTATCGTAAACGATTTTCGAAAACTGACAAATTGTTTGAAGCTGACATAGAATAGAACAGAATTGAAAAAAAAAAACAAAAGCTTAATGAAAAAAACATTTAACATGGCGTTGTAAAGGGCTCCTCTCAGCTTTGTGCCTTAGCAAGCCGCGGCGCTGGTTTTCAGAGGGACCCTGACTTAAAAAACTAACTTAAATATCTAAAAAAAAAAAAGGCGACACAAACATCAGCGACAATCGATAGTAAGTGGTCATCCTTACTTGTAACCGTTTTTTTTTGTGTTGCAACACTTGAACAACGCAACCGTTGCACATAAGCGTTTGACGCGACCATCTGGCAGCTTACGTCAATCCTATACATTTTCGACAACGATAACGAACCCGCCACGCATCTTGTCTAGGGCCACTAGTCAGGGGTGACAACTTTCGTCGAGTACATACTATAAAAAAAATCGCCACATCACTTTGCGGGCTCAAAGAGTTAGTTTGCGAGCCAATGAATACGAATTATGCGATATGGCCCCTCTACACGTCGGCGGATCATGGGTAAGGGACGCATTTACACCTTAGAGTGAGCAACATATTCTTGCATCTTACTCTTACTTATTGCTTGGTCCCTTACGTTGGCCCATGATCCGCCGACGTGTAGAGGGGCCATTTGAAACGGAAACGTAGTAGGCACGTATGACCTACCTGCCTAAACGCTGTATTCTTATTAAATACGTCTTCTGTACATCTACTTGTACAATCACCAGCAATAATATATTATCCAACATTGTACGCAAAAATATCTGACACTCTCTTATACCTCTAGTAATAAAGACGTGTCAGATATTTTTGCGCCCAATGTAGGATAACACATTATTGCTGGTGACTGTACCATTAAGAGCTATATATGAGGGGGCCCTAAATGCTGTGTCCTGGTTGGTCTCAGGCGCTGGTGCACAACGTGCTGCCGCCGCACGTGGCGCGCCACTTCATGGGCGCCCGGCACAACCACCGCGACCTCTACAGCCAGAGCTACGCTGAAGTTGGCGTGCTCTTCGCATCTATGCCTAATTTTTCCGGTAAGTAAAAGGAGGAAGTAGTCTATTTCAACATCATTGATTTCATTGGTTGGTCAGGTGAGTCAGGTGAGTCAGGTCATGGTGGTCAATAAATGTAGAAAAAAGAACATTCATTTAGTCAAGGCTGGGCTTTAGCGTGTTCAGTGCGGCCCACTTAAAATTAAATTGCTTCATGCTGGTTTTGGATTTTTCAGATTTTAGGTCCATAAACTTCGGAGATAAGATGGGGGGTTGTACATTTTTGGCTATAAATCAAAAAGAACGTCATTGAAAATTATAATTATTAAGAAATATATATTTTCATATTATTTTTACTAAAAACAGATGCGGGCAAGCAAGTTATACAACTATGCCAAATTTCAAGTTGATAGCTTCTATAGTTTCAGAGAAAAACTTCTGTGACATACAGACAAACAGACACCGATGTCTCACCATAAGGGTTCCTTTTTTACCATTTTGGTTCGGCACCCTAAATACCAATGCTCCCATAAAATGAGCCTAAACTAGTTATAACAATGATAAATCTATACAAATTAAATATTAACCTAGTTTATCAAAACATTTAAAAATATTTGATAGGTAAATATTGATTTGTTGCAGTTTAGTTTTAAACATTAAGAAAACTGTGCTCCTTCCAGCATCACGTTTATTTTTATGTCTACGTTTTGGTTAGCTGGCTTTCTTGCCTGCCCGTTAGTTTGTTCGATACAATACAAGTTTTACAGTCGAAAGAAACTTAATAGTTTTGTACCTACCCTGTTACAATTACCTACTTAACATATTTACCTGATACTTATTTATGTTATAAATCCAACTCAGAATGTTTTATTTTATTTTATTTCAGAGTTCTACTCAGAAGAGACCGTCAACAACCAAGGCTTGGAATGTTTAAGATTTCTCAATGAAGTCATATCTGATTTCGATTTGGTAATTGTTATTTATTTTATATTTCCGTAAATAAGTCGAGGTCTTCAGTACAATACTTTTTACCATGACTTTGGACGTTGCTGTAAAGAATAAATCAGGCCGACCACATTTTACAAATTTCAATTATCATATAGATGAATGCCAGTTCGTGTCCTGAATATACGTGACTACTCATTTGAAAATTGTTCATAGGATAACAGATTTCCGAACTAGGGTATTTTAATTTGTATCTAGCAGTTGTGATACTCTTCATTATTTTTTCCAGCTCAAGAATGCTTGTATTTTTCAGTTGTTGGAGGATGCGAAGTTCAGCAAGGACATCATCAAAATAAAAACGATTAGCTCCACGTACATGGCTGCGTCAGGCCTAAAGCCTACCCGGGAGATGCAGGTATATCATCTTTGTTTTATTATTTCCTAGATATACTTCATAAAGGCATATAGGTACTTTACTTTTACGTTTAAAAATGGTAGAAGTAATTTAGGGAGGAACATAATCATTTGTTTGTGCCTATATTAAAAAAACCGGTCAAGTGCGAGTCGGACTCGCGCACCGAGGGTTCCGTATGTAAGATAATATGGTTGGAAAACGCAATAGTATTTTCTTCATTTTGTTATGTACTTTATTATCTATGCAATAAGGCGACTGACGAAACGTCTATCAGACACCGCCAAAAAAAATCTCCGTTTAGCGTGTTATAGCTCTGTATCACTCAGTACCTTCTTCTAACGACTCGCGGAATTATACTCGTAACTTACTCGTAAGTTAACCTAAAAAATCCCTTTTTGTTTTTTTTACAAAGACCTTAAATTTACTATACAACTTAAAATAATATAAATTCGAAAATTAGAGCAAATTTCGCCCTTTTTACAACGTCATACAAAAACCAGTTTAAGCTGACCTCACATTTTATGGGAAATCAGCGTACAGGGAGATCAAATTATACTGGATATTAAGTTTTTTCGTTAATAATAGCTTGTTTTTCAACTTTTTATAAATATTGATCTTTCTAGCTTCAATGTGTTGAGTTTTGATCTTATATTTAGCGTCAAATAATATTGTCCACCTAGATCGGGCTCTTGTCGCACTGTACGCCGTTCCTTGCATAAAGACCCAGTTTTTTTGTGATTTGATTTAAAATGTACAGATTTCAGATTTTTTCCTATACTTGCAGTAAAAGACGGTGCTACTTGCCAAATTTCATAGTTCTAGGTCAACGGGAAATACCCTATACATTTTGATTCCCTCGAGAGTGTCGAAATACACGTTTTTTGCGACATAAACGGCCGTATCTTTTTTTTACGTAAATGTAGAAGTTTGATTTTTTCCCAGCTTCAAGGGACTGTAGATTTGAGTATATGGTTTAAATTTCAACTCGATACCTCCACGCGTTCCCGAGATAAAGGGTCTTGACAGACGGACAGACGGACAACAAAGTGATCTTATAAGGGTTCCGTTTTTCCCTATTGAGGTACGGAACCCTAAAAAGAATAAAGCTAGAAATAATATAAATTATAATGGCTATAACCGAACCTAGTCTAATTTTCACCAATAAATTACCTAACTACTTTATTTAAGATTACGTCAAATAGACTGGCGGGGTTCACCGTCGTAAATTTCAAACACTATTCGTATTTTTCGTAGTATAAAGTCTATTAATACTTTGAATAATTTCCATATCAATACCCTGAAACCTAATATTTGATTACTTATGCAAAAATATATCAAGTAATTATAAAAAAACCCGTTCAAGTGCGTGTCGGACACGCACCGAGGGTTCCGCACCGCCGCACAGTAGGCATTATTATATTCCGATTTGAATTCGATTTCGAATCGAATCAGTGCGAGCCCAACTCACACTTGACCATTTTTAGGGTTCCGTACAAAAAAAGAAAAACGGAACCCTTATAGGATCACTCGTGCGTCTGTCCGTCCGTCTGTCACAGCCAATTTACTCCGAAACTACTGGACCGATTGAGTTGCAATTTGGTAGACATATGTAAATTGATGACCCAAACACAGATGTGCAAAATAAATCTATTTTTTTTTATAAAGTTCATTTTTGGGGAACAAATTAGAAAATTAAAAAAAAAGTTTTTCAAACCTTACCGTGTCTTATATCAAATGAAAGGGCTCGTTATGAGGATCTCAAATATATTTTTTTAATCATTGGAAAATAAATATTTTTGATTTTATTCATGAAAGAAGACGACAATTTATCATTCCCCCTGATCTCCGAAACCACTAAGCTAAAAATATAGTTGATTGCTTGTACATTACAGGAAAACTTATAAGAATTATTCTATCAATTGGAAATGAAGTGGTAAACTCAATTTAATTTCGAGTTCAACTCGCACTTGTCCGGTTTTTAGTATTTGTGGTTATTATTCAGGGTTCGTAATACATTATAATCATACCTAATTAACGCTTTTATGTTTTACCGTTTTTACTATACAAACAAATGTAAAAATAGGTTGAAAAAAACGTTTTATGTATGGGGACCCACTTTTTTTTTTCCGCCATAACACATATTGTTGAACAAAAAAATCAACCCTCTATCTATTACGGTTCAAAAGATAAAGCTCTTTGAAGTTAGGACGGACGGATAGGTGATATAAATAGGGTCCATTGGGATACCCTTCGGGTACGGAACCCTTAAAATGTTATATGTATAACTAGAGGACGCCCGCGACTTCGTACGCGTAGAATTAATTTCCCGCTACTCCCCCATTTCTTCCCGTTGGGGGTCGATTTTCGGAAAATCCTTTCTTAGTGCTCACTTACATCATGAAAGGAACCACTATACAAAATTTCAAGTTTCTAGGTACAGTAGTTTCGGCTGTGCGTTGATATATAAGTCAGTCAGGTTCGCCTTTTATATATGTATAAAGATTGTTTGACGTAATGGCGTCCGTATGTACGAGTGTACAGGGTGTCCCAAAACGACGTAAATATTTAGGGATAAGAAATGTTAAACATTGCAGTAAATGGCCCAAACCAAGATACACGATCTTAGTTTTGAATAGACAAAGCACATAAAGATATAATCATTCTCGCGAATGACCAACAATTAATTATATTTATGGATATGCATATACATTTTGTGCGTTTTTGTCTATCCTAACCAGAGATACCTGAAGTACTCAAGGAATTCTAGTTTGGACCGTTTATTAGAATGCTTAACCTGGGCAAATTGCATCAAATAAGCCCTATTTACATCGATCAGACAGATCTGTCTAATTCAAACATGAAGCATTTTGGGATGTATGCGAAATTTATCCGAAATTACAGTTTTCCTATTTACTTACATGGAAGAAAATCAGCTGCAACTTAATTTCTTGCCCATATTAAGTAGTATTTATTTGACAACGTGCCACCTTAGATTGAAGCAATTTTTTTTTAGTACAAAGGTTCGAAGTTGTTGAGTGAAACATATTAGACGTTAGGGATAGGTGTCGTTGCAGAAGAACTTCTGCTATTTTAATCATAACAGATTAAACTTTGTAAATTGCAGGATAGACTAAATATATAATTAACACTTAGGTAGGTACATAAGGAGAAACTACCACGACGTAATGTATTCGGGTGTCAAAGGTGCAGCGAGCAATAAAGAAGTTTGAAAGTAATCTTCGTGATAAGTACCGTTTAGCGTGTCACTGCTAACGACATAACCAAGTTTTACGCGTTTTGATACGCTTGTAAATGGCTAAACACTCAAATTGGTTTTCTAAAATAAAATTGACTGGACGGGATTAATGAGATACCTTACTAAATTAACACAGGCTACCAAATAACAAAAACCGGTCAAGTGCAAGTCGGACTCGCGCACCGAGGTACTTGGTAACCGGAAGAGAAAATACTCATTTTGTTATGAACTTTATTTTTAATGTCCCATCCATGACAATAAAAATAAAGATAATGGTCCATTATGACTAACCTAAATTTTAATACAGATTTGAAATGTGCAGATTAAGCCCTTTCATTTTGCACCCCACACCCCACCCCATTTGCTATAATCAAACCACTTTTATTTTTCAACCCTCCATTCTAATTATTTATAAAATTAAGTTAATTTTTTATACGTATTATCTTAAAAAAAACAATACGTATGCATTAATTTTCTATTTAAAGTTAGGGTAAACGTACCAGTGAATGAACCCTTAATGAATTTTCGTTTTTATTTTTTATTTTTAATAAAATGGAAATTGTTACCGTCAAATTTACCTACTGTCGTTATCAATCAAGAGCAACTACAAATAATAAAAATCTAGAAAATATCATTAATGAAAGCACATATAACGAATTTAAAAGACTAAGAAAACTTGATTGGTTCCCGGGATACAAGAAAAATTAACATGATTTAATTTTAAAACTTTGTAAGCGTAATTTAAATGTACCTACCAAGAGTCTCTGAGTATAATCGCGTACAAATGGACAGACGGACAGACGGACACGGTGAAACTATAAGGGTTGTTGACTACGGAACCCTAAACATCCAGGCTCCCCGTGTGTTTTTTAAAACACTTTACTTAATGCAATTACTCTTGAAAATTCGACGACGTGCTTTATAAGAACTTTCTAGATTTATACGTTCAGAGACCAATAAAGAAACGCAAAGAAACAAGTTAAACAAAGAAACAACTATTTTTCGACATTTGATACCATACGGTGTACGGATATTAACAACTTTTAAACAGAATGTAATTTATTATCTTTTAAAATGGACATGATTAAAATTATTTTTTATTTATTTTTTCTTTCGGTTTAATTATAATGCGATTTTTTGGTAATACATTTGAGTTTGTGTAACATAAACTGTTTTTTAGGGTTCCGTACCAAAATGGTAAAAAAGGAACCCCTATGGTGAGACTTCGTTGTCTGTCTGTCCGTCTGTCTGTATGTCACAGCACATTTTTTTTTAAATAAACGGCTTTAGTTGTTGTAATTGTTAGTAAAATAATGCACATACATGTTTGTTTATGAAACAGCCGTCGGACGGCACGCTGGTCCGCTGGGCGCACCTGGCGTGCCTGGTGGAGTTCGCGCTGGAGCTGCAGCGCGTGCTGGCGGCCATCAACGAGCAGTCCTTCAACCACTTCGTGCTGCGCATGGGCGTCAACCACGGGCCCATCACCGCCGGCGTCATCGGCGCGCGCAAGCCGCACTACGACATATGGGGCAACACCGTCAACGTCGCCTCCCGGATGGAGAGTACTGGCAAAGCTGGCTGTATACAGGTACATTTAAACCAAAAACCTTAAATACCTAAAAAAATGCTCATACATATGTATAGTTTTTGAAGGTAGTTTTATGTTTATAATAACGGTGACGCTACACAACATGGTCCAACATGCTTTTGCCCGGTTATTTTTATGGTTTGAATTATATATTTTCAGGTATTTAAAGATTTTTTTTTACTTTTTTGTCACCTCTAACTCGAAACACAATGAAATCTACTTAATCATGATACCTAAATAAAATAAATAAAATAAATAAACCTCTACTTTAAAAATCGTTTTTGTAGAACGATTCGAGTAGAACGTTTGGAGTGTTTAAGAATTATGTAAGACTTACGGGTGCATCACATTAATCGGCATTGTGGTTTTAGTTTTAAACATTTCAATTATTATTGGTTGTATCTTTAGTGCAATTTTATCTTTCTTACGAAACGGCGTAGGATTCATTAAATTAATACATGTTTTAACCGGAGCTTGAAATAGCTGTACTTATCTCTAAAAAAAGGTCAACACTTTTAAACAATTCATTTCATACGAAACCATATCATTTGTACCGGTTAAAATTCCAGAATTGAGTAAACATAGTATTATTTTTATTTAGAGCCGGAAACAAAAATTAAAAAAATATGGAGTTAAACGCTGCGCTTACATGTATGTCCCAAAAATTCAAATTTAGCAATAGGGTTATAAAAGACATTGTTTCACCTTTGACTTGATATGCATTAAAGCGTTGTTGTTAAATAGAAACTACATGACAGATAATTATTTTTTGAGTCTAGTAAACACAGCGCAATTATAGTTATCATTATCAATCACGCTTTTCTTAAATATGAAAGCCATTTGAGAAACGCTATTATATAATTACTGGATAATGTATAAAAAATTAGTTTTGTATTTAGGTAATAATATTCTGATTGCAAATATGAGGTAAACAATGATTCACGAATAATACAAAACAAGAAGAATGCTGAGCCGACTTAGTCATCTCGGCCGGTGCTTGACATTTCCTTGTTGTTGCTGAACAGGTAACCGAGGAGACATGCCATATACTCGAGACGTTCGGGTACTACTTCGAGCAGCGCGGCCTGGTCGCGGTCAAGGGCAAGGGCCAGCTGATGACGTACTATCTGCTGGGGAAACGGGACGCTGGCCAGCCACACAATACTGTTGTAAGCAGGAATGCCTCAAGTTTACTTTGTTGCCGTATTTAGTATTAACTAATTAGATAAATTACTACTTTTTTACTTTAGATGCTTGCGCCCGTTCACAATATTCAAACTACAAATAGATTTGGTGAAGCTAAAGTTTGACAAAGTTGTAGGTATGCGGTAATTTTTAAACCGTAACCCCCTTACTTATAACGTATAAACGTGGAATAACCTTGGAGTAGCTGTCGTCGAATCTGTCAATTTTCTCGCTGACTGTACATTTTATCAAAAATCTTTGAATGTCGATTGTCATCACTTAAAACATTAGTAAAGGTCTCCTAAGAGCATTTTCGCGTAGCAGCAATTGATCTAGTAGCTTTTACTGCCCCATCTTAACTTTCCACCCTGTAAGGTGGAAGTACTAGTACTCGACATGTTAACAGAAAATATTTATTTGCATCGTGATAATTATGTTCAATTATACATCTACACAAAACATTTACATGTGATTTGGGAAATATGACCTTTACTTTTGTTAGTTGGAATTTGTTTTATATGGTGACCATATATAAATTTATCAAAATGAAAAAAATAACTGGTCAATCGGATTGTATAAGTAAATGTCAGGTACTTTTGCTGGCAGTCCTTTTCTTTATTTAAAAATTGGCGTGTGAAATATCAAAGCCACAAACATTTCCCATCGCTAAAATGAGGTGGTGACAAAAGTAATGTTAATCTTATTTTATTTATCCCAAGTCAAAGTATGGCGACGAGTATTAATACCGCGTCGAGTACTAGTACTTCCACCTTATTCTTTAAATGTATTTATAAAAGGATCTGCCAGTAGAATTCACCTACGAGTATAAGCGTAGGGTTTAGTGAGGCATATTTTATAAGCAATTCTACCTGCAAAATGTTACTTGAATACACAATGAATTCATTATTGTAATCGTATACATAACCAAATTCCATAAGGTGAAGTATATTCGTAAATCAGGTAATGAAGTCATTACAAATTACAACTTTCTTTATCTTATACTTAGACGATTCCATCAATGATAATTAATAAATGAATGTTGCACAATAACCAATCAATGGCACGTCATCTCCTTTCGTATGAAACTCTTTAGGAGTTATTAATTATCATTTTTGTTTTAATTACGTTATGTACTTAATACGAACATGAAAGTTCTTAGGAATTGGATACTTACGTTGTCCTAAGTAAAAACCAGGCACAGACTGTGGCTTTGATCAGAAGTTGGTATTCTATGACAGACTTTAAGCCTGAGGTCCATGCTAAGAACTCGGGGTGACATCTCTGCAACAGCCGCACCACGAGGAGCGGCCCATCAATATTGTACGTTCTGTTTACAAATATTATCACTAACAATATTTTGTTATAAAAAATACATATATGCATTAAGTTAAGCTAGCAACTTAAAAATGATCGTGAACTTCATAAAGTTCATGGTCATAAACCAGGTAGTTCCTTTCATTAGTTTACCGTTATACTAACCTACTTTATTTAAAAAAATATAATGTTGATTCTGAAAATATAAATGAATAATTCATTAATTTTTCTGCAAATGCTCATTCAGACTTGTTATATTAGACAAAATTATTAGATGTGTTAATCTAGATATGGCTTAGGTGCACACAAATGA
The DNA here is from genome assembly GCA_948252455.1 of Acleris cristana. Classification (NCBI taxonomy): domain Eukaryota; kingdom Metazoa; phylum Arthropoda; class Insecta; order Lepidoptera; family Tortricidae; genus Acleris; species Acleris cristana. The sequence goes on from OX411773.1 coordinate 9,509,036, forward strand.
TACTTAATAATATTTACCTACTAGCATTGTCATAAACTTACTAATATAAATGTTAAATGTAACTGACGTTGTGCTTTTCTACACCAATCATGTACATTATTTTAAAAAAACCAGACGACGCTTGATAAAGCTCATCAGCAGACCTCGGAATATACGGGGCAAAATTAAATGTCAGCTAGGGATCACCTATATCGATAAACTCAATTATCGATGCTTTTCCCATATACTAGTGATCGCCCCCAGCATTGTTTTTTAGTGTGTATTTTTTTTGCCCCTACAACTTCCACAAAAATTTAAAAGTCTTTTAGCCAACTGAAATTTATTCATCAGTCGAGACGGAGAAGTTTAACGCCCGAAAATTTGGAACAAATTCTTATCGCTTATTTTAATAATAGTAAATGGGACAGTAATTTTGAAATACACAATGAGGAAAAAAATATGATGATGATGAGTGAAGGTACAAAAATCCTTTAAAAATAAAGAATAACCAGAATTATGTTGCTAAGTATTTTGTTTCATTTGCATACTTTCAATAAGAAAATATTTTTACGAACAACACTTGGAGCTGACTAGTATATGGGAAAAGCATCGATATTTGAGTGCGATCCCTAGCTGTTGTTTAGTTTTGCCCCATATATTCCGAGATCTGCTCATCAGCCAATAGTAGCTAACAGGTATCAACGTCAAAGTTCGAGATAACAGTTTTGATAGGCTGTATAAACGATAGCGGACCCACGAAGTTTGGTTGGTTTATATTTAAATACCTAAATACCTAAAATATCTTTTAAATACCTAAAAGCATTAGTTTAGTACAATGTGGTCCCTAGGTCACGTTGTGCCACAATCAGAGTAATGGTACGTTTAATTGATTATTGTTTGCTGGTTACAGCACAAATGGTCCGACTCGGCTGGGGCCCGTACTACCCTCCCATAGAATAGCGGCGTAATAAATCATCTAGTCCAAATGCGGTGGACGAAATTCACTCTCCTGATGCTCTCATATTTCTCTTTTTAGTCTTCTGCTCCTCGTTCAGTCGTAACCGGGTGACCCGCTAGCTAGCCCGGCAGAGTGGAATCGCTGGGCCACAGGAATAATTAAGCCGCGTGTGGGTTTGCCTGTACCTAAATACACGAAATAGACAGTAACGGGAAGTGTTATGTTCCTCCAAGTATCGACACAACTTGATCTTTGCTAAATTGACGATGTACCCTGTTCAGCAATGTGTTATCAAAGAAAGAAAGCAAAATGTTTACAAAAGCTATTCACTAGCAGTTAACAATTAAAAATGCAGTTACTTATTGTTGGCAGATGGCGCACGGCGGCGAGGCGTCGCGCGCGGGCGCCGGCGACGGCTCGCTGGTGAACGGCAGCGCGGCCGCCCAGACCCTCGCCGACCCCGAGGCAGGCGTCCCGCTGCTTCCACAATGAACCATCACAAACTACTAATGAAATTAATAAAACATCTTTCTAACGAATTACGGTAGCTTTAGCTTTATTTTTAGCGAATCTCAAACTCTACGGAATTATTTTGCTTTCCATATTAATGTGATACACTGCACAACGGGAAATGCTTTATATACCTCCTTCCTATCTTTAACTTACAAAAGGACAAACGGATGCTGTTACGAAATAATGTGTCAACCCTCAAGTATTTAGCAATAAAGTATCAACCCTCAGTACTATCGTTGTGGGTTGACATTTTATTGCTAAATACTTGTTGGCTCCTGACAGTTGCCGATCCTTATGTTAATATTTTCGTGACATCGCTTGATTCGGATGTGCCTAGTCTATTTTATTTTACTCTATGTAGTTTTAAAGCTATTGGATATCGCTGTAGATGGGTCTAAATATAACTCTGTAATATTGTTCGTGGCGGAATGTTCGTTTACAGTTGTAACGGCCGTACAGTGCGTATAAAAATTATTATAAAATTACCCACAGGACGACACAATGCCATGAACAATTATGATTTGTAATTGAAGTAAACCTTTAAGCTCGCACGATCAGGATCAGGGATACACTGCCCATGTTGAGGTTGCCGAACCGGTCGGTACTTTTAGATTTTTTTGAAAGGTCACTCTTGACTTACTGTAAACAAAGTACCTAGGTAAAGTAAAAGTGCAGTGTGTCGTCCGCCTGCTATTATTATTCAAGTACTTGCGATAATAGTGATGAATCCATTAAATTAAAAAAAAAATGAATTTGAAATTACATTTAAATTAACTTGAATACTCGTGGAGGTGCTTACGGCGTGCGTAGCATTAAAATGTTCATCGTAGATGTTTTAGGTGTGCCTTAAAAAAGAGATGCTGTGTAACCCAATATTGAAACCTTTTCATATTTCCATTCGTATGAATCCTATTGTGTTGCTGTATTATTTTCTTAAAAACCGGTGGAGTTCTTTTTTTTTATAAAAGTACGTGTACCTGAAATACAGAGCTTGTATGAAAATTCGTATAACTTAACATTAAAACATGACAATTGATAATAAATAACAAACGAAATAACATAGAGTTGGGCAATTTTGATTTCGTCATTTTGTAGGTAACCGTAGGTTCTAAAACACTAATGAAGTTATTTTTTTTCTAATTTGATTAATTGAATAAGGCACTTAGCGCTTGTTTAGTGAATATCTTGCAGCTTATTGCAAGAAAGCCGGTGTTCTGTTGGTCGCTACGTGTTTTGCTGAAGTCGTTTAGTGGTTTGATTGATAGTTAGCACTAAAGTGGTTAAACATTCACGTCGCCTGTCAATTGGATAACGCTGACCTTACGCCGCGGTCGCCGACCATCCGTCACATTCGTATGCCTCATCTGCCGAGTACTTACAATCTACGGGTCTACTATACATACCTAGGTATATATCTACCCAGCGCTATGTTGCTTCTAAGTTTTTTTTTTATAATTTTCTTGTATAAGTAATTATGGACAAGTATCAGCACTGAATCAGGTCAAAACTCTGCTGGTCTCAGACCTATACATCAGTGTACTCGTACAGTGTACATGCGTGTGGCTTGGCTACATCGAAGTCGGAGCTACTCTAGGTTTGTGTTGTTTTATGCTCCAAGCAGTACAGTTGATCATGACCCATGACCCGCGCGGGGCTGCTTGGTGACCGGCGTCGTCTTGCTTCTGTAAATTCAATATGAATGTCTTAACGATGCTATTGTGTTATTTAACTTTAACCAAAACCTGTAGTTTTTATTAGGTCTAAGATGTAACTTAGTGTAAACGAACACATACGCTTAAAAACAGTTTGTAATTCATAATGTATAAGTAATTAATAAGCATGGCATGAGCGGTAAAGGTCGTATCACATTATTTATTTATAGGTCAACAATAAATTGTTAATATGTGAAATTTGTTGTGCGATAAACATCACGAGTGGACTGATAATGCGCGGAGCGGTCATCATCGGTGCGTAATGCCAGCTTTGCGGTTACATAATTCAAGTAGGATTCACGTATAAATCTACATAGGTAGAGTCGGTGTTGCCTCATTTGTACATCTCCTTGTATCTGAGTAGCTAAGTAGTCATATTGTGATAATCGTTAGGTACTATAGGTGGAGCCGTATCGATGTCACAGGCTGTCATTAGGAGTATCTGTACGTAGCGTCGTAGCGTGTACAGTGCAAGAGGTCTTAAAAAGTCTTTCGGGATCGGTTTATGTCGGTCAGACTAGCTTAAGAACGTACGAGAGCGAACGAGAAAGAAGTACACATCCGAAGGTTGTTTTAAGAGCTGCACTGTACTGTAGGTACTTTATGTTAACTCTCCAAACGCAAGATTCTTAGAATGATACGCATTAAGTAGGAAGTGTGTTTGATAAAAGTCGCCTAGGTAAATTAGTTTACTATCGAAATGTAATGTTCCGCTTTGGAAGAATTCCACTTAAATACATAGATGATTTATTTACTAAGAGTTCTGCGATGGTGTCGTGTGTAACGTAAGAACTGTATTACATAGATGTATAATGTAGGACTTTCAATCGTGATATTATAATACGTAGTTGATACTTATTTAGAATTATTTAGAAAGATAATTTTATTATTTCTTTCTAGTGATAAATTATCTTCCTGTGATTTGTGACTATTAATAGTTTTATACATATTTTAGCTCAATCAACTGAAGGTTGAACCTCTCGTGGCTATAATTTTATTAAATAAAGCAATATCTATAAATATACTTTAGTTAATTCTCATTCATTTTATGTTTCCTCATAGCGATAAAGATTTCTAAGGACTGATAGATAATATCCTACCTACTAGTACCTAATATTCATATTTTTCACATAAACAAAGGAATGCAACGATTCGGCTATTACGATACGATTTATTACTATAACCGATGCATTACGATTATTCATCAAATTAATGATTTTTATTTAGAATGTGAATATTAATGCGCTGTTTACAAATTTTTCTTTTTCATTTTTCATTTCTAAATAAAGAAAAATATTTTTAATGTTTTCGACATTACACATCATAATATTCATAATAATCATAATATAACCATGCACGTCAACGTCGTCTACGTCACCTTGTAATAAAAGCTTTCACAGAACATTACGACGTCTCTATTTTTAAAACTAAGGTTGAAGTTATGTTAACTCCATCATTTTACCCTACCCTGAATTAGTCTCAAGAAGGATGGGGCTTTCGAAGTTTCTAGACTATTGTCATATCCGCATTCAGAAAATGGCACTGTAAAATCCGATCACCGGTTATAGTGAAAATGAATCTACCAGCACACCGGACAAGTCCATCATTGCAGAGAGAAGCATCGCAAGAAACTCTAGCAGAAAAGAAGATTTTTCTCAATCTGTGAATAAAATTATACTTAAAAGTAAGTAATGTCACAAGGTAAATAAATATAATAATTAATTATACACCCTAACATGAAAAACCATAACAAGCAAAAAGGTCCTGAAGCATCAACAGTCAGTGCATTTAGGTATACATATAAAGAAGTATCCATATATTAATAATAGAATCCATATATATTTAAAGTAGAAACTACATACATTATAAAAAAAAAACATCTGTTAATACTTATCTCTTGTCCAGATTGTAAAGCTTTCTATCTATAGTTTAACTGTCCTGCCGACACAATATGTCAAATAATAATTTTAAGTAAAAAATTACAAACGAGTTGACCCTAGTTAATTTTTACCAAAAATATTTTTCTCAAACATGCTCGGAAAGGATGGCTTTTCTTTTGAAAAACGAAGACGAGAGCCTTATTTTCTTCCTTGGAGTAAAATAAACGTATGAAGAGTCATTCCTGTTCGCTGCGATATATTATTCACAAGTGCTCTCTATTACATATAAAATCGAAAGGATCGTGAAAAAAATCCTATAGAAGTACCCAAACTTGTGGGTGGGTGCAGTGTTGTGCGGCGGCGGTTCATTATGCGTGAAACTATCGTAATGCTCTTTATTAAAAAAAAAGATTCTCTCTCTGAATTTGTCGAAAGTTTTTTACAAAAATACTTATAATTATGTATTTGTATCATTTCCTCGCATTGTTTGATAAAAGCATTATATATGCCTCGGCGGAAACGGGGATTGCCTGACTCGGATTTTAGCAGGCCTCGCCAAGGCTCGGCTCACTAACCACCCTGTCAGGCAATAATGTACTATTCATGGCAATATTTAAGAACAATTTTTAATAAAATATAGAGTTATTTCGTAATGGCTGTATAAAATTATTCGGTGGTCACTAGACCACCCACTTAGACGTCACGCGCCGGCCACCCTTACCGTGCCGCTCGCGGAATGTTGCATCAACCACTATATTACCACTTAGGGAGACTCAAAATTACATATGTTTGACCAATTCTTTTTCAAAACCTTTTTCCTCCCTTAGGATTAAAATGCCAATTTTATCCTGCTTTTGAGTAGGTAGGTAGGTAGTCATATTGTTATAATCGTTACTATAGTGGAGCCGTTTCAATCCGTATGGTTATTAATACTTTCCAAATAGGAGACATGAATGATTAAATTTGTAACCAAGGGATGAAAGTCATCATTGCGTCCGACATATTTAAGCCTCATGAGCGCAAGCAGGGCGCAGTTAATACTTTCAACTGATGAGTCCATAAGTCATTTCAACCGAGAGGAAAACACTTTCAGCTAACACGTATTTTTCATTTATTATTAATTCTTGACTCAATTTAAAAGAACGAGTTTAAAAATAAGTTTTATTCGTAACGACTGTATTAAATTATTTTCATCTCTCCTGCTCGGAAAGTAAGGGTAATTACGGTTAAGCGCGGTGAAAATTGTATTTACATCCTCAGGGAGAGAATAAATTTAGAAAAATGATTTTTTGAAATCCATTTTTGACTTCTTGGGTACTAGGTAGATCATGGAAAAATGTTTTACAGCCATTTCGAAATAAATCTGACTTTTTATAGTCGTTTAAGAATAAATAGAATAGTGTCAAGAATAAAATAACACTCATAACTTATGTATGACAATAATTGAGACAAAGAAATTCGTTACAATATAACATAGAAACATTTGTATTCACTTTAATCTTAGTATACATAGCACCCTCGAACTATAGGCGCACTCGCTAACGCTCGTCTAAATGTCTTGCGTGCAATTGATATCCCATGGTTAACAATCTAATATTTCTGGTCTAGCAACAAGTCATAAAAGTGATAAACAATATTTTTTTTCATAACCACTTTTCTTCCTAAGGATGAAAACGTCATTTTCATCCCGCTATTAGAAATGAAAATCGTTACTTTCCGAATAGGAGAGACGAAACTTATTAGTCTTCGCACATAGTTTAAAAATAAGACTTAGCTTCTTAGTACATAGGATATATATGAAAGTTGTCACTGTCTTATGGAAAAACTCTATACGATGTGCATAAAGCGGATGATTGGCACTTATCCCATTCCTGAAATATTGAATCCAGAATTCGTAAATGCCGAGGTCATAGTTCTTATGAGTTTTATGTCAAATAGTTGTCCATAACTACTAGGCAGGCTTGTAAATGATTTGCTCGCTATTGTTCGTGCAAAGTTTGTGTTTCGATTCTGTTGAAATCGGCAAAGGTAACTTAAGGTGCTGTTTTAAAGAAGAGTTAACTTTAATGGGAAGTTAACTTTCCACCGCTTTTTGGTCATAACTAACTGTATAATCGTTTAAGATAGGTCAGTGTCGGCAGGGGTGGCATGGCAAGGCGCACCGCGACGCCGCAGGTGCGCGGCCGCGGCGGACGAGTGCAGCCGGAGCAGCGCCGGGGCAGCGCGCCGGGCGGGCGCGCGTCGGGCTGCCGCGGGTGAGAGGGGCGCGCGGGGCGCTTATTGAGGCCAGTATTTAACCGCGCGACGGCCGCGCAGCGACCTGTTGTGATCCCGTCATGGCGCGCTTCGCCCGTGTAGCTACTCTGGCCGCGTGCCTCATGTTCGCCTGCGGTGAGTCCTAACCTTTATACCTTACGCCTCCACACACCCATCTCGCGACGTCACGGGTGACGCGACGTCACATTTGCTAACCGGTGCTCGCGTCAGTGTCCCACTAGTGAACTGTGAAGTTGACCCCCGAGTCCCCGACTCGTCGCGAGGTAGGCGGTTTCCGCAGAGTATACGAGCAAATGCAGCCGTGCATCGCGCGGCCAAAGGACGTCGCGGGCCTTTCAAGGATATTCGATCACACCCGAGCGCCGGCAAGTACCTATCGCGACTACCTTATGTGTGCCGGGATGCTTAGCTACTCGACTCTCTCGCGTGTCTGTATATTCCGGTGTTACAAAATAGAAACATGTAATTATTTGCGAACATATTTGGTAATAGTGGTTAAGCATTTAGTGCATTTGGTAATCACGATAGCGGCCAATACAGATGCAACCTTAGTAAGTGATTGCAGGCGCTTGTAAAAGGTCACAAAAATTTACATTGGAATGCACATGGGCAGTTCAAACGGGGTGGCAGTTGGCTAACGTTGAGCGTTTTGCAATAGTAAGTGTTGGATAAAACCACCGTTTAGCACCTGGCGCGGCGCGCGCTCGCGGCCGACTGCGCGAGAACTTTCACATTCGTTCGGCGACGCCGTGCGCTCGCGCAGTGACGTCACGCGCCGGCCACCCTTACCGTGCCGCTCGCGGAATGTTGCATCAACCACTATATTACCACTTACTCGGAAACGTACGTTTGTTTATTATTTGATGATATTTTAGCATTTTTGAGACTCCAAGATTTAACATATATACCGAAAAAATATATGACCTGTGGTATTAAGCAGACAAACGTCGTGAGCGTGAGTGGTGCTAGGCTATAACTAGGTACCTATTTAATAATTACAATTAACTTAATGTGTCAATGAAATAATAAAATTAATTAAAATTTATGTCAAATCTATTTAACATTGAAACACAGAAAATGTCTTTATAATCTCTAAAATGAGAATGTCGTCAAACACATAGCTTATAATAATAATAATAATACGGGCATATTAAACATAATAAATATATGTAAAAACTTACGATGAAATTTTAAAGAAGAATCGTAAGTAGAAATTTTATCACCTTTAGTACCTACCTAATTCGAGGTCACAAGGCACTTGATCCGAATCAAGTTTTAAATTACCTATTATTTGTTATTTGCGTAATCTGTTGGGATCAAATTTACGCCAAACGGCTCGCTGATTAACCTTGTCTCTAACGCAACTAGGTAAGTAGGTAGCACATTAAATTAGTAATTGGAAATTTACCATTTACCGAAGAGGGCAATTATTTTACTTCCGACGTTGAAGTTTTAAAATTTGAATTGCATTTCGATAATAGACTTCGTCAGTCGGTATGTCGCGGCGCGCGGCGCCCTCGGATGCTACGCGCGGAGTCCCCGGCTACGCGCGTAGTGCCGCGCTACGCGAGCTCCGAGACGTGCATCGTCTGGCTCGGGATCAACGAATGGCCGAGGCCTTCATCCGACAATTAGCCATATATATAACTAACGTTCAAGAGGTATTAAAACAGGCAATACGCCACTTGAAAATAGATACGTAAGGACTGTTTATTAAAATCCTTATCCTTTAGATATTATCATCCATAAGTAGAACATTTCGAGTCAGTATAGTATTTCGCATTTTTTTTTTCATTTTTTTTTCGTGATAGTTTTGATTTAAAGAATTAAGGTCAGTCTGAGAGGGCACCGCAAGCAAGAGTAACATTAACGGATTGAGTACCAGCAGAACGCAGCACTCAACACACAAAGACAGACAATAATTACCTCTTTTTTGCATAATAATTCATCTATTCAATACATACAAAATCTGTCTAATGCAAAATACGAACACACTTAGGTTCAGCTGGGAATAACGTAATACGTTGGTATTACTAGAACCTGATTAAATAAAACGACTCCCGAGTAGGCGACCCTTAAATCAGTCGCACAGACTGAAATGCCAAGTCCAGCGCGGCAGACCATGCTGTGATGGTATTTAGAGTTCCCCAATAGTGTGATTAGGTACTTATATCACCTTATCAAAAATAAAGTTTGCAAATAAACAAACTGAAAATACATTGATGTTACGTGTAAAAGAAGAATTTTAATCTATTTAGGGCTAAGTTTAAGTCAGGTATATTATTATATGAAAGGCTTTATTTACCTACATTTCTGAACAGATTTTATCTTGAATTTTCATAAAAAATTACAAAAGAAAGACCATGTACTCCCCAGTGACAGTGACAAGTATGGACATTAACATCGAAACATTGCAAGTTAAATAAAAGCTTGTAATAATGTTTAACTTCACAGTCCGAGTAGAAGTAAAATAAGTTATTCAGTACATTCAGTTTACGATACTAAATGACTTTCCTGCCGTGTGTTCCCAATCCATTATGATATGGAGCACTTAACTCACATAAGTCTGTAAATACGTTTATTATGTCAGTATGTCTGTAACATTTAATTAAACGATAGCTAACAATCGAACTGCGTGGAATAATGGTCTGTTGCGATGTTAATTACCCGCGTGTTACAGCTACTAATTACTATATCCGTGCGGCACTGTGGGTTCTGGAGTCTACTTCAATGTTTTTTATGGCATGGGAAAGTCTAACGAGTACACGGGACACCTGATGGTAAGGGAAGCTGTGACCCATAGACTTTTGCATTCTCAAGACTATAGTCTAAAGATTGCAATGATAAGACTGCAAATGCGTTGCCAACCCTGAGGACTAACATAAAATGGGTCTATGCTAGATAGTCATTTAGCTTATTAATTAACTAGGACGAGTCGTTGTGCCGATCCTTGAAGGCGCCTATCTAACCGGGAAATATATTTTTATAAATTAATTATATACGATCAAACCATTTAAACAATAGGTATCTTATGACATAACTTACGAAAAATATTTTTAGTAGTCCTACTTTAGAATTATTATAGGAGGTAGATTAATTCACAGGAAGGTTAAAAAAATACGAAGGAGTTATTTGTTTGCATCCTCTCTCTCTCACACACACACACACACCTAGCTGGTGGTGCGATAAGTGGGGTTTGCTATGATAGATGACAAACTAGTTTTAAAGTAAGATGCAATAAAACTGCTTCTTCCATTTATTTCTAGAATGTTCGATGGGTCGTTCTCTCTTCATTCAATTCATCAATTTATTTGACGCTCTTACTTTATTTATCGTTGTTATCGTTATTGCGATGAAAATATTTTTATTTCCTTCCCTTCTACCAAAAATTAAAACCGTTTCAATACCATAAACCATAACAGATCAAATATATTAAGATTTGGCCGCCTAGAATAGAGGCACAGAGCTATATAAACTACTGCCAATCCAAAAAAAAAGGAAACTAAAATCATATTCAGTATTAATATAAATATATTGATTGCCTTAAAGACCCAAACTTTCTTTAAACTATAAACGAGCGGCACGTCTCGATGACATTTGAAAGTCAATCTCTCGCGTTGATGCGCACGCCAGGCTTCCGTCGCGTATCGAAAGATTTTGAGTTAGCGTTTCCTGTTATCAGTGAAATGCTCGAGTTTGAAGGGAGTGCCTTTAAATGGAAAGTAGAGAGGCGGCTTTAAATATTCATTAGGACGGGTGTCGGTATGCGAGGCACGCGCGCGGTCGTCGTCCGCGGGGTAACTGTCGCTCGCGCGGCTCACGGCGGCTTACCCAGGACACGTGCGCGGCGCGGCGGCGCGAGCGCTGCCCTATCACGACTTGCGCCTTTACATCAATAACAAATATTCAGCGCACAGAGGTCGCGTGACCTCGCTCATCTCTAAAGAGCAGAACTAAAAGCTCACAGAGCCACATTAATCACCAGTCTATCTATTTACTGGCTGTCATTCAACACTCGTCATCGTGTCCTTGTCCCACACCGCGTGGGGTTGGCACAACATGTTTTCTTTTTCTACTCTCAAAGATATATCAACTATCACCTTAGTAGGTACACATACATATGTGTTACATGTGTGTACTTTCATACACGTAATTTTTCACGCAACTTTTTTTTTGCATCTACATCCATACTCGTTATTCTTTTAGTTATTTGTCCTTCACCCCTCATTTCATGTCAATTAACACATATTGTAGCTTAATAATTTTCTATAAAAATATCCTTTATAATAATAAATATATGAATTTTATGCAATAAATCACTTGAAATTTATTGATTTGAATGTCAAACGTTTTAGAACTGTTTAATTCGTGCATAATTAATAATCTTACAAGAAGGTGTGTCTTGGTTACGTATAATTTAATCACATTTGAATAACAATAAAAAATGCCTTGACAAACTTTTCCGTTATGGGTAAATAGAATTATTTTTCAAGATCTTGTTTTGTCAAACATGTCAACGGTATTTTTTAATACAGACGGGTTCTGCCAAGCTTTTTAAACCAATATATTTACTTCTCCATAAAAAAATTGATTTAAAATTATCATATTGGCTTATTGTAGTGAGCAACGCGGCGAGACTGATTATCGACCCGAATAAATAGTCTCGAGCTAAAAATACGACTACGACAGTGTCTCGTTAAACTTTACAACTGGTCCTATTTCATCCGACACATTTATATGGAAATTACTTATTTTGGACTGATCAAAACATAATGGCAAGATCTCGGTCACCCTGCTCAATGACGAATATAGGTGTTATAAATCAAACGAAATTAATTCGTGAATAATCAATAACCAACTAAGACGTATGTAATGGTAGAAATATGTTTATGACACGTGTAGGTGATGTCAGTTAATACAGAACGATTTTTTATTCTAAACCCACAATGCAAAGTCATAAATTTCTTATCGGTTCTCTGTTTTCTATAATTGTTATGACGTCTGTAGAATGCTTAAGGCCCAATACTCACTCACCGTGGGTGCTCCCTTTGATATGTTGAAATAACACATGAACTTACATAATTTATTTAAAACTATTTATTCATTATAATATAATCTACTCACATAGTAGAGGGAGGTAGAAGTTGAAATTGCAAATTTCTTGTTAGTTGAAGTGAAAAAATATAAAAAGCATATATGTAATACTGGAACATTATCGGTACTGAAATGGTAACATTTTCATGTTTATATCATAAATACCGCCTCCGTACTCAGGCACATTTTAGAGACAATTGACTCGTTCCTTTTTCAAACTTGTGTTTTGAAAATCGTTACCAGGGAATCACTTCATCGTTGACTGACTCTGAGTGCGGCCGTAATAGTGTTATAGTTATAGCATGTTGGAGGCCGCGGCGGGCGCCCCGGCCGCGCCGCGCGTGGGAGCCGCGCGCCGCTCGGCTCACGCAGAAACCTAACCCTCTGTTTTTGTGCTCTACATATCGCATTGCGCAACGGTGTCAACGCAGACAATATCATTATATTAAAACGCACTTTTTCTGCTCGACAGAGTGTCACGTGAACCTCTTACGGCGTTGATGAACATAGTACTTATAAGGCATTGTCTTTACCTAGCATCAGACTCATTATTACTGTTTTTATTTATTCTATTTCACATGTATTTTTCTGGCACAGAGTAGTCAAACGAGCAGACAAGCCTTCTAATGGTAAATGTGATCTGAGACCTATAGACATTTGCATTCTCAAGACTTTACAATCTTAAGACTTCAATGCGTTGCCAACCCTGAGGATAAGATGCAATGTTGCCTCTATTTTAGTAATTATACCGATCTGTCTTATCCCCACACCGGAACCGTATAAGACCGTGGTTGTGATCCGGACGGACCCTGCACAATGCCCTACCACCACTAAACCTCCACCACCGTTTGGTTGTCAATATGTTTAGTTAATCAACTCCTGCTATTATTGGAAACTAGATTTTGGAATACATATGTATTAGAAAGGAACATACTGACACAAAATTTCCGGTCATTTGTACCAAATTTTCTCGACCCGTCAGGGGTCTAATTAAGTAATGTTGAAAAGGAAAATGATGATCATAGAGCTGGTACCTATATGCCATATGGCCGCAAAGGAGTTTTTTTTTCAAAGTTATTTGTACCAGTGTGTCATTTGGATTTTTGGAATGTATATGATACAATGTGACCGTTATTATCAGTATTTGCCATACTTCTAGTAGGGGGAAAAAGTGGTGCCATACTGGTACAAATCGTTCGAAATACGCATAAAATCTAACAATTTGAAAAAATAATGTACACATTCGCCACCTCGCACAGGTATGGCATTATCAAACTTCTATTTGTGATTATACAAAGAAAGTGTAAAAAAAGTCTTAAGATGGTACAAAATGTGTAGCAAAAAAAAATGTTACTTCTTTGTGGCTTATTTATCTGAAGTTTTGTAATTTTCCCTCATGTCCTTGTCACGAAAAATCCTTAATATCATGTTATATTTCAGAAGTTTTTCAGTGGTATCTTACATCATTAAAAGTTTAAAAAAACAAAAAAACCGCCTTCAAAAAGCAAAAAATAACTTCATTTAAAATGGTAGGTAATAGGTCAGTCCAACTGAAGTCTGCTTTTGGTTAAAATATTGTTGGACGCCGACTTCAGTCGGACTGACCTATTACCTACCATTTTAAATGAAGTTATTTTTTGATTTTTGAAGGCGGTTTTTTTGTTTTTTTTAACTTTTATTTTATTTTATACTTTTTAGTGATCATAATTATACTGTTATGTTATGTAGTCCCACTTTAATTAATAAGAATTAATAAGAAGCTATAGAACATTGAAATTCAATCTCGCCGCAAGCAACGCCGTGGGAAAGTCATAGTCAAATACTTAAACATACATATGCTTCGTCATAGTCGCTCAACTATCTTAATCGAAATATCTTGTCGCCACCCTTGAAATATATACCGTTTAGGAGTTCCAGTGGCCATCTGTGGTTTTCATCATCAGTTCCACTTTACCAAATAGTGTTTTCCAAGAGCAAATACACGAGTTACAATGAAAAATACCAAAATCGCTATAGGTGTGCCTATAAATTTTGAAGAGTTCCGTCGATTCCTCATGGACTCCATCATCAAATCTTCATTATGATAAGAATGGGACCAAATGGAAAGCACCAGCTTTCAAACAAAAAAAGAATCTTCAAAATCGGTTCACCCAGTCGAAAGTTCTGAGGTAACAAACATAAAAAAAAAAAAAACGTACAGTCGAATTGAGAACCTCCTCCTTTTTTGAAGTCGGTTAAAAATCATTACGAATCAGCCAAGTTTTTAAACACTATGGCTCGTTTTTTTTTTAAATCAACTTTTTAATTAATGACAAAGTTTTTTTCTGCGTAACTGCGACTACACAGTTGAAATGTGTACAATAAGATAGTACTGTGCTCGCGCAGTCGCGGTTTGCATAACCGTGCATAACTGCGGCCGCGCGGCGCCGCGTACAAAAGACATCAACGGGCGCGCCACTTGTCAGTTGTTCGGTTTTCACTTATTCTTAGGGAAAGCGTAGTCGATATCTACAAAAATATTTATCAGCTATTCATATTAAAGGGTTAATGTCACGCGCAACCAATCGCTAAATCAAGTAGCCAAACACGTGGTAGATCCGGGTCAAAGAAAACGAGTTCTTATTTATCATTTTGGACGGTGACTAATTATGCATTTTTGCCATGTCGAAATGTATATCTTGGATGGTTCTTTATATCTAAATAGCGTTTAAATTTTATTCGTTTCGTTTGTCAATTTATCCTATATTAGTTTACATAAAACATCTTCTTGTCTTTATAAAAACATTGAAAGAAATAAAAAATAAAAATAAAAAACTGATACTTAACTAAAACATATTATCAAAACCCTGCATATCTCCCGCTCGGGGCAGCGTCCCTAAAATGCTTGCAGCATTACCCCGCTGCACGGCCAGGCTAAGCCGTTGGGCGAAAAAAGACCCGGCCCTGGGATCGCCAGAGACGCCAACCAGTTTATCCGAAACTTCGTGTATGAATTTTTTGGTGTCGGACGACCACGGCCCTAAGGTTTCTAATGCAACTGCCGCAAATACGTAATCTTTTGTTAAGAATGCGTATTTGCGGCACTTTACAGTCTGAGCGTGGTCAGCGGCAGTCCCTGGCTTTCGTGCAGAGCCCTGGACGCAGGACGGTGCCAGCGTATCGGTGCAGGTAACGTCCCACACCAAGGGCTTGCCTAACCGCCAAGGCACTAATGTGCATCCGTCAGGTCTCTTTCCGTCCGAGGCGGACATGCCTGAGGGCTCTAGGGTCGCTGGTATGGAAACAGTCCCAAGAGCCCGGCGAATTAGGTCGTTCAATGACGCATGTCTAAAAAGACGGCCAGCACTCTGTTGACAGTAAAGTCCGTGCCGGCCTAAGGCGTCGACCGAATTACTGCACCGGCAGCAGGTATGAGGTTCGCAAGCCTTTAAGCCGAGACGCAAACATACTGCGACTCGCAGCGAGCCAGGGTCCAAGAGGGTTCCGAGGTTACGGGAGGGGAGTGCGTGGAGCCAATGTCCTGATTCAGGCTCAGATACAGCCAACAGTCGGGCCCGCTCGGTGGAGTTCTGGCAATTTAATAAAAGTCTGTTAGCTGAGGATTTTACTACAATATTGTCCCAGGCGGCTTGTCTTCCTTTCTCCGTAGGAGAGTTGTTGGGGTTTTTAGCACTCCATGCTGCCTCCGCATCCGCCAAGCATGACACCATGACATCGGTGGCGTTGGTCACGTTGAGAATACCGCCGATGAGGGTGATGGTGCTGTGGACGGATGACAGAAAAGCAGGGAGAGCTAGGTCACTAGTGGTGCGGATGCCAAGGCCGCCATATTGAATGGGTAGAGTTGCTTGGGTCCAACCGGAAGAGGAAGGGGAAATATTTAGGATTTTGCATATTGTTTCTCTCAGGACATTATCTATGTTCGATGACAATTGGTGAAATTTAAAAACAGGGCTACAGCGTAGTAGGTACAATAGTTTAGGCGAAAATAGACAAAGTCGTAATATGTAGATGGCTATGTGAGGGTTAATTTGAAACAATAAATCAGACGAGTTGTGAAAATTAACAATTTTAGAATTTAACGTAGGAAAAACAGCATCCTCAAAGATTGGGGCACCTAGAAGTGTGAGGGATTCACGGGTCAAAACGGTAATATTAGGCATGATTTCATTGAAATTGCTGATAATGTTAGCCCGACAATTATCAGAAATGCAGTCTGAGGTGAAAATCTCACACTTGTTAGGGTTGAGCGTGAGACCTATCTCTGAGAAGCGGGCAGTTATGGTTTTCAGGTCCTCTAATACTGAAGAAGCTGCTCCCCCTAAGGTGCCGTCATCTAAATACCAAATATTTAGATCAGACGTAAGTTGTGAGATGATAGTGTTGATGGCGAGGCTAAAAATGACAGGTCCGAGCGGGTCTCCTTGTTGGCAACCAACGCACGATAATATTTCGGTATTACCGTACATTAATTTAGAAGGAAAGGCATAGCATTGCCACAAGTAAGCGGATATTTCAGGTAGTTCTTTCTCAATTTCACTTAAAATGGTACTCCTATTAACAGAGTTAAACGCATTTTTTACGTCAATTTTTAACAATACTTCTTTTAATATATTTTTAATAAATTATTTATGACCTAAATTCGCTTTTGTAATTCAACACAAATAACTAAATTGCCTTATTAGTTACCGAATGCTTGTCTCAGGAAATATTAGTATACAACGTGTTATAAAAAACATAAAACCAAGTTAGAAACACATGTAATAGGTCACAAGTGCAAGAAAGTGGACATCTGAATAAATTGCAACACCAAAGAGCAATAGATTGAGGAACAAAGAGTTATTAAACATGCAAGCGCAGCTCGGCGCATGAACTAATCGCGTGAGCGACGGCGCCGTGGAGCAACCGCCCCCGCGGCGGCGCGGCCAGCCGCATGAGAACACTTTACATTATCTTACGGTAGAGATCCATCGCACACACTTCGTAGGTGCACACTATTTTCTTGATAGCTACGCGATAAGTACTACATAAGTATTACACGTAGGTAGCTCAGTCACGGCGTATATATGTATAAACGGTATTGCTAATGAAGATGTGCAACTTGATCATAAATATGGGGGATACAATACGCTATTCGCAACTTAATATGCAACATGTCGACACGGTGACTATAAACCATGTAATCAGCATTTTAGGTTGTGACGAAAGTTGCAATAAATAATCTGTGGGTGTTTACCATTGTTGTGCAGTTGCTCGACGCGCTGGGTTAAGTTGGTGAAGCCCGTATAGTAGTAATTCACGGAGGCGCGGCGACGTTTCGAGACTTTCGTTGTTTTCATTAACTGGTGGATTCTCACTGGTGGAGACTAGATTTTTTATCAATCTTAGGTAAAGCAATATAACGTTAATTAAGCCAAGTATAAAATCAATGAAATATAACTAAAATAAAACACAGAGGCCTCTGACACTTCTGATTCAATCTTTTTGAATTCTGTTGTTGGTTGGATTAAGTCAATGTTTACTTCGCTACATAATTTTGTTTGGACAAACAAAGGGACAAAAAGTGGACAAAACTATGAATTTAAAACACGCGGTTATTATGAACGTTCAAGCAGTGTCATATATAGGCCCTTATTGGCAGCCACGCTCCTGCCCGCGGCCACCAGCAAGACAGCACGGGTAGCACAAGTTGTATTTTCTCGCTTGTCGCTCAGTGCTTCTCTATCGTTACTGACTAGACAAAAAGGGAGATCCGAGCGACAAACAAGTCGCGGGCAACTTGTGCTAGCCGTGCAGTTAGATAATATCGCGAGAGTCGTTTCCTCGTGTTACGCGCACCACGCTCTATCGTTTTATTGTCTATGAGTGAACACCTATCACAGGCGGCTAGAGTAAAAACTAAGAAATGCATCATCTCAGAACCAAGGTTCTATGGAATGCGGAAATATAATCTTACCCACATTGTTGAATTGAAAAAGGGTTTAAAGCTCATGCTGTGCTGTGAGCAATGAGTGAGCCAGTGAGTCTTTGTGCTTGCAGTGCCTAGTTGTTGGCACTAGTTTAGTCGAACGACTTATCCGAATGTACAGTAACTTGGCAAACTTATGTTTAATTTCGTTTCAGATGTAAAAAGCTTAATATGTTAATGCATATGTATATGCTTAGTTTTTATTTTTTATTATTTTAAGTAAGTTAGTTACAAAATATATGTATTTCGACCGAGATCCAATATCCGATTTCTTATTTTCTAGTAATTTAGTGACACGGATCGCAATCCGTCAAC
Organism: Acleris cristana; assembly: GCA_948252455.1. Classification (NCBI taxonomy): domain Eukaryota; kingdom Metazoa; phylum Arthropoda; class Insecta; order Lepidoptera; family Tortricidae; genus Acleris; species Acleris cristana. The sequence goes on from OX411773.1 coordinate 9,527,732, forward strand.
ACTCCGAACTCAATACTAAATCAATTATCGGGTCATGTTGATCACGAGCGTAGCGCCTGCCCATGCGCCGAGTGCCTGCCGAGTCCGACGCGCCTCAAATATTTCCTCGCAGACCAATTCTGATATGATAAATATTATAAATTAAAACTAAAACTATGGCAAATTAAAAAAATAAAGCAAAAATAAACCTATTTAGAACTAAGATAAAATTACAGTTAAATTAAAACTTGAAATAAGAGAGGGGCCCCCGTGCAAAATAACACAGATGCTGGCAGCATTTCCTCGTTAATAATTAATATTCTTAACCCGTACACTCACACTTATACTCAATTTCTATTTCTTATTTATTTAACGTAGTTCTCTGCCTAATAACTGTAATAATTTACTTACAAATGTAATGAAAACCATTTGTTACACGAGTGAACGAAACCCTGAATAAGAGACGTTGAGCTTGACACTCTTGTTTTTCATTCCCTTTAATTAAATACACAATGTACTTACTCAACAACGTCTTTATCTTTATGTTTTCACGCTTAATATCTAAATTAGTTAAATTACGCAATAAATAATATGTAGATCATCATTATTTAGAACGTTAAATATCAAGGAAATCAACAAATCGGTAGACTTTCCGAATACCATTTGAATAATTTCGTCAGTTGAAATTGCAGACAAAGGCTCGAAATGTCATCGATACTCGTAATCCTAGAAGAACTAGAAAAGAGTCGTCCTTGTCGCTTGCCCAAGCTGACATTTCGACGCTAGTCAAAGGTCGCGTACGCTCTACTACCTCTGACATTTTAAGCTTCCAAGTAACATTCTAACACGAATAAAAAGAGTTAATTAAATGTCAGTAAATGCTTTGTTGAAGCTGCATGCATTCCTACGTGGTTTGTAATCGGTTGCAGCATGGCAACATAAATGTGTTAGGAAGTATTCGGTAATTGTGACCAACGCGCATACACGCAAGCGCAGCACGCGACGCGCCCTGTGTGGAACGACAGTGTTGGTCGCGGTGTAATGTAACGGTGCTGTTTGTTTGTAGCGGATGCCGCCGGGCATCGATGGAAGCGGCAGGCCGACGACGCCGGCAAGAAGGAGGACAGCCTGGAGCTGGAGCTGTGCAAGGACAAGGACGCCGGCGAGTGGTTCCGCCTGGTGGCCGGCGAGGGCGACAACTGTCGCGACGTCATACAGTGCACCGCCTCGGTATCTACCTTTAACACTCCAACACTATTTTTATACGCGCACTCCGCTCCTTTTTGCGCGACAGCGACCTTTATCGGATCAATGACATTATTTAAATTGCAAATTTCCTGTAATAAACCCGTCTTGCATTTAATTAACGCGCACATACTCATACGAGCTTTACATAACTTTATGCAACTAATAGGCAAACTCAACGAAGGTACCATCATCATCTCTCGACGTACCTAGTCCATAACATCTCTCTCTGTCCCTCGCAGCCCAATATATGTAGACAAGAGATCATTTTTTGAAGTGTAATAAATTTCTGTCATTGAACTACGACTCTTAATTTACAATAACTCAGTAAGTAGTTTTGTCATGTAACTAACATCCACATTTTGTTTGTAGGGTATCCAAGCCATCCGTTGTCCCGCCGGTCTGTACTTCGACATCGAAAAGCAGACCTGTGACTGGAAGGACGCCGTAAAGAACTGCAAGCTGAAGAACAAGGAGCGCAAGGTGAAGCCTCTGCTGCACACGGAGGAGCCGCTGTGCCAGGACGGCTTCCTGGCCTGCGGGGACGCCAGCTGCATCGAGCGCGGGCTCTTCTGCAACGGCGAGAAGGACTGCGCTGACGGCTCAGACGAGAACTCCTGTGGTAAGCTTCTAATCATTATTACACATTACATAACTCGTGCACGCACGAAATTGTTTTCGTGTATTCCTCAAACAGTAACTTTTTTTCACTGCAATTCCTTAAAAGTAATTGCAGCTTTAATAATACGACCAATATAGGTGTGGTTCGGCCTGTAACCATATACGAATAACTATTATAATCGTGATGACCTCACGCTCCCATTTCCTGGTGGTTGTTGTCATAATATAGCATGCCGAAGAAATCCAACTGGTATAGAAAACAAGGCTTCCATTCTGCCCAGCTGGCAGTTATAACAAGTATGCAGACACCTTTCTGATAATCTTTACACGCGAACAGCGTTAAATTCAATTAATGTATGAGTAATTATTTAAAAAGAAACATAAGCGTCACATCTCACGAGTTCACTAGGTACTTACGGTTTTATATTATGTAGTTCTGAAAGTTCCGACCAATATGAGCGAATACGAGTTAAGGATGCGGAAGTCGCGTGTTGCTGGAAGTGCCGCAAATCTTTTGACAAGTCAAGGGTTAACCTTAATACATGCAATTATAAATTTTTAATCAACGCTCATCAATATGATTGGACACTCTGGCAGTTTTTTTTTATGTGCAGTAAAAAAAGTAGTCATAGTCATAGCTAAGAGCCGTACGTTAGCGTTAATGATAGCGCTACGGCCAAATCGGTTCGTTCAAGTACGGTCATTGTAGTACGCAAACGCCCTTGCCTGAACTCGCTACGTATCTACCTACTGGTGTTTATTAAGCAAATCAAAATTTACACAATGATTATATCGCACTGCTAGATCAAAAGAAGTTAGAAGTTGTATTAAAGTTGATTTTAAAATACAGTAGTATTTTGAGTTACTACCCGTTTTGATCTAGCAGTGCGATATGTATACTGCTACTTCAAAAAATCTGCTGCATAATGGATACTTAGCCAAGGCGCCTAGAAAATGCATTCAGATTCTCTTAAACAAAAAGTTACTATTGAAATCATGAGAGTAAATGTTGTAGGTACAGCATGCTGCAAAATATAGCAGCATCCCAAGTTCCAGAAACGAATCAAGTCGTGTGTATTTTTTTTAACTTAAGTAGCTACAGTATTTTTTGCAGCAGATTGTACTGCGACCATAAATCAAACAAGTTGTCCATAACTTAGATTACGCTTAATTGTATCTAATATAGAGAGTAATTAAAAGCTGTTTAACGGAAAGTTACAGTTACAAATCAGGAATATACAATGAATAAGAAGAAATGCAATTAAAAAATTTAGCCACTCATCAGAATAATAATAATGTAAAAAATAATATTAATAGCATACAAAATAAGGTCGGGAATAAGATTTATTTACACACAATAAACGTCAAAGGGGAGACTTCACAGGACTAAGGACTTCTTCTTGAAGTAGGCAACTGAACTTGAACGAGTTTCTGTTACAAATAAGATCATAAGTCTCTTTAGGCGTGACGAGCGACCTGCCCGAAATGCCAATCACTTGGCCTAAAAAACATCTCAATGTTATTTCGCAACGCAAGACGCACTAATAGTGTTATTTTGTTTATTTGCATTGAATGTATATTATCATCAAAACCAAATTTTCCTGCTGAACTACGCATGATATTTATATTATTATTATTTAAGTTAGATTCATTTATATAATGCTAGGTTGTATTTATAATTGTGTAATATCATAAGCAATATTTAAAAAACGACTGACTGTTGAGTTTCTTGCGGCGTTTCTTCTATCAGCAGTGGTCTCTTGCGAAGGGCTGGTAGATTATCGACGTGTAAAAGTGCCCGTGCGGCCTACTTACGGAATAAATATCTTTTATCTTTTAAATGTTACCCCGCGAGGTTTCAGTGTGATTATCCTTAACTTGAGCAGACGACCGCAATACATTTTAATGCGGTTCTGGGAAAAGCAGGTTCTACTTAAAAACGCTTACATCATACATAAAGCGCACAATAATCTCGCCCAGCTCCAAGGCTGAGGCGAACTAGTCCACGCGATCTCTTTCCTTTGTATTTTTAATAAACGACCACGGACAGCATCCACTGTTATGAAAAACCCGTTAGCAAATTAATAACATCAAAAACAGATAAATCTGTGTTATACATTTGTAATACACACCTATGTTAATCCTATCGCGTCGCGAAGCGGTTTTGTTATTTTATTAATTACTTTAATATCGCAATTTCAAGATGCGTACCTACTATCATTGCACGAAAAATGTGACGACATTCCAATGGAGCACTTTGAAATGTAACCGTGTGCATGACAAGGGTATGTAATTACAATCTCCAGTAGCGATATAACCTTGGGCGGTAAACAAACTTGAACATCTAGAATTCTAGAGTAGGTAGGTACGTCGTTTAATTTTTTATCGCCGACCAATATATACTGATAGGTACCCTTATGCGATATTCTTATGTTAACTGCCAAAAAAATACAGTGGACTTGGTATCCGTCATTATTCATTTTGATTTAAAATGAATATACATGCGTTGTATCACTGCATCAAAAGTGAAATCCAATCGTGTGTCAGCTGTAGCGAGTGATTTGACTAAGCGAAAGTACCCATACAGGTTCTCGCCTCAAACTCGCTGTACATACGGCTCGTGCGTATTCACCACCACTACATCTACAAACGACGAAACGCTGCTTTAAGATTTATTTTCACGACGCAGCCATGACTTCTTCCCAATTCTATTATCATGAAGCTGTTTCACAATTGTTGGCCATATTGTATTTACTTATACAAAATGACGGTTTCCTGATAGGTATATAAAATTTGAAGCTGATTATACCTTTTGGCCGAGTTTGCAAATTTATCTTAAATCCATTTAAAACTTGATATCTAAACCTGTAAAATATGAGCTTGTATAATATACCGGTTTGTTGAATATTGAGAGTTGCAAATTGGTGTGGCGTAAATAACATAACAAGAGGTATATTCGTATATGTCGTTCCAGATATCGACAACGACCCCAACCGGGCTCCGCCGTGCGACCAGTCGCAGTGCGTGCTGCCCGACTGCTTCTGCTCGGAGGACGGCACGACCATCCCCGGCGACCTGCCCACGCGTGACGTGCCGCAGATGATCACCATCACCTTCGATGATGCCATTAACAACAACAACATCGAGCTCTACAAAGAGATCTTTAACGGCAAGCGCAAGAACCCTAACGGTTGCGAAATCAAAGCCACGTTCTTCGTTTCCCACAAGTACACCAACTACTCGGCTGTGCAAGAGACTCACCGCAAGGGGCACGAGATTGCCGTGCATTCCATCACGTAAGCATACATTTAACAGTTAGAATTATATTGTTTTAATTCAAATACATATTATTGTATAACACAGAGTCAAAGACCACATTTAAAAAAAAATACCCACGAATATTTTATACCTTTATCCATACATTTTACAGCTTAAGTAATTTCTACATTGTATTTCTTTAGGCACAACGATGATGAGCGTTTCTGGAGCAACGCCACGGTCGATGACTGGGGCAAAGAAATGGCCGGCATGAGGGTCATTATCGAGAAGTACGCCAACGTGACAGACAACAGCGTGGTGGGCGTGCGCGCCCCGTACTTGCGAGTCGGCGGCAACAACCAGTTCACTATGATGGAGGAGCAGGCCTTCTTGTACGACAGCACGATCACAGCTCCGCTCTCCAATCCACCTCTATGGCCTTATACTATGTACTTCCGCATGCCCCACCGTTGCCACGGCAATTTACAGAGCTGCCCCACCAGGAGCCACGCCGTATGGGAGATGGTCATGAATGAGTTGGACCGTCGCGAGGACCCTACAAACGACGAATACCTGCCCGGTTGTGCTATGGTAGACTCCTGCTCAAACATTCTCACTGGAGATCAATTTTATAATTTCCTTCTTCATAATTTTGATCGCCATTACGAACAAAACCGAGCACCTTTGGGTCTTTACTTCCACGCCGCGTGGTTGAAAAATAATCCCGAATTCTTAGAGGCTTTCTTGTTTTGGATCGATGAGGTCCTGCAGAACCATAATGACGTATATTTTGTGACTATGACCCAAGTAATCCAATGGATCCAGAATCCTCGCACTGTCACCGAAGCTAAGAACTTCGAGCCGTGGCGGGAGCGCTGCTCGGTGGAGGGCAACCAGGCGTGTTGGGTGCCGCACTCGTGCAAGCTGACGTCCAAGGAGGTGCCCGGCGAGACCATCAACCTGCAGACGTGCGTGCGCTGCCCCGCCAACTACCCCTGGCTGAACGACCCCACTGGCGACGGCCACTACTAGGGTTGAGATCTCGAGCCGAGCGCGCTCTATATTAGTTCATATTCAATTGAGTGAAAGAGTGCATGGTTAACATATTCTAAGTCAGAGCCAAAATGACAATGATGCTTTCACGAAATGGTATTTCAATTAAATTAGCTTTGAGTATGTTTTCATGTGAAGTCGAGGTGTACCGGGTTATAATCCCGCTGTAGTATAAGTGTACCTAAATAAATAATAGTTCACATAAATATTTAATAGAACCCTAAAATTTTATGTGATTTTTGTGTAAGTCTGTTTGATAAAAGTTTAAAATATAAAATACAAAATACAATGCTGGTTTAATGTACCTGTCTACTTACTCCAACATTTTTCCTACCTACTCTTGACATTCCTAACCTAACCTAACCTACGTATAGCAATTAAATAATGCATTTAATCTAAAATAGCTCCAGCATAACATAACTCTCGAAAAATGAAAACTCAGAAAGGCCTGAAATATATATGATTATTTTAAAATATTCTTATTATACTGAAAAAAGGCCTCACTTTTTTTACCTCGCCTTCGCATTGGTTTTGTTCAGACTATCAAATATATTTCTGGGGCCCTAACATGAGTGCGTTTATCGCGTGACAAAGTTTGGATAAGGTATCCGTCACCTTCTGACACGTGAATAAGTACGAGAGTGACGGATGCTTTATCCACATTTGACACGCGATATAAACGCAACCATACTAGGCCCGCTGATAATAGTGGGTGTTAAGTCACCGAGGTTATAAACCGTTTCGTATGTTGGATTAACTAGTTGGTTGGATCGGTGGCGAGATGACGTTGAACCCGAACGAAACGTTTGCTCACTCACTACATAGAGTTATAAAAATTTTAAAGTATTTTATACGTAACGTAAATAAAATACCAGTTATTAAATTCCTTTAAAATCGGTAGCCGAATGGCAGTTGTTGTTGACTCTTTATGGTTCTGAGAGATGATCAACACAAATTAACGAGGTTCCGTAAACTCGTTGCTTGATTTTTAGAGTTCCGTGCCCGAATTTTGCCTTCGGCCCCATCAACCCCACTTACCTTACTAAGCCTTCGTTCCGACCTCCGTACCTTTTGAACCGTGTAACAAGTAACTCATTGAATTTTTTACAATAGATCTCATTCTAGCAAATTTCCTTAACAACTATCTAAGAAGTAAAAACAATAAATTGAATAGTCGGTTTCCTAACAAGAAACTTTAAAAACCTGGCATTTTTTGTTAAGGTTGTATTTTCAAAAAATCAGCACCCACTATTTTGGTCCGCACTTGTGGTTACTTAACTTTGATAGTTAGACTTTCTCGAACAAGTCACGTAAACCCAAGTATGAGAAACGCTTTTATATTTAGTACCTTTTAACCGTATTGTTTAGCTTATTTCCGTTCATATTAAGTGCGATGGTACGGAACCGTCGACGCGCGAATCCGACTCGCGCTTGACAGATTTATTAATTAAATGGAAACTGAACGCGGCCTGCCTATAACGCCGGTAAACGTCTCAAGTACCTAGTTAAAAGGTATTTATAATCTGTCATCCATGTACATGGTTGTACCCCCTAAAACTAGTTAGAACATTATAACAGCCCAGTGTGATTTGGTCCGAGAATCATTATTTTGTCCCAAAAATTCAAAAAAGTGCTCGACATACTTCTCTGTCAAAAAAGTACCGGGAAAAGGTCAATAATACAAAAAATGTAAGTTATTCTTCCAAATTTATTTTATCGCCTTCAAAGTATGCTCCTTCAGAAATGATACACTCACGCTCACGAATAATCCGATCATGGAATTTTTTTTTAAATGCTTTTTCCGGAATTGCGTTCAGTTCTCGGCTCGAATTCTCTTTTATTTCTTCTACCGAATGAAAACGGGTGCCACGAAGTGGTAATTTGAGTTTAGGAAAAATAATTAAGTCGGCTGGAGCCATATCTGGTGAATGAGGTAGTTGCTCGATGGTATTTGTTGAGTTTTTGATCAAAATTTCGTTTATAATGATGGCCTTGGCGCAGGCGCATTATCGTGGTGCAAAATCCAAGAATTTTCTTTCCACCAATCTGGCCTTTTTCGTCAAATTGGCTCTCTTAAACGCCGCATAAAACTCAAATAATATTCTTTATTTATCGTTTGACCTTTCGGAAAGCACTCCAAGTGCGCAACACCGCAATAGTTAAAGAAAACAGTCAACAGACTTCTGTTGACGACGTTGAGGGCCTACCAGAGCGAGGCAAATCTTCCATCACATCTCGACCGCTTTTGAACGCATTGTGCCACTCATAAGCACGTGTTTTTGATAACATCGAGTCACCGTAAGCCTTCTGTTCCATTTTCAGCGACTCCGAACACGAAATTCCATTTGCGATGCAAAATTTGAGACAAACTCTTTGTTCGATGTTTTTGTCCATTATTAAATCACGCAGAAATTCGTATCACACACTAGAGATGATCGAACAAAAAACAGCACTGTATTTAATCTATTTGACAGATGAAACTCAAACTCCGCGCCAAAATGGAAAACAGCTGTGCCAAACCAGCAAAAAAATAAAAAAATAAAAATTGAATTCGGAACCATAAACAAATTATCAATTCCCGATACTTTTTTGACAGAATGTACATATCAAATATATGAGCTCCGAATTCAGAAACATTAATGTTCGATTATTAAAAGTTTATTTAATGTCCTTCTACATATTCAAAAGGACAATGTAGACCGAACCTGTGCCTGGCACGGGTCGCACCCTTGAACCGGATGCATGCGGTCGAGCGGGTATGGTATATGTAGGTACGTTATGCTTATAGTCTTACAACACTTTATCTCTATTTTTACTTCATAAAAATTACAACTGATAACAAACAACGCAAAATGTTGAAAGAAGTTATTCTTATACGAGAAGGAATTCTGTGTGACCTGGGCGTCGTTTGGCTGTGATGGTAACTTACGTGTCTTGAATACAAATTCGACCCGTGCCTACCTTTATGCCGTGGTTATTAGCAACTAGCAACTTTTATTTTGCACAAGTATTTTATTCGACATTGCATGAGTGCATCTTATCGACGCTGCCCAGACCATAGTTTACTACAAAGCATTTTAATCTGGTTTACATTTATTTTTAATGGTTCAGATCTCAGCTTGTGATGACCGAGCTATGGTGAGACATCAAGTTAAAACGTATCGATAAAGTGGATTGGCAGCTCGCTCTCGTTCTGTCTAAGATAGGGATTCCGAAGCTACGTTAACCTAAAATGCCCCTCCCTGTCAGATACGATAAATAACCAAATAACGGCCAAAAACCACTCGCATAATACCTACATACCACGGTAAGTAAACGTAGACATTCATTTTTCAATAAAACTCAAACCATGAGCTGGTTTTATACATACCTTAAGAGTATAAGCATGTTTGCGAAGAAGGAAAACTAATTTGTCTTCCAAGGGGGAACGACCATAAAAATTGCGTGTTTGGTTCAAGAACCATCTGCCATTAAAGGTAGGTATTGAAAACCGGTATAAGAAACAATTTAATGTTGCAACATAGGTATAAGTTTTTTCGGTTTTTATAGCTTTGTCTGCCTTAAAGTGTAAGGTGAAAGGTACCCTGAAATAATGCATTATCTAAAACTGTGATGTAGTTTAGTAATATAACACGACACGGATAAGGTTTTCAGACCAAAACTGGCCAGAGTGAATCATTCCTTCTGACCCTGAGATGAGGCTGTTATTCAAATGAGGGATGTAAGTTGATGAATGAAATTGTTTTTAATATTTGACAAGCACACTCATCAAACTTAATTGTGAAGCGTTCTGACGCATTACAATGATATGCATGACAGCGCCGCCGACTATCAGACAATAGTCGCGGGCGCCGCCAACACGCTATTCTGCGCGACACAGTGGGCGGCCGTTGCACATCATCTCATCAACCATCTGTACTCCTATCAGGAGACCCTGACTAACTTTCCATTCAGTTTTGCAACCCAACCGAATATAAGAACAACAGTCCATGTAGGAATTATTAGCGGCTTCTAAATAAATAGAGAGTTAAAGCAATTTGATGCAGTGAAGTCATGAAGTGGCATTTAGTGGCCGATGCAAAGCAGACGCGGCTCCTCCGAGAGTGAAAGCTGAGCAGTGAAAGTCATCTCTAAACGCAGTGCGTTTGCGCGGTCGCAGGCATATCACAGCTTTCATTGTTACCTATCTCTAAGCAATTAATGAATCCATATTGACCTATAAACTTATCACATTTCAAGCTCTTTCGCAATTCACCCCTTCTATTTAGCGAGGTTACATCAGTGTCTTTTGCAACTTTTTATAGTTTCTAAGTTTACTACCTGGGTCCCAGTAAAACCGTATTTGGCATCATAGCGTTTTTGTTAAGTCTGCAAACTCATTGTAAAGAATTGATATTATTAAATTGATTGCGATTTTAGGTAATAAAACTATCATGATTTAAAATCATATCATAATAGTATCCGTGTGATCCGTGACTCATTAAAACATCTACATTGGTAAATAGGTAACGCAGTTGACGGTAACTGGAAGTCATTAAAATTTAATTAGATATTTAGTTAATCAGTGTGCCAAAGAGCTCATAAACACCTAACGCGTTTGGCTCGGCGCGACAATATTTGCTAAATATGTTTGACTTGACAAGTGTAGTGTATATCATACTATATAATATATACTTACCATATATTATATTAAAGCTTGAATATTATAATGTACATTAAATTTAGGTTAATATTCCGCTTAAAGTGGGCGGTAAGTGAGTGGAAAATTTCTTTGATGAAGGTACCTCCCTTATATATATTATTGGAGCACTATAATCTTCTTCAAACCTGTATCAGAAACTAAGTTCTACTTATCAAACTAGATGCAGTATAAGTACCTATTGTTAAACTTAACAGAATGATGAAAGTTGTTTGAGATCACCGGCTCTAGCCGGCTAGATGGTAACAATGAACGATAGGTGCAATGAAACTTACCCACATATTTAAAAATTAAAGTCTGCTTATCTGCGATTAAACTACCTACCATATGCCCTCCATAGTACGGTCTCACACATCTTACAATACGTACCTACCTATAGTAGGGGAGCCCAAGAGGGGATTTCGGGATTTACTCGAGCGCGGCAGATTAACATAGGGGGGCATCCTTGTACCCTGTTGAGTACCTCCAGCAAATATGAGCACTTTATCCTGGAACGTGCGTCCAGGATAACCGATCAGCGTAGATAGTAAAAAAAAAACAATAGCTTGAAAGGTCACGAATTTCCCACCCCTCCCACCCCCTTGCGTTACGCTTAAATCGTCAGATTATTGAAATATAGACTTTTTGGCATGTAATTAACCTACCTTACCTTAATCTGACGCGCTGGAGTATTTCAAGCTATTGATTTTTTTTTACTATCTACGCTGATCGGTTATCCTGGACGCACGTTCCAGGATAAAGTGCTCATATTTGCTGGAGGTACTCAACAGGGTACAAGGATGCCCCCCTATGTTAATCTGCCGCGCTCGAGTAAATCCCGAAATCCCCTCTTGGGCTCCCCTACTACTATATTGCATTAAAATTTCCTAAATCAACGATCTATTAAAACCTAGTCAATTATAAAAAAGTCTGCTAGAAATTTTATGAATTTGTTATTTGAATTGTTTGTGGTTGAGTGATGATTTTGACGCAATTTACAATACTCCCCACGTAGGCGCCTAATTAAACGTTAGGTAACTTTAGCAAGGGACAATGTCAACTCGCAAGGTCAAGCGTGAATGTTTACTCACTTAAAGCATTCTTCCTGCCTGTCTCATGGCTATCTGCACAAATACAGTAGGTATAAATGCATCTAACCTGTTATTGTAAATTATATAGGAAGGATTAATTAACGAAATAAATTCCGATATTAAAGCAGTGGCCCGTTTCACGAAGCAACAAGTTACAAATTACAAGCGGAACTCCCTTTCTAGCAAGAGGAGTTAGAAAGAGATTTCCGCTTGTAATTTGTAACTTGTAGCTTCGTGAAACAGGCCTCAGGTAGCACGGGAAATTGCAGTGAGGGTCGCCCCTTTATCGCTTAAGTTGAATTATTGAGCAAGATTATTATTATTGCCGGGTTAGAATAGTGCCACTCCATGTCTTCCCGTGGATGTCGTAAGAGGCGACTATGGAAATATAGGCTTGTAGTACTGTTAGGCGAAGGGCTTGCAACCTGTCACTAATACGCTGGTAAACATCTTAGCCTATTTGTGCAAGATGTGGTTACTAAATTATCAACAAGTTTTTTAAGTTTTTTTATTCTTACCCCACTCTGGGATTACAGGCGTGAAGGTATGTATGTGTATGTATGTATCGTTCTGGCAAAGGTAGCGTTCGGTTCAGAATACCTACTTGTTGACATAATATACACTTCCAAAATATAATTAGCAACATTGTGCAGCATTTAATATTTTTTAATGTTCTTCGCTAATATTAAAACTGTGGAACTAACTATTCCAGTGAACAGTATAAAAGACGAGTGTACCTACTTTGTAAATGGATTTTTCCTACATTACGAAGTGTTGATTCATGTCAAGCGGTAAATAAGTATTTATATGCATTGTCGCCGATACCATGCCGTGCCGGTGAAAGGAAATATCGGTAGGATCCTTGACTCGCGCGCCTGCGCGTCGGCGCCCGCGCAGGGCGCGCAGCTATCAGCATGCGTCGTCGTGCTTCTGCTGCGTGCTTCGGAAACTTCGCCTGCGACAATGACCACTATTTTTAACTGTATTCACCGTCGTCTAAGTCGTCGTCCTCGTCGTCGTCCTCGTCGTCGTCCTCGTCGTCGTCCTCGTCGTCGTCCTCGTCGTCGTCGTCGTCGTCCTCGTGGCTGACTCTTTTTTGTACAAACTAAATAGTGGGCGTGTCTTTGTAGATTAAACACTACAAGCATTTCTCAAACAGCTTCAACCTAAGATTAAAATAAAAATAAAAACCATGCAAGAGCATATCGGACCATGCTCAGTGTAGGGTTTAGAAACCGTTACCATAAACACAAAAAACAACAAGTATGAACTCATTTTCTATTTAAAAGTTATTTGATGCTGTCTTAGATGATTTTTAGTACAAATACTTTATTCGCATGTATTTCACAAACCAATCAAGTCTACATACGGCCGAACCCTATATTCAAACCGCGGACAGATAAGGCTTACTCTGGGTTAAAATTTGACCTTTTGCCCATACAAAATGTGTCAAATTTTTATCCGAAGTCAGCCTATCTGTCCGCGGTTAGAATATAGGGTTCGGCCGATAGTCTTGATAGTTTTCCTTTTAAGTTTGCTATATGTGCTTTAATTTAAGATATTTTGAGAATTTATTGCTTATCGTTTTAGCTGTAGGGGAGGCGTAATTAGCAAAAATGACACTTTTCGAGTTCAAAATGATATACCGTAAAACTACACAACTATGGTGCTGGCCTACAACAATAGTCCAATTTTACTTATCACGTTATTCTAAAAATATGATAGCTTTAGCTATAGCTAGAGTTTAGAGCAATCGATTTCAGGCCAAACAGTACACATATACCCAGCCATAATAGCAGTAAGTTATCATATTTTAGAATAATGTAATGAGGAAAAATTACTATTGATGCACACCAACCATTATACCTAATATAAGGCAGGGCCCGTTACCGGTGTTACGACTACCGGCTTAAAAGGGGGTATTACATTAACGGTTACTGTTGCATTTCAATACTGGTATCTATTTATATGGCTAAAAACTTTATTACCGGTTAAACTTTTACCAGTCCTACCTACTCAATTTTCTTAGCGGTTAAGTTAATTGTAATTGTCCACAAGGAGGTGTCCTTTCTCCACTTTTGTGGACCCTAGCAGTGGATCAACTACTTGCATTAATGACGGACCAAGACTATGACACACAGGGAAATGCCGACGACCTTGTAGTCATAATCAAAGGCCCCAGCCTCCACACAATCTCATGTCTAATGCAAGGAGCTCTCAACACCATAAATAAATGGTGTAAAGAAAACGAATTGTCCATAAACGCAAGCAAAACTGTGATAGTTCCCTTCACTAAGAAAAGGAAGCTCGAAAAGCTACTAAATCTTAAGCTTAACGAACAAATAATCCCAATCTCAAGTGAAGTAAAGTATCTAGGGGTCACCTTAGACCAAAAGTTAACTTGGAACTCGCACATAAAAAACATAATCCAAAAAGCCAAAATGGCAATGTGGACTAGTTGTCGAATGGCGGGGTCAAGATGGGGCCTAAAACCCAAAATTGCCCTCTGGCTGTACACGGCAGTGGTAAGGCCTATAATTACATATGCCTCCGCTGTCTGGTGCACAAAAACCAACCAAAAGACAACAATAAACACCCTAAACAGTCTGCAACGCACAGCCTGCGTTATCGCAACAGGAGCTTTATCCTCAACACCGGGAGCAGCTCTGGATGCACTGCTAGACCTAACACCATTGCACCTACAAGTGCAAAAAGAGGCTGAACAGTGTATATACAGAATCTGCACCACGACAAGGACGAAATGGAGCTCTCAAGCACTGACCAAGCGTATGGCATCGGTGTTTGAACACAAAACCTTATGCATGCCAACCGATGACATGCATATTGAATATAACTACAAAAAACTATACTCAGTGGAGATACCCTCCAGGGACAAATGGCTGAAAGGCCAACTGGACTACAAAGAGGGGTGCCACATTTGGTATACAGATGGTTCCAAAAAAGGGAACGATGTGGGGTGCGGCATCTACGGTGAGAGACCAAGACTCAAAGTTAGCGTCAGCATGGGCACGGAGGCCTCAATCTTCCAAGCGGAAGTCTTCGCCATCAACAAATGCGCGGAAATCAACCTTGAGAAGAACCGTAGGCACCAGCACATCTACATCAACTCGGACAGCCAAGCTGCCCTTTTGGCACTAGACGCATTGGAGTTAAACTCTAAACTAGTCCAAAACTGCAAAGAAAACCTGAATGCCCTAGGAAACTCCAACAAAGTAATACTTAGATGGGTACCAGGGCACTCCAACATTGATGGAAATGAAATAGCAGATGAACTGGCTAGGAAAGGTGCTGACAACCCCCTGGTTGGCCCGGAGCCTTTTTGTGGTATCACAAAAAGGAAATCCTATTCACTGCTAAACGACCTATATAAATCTAGGGCGATCGAGCTGTGGAAGTCCACGAAAGGACAAAAGCACTCGAAATCATTAATTACAGGGTTCAAAAGCAACTTCTCCAAAGAGTTTCTACAACTCAAAAGAGAAAAGACTTGCGCAGTGACTAGAATTCTAACTGGCCACTGCAAATTGAACAAACATCTGTTTCTAATGGGTATGAAACAAGAACCGACATGCAGGTTCTGTCAGGAAACGGAGGAGACAGCAATGCACATCCTCTGTTCTTGCGGACCACTAATGCTTAACAGAAGTATCCACCTAGGGCGACACATTGTGGACCCACAGGAGATACAACTTCTCACGGCCCAAAGCATCTGGAAATTCTTAGACGCAACGGGCCTTTGCAGTGAACTTTAAACAAAGGGCTGTTACAAAAGATCAGCAATGGTCGAAGTGACACACAAGGCCCATACAAACCCCCCCAATAATAAATAATAATAATTGTAATTTAAAAATGGTAAAAAAGGAAAGGATGAGGAGAAGGTCCGTCTGTCTGTATGTCACAGCAGTTTTTCTCTGAAACTATAGATGCGATCAACTTGAAATTTGGCATGGTATGTATAACTTGCTTGCCCGCATCTGCTTTAAGTAAATAAATATGAAATTATTTTTCTAAATCTTTGAAAAGGGGTTGAAAAATGAAAGTGATTTTATAATAGCAAATGGGGTGTCATATTTATGAAAGGGCACACATTTCACATTTCAAAACAAATTTTTTTATAATTTTCCGTGACGTACTTTTTGATTTATAGCCAAAAATTTACAAAAAATTACCGTTCTCCCACCTTTATCTCCGATGTTTATGAACCGAAAAATCTGAAAAATTCCTGATTTAAAGATAATTAGTACTTATATTTTACGTGAAATTTCAATGAAGTTGTCAAACTATACAGTTTTGGAAGAATGATCAAAAAACTTTAAAAATCTGTTTTAAAATTTAGGCTAGTCAAAAAGTCAAAAGTCAAAATTTACCTAATTGCATATAATAAAGTCCAGTACCTATTTTATTTTGCGTTTTCCAACCATATTATCTTAAATACGGAACCCTCGGTGCGCGAGTCCGACTTGCACAAGACCGGTTTTTTTTTTCAGTTTTAAAACTTAGCCAGTCAGTCAGTCTCTCTGCCCGCCTATCACAGTCTCATAAACTTCTCGTCATAATGCATTGAAAGATAACAAAATCTTAAAAGTGGAAGATTACTTTTACGCACCTTAGGACGAAATTTTACTGCGTTCATAAGTTTCATAACCCATTTTCGCCCTTTTGTCCCTTACACCAATTTAGATTACGGTCGTCGATATGCTCTCCCAGCGTTATAGCGTATCCCTAATCCTTATCGATAGAAAGAAAAACAAACAAACATTAAATTTAAGCAAGACGTGTTTTTATGGAATAGCACACCTACACTTGTGAGTACATTTTAGTAGCCATTTAAAATAATAAAATATAAATATAAAATAGTTCTGATTTTTAATTAAAACATGTTCAGCTTAAAAGGCCTGCCCTCATCCCCTTCATTGTAAGAAGCATGCAGCCGTGCATGCAACATGTAGGCCCTCCCTCGACCGATTATTGACCATTTGGTAAAAACGAGATTGTTGAACATCGAAGGAACAGCTACTAAGCTACAAATGTCAATGAAATCCGCATATCGCAGTCAGGTGTTAACGGCTAATTTATTATTTTAACTTTGCATTTCTGAGTCAAACGTCTAGTTCCTTTATAAATTTAATTTATAATCAAATCCGAAGTAGGTGACCTTCGTCGTGTACTTCAGTCAGCACGAATAAGTATTTAGCTAATGTCTGCCAGAAGAAAACAACAGACAACGGAAAAGCGTGAAAAAGATAACGTGATACGAAAATTAATTTAATAAATAATATTTAGTTTTAATATTAAAAGATTGTCATGTTAGTTGGAAGATGGGTGGCCTTGCGGCTACATCCGGGTATGTTGGTTATGTAACCCGTGTTCGAGGAATGAGGCTCGAGCGATCGGCGCCGGCGGGCGACCGGAGCCCGCGCCCGCGCCGCTCAGTGCGCCCGCGCCGCCGACCTGGCGCCCGCTACTGCATGACCTCACGGACTTAATTCTGATTTCAATAGCTTTACACATAAATCGCGATGAAGCGAAAAACAACGTAAAGGTCTCCGTTGCTTAAACCGTGACGAATTAGACGTATATATAACTACTATACTTACGTATTTCTTCTGTATATATTAACGTGAAGGTCCTCGGCTCAAGAGGGTTAAAATCATTGTATTAAAATTGTGCAAGTGCATTTTTAAGGTTCCGTAGCATGTAGGCACTCATTGAAAGTAGGTTCTTAATATTTTTATATTCATATTATTCATTCATCAATTCATAGTAACGAGAACAAACTCGTCATTTGCAAGAAAATTATAAAGGAAACCCCTCAGAATATAGGGAATTTAATGTGTTTTACTCAAACTAAGTTACAAATAAAGTGTTCCCCTATCAGAACCCAGAATGCTTATTTAGTGACGTGTTGTCTTATTCTATTGGTGTAGCAAAGAAAGTGACAGCAGCCACTTTAATCAAGCATTAAATTAAATTGACGTCTCTGAGTGCGGCAGTAAGTTAATTGCAAATTATTTGAGGAATCATTGACCTATTTTTGATTTACATTGCGTCATTGCGAAAACCCCTACACAGCCAACGGTGTTTGTAAATGGAGGATTATCGCCATTTTCAGTGATTGTGTATAGACAATTTTTAGTGCCTGGAAATAACCTCAAAATGACAACTGTGATAAAATATAAAAAACCGCCCAAGTGCGAGGCGAACTCGCGCACGAAGGGTTCCGTTCCATTATCTATACAACAAACGGCAAATAAATCACGTTGGTGGTATGGGAGGCTCCCTTAAATATTAATTTTATTCTGTTTTTAGTATTTGTTGTTATACCGGCAACAGAAATACATCTTCTGTGAAAATTTCAACTGTCTAGCTATTACGGTTCATGAGATACAGCCTGAGGCCCGTTTCACGAAGCTACAAGTTACAAATTACACGCGGAAGTCTCTTTCTAACTCCTTTTGCTAGAAAGTTTAAAATAAAATAAAAGTTTTAAAAAACAAAAAACCGCCTTCAAAAACGCAAAAACAACTTCTTCAAACTAAAGTCGGCAACTCACAATATTTTTAACCAAAAGGCGAGTTCAATTGGACTGACCAATAGGTACCTACCATTTTAAAATAAATTGAATGAGTTGAGTATTTTTTGAAGGCGGTTTTTTTTTTAAATGATGAATTCATTTTATTATGCATGGTCCAATTAGTTTTGAAATAGTTTTCAAGTTTGAACCTGTTGGCTAAATATGCATTTAAAGCACTTTACAAAAAAAAAACGCGGAACAAATTAGTAAGAAACTTTGTTATAATCAATATTGTAATTTTGGATGGAATGTCGTTTTTTTTTTCCTCGCATTCAAAGCGAAAAGTAGAGTGTTTAACGCGAAACTAAACAACCTTCGACACTCGAACTATAGCCACCCGCGCGCCGCGCTCCAATAACCAATTTACAAAACTCTCGGAAAACTTTCCAGGTAAAACTATCCAATAACTATATTTATAAAAATACCGACAAACAATGCCGGCAAACGAATAATTTAACAAACATGTAAAAGTATGGCGCTGTGACTTGCGAGGTTAGGGTACCTGCTTGCAAGCGCCAGTTAAAATTTCAGATTAACTAACTCCGTTGGTCATCGGCCACTCTCTCTACATGTGTAGGTAATAAAAATAAACATATTTCTTTAATTCGAATAAAAATACTTCTATTTTCTATAAGTAGGTATACGTCGAGGATAATTTGAAGAAAGCTACTTATACCTACTGCAATTGAAAAGCGATGGTGATGTTGGTTCTTGTATCAACAACAAAAAAATATTTTTCAGTTATGCCCATAAAGAAGTTTTTGAATTGAGGAAATATTTGCCAAACTAGTTGGTAACCTATAATAAGCTCCACGTCTACTCGTGCTAATGCAATGCAACTGTTTGGGAAAGGAGGGTCAGAGTTGCTTTGGTTGGCATTTATACTTATGTTTGTCATCATAATTTATCAAGTAACTGAAAATCTTGATGTGTACGTACTAATTAACGGTATCCGGCTGACCCAGCTAGGCAGTTGACTAATAAGATTTCTTCTGACAACATGACTTAGGATAATTCCATGTTTTTAAAACGGTTTCAATACAGGTGATCGCCCTCAAGTTAATTCGTGTACTCTATTGACAATGAAAAAGACGAAGACGAATACGTCTCTTCTCCTAGAACACAAACTACCTATAAGTATAACATGACATATTAATTTCAATTTACTTAACCTTTTCATTTCCTTTGCAAAAAGTGCAGGAAATTACAACGAGAAGTTTCAATGAAGTTGTACCCGGATGTACCACGGCGAGGACATGCTTGTATATATCTGATAAATTAAATGGTAGGTTTATCTATTCACTGTGATGTGGAGTTTAAACTATAATACATTAATTATCTTAATCTTTTTCTTTTTCTGTACATTAATCCTATCAGAAAAAGTAACATCCCATCTATCTGTCAATAATGACGATTCCTAAGAAAACAGCAATAAATATACAGCGCTCGGGTTTGTTTTGATAACTTTATAAGCATGTAAATAGTACACTTACTCCTTTAAAATGACACGCTCGGAGATAAATATTTATTTATTATTTTATTATTTATATTCAATTTTCTAAAAAAAATACGTACTTAATGCTAGAATTTATAGGGATTCAATTTAATGTCAACGTATACGAAATCACCTTGAGACCATAAACAGAAATAACAAGATTTAACTTGAACTTTACAGTTAATATAATATATTATTGTAAAAAATAATACTAAACATATAATCGGCTACTCAACGTCCAACCATCCATGTCCAAAAACGACTTGCTAGTCTGCGGAGTTAACATTAAAAGCAACTGCTTAAAGCACCAATCCTTTAAAACAGAACTAAAAATATTTTAAAAAGTTCCTGTTAAAAAAAAATAAGTCAAACTTTTATCCTTTTGCAACCTTTCGACTCCATCGCTATCAGCGCTTTTAGGACACTTTATTATTGAAATGTCATCGTGTTAACATACTGCATTGCAAATTTTAGCACACTGCAATACAATAACTACTTATTTCGAAATTGACTTGTTAGATGTGAAATTTGAAAAACATGGGGTACTTACTTAAAAATGTATACTACCTAGTTACGAATAAAATATGTTAAGCCTCTTCGACCATTTCTTTATCCCTAATTAACTGAGACCTATCAGTGTTACTGCCGCACTCAGAGACGTCAATTAAATTTAATGCTTGTTTATTGAAGTGTTGTCTTATTCTACTACTGTAGCAAAGAAAGTTTCAGCAGCAACTTTAATCAAGTATTAAATTAAATTGACGTCTCTGAGTGTAGTAGTTAGGGGAACATAACAGGCTGTACTGTTCGTAACACATTTACAGGTTCTTACGATACGATTTTCTTCAGTACTACCTACCTTACTCGATGAATTCTGTGCTTTTTCGAAAAGATTGTTAAAATAATAAATTGTGAAATAGTTGCAGATATAGAAAGTTACAGGTGATTAATTACATGTAATAATCATTAATGTTTAGGAGCATAATTGTCACCGTGCGGCTGGGTTAATAAAAGCTTGGCTGTTGGTGCCAGATGGTACTACGTGTGGTAGTGCAGTGCGTCTAGGACGGGCGCAGCGGCTACGAGTGTCAGCTCGCGGACAGGCTCGGCCTAAGGTTATATAAATAGGTGAAGAGGGGCCGCGGAGAGCTCTGCACTTTCCTGAGCGCGGCGCGCGACTCGGCAGCCAGTCCTCGGCGAGCGGTATGGCTCGACACGCGCTCTTGTGCCTCGGGCTTCTGGTGCTTGCCTGCTTCGGTAAGTACCTTCATACATTTATCAAAACTATTTTATTTACATGGAACAATTATAATTACACATTTTATGGAAGTTTCTTAATAATTAGAGGAGCATCATCACAGCATGATAAATATTAAGTGTGTATCTAAATAGCTATTTTATAAAAATATGATTGATTAACTTTAAAATGTAAAATATTGTCATGCTATACTAGAAAAAACCGATGTATTCAAATATCTTTAATTTAACTGAATCAAATTTTGCAAACCCAACACACGTTTCAAGTCAAAGTTGTAAGTTCATATTGTGGCAGTGTTTACTAGTGTTCAGTTTAGGCACTTTGTGAAATTTATTTTATACTATATAGTGTCGCAACGAAACATTTTAAATCGTTATTTTTAATGTTCGTCACAGCAGCAAACGCAGTGGGTGCCGGCTACGTGGCTCGTTTGCTGGCGGTGACCTCGATTTCTTTTCGTTTCAACTTTCAATAGCCCCATCAAGTACCTTCTGGAATCGAATTGCAAATCGTAGGCTTACTTAAGTATTTCATGGTTGGTAACGAATTACCAAGAACTTGGGGTACCAAGTTTCCTTTAGCGGCGGATACGCAGAACCACTTTCAATATCTTGTTTACGTTACACGTCGCTGGTTACTGTGCCGAAGGAACTGAATACCTTCAAACAAGTTTAAATTTAAGTAACTAGTCGCAACGACAACACAACGCTGCAGTGAAACGGTACCTACATTCCTTAACGCGGTGTGTTGTAATCGTGCTTACGCCAAGCTGCGTTACCTAATAATGAGCATGTAAAACGCTGCAACAGCCATAATTTACAGTATTGCTGTTTCGTTAGTATCTGTCTTTCGATTACGAGTAAATTATGATAAGCGCAGGGCATATACTGTCTTAAGTACATTTACGAGCCCTTTACCTGTATACCTGTATTGTTACTAAGAAGAGAAGGGCTAGTTAAACATCTCATGATAATTGCTTGCGCACTCGAGAGACTTGTACTAGATAGAAGCTCTTCGTGGAACTTTCTTGAGTTTCGTTAGTGTCTGCTGAGATGAAAAAGATCTAACAATACTCAGAGCATTTTTAGCATTGATCTATTAAAGCTAGATAGATAGACGTAGACGACGATCCTCGTCGCATACACATAAAATAGATGTAGGTACCTAGAAAGAGCACTGGAGATTAAACTTGACCATTTAGTATAAAGCGTAAGATTTCACATTGGAGTCGCGAGTTTTACCAATACTTGTATTTACAGGCAGCGGGGAGCGAGTCAAACGTCAGGAGGAAGACAATCCTGCCGACGACGCGACTGCAGAACAGCTGTGCGATGGCCGACCTGCCGACGAGTACTTCCGGCTCACAGTCGAGGGCGACTGCCGCGACGTCGTCAGGTCAGTCCCCGACGTAATACTCCAGGTCATATTGACAAATCACATGAAACTTCCAACAGAATAAACACTTAAGGCTCTATTTTTAACTATTCAATGCTTTTTTTCATTTCCACTAGGCAATTAAATGTATTATTTGAGCCGGTGGGTGTCAGCATGTGCTTCAATTCTAAACATAGAAGAGAAAACTGGTCTGAGAGCAAACAAGTTCCATTGACTGGCATCCATCGAAACCGGCATCCGACTAATCACTCTTTATCAATTAGTCTTGTATAACTAGCTTTTGCCAGCGATTACATCGCGCACACGGCTCGTTTGTCGTTAATTTCCTCGAAGTGTCAATTTTTTTGATAGAAAAGAAAGGCATCAAGTCCGAGATTTGAACTTATATTGTGACCCTATTGTCCAATGAAGTTTAAATAGCTATAATTTGGTACCTATAATATGTCCTTACACGGGTCTAAGGTTAGCTCCAGACTAGATAACATTAAAATAAACTGACCAACAAATTACAGACCAACTTCCGCATTAGTAATATTAGTAGGAATTCAAAAAAACGTTAGGGTTAGACATCCTTAAGAAACAATCATTCTTCTTTTTATTAAATGTTTAAGTAAATACAAACTATATAAAATATACGAATTACCTACATCGAATTATAGCATTTAGCATGGAAGTCTAACCTTGGCTTTGTCCCTTAACACCGTTTTTGTTAGTTAGGTAGGTACACATAAACAGGCTTAAAAAGTTAGAATGTCGTTCATTGTCCCACGACCACATGATTTATTTATGTGCACTTTTTAGTATGCGAGGCCTTGATACTACAGACTTGTGAACGGAACGGACAGCTACAATCGTGTCATGAATATTAGCCACACACGAGTAAAACAAAAGTGATGAATTTTATATTAAATTAATTCGACCATTAATAGGTATCATCCCTCGTTTCTTCAATTAACACTTAAACAATGACGTTTCACTAAGATTTTGTTTTTATTTACGGCGGCGTTTCTGCTGCAAATAAAGGTGATAGGTAAATTATTAACTAATTAAAATTGCTGCAGTAGGTACTAATTACGGAGTTTAGTTATCAAAATAGTACCTACAGACAAACAGACACGATCGGGGACTTTGCTTTCCCTTCCCTTTAATATTTATTAATTTACTGCAGCCACGGTGACGAGACGGCCATGGCGCATCTTAAATAGTGTATTTACAGCACATTTACAATCATTAATACTACTTAATTCATAACATGTTCATTTATTTATTCATTCATATTGTTTAGTGGTAGGTAGAGTAAATAGGTAATACATGTATACCGATTGCACTCAGCCTTATTGGGGAAAATATTTTAGTAAGTACCTATCAAGACGTCAAGTCCTTAGTTTCATATTACGGTATATTAACAAGGATCGTTTTGGAATGGGGGCTCAACAGTCTTAACTCTAGCACATTGCCTCCAGGCGCTAGAGGAACGGCGCTCTAGTGTCGGGTAGGTCTGGGCTAGAGCTGGGCCTGGCTGGGCCGAGAGCTAGACTGAGAGCGTGGCTGTGTGCAGGTGCGACCAGGCTGGCGAGAACGGCGTCACCAGGCTCGCCTCAGTGCGCTGCCCCGGGGGACTCGCCTTCGATATCGACCGCCAAACCTGTGACTGGAAAACACATGTTAAGAATTGTGACAAATTAGAAAGTAAGTTCTGACGATTCAAGGAAGTGGAATTACGGAGGGCTCGGTTTCCTTTACGGTCTCGATTTAATTCCGGAAAGAACACGTCGTAAGCGGACACGACAGCTAGCCTTCCCTACTTCCACTTCCTGCTCACTTATGTTGTATTTTTAATCGCGAATTTCTTGTCAACGCAGGTGCACTAGGTCAGGTCTTAAACAGATCACTTGCCCATCCGGGCTGGCTTTTGATCTCGATAAACAAACCTGCGACTGGAAGGGTAAAGTGAACAACTGTGACAAACTCGAGAGTAAGTGCCGCAACAGATGCTATTCGCGTGTAGCGAGCAATAAGGCTTGGGAGAGGGCCGCGCTGCACTGTAGATTAGGAGTACTGCATGAGGCCCCGGACAGGGACGGGCCCCGGCGCCGGCGGCGCTGTTCACGCATTAACATTACTCATAATGTCGATATACCTATCTACGTATACCGCACTTCACCTTTACCAATACCAAATCCAACAAAAACTTATGAGTACCTACTCGTAAATTCAAATCTTTTTTATTTATCACAATATGAGGTTATGTTCATGCACACAAGGAAGATGTAAATTTACTTAATAATAATATAAACTGTAAACTAGCGAAGTGATTATGTAACGATAAATTAAAACAACTAACTTTCAACACTTTGCCAGTTGGTTTCACAACAACCCTCGCGCAGGCAAAGCAAGGAGTTGTATGTTCTCACACAGAATTGTCTAAGAGACTGTCCCACAAATACTTCCACGTGATTCTTTCTGGAACTAACCTTTTGCTTAAGCTTCATTACCTTTCTCTTACACTGAACTAATCCTGTTTCTAGTTTTCTGCATTGTACCATACACTGACTTTAATAATACTACTCAATGAATGGGTTTATTACTAAAAATTATATTAAGGGTATTTCGCACGGATATGTATTATATACACGCTTTTCAAAATTTACAGCTAGATATGACATTTTTTGGTAATATTTATCATGAATTTTGTACGGCCCTTTTATAAATAAAAAAATCCAGGCCTTGCTTTACTTAGTAGCATTTTTATGCTTTCAAGTATGTAAATACCAGTTCGCGTATTTTAAAATGGATATTAAGATTTTTTTTCAGATAAATCAAGGTTGCATTTTGATAAAGGAAGCTAACAGTAGGTACTTAACTGCAACTTGCAGCGAAAAGTCTCTTCTCTCTGAGTAATTAATCAATCTATCCTTTTAATTGAAATGTATATGCAATATAGCTCCGTGTAGAGGAGTAACTAAGGACGTGTCAAAATTATAGGTTTCTACGGTGGAAGGTGAACTCAGGGGCCCACAATGCCCAAATAACAATCGCAAAATTTCTTAAACTAAATTGTCATGATAAAAAGATAAATCCCTGCGCCCCCACCTTTGGTCCGCCATTTTTTCCTGTATACTTATAAACATTCTTATCGCTCAAGAAAAATATCTGTTCACTTCTCATGCTCTTAAAATGTTATTTTAGTCACTGTATATCGGGACTAAAGCTCCTTATTAATCTCTAGGGATTAAAGTATATTTTATTTTATTTATTTACTTTGGAAACCCCGAAGCATCCAATCACAGAGTTGAATGGAGAATTATCGCCATTTTCAGTGATTGTGTATAGACAATTTTTAGGGCAAGGAAATAACCTCAAAATGACAACTGTGCAAAAATATTTAAAAAAAACGATTGAATTTCGTGAAACACGACTAATGATTTCGAAAATGAATCTATCTAATTATATTAAGTATGAATTCATTGTATTATGCATGGTACAATTAGTTTTAAAATAGTTTTCAAGTTTGAATCCGTTGGCTAAAAATGCAAGCACTAAAAGCGTCACTTTACAAAAAAAAAACCGCGGAGCAAATTTTTAAGGAACTTTGATATAGTCAATATTGTAATTTGTATAGAACGTCGTTTTTTTTCTCGCATTGAAAGTGAAAAGTAGAGTGTTTAACGCGTGACTAAACAACCATAATGAGATAATGACGCTAGAGCTATAGCCATTAAACGATTTTTGTTATTTATAGATGGGCCTCAAAATATTTATAAAATATTCGAATTTTCTTAAGCACTGACTATATACCAACCTTTCATTACGTTTTTAAAACATCATTTCTTCTTACCAATTTTGATCACAGCATTCGACTTTTCCTATTTAATAATTACCTACTTCTTAACTAAATTTGAGTGTCTTTCACTGTTCTTGTCGTACTCATTACGTTCCTACCTCTACCTTATGGTCATGCTGTAATGCTTTGCCAAGTCTCTCCCTCTTTCTTACCATTCCTTGTTGTCCTTATAACGCATCCATTAAGTCACACCGGAAGAACAACAAAATATTTGTAACTAATAGGAGCACCTGTTACCCACCAAAACATAGTCATGGTTAGAAATGAACATGTATATCTCATTTACTTTTCAGAACCAAGGAAAATCTTACCTATCTTAAAAACAGATGAACCGATTTGTCCGGAAGGCAAATTGGCGTGTGGAAGTGGCGACTGTATAGAAAAGGAATTGTTTTGCAATGGGAAACCAGACTGCAAAGACGAATCGGATGAGAATGCCTGCAGTAAGTGTTCTACAACACATTTACTCTAACAACACTAAATATAACTAGGTTGCATATGTACATGTATCTCAAATTAACAATACACACGCGGTAAAAACCATATATAGTCTTTGAGCTGTAATCGTATTGTCATCGTTTTGATCACGGTTTTGACAGCTCTAATTTACCCCCTATTCCCGGCGGTAAAAACCGTATTTGACCTGTTAAGGCATTGTTTTGACGTCAGTCGCCATTACAGTCAAGTAATTGAGAGTTATCAAAACGTTAACAATACGATAACAGATCAAAGACGATATGATTTTTAGCGCCTAGAATAGAGGCCCCGGTCCTTAGCATCTCAACCAACCTTCCTTTTTGTTTTGGTAAAAACATTCCTTATTTATTACAGCTGTCGATGTAGATCCGAACCGAGCTCCTGACTGCGACACCAATCAGTGTACACTGCCCGACTGTTTCTGCTCGGCTGACGGCACGCGTATTCCCGGCGGAATCGAGCCGAACCAGGTTCCTCAGATGATAACGATTACATTTAATGGAGCCGTGAATGTAGACAACATTGACTTGTACGAGCAAATATTCAATGGCAACCGCCACAACCCCAACGGCTGTCAAATTCGTGGAACATTTTTTGTTTCTCACAAATATTCAAACTACGCAGCTATCCAAGAATTGCACCGCAAAGGACATGAAATCTCAGTGTTTTCACTAACCCATAAAGATGACCCGCAGTATTGGAGCAGCGGCAGTTACGACGACTGGCTCGCTGAAATGGCTGGAGGTCGTCTCATCATAGAGCGCTTTGCCAATATCACTGATGCCTCCATCATCGGCGTTCGCGCGCCCTACTTACGTGTTGGTGGAAACAGACAATTTGAAATGATGGCTGATCAGTACTTCGTATATGACGCTTCTATTACTGCTCCTCTTGGCCGTGTTCCCATCTGGCCTTACACACTTTACTTCCGTATGCCCCATAAGTGCAACGGTAACGCACACAATTGCCCATCCCGGAGTCATCCCGTTTGGGAAATGGTCATGAACGAACTGGACCGCAGAGACGACCCTACATTTGACGAATCTTTGCCAGGTTGTCATGTAGTAGATTCCTGTTCCAACATTCAAACCGGTGAACAATTCGCGCGCCTCCTGAGACACAACTTCAACCGCCATTACAGTACCAACCGCGCGCCTCTCGGCTTCCATTTCCATGCCTCATGGCTTAAATCTAAGAAAGAATTCAGAGATGAACTGATCAAATTCATCGAAGAGATGTTGGAGAAAAATGATGTCTATTTCACTTCTTTAATACAAGTAATTCAATGGATGCAAAATCCTACTGAGCTGTCCTCTCTCAGGGACTTCCAGGAATGGAAACAAGACAAGTGCGACGTGAAAGGACAGCCCTTCTGCTCGCTGCCCAACGCGTGCCCGCTCACCACGCGCGAGCTGCCCGGCGAGACGCTGCGCCTGTTCACCTGCATGGAGTGCCCCAACAACTACCCCTGGATCCTGGATCCTACGGGGGAGGGCTTCAACGTTAAGAAGTGATCTCTTTAAATTAAATTAAAAAGACTGTACACATAATGTAAATAATACTCACCTTTAATGTTAATAATAATTACATTTTACTACGAAAATGTGCAAGGCTTGTACTGCGATGTGTTATTATCTTTCTTCAATTTATTGTATCCAAACCACCTAAATTCAATATAAAAAACATGCCCAAGTCTATAAAACAGCATTCAGGTTTTTAGATGATGCAAAGAATAGTGCCTTACACTTTTCTCCTCAAAGACAGATAGGAGACTCAATGGGTAAGTTAAGACTTACTTATTACAAATTTAAAAATAAAATAAATTGGAAATCAAGCTTTTTACTTACCCTGCTCCATACCCCCATTTACCCTATTCCATATTGTATTATATGTGAACACGGGGTTTGTTCACATACAATACAACTATGAAGGCCCTCAGTAGGTACTCATGCCAGTCAAGATGAAGCTGCTGCCTTCATTCGAGGAGAAAAATGACAACAGCATATTTTGAGATATATCAGCAGATTTAGATAAAAGTTGCATATCGTAGCTTAGCTAACAATACCGCGTAAGTCAACAATTGAACGCACGATAGACGATAGGTAATTAAAAATTAATTTAAAGTAATACAGAGTTAAAAAATTAAAGATACAAGATACAAGATAATTTATTGTCAGAAAGTGGGTATTACAAAATGATGTCATGTTGCAAAGTCTCACCACAGTGCCAGTACCTATCAAACGGCATACAATATAGTTAAGAATATAAGTACTTAAGAATAACAATATTTGATTATTATAATAACGTTATTTAAAATTATGATTGCGAAAGTATCTAAACTAGTAATCATAATGAAGACAGTCAAAAATTCTGTTTATGTCCAAATTAAATTGTCATATAAAGTGCTCACTAAGATTGTAGAAGTCTTCCCCAAGCACCACTTAAGTATACGATTTTTTTTAATTTCGAAAGGTCAATCCGTTTAATATTGTTAGTCAGATTATTAAAAAAATTTGCTGACATGTACATAGTCATGTACATAGCTCTTCTTGTAGTGCGCAGTCATACAAGCGGGAAGGCGTAATTGAAGCTCACTATTTTGAGCTTCAATTACGCCTTCCCGCTTGTATGAATGCACACTACAAGAAGAGCTTTATGTACATATGTGAACTAAAAATTGTAATAATCTGCCTAACAATATTTAGTAGTGGCGAGAGTGATCAGGGCCTCTATTCCCGGCGGTAAAAGCCATATCGTATTTGACCTGTTACGGTATTGTTTTGATGTCAGCCGCCATTACTGTCAAGGAAATACGATAATCGATAAAAACGATATGGTTTTTACCGTGTTGAATAGAGGCCCTGAGGGCTTATTGTCTAACGCACTCGCAATCACGATCGTTTTCATTTTGATAATCGAAAGCTTGTCTGCATACAAAATGAAAACAATTACTCCACTTTGAAGCCGGTTGTGATTGCGAGTGCGTTAGACAATAAAGGTCTGTGCTTTTCCACCGGCGACGGGAGGAGAGACGAGGTGGGACGGGAATTGAAATCGCGCCGACCCATTTCCACCAAAAAATTCCGGCGCGAGCCCGCGCGAACTCGCGCGCCGCGGCGGCGCTTGCCCGCTTACACACTAGCGATTTGTCCGGCGATTTCTTAGCGATTTAACGTGTACCACGCTCGCCACGAGATCGCGGCGTGCACGTCATATACGATCCTTCGTTACGATCGATCTGAAACGATATCGTGTCGATTTATATTTCTATTGAACGATTTATATTTCTGTTTTCCTAAATTTTGTACTTGATGCACAACCTTGCACTTTTCTTAATCTCTCATGGGTTAGCTAGAAGAGATATCTTAAATGTAAGTTTACCTTTGTACACTCTTTTTTTCTCATTCATTGTTTTTCTTTTTCTTTTGTACAGTACGTTCTTTACATAGGTACATACTATATTGACACATCGAAATTGATCAAATAAATTTCAGCACGAGAATTGCAGTTCTGTAGGCTATCCTCTTGCATTGTCCTGGCTTATTCTACTCTACAGTTAACTGGAAGAGATCCCATATGGGATAAGATCGCCCATGTATATAATCTACAATGATGCATAAAAATATGCAATTGTTTATGTGCAATAAAGAGTTTATATACATACCTACATAGTTTGAGGTACCGAGGCAAATAATTTCTAAGCCCTATCATGCCCTATCTTTAATTCGGTATGTGAAATGTAAGAGATGTAAGAATAATATTTAGCAAATACTAGCATACACCGTACCCGGGACGTACCCGAAGGATTTTAACAGCGTGTTCCTGAGATACATAAATAAAAAATGTCGCCTACAGTAGGCTCGATGCTTCGCATTTAATGGCATGATTGCAAACTTGCAATACACTTTGATCTCTTTGAATACTTATGTAAGTAAATTCTACGATTTTATATAATCTATGAAAACACGAAGCTTTACGATTAAAACGGAGATATCCCGAGTGTCAAAGGGGAAAAAATCGTACTGTGCATGTCGGTTGACATTGTGAAATAATGTTCTTGCAAAACACAAATAAGTTTCTGTCAAAAATATCATTTATAGGTCAAGCTTTTGTTGCCGACTGTACTTTTTTTTGCAAAATCTTTATCTGCTTATCAAGACAAACTATTGAGTCCTAACACGGCGGGTTCGCGTTAAGAATAGCGGAGATCCTGTCGCCACCTTCCCTTCAGATAAACTATTAAATACCATAATATTTAGACCCCTTACATTGGGTGCCGCTTACGTAAAAGTGACGTATATTCACGTACAGGATGCTACTTTTAACACTACGAGTAATTTAAGTTATTGAATCGTTTTTTTTAATTTACTAAAACTTATCAAATCTTATAAAAAGTAAAAGTTATAATTTTGGAAAACTTACGACGGTTAAAACGTTATTGAAAAAGGATAAACAATTTAAAAACCCGCGAGGTCAAGAATTTATGTAACGAGAGATAAGAAAAGTAAAAAGCTTTTATAATAGAGTTGATTTTTTCCGGGTTAAATTTTGATGACAACTAGAACAAAACACGTTACCGCCATTTACTATTAAAAACGGATATTTGTTACAAAATTCCTCTAAAGATGACATTGTGATAATTATGATTACCTATTTCAACAACCAAAAGAAAATCATACTTCCAAAAATAACTACCTATTTCAATTTTATATGATTTTATAATGAATGCACTATGTAGGTGAATGACAATCAGTCAAAGTCAATCACAGACGTTTTATATCTCATCTTTGCTTATTTTAAATATCGATAACGGTTGACGAATCAGCCTATATGCAGCGAGACGTCGATTTTGTGTCAACGGCACCATATGTACGGGGTCTGATTATATTGCATTGTCATCGGGTTTACGGGAAGTTGGTCAAATTTAACTTGCTAGATAGGACCCGTGGGTACGTACATACATACATACTTTGCAAGTTAAATAAAAGCTTGTTATTACATACATGGTCCAAATTTCAGCCCATTTCGTTTACGGGAAATGGGTCAAATTTAACTTGCAAGATTTGACCCGTACATACATACATAGGAACATACATTGCAAGTTAAATAAAAGCTTGTAAAAAGACGAGTTTTATGGAGAATCAAAAGCATCTACGCATTAGTTTTAGTGACGGACTATGTGTACTTACAAATGGGTAGAATCCGGCATTGCGACAGACCAAATAAGGATGTAACCGGGATGAACTTGATAGGTAAGTAAGTACCTATCCACCTACCAGAATTATGGACAGAAATAGAATCGGAGTAACACTTAATTATGCCTAGCCGTGACGCAACAACAACATTGCAGACCACAAATATGCAGGACTCCTTTAACCTTGAATATTCGACATGCTAGATTTTTGCCAACGTGAGATATTAGGTAGGTACCTATACAACCGGACATTTAAAATTAGAACCTGCAATGAGTTTTACAGTTACAGGGAAATACTTTATTGTAACATTGTAGTGAGAGACACAATAGGTACGAATTATTTTGTGGACCACACCGTTTACCGCACCCAATTTTGTTTATTACTTAGTTAGGTATTACTTACAGGTATGTGATTTTAATAAAGTTCCACTCTCGAATCTCATTTTTCATTGAACTTAGGCATAGCTCAGAAGAAGAAATATGTTACAGGACCACATTTTCTTGTAGAAATCAGAACAAGCAACTAGATCAAAATCTCAATAACTTTATATTATTCGCTTAATTTTTTAAGTTACTACTTGCCTATTTATTTTATTCATCTACCCCCTTACTAATAAACGTTGAGTAACGATACTACCGTAGCTATACAATGTTTTGTCCTTATCTGTCATGGTGACATTTGGATTTGACAGAAAAGGACAAAACATTGTATAGCTATACCACCGTTAGTCAACGTTTATTATTAGTAAGGGGGGTAGGTAATGTACAAAGTTAATTGGAGCGTATGTTAGGGAGCGTTTCCACCAGAGATGCGCATTAATGAGTTTTCATACATTTGACCGAATGCGGAAACCGTATTCGGAAAACGTATGTATGTGGCCGGCCGCGGATGTCCGAATGCGGAAAACGTATTCGGAAACCGTATACGTAAAACGAATGTATGAGACCGGCCTAAAGTTAAAGTTAAAGTTCGTGAACTTCGGCTCGGCTCGGCTCGGCTCGCGTTGGTGACAAACTTTGAAGCTTGCTCACACTTCAAACGCAAAATGTCGTCGTCAGACAGAGGAAGCTTTGAGTTATTAAGGAATTCACTCATTTTAGGTTTTAACTAGAATTTCTGAAACAAAATACTTAATAAAAAAAACAGAACATAAATGTCAAACACCTCACCCGCAGACTGCCGAAAGGAAATCGTGGCTCTACCTCGTGGCGATGCAGATGACGGACGAACGAGCCAAGACAGGGGCTCTACTTTGAAATCAGTAATTCGAACGTCAGATCGCCCCGTCACTTTCTTGCGAATTAGTGACGCATCGAGAGCAAAAGGGATAGCAATAGACGAAGTTCGAATTACGAATTTCAAAGTAGTGCCTCAGGTACCCTATTCTCGTGACTTCGAGATGATTTTTCATGCGATATGCACTGTCAACTGCGTACATTTTTTTGACATATCTCGCATGAAAAATCATCTCGAATTCACGAGAATTGGGTCCCAGGCTACGCTACGAGCAAAATTCAAACAATGACATGTCGGATCGCCGGCGACGATATTAATACTTGCCCGTGTGTCATCCGAAGTACGTGTACTTAAAAAAAAAACCGGCGTAAGGGAGTAAGTTCGTAGGCGATCCAACATGTTTGAATTTTGCTCGTAGCCCGTCTTGGCTCATACGTCTGAGGCTCTACTTTGAAATCAGTAATTCGAACTTCGGATCGCCGTGTGAGCAAGCTTCAACGCGTAAACAGACAATTCTCCCTCTACGCTTTGAGCAAGTTCACGAACTTTAATGATCGCGATTTTAAAGCTCGACCATCTATCACCCCTTTCAGATTCACGATAGATATTCATCTCGAACGACCCGAGAATTACCACGAATCGCTAAAATCAAACATCGATTTTCAAAGTAGAGCCCCAGTTAGACAGCTAGACATACCCTTATAATCTGTGGACTGTGGATAGATTTAGCGTGGCTCTGACACTGACTGACTGTTTACAATATAAGAAAACTTAGTTTAGGACTTAGTTTAGTTATCATCAGCAATTGCACCAAATATAGCTATAGAAGTTATTATTTTTAATTTGTATCTGTATACATAGTGCGATAAAAATGTCAACACCGCTTATTGATAGATTTAAGCAACTTGATGCATATGCCAAAACTCTAGAAGATTTTAGAGTAAAAACTGCAACCGGAGCTGCAAGTAATTTCAATTAAATGCGTATTAATGAAATCCACTTTAGAAACCCGAAACTACCTGGTGTGCTTGTTTATTTTTAGTAACTGTTACCGGCGCTCTTGTTATGATCCTTCTCTTCCTATCTGAACTCCACACATATTTGTCTCCAAACGTATCAGAAGAGTTATTCGTGGACACGTCAAGAGGCCATAAACTAAGGATTAATTTGGATATTGTTGTCCCCACCATATCATGTAGTTGTAAGTAAATTAAGGTAATCCTTACTAAAAACAAGTGTATAGAACATGTAAGTCAGCAAGAAAATAGAACATCTAATGTCCTTTAAGTTGTGTGACGATTATGTGAATATATAACAAAAAAATCCTTGCATCTAAAGTTTGATAGTAGATACATACGTACACATTAAATCACAATTGAGGCGCATGGGCAGGTTATGTGCTTTGTGTTAACTATGGTATAGAATAGAATAGAATAGTAAAACTTTATTCACCTTAATAAGTATGCCATGGACATGAACATACAATAAAATAACAAAAAGTATAAAATAAAATTTAAAACTAAAGTAAAATAATATTGTGAAAGTTCTTAAATAATACAAATAATCGACAATAA
Organism: Acleris cristana; assembly: GCA_948252455.1. Lineage (NCBI taxonomy): Eukaryota > Metazoa > Arthropoda > Insecta > Lepidoptera > Tortricidae > Acleris > Acleris cristana. Next base: position 9,562,726 of record OX411773.1, read on the forward strand.
TTTAATGCCACGGCATATCTGTGAAAGGACGCCGGAATAACGATGTATTTGATCCAGTGATGATGATAATGATGATTGATCCAGTGACTCGAGCATGGTGGATTAAGCTTGCGCATACTGGTCGCATAAGGAGCTCGCGCCTTTACTAGCTAACTCACTGAATACAAACACCATAGCTAGTAATCTAGCGACCCTCTGATTCTTGTTGAATTTATGAAGTTAATGGACGACACGCTGGCATAGTTGGTAGTGACTCTGCCTACAAAGCTAGCGGTCCTGGGTTCAAATCCTGGTAAGGGCAGATATTTGTGTGATGAGTCATGGATGTTTTCTATGTATTTAAGTATATATTTCTCTATGTAAGTATTTATATTGTTGTCTAGTACCCATAGTACAAGCCTAGTGCTTAGTTTCGGACTAGGTCAATTGGTGTGACATTGTCCCCTGATATTTATTTGTTTATTTATTTATTAATCATTAATTAAGCCTATACTTACATACTTCAACTCTTTCAGAAGATAAAAATAATTAAGCATTACATTTCTAATTTTCATTTCATTTTTATATTTGAAATCTTTAATTTTTAGTATTTTCTTGTCTTTGTAATTATAGAACTTGTGTATTACAGATTTAGTGCTGGATGCAATGGATTCTTCTGGAGAGCAACATCTCCAGATGGATCACAACATCCACAAGCGAAGGCTAGACCTAACTGGCGTTCCAATTGAAGAACCACAAAGAGAAGAATTTATATCATCTACAAGTGCTGTAAGACTAACAAAGAACTGTCAATCCTTGTAAATCTCTAAATTAAGGATGGTTATTTTGATCCCAGTTCTTATTATTTTATTATTCAGTAACATAACCATTCTGTGAATTAACCCAGATAATCATTATTATCATAATTTATTAGGGTTCCGTACCAAAATGGTACAAAAGGAACCCTTATGGTGAGACTTCGTTGTCTGTCTGTCTGTCTGTATGTCACAGCAGGTTTTCTCAGCAACTACAAATGCTATCAACTTGAAATTTGGCATAGTTGTACAACTTGCTTGCCCGCATCTATTTGTAGTAAAAAAAAATGAAATTAATTTTATTAATAATTGAAAAGGGGTCTAGAATGGGGGGTTCAAAATGAAAGTGGTTCGATTATAGCAAATGGGGTGTTATATGAAAGGTCTTAACCTGCACATTTCAAAACTATTTTTTTAAAAAAAATCTGTGATGTACTTTTTGATTTATAGCCAAAAATTTACAAAAAATGACCGTTCCCCCCCCTTTATCTCCGAAGTTTATTAATCAAACATTCTGAAAAAAATCCTGACGTATAGATAATTACTTATATTTTCTGGGAAAAATAAAATAAAGTGTTCATTATTTACAGTTTTTGAGAAATAACAAAAAAAGTAAGAAAATCTGTATTAAAATTTAGGCTAGTTAAAATCGACCTTATTGCCTGGAATATAAAGCTTATAACAAAATGAGTATTTTCTTTTGCGGTTACCAAGCATATTATCTTCAATACGGAACCCTCGGTGCGCGAGTCCGACTCGCACTTGACCGGTTTTTATTAATTAATTTAATGAGTTAAGGAAAAAATATTATTATTTTAGATATTTATTTAAATTTCTGTAAATTAGGTTTTACAATAAGTATTGATTATTATTATTATTAATTAGCCTAATATAGTGTCCCACTGATGGGCAAAGGCCTCCCTTGATTTCCACACTTCTCTGTGGCAATCAATAATTTCATATTTTCTTTAAATATTTTTGTTTAAAAGTTAAAACATGATGTGATGTGTATTCAAATTCAGATTTGGGTTATTTGTGACTGACATACTTAAAATAGATAGTTTTAGTTTTTATGAGCTGATATTGCAATTTTATTTAGGCAAAGAAGAATTCTTCAGAAGTCGCAATAATTACTTGTGGGAGTTGTTATGGAGCTGCATTCAATCAATCTCAGTAAGCAATATTAATTATTTTATTTTAATTTTGCTAGCATTTAGCTTTTGTGTAAGAAGATCAAACAACCAAAATGTTTACATTTACTTTTACTTAATGTATATAAATAAGTCATATATAGAGTTAGTTAGTCTGTTTCATTAACATAGGTGAGGTAGCATTTTTGCACCTTTAATGAATGTATAAGTTTACATTTGTTTATTGGTCCCACTTTCACAGCAAAAATGAGAGTTTTATCCTTCTGGGAGTAGTGTGTTCATGTAGATAAATCAAGATTTGTTCTATGCAATCATATGAATACCTAGAATCATAGAAAATCTTGACACACATCTCCAATACACAGGTACTTCTTTTAAATTTTTACCTATGTACAGTACATATTATAATTTTTTAGTAAGCATTTAAACATTAACTTAACAGATGCTGTAACACTTGTGATGATGTTAAAGAGGCATATAAGGGAAGGAGATGGGCATTGCCTGATTTAGCTACTATTGAACAGTGCAAAGATGACGAATCTGTTGAAAAAGCAAATATGGCATTGAAAGAAGGCTGCCAAATATATGGCTATATGGAAGTAAACCGAGTATGTTAATTCATTTACTTACGTTTTAGATGGGTATTGGTAATAATTGAGTTTGATAATAAACTCGAAACAAATAATCATTTTGATATTTCTCTTTTAAGGTTGGTGGAAGTTTTCACATAGCTCCAGGCAAAAGTTTTACAATCAACCATGTTCATGTGCATGATGTGCAACCATATTCTTCTTCAGTTTTCAACACAACACACATCATTAAACATTTGTCTTTCGGAACAGATATAAAAAGTGCAAACACTGCACCGTTAGATGGTATCAAAGGATTGGCTAAGGAAGGTAAGAATTTAAAAGCAAGTTTTTTCTTAGTGATATGGAGATGTCACCTGATGCTAAGTGTGTTCTGAGACCCATAGACATTTACAATCTCTAGACTGCAATCATAAAGACTTTCAACCCTGAGGACTGAGATTGCATAGAGATGCTAATCATTTCATCAGTTGTCTTATACCAGAACACCATAATACGAGCACTGCTGCTTGGCAGTAGGTTAAAGGAGGAAGCTTGCACAAGATCCTACTACCACTGAAATAGATGTATTCATATCCTTACACGTATACAGTGTACTGCATGACCCAAAATACTGCAAATTAGTTGTACTATACTTTCCTCATGGGTCAGGCTCAGAATTTTGCCACATGTATCATAAAAGTAACGTAGATGGTTTTGTGTGACCATGATGCAAAAGTAACGTAAAAGTGATACTAGTGGTACTTAATACTTATACAACTTGAATACATTACCTAATTAATAAATTATTAAAATAAGAGAGGACAGTTTTATCATATTTATTGAAAAGTTTTAGGGAATTATACCTAAAATATACCATTGAAGTAGAATATGTTTATTGCTAATAATTGCAGTAGGTAGGTATTAAACTAATGTTTCTGTCAGCATAAATATTCTATTATACTTGTAGCCCAAAGATAAACTATCACTATTATCTTAAACTAGAGATCAGTTTAAGCATGAAAGAGTAACAAACACACAAACCATCGCATGTATAATACAAGTGTGATGTGATATTTTTACAGCTTAGTTAGGATTACTTATTTAATTAAATTGAAAGGATGAGTAGAAAAGAAAATAAGAAATTGCCAAATAGTAAACTTAAATTATTAAAACAATTTATAATTAAAATGATATTTGAAATTTTATTTTTAGTTTAAGATATTATAGTTCGTTTATTCATATTACTCAATTGAAATTCGTGACCTACTTGTGAAATATTTTTAATGCACTCCCCTTTAGCTTTACTTTACGTTACGGTAACGTAAGTTTTGTCTACCAATAACATAAAAGTAACATAAATATTGAATACTCATTGCAAAATCTAATTTAAAAGGGATATAATGGGTTAAAACAATATTTCAAAAGTTCCTCGCAATTAAATCTATAATATCAACAACAATAAAATTTAAAAATCACAAACTTATCTCGAAATCACAAACAATAGTTCAGAATTTGTGACGACGCGTGAGCACTTGCCGGTTTTGACAAAAACTAAGAAAACTATTGTTCTTTTGTTCTTTTTGTGGAATGGCAGGACATTTGAATAATGCCAGAGTGTAGAACCAGATTATAGCATTTCCTTTTTAGAAGCTTATATCAATAATGAGTAACGTAAATTGATAACGTAAAAAGATATATTTTTACACAATTCTAAAATAATCAAAAAATCCTTTTATTACAGTAGGCATGTCCTAAAAATGATATACATATGATTGCCTATTGTTCATTTATGTTTGATTACAGGTTTTAAGATATGCTACTAGTACAAAAACATTGCAATAAAGTGCAACCAACGTAGAAAAAAAGACATCAAACTTTACTAAGGAATGGGAGTACACCAAATCAAATAAAATTATATTTTGGTTAAATTTAAATCACATTTACGTGCAAAATTATTGCAACAGATAGTCCTGAAGTTCAGTAATGTTATAAAACATAAAAAATTAAATTAGATGTTCTGTATTTTTAAATACTGACAAGGACACGTTGAGTGACCAAAAAGTGGTAAAATTAAAACTATTTCATTTGAAAGAAATTGTTTTATGCTATAAGTTGGGTCAATCAATCTAGGATGATCCTTGTGACAGCTCATAAAAATACACAAGTATTCAACTTGTGGAATTCCATAAATAATCAACTGTTATTATAAGACCTGTTTTAATATTAATTAATGCTTAATGTCAATATCTCTTTCGTCTTACCGTGCTGTGAAAACTCCAAAACCTAGTTGTGTCCAAAAGTACTAGTTTGTTTACCTACACCGACTATAAGTATGTTTTTTTTTGTGATTTTTTTTTTAATGATGAGGGCCTTTTGCTTGAGGTAATATCTTTAGCCCATTCAGAGAAAAAGAACAGACGGACAGACTGAAAAAATTACATCTTATAAGGGTTCCATTCTTTAGTATTTGGTACAGAATTCTAAAAAGTCTGGCTAATGTCTCTGAGGCTTTGACGGCCAATAATTGAATAGGGTAGGTGATAGGCAAGTGATGCTTTGCATGGTCATGTTGTCAACCTCTTTGTGAGTCTACATTATAAACAATACTACTGTGACTAGATTTCATGGTGTTTTATTGTGTTTGTTTGTTTAAGGACAGATTCTAATTCACTAATATACAACATCTAACAAACAATTAGATTAAAAGAAACTGATTGTTACAAAACTTTTGAATCTTTTTATGTGACCCTCATCTGTGTTTCGAGCTTTCATTCAAAAGTAAACACCCTTTGTTTAAATGAAACATAACTGTTTTATTGACCAATTATTTAGCCTGCAATGTTATTTTTCCCAAAGTAGTTTACCGCTTGTATAGTTATGGTTATTAACTTATTATATACACGGTTTTTTTTTAACAAAACCTAATCTGAACAGTCAAGTCAGTCTAGTCTAGACTTGGCTGGTTTTTTAACCTTCATACACATATGGGGGTCAATAGTGGCTAATTTACGTTTTTTTTACATTTTAACATGTTCGCTGTCCGGATGCCCCCAATGTGGGGTCATGAAGCTTTTTTTCAGGAGTCCGTGCTTCCACTATGGGGCCACATCCCCATACTGAATGCAGAAGTTGGACTTGTGACATACTCAGATTGTTTTGTATAGGGACAGTGAATGTGTTAATTCCTACTCACAGTTTAGGCCATCAACAAAATTATTACATCATTTATTCAATCGTTAATTTCTCTCATCTGCTCAATTGCTTTCAATATTCTACATTTGCTTGCTTAACAATTTCCTTTAATAGCTCTATAAAAAAATGTTGGATTATCTACCTTTAATTGCACAAAGGATCTGACAGGGTCAAAAAATACCAGACTATAATATTAACTCTGTTAAATTACTTACATGGTTAGCTAAAGCTACTAAAGTATAGAGCAAGGGTGCTCAACCCCAGGCGGGCCACAATGTTACTTGTGGATGAAGTGTCAATTGCCTACAAAAACATGTTAGACAATTCCTACCAAGTTGAAAAAGTGTGCCGCAGAAAGTATAACCTTGCACATGGGAACAAATCGTCAGTGGCCTGCCAAAAATATCTGAGTCATCTGTTTAGTCAAACTGTTAAAAAAGTTGAGCAGCCTTGCTTTAGAGTCTCATAACATTGTTGTCTGCTGTAAGTAAATTAAATATCATCCATTTAATTAACACACCATGGTGTGAATGAAATTAAAAAAATAACCAAGTCAAATTGACCTGTAAATTTGAACCAATTTTTTATATTAATAATGTATTTATGACTGCAAAAATATTTTAACTACAAGATAATATATACAAAAGTGTCACAACTAAATTCAACAACGAATTCCAGTGCCAATAGCCATAAATGTTCCGAATGTTCCTCCTCCTTGAAGCATTATTTTTCCAACAGAGTGAACTAGCTCTCGTCCTCTCGCCCCGTGCCTGTTGAAGACAAATTCACGTTATAATCAACAACAAGGAATGAAATACAATAAAAATTGCCTTCTAGTTTAGTAATTAACTGCTAGTTAAGTAACGAAAATACATATCGGTACTAACCTCAAAGCCGTGAAGCCACCAAAAAGTCCGCCGCTAGCCATTCCAACACAAAATCCGATCATAAATCCCATTTTCATTTTATCGAAACAGGTAGGCCCTTGGGTTTGGTACATGCCCCCGGGTACAGGCATTATTATTTTTATTTATAGGTACGCCGAAATCTTACGAACGGTTCTTATTTCAAGAACTACACTCCTGATAACTCCTGAACCCGAAGTTACAGCTGTCAGTGTCAAATCTTGATATGTTTTAAACATTTTTTTTAAATGTTTTCACTCTGGATACAACGACCTCCTTGAAGTGGTGTGTTCCAATTAATTATATAAAAGGCCAGAGGAGCACTATCAATTTATTTGTAAGAACGTCTTAATGGCGGCCTATAAAATAAAATACGGCCGCGATGTTTTTATAAACATTTTACAAGCAGTGGTCCGTTTCACGAAGCTACAAGTTACAAATTACAAGCGGAACTCTCTTTCTAGCAGGAGGAGTTAGAAAGAGACTTCCGCTTGTAACTTGTAACTTCGTGAAACGGGCCTCAGAAGTCTCTTTCTAACTCCTCCTGCTAGAAAAAGAGTTCCGCTTGTAATTTGTAACTTGTAGCTTCGTGAAACGGGCCACAGAATATCATAACGAAAAGGGAAATTCAATTTTATAGCTTGCAACTCCGGGGTAATAAGATTTAAAGGTCTTGATACTTAATTTTTCAAAAGTACCTATGATGTGTAGGACTCGCGTCTTTATTTCTTTGGAAGCTATTCCATTTTCCAGGAGCAAATTTTAGGTCGTCGATCGGTGAGGACCTTGAACAGTAGACGGAATAAATGAATAAATAAACAGACTTTCGTATTTATAATACGAATCAAGATACGGATTCGTAGTTATATTTTGTTTCTTCCGTTTCCGTTCTCGCTCGTTTGTTTTTCTCCCTTGTAGAGGCTTAATGGATGGTCCGATTTTGACTAACGAGGCGTCGTTAGACTTGTCTTACCGTATCGCGAGCGTCACTGGATAAGTTATTTCAAAAAAAGCTATATCAGTATATTCAAACCAAAATAATGTGTTTATAAAAATCCGTCAATCTCCCATGTAACAAGGTTTTAAAATAAAGCCAAGAATTATTATATTTTTGTATTAAATTTATATTTAGAGCGATTACGGTCATGAGAGCAATCATCAATCGGTCGGCATCGGTCTCAATAGACGCATAAGGGTCTCCCCAGACCTATCGACGCGGGATCGGGTTGACCCGGTAAGAAAAAGTTTTATGTCCATGCAATAAGAGGTTTTTTACTCTTACTGCACGGACATAAAACTTTTTCTTACCAGCTCAAGCCGATTCCGCGTCGATAGGCCTGGGGAGCCCCTAATAGAACCGTATCTGGGGCCTGTTTTATAAAGCTACAAATTACAATTTACAGGTTACAAGTTTCCATTTGACACAACCTCGACCAATGACGACCAGAGGCCCGTTTCACGAAGCTACAAGTTACAAATTACAAGCGGAACCCTCTTTCTAGCACTACGAGTTAGAAAGAGACTTGTTGTAATTTGTAACTTGTAGCTTCGTGAAACGGGCCTCAGCCATTTAAGCAGTGTTGCCAGTTTAGACGTAAAATTGTAACTTGTAGCTTTATAAAACGTGCCCCAGGGGATTGGAGATAACGAACAAATGATGCGAAGTATTGCGAAGTTAAACTTGATGAAATAAACCATAAATAAATAAATTATTAACTTCCAAATTCTAAAGAAAAAAACAATCAACTTTAAAACAGTTTATTTGCAGAAGAAATGTTCTTAAAACATTTTTTTTAACTTGTATTTTTATTTCAGGTGCTGTCATGTTCCAATACTATATAAAAATTGTACCAACAGTGTATGTAAAACTTGACAATACGGTTCTTCACACCAACCAATTTTCAGTGACCAGGCACCAAAAGTCAGTTTCCAATATCAATTCAGATTCTGGGATGCCAGGAGCTTTTTTTAGCTACGAACTATCACCATTGATGGTGAAATACACAGAAAAGGAAAGGTGACTGGCGCTTTTTTTCTTTCACAACTGCTGCTTTTACTCAACAATTGATACCTTCATACATTTCTTGTACGCAGAGCAAGTGTTACAAAACTCAGGTTTATAATTATTGTTATTACACGCTAAATAATAATTATCTTATTTTGTTGCAAAATAAATAATTTTACACTCTATTTAAACAGTTACTTAAATTTTGGGGCATACTCGTAGAGTAGAAGCGGCAGTTGTTTATTGTACATACTATAAATAAGTAAGATAAAAATTACAAAATAATTAAAAAAAAAAATTGTATGTCAGGCATTTTAGTCGAAATACAAGAGGTACATTGATGAAATTAGTATAGGTGTCTTGTAGAAGCCGCTACTTAGATTGGTAGTTAACGTACGTATTTGTATTGGCCTCGGTATTATATTATATTGTCTTGTCGTGTATTTTTTTACGGCTAGCACAACTTGATTTTCTTAGCTTGTCGCTCGGTGAGTCTCTTTCGTTATGGAGTAGTTGGTTTAGATTACCGTTGAAAAAGTCGGGGAAAAATCCCGTTTTATTCCAAACAACTCGTTTTTTTCGGATTTTTATAGAATAAAACCAAAGAAATTTTCTGCTGTTATTTTAATCTATATTCAGTCTTATTTGCACCTACAAAAGGGCGACATCGATGACATGAAGGCAGAAGCAATTGAAATAGGTGGCGAGAGTGACAGTGATTGAACTGATTGACTATGAATAAATTGTCATTATTAATTTGTTATTTTCCTAAAACCCGAAAATAACGGAAAAAACTAAAATTTCAAAAAAACTCAAGGAAAAAACATACGTAGGTATTTTCCGGAATTTTCAACGCTAGTTTAAATAAAAGAAGGCAGACAAGTTGTGCTTACCTACCCCTAATGAAGCGTATGAAACAAAAAATAATAAAGAAAAATGATGGCAGCCCTATACATTTATGTTACAAAAAAGTATTCGTATTTTTGTAAAAGTTATATTGCCAATTTAATGTGTTTGGATTCTATTTAATATTATCATATTTTATTTTTTCAGATCAATTGGCCATTTTGCAACGAACATCTGTGCAATTGTTGGTGGAGTATTCACAGTTGCAGGAATATTTGACATGCTTCTATACCATTCAGTTAATGCATTTCAAAACAAAATACTATTAGGGAAAACTGGTTAAGCTCTGTATATCAGCCTCATAAAGTTTTGAGAAATAAATTATAATCTGAAACATTACATTTTGCATATTTTTTACAAAAATCTATATCAGTCCCCTCTACAAGAGCTTTTAAGTTGACATAATTTTCCTTTTTGGGGTTATATTGATCTCTCCCAAGTCTCTCTAAGAATAAATGCCGTTGTTTTATTCTGAAATTCCTACTTAACAACACCTCTGGCTCCTCTAATATCCTCTGATGTGATATTTTCATTACATTATGTATGTAGTTAAATCTTTCCAATAAAGACTTATCACCTGAAATAAAGAAAAAATAAGGTATTAAATAATCATCAGTTTGCCATTAAATAACTAGACAAAGGATGTCATGCATGATACAAGTTCAAGCCACAATGGGCTTTAAATTCTTTATCACTTATATTTGTTACTTTATTTAACTATCAAACTAAGCAGCGGTTTATACAAGACACCTAGTCTAAGATACGGTATTAGAAATATATACCCTCATCTGTTATTCATTAATGAAAAACAAAATATGCTAGATAACATATAGATTGATATATCGCAAATAGGTTGCCGAGCTAAATTAAGTCCAGGCGATGTTTTATATTTAATTGTAATAGGTATTTACCCCTACCAAGAAGCCGAGCGACACAAGCTAAAGATCGATCGTTATATTTCTATTGCGCGTTTAGTATAGGTAGGCCCCACAAACTTTGCAACTAAAGTAGGCAATGTATCATGAACATGAATTTTACCCAGTCTTATTTTTCATAGTAAAAATAAAATAATAATAATTAATAAATATCAGAACAATGTCACACCAATTGACCTAGTCCCAAACTAAGCTCTGGCATGTACTATGGGTACTAGACAATGATATAAATACTTATATAGAGATATACACCGTGCCCGGGACGAACCCGAAGGATTTTAACCATTGATTCTAGACTCTATTTGGAGTATATAATGTGGTATAACATGTACTCCAATATCGCATAATTTCCGAGATTTTTATTATTTAAAAAACAATTCCATAGTTAATTTAATTTGAACTCTGTCACCTTAACTTAAAGCATTATTTACTAAGCAATTGATTAAATTAATTTATGTTGTATGTTGATGATATTGCTACTTACAACATGAATCTTTCTTAGTAAATAATGCTAAGAGTGTTCTGCCTTGAAATAATGCAACGAATAGTTGCAATAGTATGTTTTATTACTAATTTCAAACTTTGACACGTGGTAGCAACCCCTAAAACCCAAACGAAATCAAAGAGTAAAATCATAGATTCGTTTTTAAGGTAATAGAAGCGAATGGCGGGTTGTCGCGACTATTTTTCAAAAGTCGAAAAATAAAAAGCTCCCTAACACCAAAATTCATCAAAATAAATCTACATACGTACATGCATACGGACGGGCTTAGAGTAATAAGTTTCTGTCAAAAATTTCATTTTTGGGTCAAGCTTTTGTTGCCAACTGTACTTTTTTGTAACTTTATCTGCTTATCAAGACAACCTATTGAGTCCTAGGACGGTGGGTCTATGTTAAGAATAGCAGAGATCCTGTCGCCACCTTCCGACTCCATCATCAGATCAGCTCTTAGATACTATAACATTGCACTGTCATTACATATGTGGTCCAAATTTCAGCCCATTCCATTAACGGGAAGTGGATCAAATTTAACTTGCAAGATTTGACCCGTACATACATACATACACTGCAAGTTAAATTTTTAGCTTGTAAAATGCCTGTGACCTATGAACGGGCGGACAATGAAAAAACTATAAGGGTTTCGTTTTTGCTATTTTGGCTATGGGAACCCCTTAAAATCTCTGCAAGAAGTGTTTATTCAGGGCTCCTGATGGTAAGTGGGATCTGATACCCAAAGACATTTGAATTCTCAAAACTATAATCTCAAAACTGTACACCCAAGACATTGAATTTGTCGCCAACCCTTAGGACTAAGATGGAATACCTGTATGTTAGTAATTTTAATTGTTGTCTTATTGGTGGTGGGTTAATGGATAAGATGGTGGTAGCGATCCGGATGGACCCTGCACAAGGTCCCACCACTAACACTAAATTAGTTTATGTCTAAACTTTCCACCTGTATAATTAAAGTTAAAAGTTACTTACTTATCATATACAACTTTGGTTTATGTAAGACCAACTGTTTTAATTCATTTCCTTCAAATCCCATCTCCTCTTTTAAGACAAACATATTAGTCTTCACATGATGCAGATTGTATGTAATTAGCCTTGGCTGCTTAGAAGCTAGTGTGCGTACCTCTTCACCATTGAGATGAAAAGAATCCTGATAGAAACCCAATCTTCGATCTATCCTTGTTGTGCTGTAATAATCCCAAACATAAAAACTTTGAATCGATAATATTATCAGCCATATATTCAATACAGGCATTATTGGTATTACATGTGGTATGACAAAGTTGGTATATGGAGGGACTAAACAACTGAGTACATATACTTACTTAAACATGAGCCAAAATGGATTTAAACTGATTATTCGTTTAATTTGGCCTTCACAGAACTTTTTAGATTCCAAATAATTTACTCTTACTTTGAGATCATCTAGGGATTCATTTAAGATTAGAGAGTTCTTGGTTAAGAAGCTTCCCATTTGTTCTAAATCCACATAATCTTGAAGAAATAGTATATGATTTTTAATGTTTCGTTCAAAGTTTAGCTTAAGGAGCTGTTCAGCAAGGTATGGTTTTTTTTCTATTTGGCTTAAATTGACATTCAATTGTATCAACTTTTGTAAAGTTTCGGAAGTATTGACATAACCTGCTAAATTAAAGGACTTTGGGTAGTATGGAGTAAACGAAGACAAATCTTCAGAAACTCTTTGTAGGGCTTTTGGTTCCGATTCCTCATCATTAGGCACTTCATGTTGTTGAACTAAACTACTAAAATAATTTATTTTAATGCATTTAGAGACACAACGAAAAAACAGAAAGTTTTCACATATTCGCGAAATCATTGCGAAAGAAAAGCTTATAAATAGATATAAACAAAATTCTTAACTAAGTACTTATTAAACAACAATTTTGTGCGTCTAGTGACTTTATAAAATGTATAAAATAAAACATTATTTTCCTTGCTTTTTTTTCGAGCTCATTCGACCTCGATTCGATTCACAGATTATGATATGATAGATAACGTAGTGAAGTGATTAAGTACTCTGTGGATGAGGGTATGTTTGTGGTTCAATGGTTAAAGTTAAATGAATGTGGCTCGATCATCGGGTGACGGACAGCATGACGGTTGCGTAGGGGCTCAGGGACACAATTCTCGTGACTTCTAGATGATTTTTCATGCGAGATTAACTGTCAACTGCATACATTTTTTCGGCATAATATCTCGCATTAAAAATCATCTCGAAGTCACGAGAATTGGGTCCCAGAGGCTCTACTTTGAAATTCGTAATGCGAACTTCGTCTATTGCTATCCCTTTTGCTCTCGACGCGTCACTAATTCGCAAGAAAGTGATGGAGCGATCCGAAGTTCGAAATACTGATTTCAGAGTCAAGCCCCAGATTTATGCAATAAAATAGTTTTGTAAGCAAGTTGATCTTTAAAAAATAATTCTGCCAGGAATTTAGCTAGATTCGAACCAGTAGGCCTAAAAGCTTCAAATTTATGTTATAGATGAATTACCGAGAGCGTGGAATTCCATATGTAGTGGTAACATGTCTTTACAGGCATTCTATATTTAAAATTCCTCTACTTCTTATACCATCAGCATAAAAAGAGTTTTGTTATATATTAAATAAGTAAGTACAAAAATAATGTCAGTGTCAAATTCCAAATACTTTTTACAATGCATACCTTCACGCCTGTGGGGTAGGCAGAGCTATAGAATTACCCACAACTTTAAAAACGATTTTATTGGATACTCGCAATTTGCAGAATTATTTTGTCTGGGCACCGGCGACTGTAAGTTACACAGTTTGCAAAAATTATGGCAGAAAGTAACAGTAATTTTGGTCCGATTGAGAGTCAAAGTAAACAAATAATTTTAACTGTCATAAATATTTTGAACTCGAACTAATGAAAAATTTAAATTCACCTTACACCGCTGCCCAATTCGTTGAAAAAGCTACAGGTGTTTCTCTCTCTACTATTTATAAAATTTTGAATGAGAGTAAGAGTGACAAAAAATTCCTCTCACCGAGTAAGAAAAAGTTACGAACGATCCGTCGGCAGTAGATGATTTTGATCAAGAAGTCATCAAGCAATTTCCAACCATAAAGATGAAAATTTAAATAGATAAAAGCAAAAAAGACATACTTATTCCACCTGTTTAGGGTAATCTCATTAAATTAAGAAAAAAACTTAAATGGTTTTCCTTTTCATGCGAACGGTACAACCCGGAATATGATGAGCAGCAATGTGAATTTCGTGTTTGTCTAGCAATTGAAAAATCTGGGTCCGGCGAATCAGGGGCTCTACTTTGAAATCAGTAATTCGAACTTCGGATCGCCCCGTCACTTTCTTGCGAATTAGTGACGCGTCGAGATCAAAAGGGATAGCAATAGACGAAGTTCGAATTACGGATTTCAAAGTAGAGCCTCTGGGCATCTTAATCCCCCTCGTTTGGAATATAAGCGATCGATGTACGGTTGTCGCTCTGCCAAAGGACTGTGGAACGAGACAACATTTGGTATTTCTCTCGTAAAATGTTGAACAGAGTAAGAAGCTCTTTTTAATTGCAGTGCATTACACTCTCCTGCTCGTCCCACGTTCCCGAGACTGCAAGATCGTCTAGCTGTGGCCCCAAGCTAGATCTGAGGCATCTGTCACCAGGAAGTGCGAGGGAGGAGCCCAATGAATTGGAGATGAAAGATGGTGATTGTGAAGCTACCAGCGTAGGTCTTGTGTAGCTGGGTTTGAAAGTTGAAAACGTTGGGTCGTCTCGTCTGAGACACTTCCAGATCGATAAGGACGGAAAGCAGATCTCGGTAATGTAATCTGCCTTTCGGAACTACAAAACTGGCAAAGTTCAATAGCCCGACAATACTTTGTAACGTCTTTATGACTAAAAAACCGTTTGTCAGAACTGGCATGATTTTGGACCGAATTGAACTTATTTTGTCGTCTGGAAAGGCTTTTTCGTTTGAAAAGGTTTTCCAGCGAACACCAAGAAAAACTAGGTCCCGCTGTGGTACTAGAACCGATTTCTCCACATTTATTTGCCAACCGAGATAATGAAGTCTCTGAAGTAGAATGTGGACGTGCGATTCTAGAACCTGTTGACTCTGATTGACGAGGAGAAAGTCGTCCAAATAAACTATAATGCGTAGCCCTTGTTCTCTGAGGGTCTGAGCAACCCAATTTGTCAACGACGCGAATACTTTCGGCGCTGTGCTGAGTCCGAAAGGCAGGCATGTCATTTACATCAACTGGCCTTCGTACATTAGTCTCAGCAAGAGCCTGTGAGATCGAGCAATTGGCAGGTGAAAGTATGCCTGTGACAAATCTATTATTATGCACAACCAGTCGTTGGGTTGTAAAGTCCAGAATGCGTTGAACCTTTATTAGTCTGAAACGTTGTGTTATCACAAAGTCGTTCAGGGTCGACAGATTGAAGATAGGACGGAAGGACCCGTCGCTCTTGGGTACAAGAAACATTGTTGAAATAAAACTTGGGGACGGCCTCACTACTTCTAATATGCGTTGGTGCAACATTTGATGAATTAGAGCAGACATTTCTTTTGATACATTGGTGCAAAAACTGTTTTGACTTAAGTTGGGCATTGTGAGAGACGGCCTTTCGGCAAAGGGTATGCGATGTCCCTTTATTATCTTCAATGTTTTTTATTGAAAGTGTTGTGGTTCACGCTTGCGATTATTTCCCTGGTATCGTTGTCTATAATTTTGCCGCCCTCCTCGGGGGCGAAAGGAACCTCTTGTATTTCCGTCAAAAGATGAGTGAAACTCACTGCTATGAGTCCCTGCGAGGGACGGGGGTCAGAACAGCCCTGCGAGGGCTGAAGAGCATGGGGAATGTGCGATGAAGCACAAAATCCATGTGAAGTACCCTGCGGGGGTACGTAACGTCCAGCCTGGCGCACGCGATGAAAACAATGGAACGAAGGTCAAACGATAACACTTTAGTTAACGTGAGATTTAACGTTTCTCCCCGTTCTCCGCGATGAATTTTGTGTTAAAATCCGAAACCGTCACCGAAGTTCGATTTTCATAGTAGGTACCTAGCTTAGGTCATTAGAAGTAACAAAACGTCCGAAGACGGACCCGAAGGTGTTCGTAGTAGCAAATGGTGAAATCGAAGAACGTAAATTCGAACTTCGAATTTCAAAGTAGTGCCCCTCTGTACCTATATCAGTCAGTCAGCAGTGTCAGCACAGACTATAAGGGTATACATGGAAAAAAGCGCGGGAAACGACGGCCAAAGCGGGAGTATTTTTTCTTGCGAAAATTTTAAATATTTTTCAATTTGTATAAAAGATCAGTTTGGTAGCTTATTACATGTAATATATTTAGTTTTAATTTGTGTTTAATAGTTTTGTGTATATATTTGCAGTATTTGGCAAGTTTTAAAGGTTTTCTCTTATTTCTAGCTTAGCATAGGCTAAGCTAGATGGACCGCCCGGACGACCCCGGGGGAGGCTTAGCTTCCCCGGTTGGTTACAATGTAACAATATCTAATGAATTCACGATTTTACCAGGCGAAAATGAATCCAGTATGGACACTGACGGGTCTGTGCGTGGATTAGAGCGGGGGGAACGGAAAAGATCTCGTACTTCTAACCAGCGGAAAATTTGTAGGCATTGTAACAAGCGTAGGAGGAAGCATGAGCCAGGGCGACAATTAAAAGACAATGATTGTGTTTGTCATGATTTATTAGATATGCCTTCTGTCGAGTCTCAATTTGCTGAAACAAATAAACAAATTTATACCCAACCCGAACAACTTCCCAAAACTAAACCTCTCACTTCCATTGCTCAATCAGAACAACAATCTGTTCAAACTAGTCAAAATATACCCGTCGATCACATCTCTAATGTTCACAGGAACCCGGTTCAGTCTACTACTCAGACTGGCAGAACCCAATATGAAGCTTATGACATAGAGCCCTTTGTAGTTCATGTGCAAAAAGTATTAACAGGCAGTGAAAATCCCTCTCTCCATCCTGTTCAGTTTGGTTACTTCTTAAAGAAAAGTCCTTTTAAGAATATTATCAATGGCAGCATCAAACGCATAGGCAGGAACAGGCTTTCGATGGCTTTCTCGAACTACAAAGATGCAAATGATTTTATCAGTAATCCATGCTTATCTTCAAACAACTACAAAGCATTTATTCCATCATTTAGTGTGACCCGGATGGGTCTTGTACGAGGAGTTCCCTCTGAGTGGACTCCTGAAGAGGTTCTAGAGAATGTAACGGTTCCTATTGGGTGTGGCAAAATTCTTAAAGTGAGGAGATTAAATTACAAAGTTAGAAACATTTCACCTCCTGAGTGGAAACCTTCTCAGACAGTTGTACTTACATTTGATGGTCAAGTTTTACCAAAACGAATTTTTATGTGTTACAATGCTTTAGCTGTTGAGTTATATACCTTCCCTACTATACAATGCTTTAACTGCTGCCGCTTTGGTCACACTAAAACTAATTGTAATTCTCGCCCTCGCTGTTACAAGTGTGGTGATGGTCATGTTGGGGATTCTTGTTCAGTTGAGGAAGAATCTGCAACCTGTTGTTTGTGTTCTGGGCTTCATTTTTCTACCAACAAAAAATGTCCAGAGTTTGAAAGACAGACAAAAATAAAGACATATATGGCTCAAAACTGTGTCTCATATGCTGAAGCAAATAAAGTGTATGAGCCAGTTTCTAAATCATTTGCCGACGTTATTAGAAAATCTTATCAGTCAGACGCTCCTGTTGCACAGGTATCTCCAGCTTCTTCATCACATAGATCACCCCCTCCATTCATCAGGTCATATAAAAAAACAGTGTTCACAAAACCCTCAGTGCCTTTGAAAATAAACCGAGGTTATAACAAGTCTGAACACAACCTTCTTATAAAAGAGTATGATGCTCCTCCTCCTTCCAACGGTGTAGCTCTTAACCTATCCACAAACAACAATGAAACAGTTTTTACCATATCTGATGTTATTCAATTGTTAACTGAAATTAACACAATGTCCAATAATAATTCTACCGAACAACGCTGCCCAACAATTGACTTTTTAACACATTTAAAATCCAGTTATGGATCACAGATACGACCAAATAATACAATGGAATTGCAGAAGCGCAATCTGCAATAAACACGACTTACTTCACCTTCATAATAAATTTAACCCTCTCGTTTCCACTCTGTCTGAGACATGGCTTAAACCGGACTCCGTTTTCCGTATTCCGGGTTATGTCATTCTTCGACAAGACAGACCTGATGGTTATGGTGGTGTGGCCATAGTGATCAGGAATTCTGTCTCTTTTTCTTTGTTTCCTCTTCCCTCTTTCAGCGATGACATATCTGCCATCGCTGCCATTGTAAATAATATTTGTATAGTTTCAATTTATTTTTCGCGTCCTAATGTAAATATTTTTTCTCAATTAAATAATTTATTCTCTATCCTCCCTAAACCATTCTTGGTGTTAGGTGACTTTAATTGCCAACATCAGTCTTGGGGTAGTTCTACATCAAATTGGTATGGTGAGCATTTATTAGATATAATAGATTCGTATAACATATGCATTTTGAACACCGGTTTACCTACTCGCCATACGGAACCGAGTCAAGGCGTTAGTTCTCCAGACTTATCTTTATGTTCCTCTGATTTAGCTTCCACTCTACACTGGCAACCTCTTCCTTCTTCATATGGTAGTGACCACTTTCCTATCATAATAACCATGCCTTTTCATAAAACTATTGGAAACCCTCGCCCCCCACGTTTTAAATATAAATTAAACAACGCAGATTGGCAGCTGTTTAGACAGACAGTGGAAGTAAAAACTACTTCTCTTTCCGATAGCGATCAAATTTCTGCGGATATGCTCACTAAAATTCTTATTGAGTCTGCGGACGAGACTCTTGTTATTAAAAGTGCAAAAAGGTCTCATATCCCGTCCCCGCCTTGGTGGGATCATGACTGTACTGAAGCAATTAAAGCAAGGAAATCGGCAGAGAAAATATATTGTAGCGAGATGACTGCCGACAATTTCGAGTTTTACTTAGAGTCTGACCGTAACTGCAAGAAATTATTTAAAAAAAAGAAATTTGAAGGCTGGCAATCATTTTGTGCAAGTATTAGCCCCAATGTCAGTCCATCAGTGGTCTGGCGTAACATTCGTAGGTTTAGATCTGCTTTTAACGGTTCGTCTTCGAAACTTCCTCTCTCTTTGGCCGACCGCTTTATGGATCGTCTCGCTCCTCCTTCTGTTCCTGAACATGAGCTTTTACAAATTTCCATTCCTCCTTCCATTGTAAATAATCTTTCTGGTTTGAACTGTCCCTTCTCTCTTGTCGAACTTAAAGGAGTACTGTGCCGTGTGAAAGACTCGACTCCGGGTGAGGATGGAATCCCATATTCATTTATTAAAAATCTCAGTGATAAAGTCCTTATGTTATATCTAGATATCGTAAACTCTATGATGATTTCTGGTTGTGTTCCTCTCTCTTGGAAAACTCAGACAGTTATTCCTTTTTTAAAACCCAATAAGTCCCCCGACGACCCTTCCTCTTACCGTCCTATTGTTCTCTCTTCTGTCCTTATTAAAATAGCTGAACATTTAGTCAAAAATCGTCTTGAATGGTTTGTGGAGAAGGGTGATCTCTTAGCTCGCTCTCAGTTTGGATTTAGACGAAGTAAGAGCACTTTAGATAATTTAGGCATTTTTATATCGGATATTAGATTGGCATTTTCAAATAACAAATCAGTAGTTGCTACTTTTTTAGACATCAGCGCAGCGTATGACAATGTCATTATTTCTTTACTGATGAAGAAACTCGTAGATTTGAATGTTCCTGTTATTTTATCTAACTTTATAGTTAATATCCTCAGTGAAAGACATATCAACTTATATGTTGATGAAACAACCTTTTCTAGAACCGTATGGAGAGGCCTTCCTCAAGGGTCTGTTCTCAGCCCATTATTGTACAATATATATACATACGACTTGGAATCGAGCCTAAGAGGGTCGTCCGAAATTCTACAATATGCTGATGATCTTTTGATTTATAAAATTGGCCCGTCTATTCAAGAAAATTGTAATTATTTAACCTCCTCCCTCAGTTTATTAAAATCATGGCTAGACCACAATGGTCTAGAACTATCAGTTCCTAAGAGTAGGGCAGTCTTGTTTTCCAGAATGCGCAATCCTTCACCCGTTGATATTAAATACGATAATGCCTCGATTCCCACAAGTAATTCAATAAAATTTTTAGGAGTGGTTTTAGATTCTAAGCTCACTGGTTTTCCTCACTGCGAGTATATAGTTGCTAGGTGTGAGCGGAACTTAAATATTTTGAAATGCCTCTCCGGGGTTTGGTGGGGAGCTCATCCGTTTTCAATGAAATTAATCTACAATGCTTTAATAAGAAGTGTCCTTGATTACGGCACATTTTTGTTGGAACCCGGTAGCGTTCTTGCATTCAAAAAATTGGACAATATTCAGGCTAAAGCGATGCGAATAATTTTAGGAGCCATGAAGTCGAGTCCAATTATTTGTATGCAAGTGGAAGCTGGGGAGCCTCCTTTAAATTTAAGACGACAATTTCTTGCTGACAAATATCTTTTCCGCTGTTTTCAATTTTCCAACCATCCTCTTATATCTAAATTATCATGTCTCGCTGCCCAAGTGGAGAGTTGTAATTATTGGAGAAACAAACGCCTTCCTTGCCTCATCGAAAGTTTAAAGAAAATTGATTCTCTTAAAGCCCCTACCCACCGTTCAAGTTCCATCCCTTTGTTCCTTTCTAGCTTCGAATCACTTACCCTTCTTCCGGATATACATTTAAGCACTGGTATTTTAAAGGTTGGCGTTACCCAGAAGCTGACCTTTAACTACGTGGTAGACACAAAGTGGCCACAGTGGCATCGAATATTTACTGATGCCTCCAAACACTCAGCTGACGGCTGCGTGGGTGTTGGGGTGTATCATTCACAATATAATATTGTTCAAAAAATAAAACTCCCCCCTGAATCTTCCGTTTTTACAGGCGAGTGTTTCGGCTTATTTAAAGCTGTTGAATATGTTTTGCTGATGAAGCTAAAAAGAACCGTTATTTTTTCGGACTCTTTAAGTGCTCTTCAATCCTTGGCCCGTTATCCATTCGGTTCCCACTATCTGTTCCCTGTTATCATTAAAATAAGATCTTTGTTATTAGATTGCTCATCGAGAGGCTGTTTCGTGTCCTTTGCGTGGGTCCCCGCTCACTGTGGCATATCTGGTAACGAGAGAGCAGACCAAATTGCCAACGATGCGGTAGTGTGTGGGGACGTGCACTACTATAAGAATTACGTTCATGACCTTGCAACTCTGCCCGGAATTTATCTCAGGAATTCCTGGGATAAAATCTGGTCAGCAAACCATGATAAGGGTCGACATTACCGCGCCATCCAACCGTCTATTTTGCATAAACCTTGGTTTTCCAAGTTGAGACTCGGCAAGAGGGCTACTTCTATAATTGTCCGTATGCGTCTGGGTCACGTTTGTTCTCCGGCGCATCTTGCAAGGCTTAAAATAATTAATAGTTCAACTTGTGAATGTGGTGACCCTGAAGGTGATATCAACCACATCATATTTGCTTGTAGCAAATATGACCGTTCATCTCTCCTAGAAGGTCTTATTTCCCTTAGAGTTCCTTTCCCTTCCTCTATATCCTGTTTACTGTCCCCTGTTAATTCTGACATATACCAAATTTTATCAGATTTTATTATATTCAATCATATTAAAATTTAATTTCTATCCATATAATTGTATTTATTATTTATTTTTTCCATTATTCCATTATTTATCTTTTCCATTCCTGATCTTTTATTCCGTTTTTCCAAATTCCGTTTAACCCTTTCTCTGATAATTCCGTTTCCCCGTTTTTGTTGACATTCGGGCCAAAAGCACAAACCGTGCAAGGGCCGTAACAATGAAAAAAAAAAAAAAAAAAAAAGGGTATACATGTGTCACTTGTGTCAGTATTCTTAGTTTAGTGCTATCACATATCCTATAATCAATCTGTGAGTGCTATTCGATGTGCTGGCAAAGCCGACCCTGACTCCTGAGCAGCTAGCTACTTTCACCAACATAAAACGTATTTTTGCCAAGTGGCGCTATCACTAGGTAATGGTTTATTTATTATATTACTTTAATACTAATACTTTGAGAAATCTTGTGACATATGTGGAGGAAACTAATAGTGTAAATAAAAGTGCACTGAGCAGTTACATTTTACCAACCATATGGTATCGTTAAATATCAAAGTTAACTGTTAACAATAAACTTGATTAATTTTCCGTTTTGAAGATTTCAACTAAATTAAGTACTTATAAGATGTACGTCTAATTTATAACCTTACTGTTTGCATCTTTGCCTGCATTAACTGATGCAATTCTGAAGTATATTACCGTCATTTGATTATGAGCGCCAAGTAAATATTGATTTTAAACATACACCTTTGCTGGCTGCTTATCATTATCAAAATTGGTGTAGGTACACCGTAACTTTACTATAGGAATATGGTAATACTCAAACCATCAGAAGCATTGGGCTTCTTTATCCTCATAATTATAGTGTACATTCTAAATCAGATAGGATGGGATATGTGACATAAGACGTTACAATCCTATATTGTACTCAAAATTTTAACCTAGTAACCTGTCAACTTTAAAATACTCGCATGTTTTAATATAATGTAGACTGTGTTTTTTGTTTAATTTCCTATAACTTCAGCATATTATTGGGTATCTTCATAGTGCTAGCAGTATGCCAAAAAATTCTACAAATGGTGTTAAAAAATGTAAATCAGATCAATTGATCTTTAGGCCACACAAATAAATTTACGCGGTAGCACGAAAAAAAAAAGGAGAGAAGTTATGATGTCATCTTTTTTTTTGTAAAGGAAAAAAAATGTTCTGAAACCTATCATGTGTGGTATCTAATGCGATTGTAAAATATATCACATCATTATATTTCAGTCACTTGTATTAAATTAAATTAAAAATAATTTTCAAAACAAGTTTGGGCTCGTCCAGATATGATACGGTTGAATCATTATTTGTAAAATATACCTAAAATGATATGTAATAGCTTCATATCCAACCCCAAGAAAGCAATTTTGAAAATATTTACATTTTTGTATTTTTTATTATTTTTTAATGTTACAAAATGTGATAAAATCACAATTAGTTGAAACATATATAAAGTTCAATTTTAGACACTGAGGATGATAAATACTAATGCAAGAGGAGTTTTCAATCATATTTATATTATTTAGGGCTGATTTTTCAATCCCCAGATAAAACTATCCGTCAGTTAAATGTATTACTATCTTTTTCTGAAATCATATGAAAGAAAAGGACAGAGCTAAAATTTACCTTCCGGATAGCTTTATCTGGGGATTGAAAAATCAGCCGTTATTAATATTAACATATTTAGCATTATTCAAAAAACAATCTATCAACTAACCCCCTTACTAATAAACGTTGAGTAACGGTGGTATAGCTATACAATGTTTGTCCTTATCTGTCAAATTCAAATGTCACAATGACAGATAAGGACAAAACATTGTATAGCTATACCACCGTTACTCAACTTTTATTAGTAAGGGGGTAAATGTTTAAAATAATGGTGGTTCCATTGTAAATTCGATCAATCTATTACCATTATCATCTCTTTTCTTTACTGACTAAACAAAATAAGTACTTACCTAAAATTACCTTTTGTATCAAATAGGAATTTAAAAGGCATCATTATGAGGTGTGTATCCCAAATATAAACTGAATAATAAGTCAACATTGTAAAATAAATCTTGCATACTCAAATGCTGGAGGTTAAAAATACTAAGATTCAATCTCTTTTTACACGCACATTAATTACAGCAGAAAAGCAAAGAGAAATTGAAGAGATCTATTTTGTATAGTTAGTTGTGATGAATACCTAAGTATACCCACGTATATAACCACTTATGGGTTAAAAAAAATACAATAAGGTATCCCAAATTTGGCTTTTTATTAATGTCTTTAGCATAGGGTTGAATAGTGAATATATGTTTTTATTATTTGTTGTCCATTTTAGGGTTAAAAAGGGTACCTAAAAAAAGGACAACAAATCTCACACCTAAAACCAAACTTTTTGCTTGTAAGTATTACTGTTATAGAAACAAAAAATGCTGACTGAAATCTGGCATTATAACAGCTGTGTAAGAAAACAACTAGCTATCTATTATGGTTTGAAAGACACAACCCTTCAAAGTTAGGACTGACGGATGGACAGACAAACACAGCCTCAGTAACAGGGTCTATTTGGCACCCTTTGTGCACAGAACCCTAAAAAAATACCTTTTTGTCCTTGCTTTAATATTTTAATTATTTTATTTCAGGTATTTCCTAAAATGGATACTTCTATGACAGGGTTTCAAATCCGAAAAGCATTTTTGGATTTCTTTAAGGATAAAGGCCATAAATATGTCCACTCTTCATCCACAATACCTCTCGATGACCCAACCCTACTATTTGCAAATGCTGGGATGAATCAATTTAAGCCAATTTTTTTAGGGTCTGTTGACCCTAACTCTGAAATGGCTAGTTATGTGAGAGCTGTTAACACACAGAAATGTATAAGAGCAGGAGGAAAACACAATGATTTAGATGATGTTGGGAAAGATGTTTACCACCACACATTTTTTGAAATGATGGGCAACTGGTCCTTTGGTGATTACTTCAAGAAGGAAATATGTACTTGGGCATGGGAGCTTCTCACTGAAGTATTTAAATTACCTGGAGACAGATTGTATGTTTCGTATTTTGGTGGAGACTCTACTTCTGGTCTTGAACCTGATTTAGAGTGTAAAAATATTTGGTTGCAGCTTGGAGTCCCTGAGTCTCATATATTACCTGGAAGCATGAAGGACAACTTTTGGGAAATGGGAGAGACTGGGCCATGTGGGCCATGCTCTGAATTACATTATGATAGAATTGGGGGACGAGAAGCTGCTCATCTGGTCAATATGGATGACCCAGATGTTTTAGAGATTTGGAATTTAGTTTTTATTCAATATAACCGAGAGACAGATGGGTCATTAAAACTCTTGCCCAAGAAACATATTGATTGTGGGCTAGGGCTTGAAAGACTAGTATCAGTGATTCAAGACAAAAGGGCAAATTATGACACTGATTTTTTTGTACCCATATTCAAAGCTATTGAAATTGGAACTGGCTCTAGGCCTTACACTGGTAAAGTTGGGGAAGAAGATGTTGATGGTGTTGATATGGCTTACAGAGTCTTGGCTGACCATGCAAGAACTCTAACCATTGCTCTGTCTGATGGTGGTTGCCCAGACAATACAGGTAGAGGTTATGTGCTTCGTAGAATTCTAAGGAGGGCTGTACGCTACGCCACAGAAAAACTCAATGCTAAACCAGGATTTTTTGCTTCCCTGGTTCATACTGTTGTTGAAATACTAGGAGATGTATTTCCTGAAATCAAAAAAGATCCTGAGTTTATAATACAAACTATTAATGAGGAAGAAATTCAATTTTTGAAAACATTGACACGTGGACGAAATCTTTTGAACAGAACTATTGAAAAGCTTGGGGAGTCCAAAATGGTACCAGGAGATGTTGCCTGGCGCCTATATGATACATACGGCTTCCCAATTGACTTGACACAATTGATGTGTGAAGAGAAAGGTCTTACTATTGACATGGATGCTTATGAAAAGGCAAAGAAAGAGTCACAGCTTGTGTCTCAAGGTAAAGCAGCAGGGCAAGAGGATTTGCTAGCTTTGGACATTCATGCCATAAGTCACCTGCAAGAAAGTGGAATACCTGTTACTGATGATTCTCCAAAATACAATTATGTGCCTTCTACCACCAACAAAGAAGCAGTGTACAGTTTTACACCCTGTACTGCGAAAATTTTAGCTTTTAGACACAATAAGCAATTTGTGAATGAAGTATCAGTTGGACAAGAGTGTGGCATCATATTGGATAAAACAAATTTCTATGCTGAACAAGGTGGTCAAATATTTGATGAAGGATACATGTTGAGAGTTGATGACGACAGTAATGAATTTACTGTTAAGAATGTTCAAGTTAAAGGTGGTTATGTGCTGCACATTGGAAAAGTAGAGGGAGTATTCAAAGTTGGCGACACTTTGTCTCTACACATTGACTCGGAACGGCGGCGACTAGTAATGAATAATCATACTGGAACGCACGTACTGAATAATGTACTAAGAAAAGTACTTGGCAACGATTCTGACCAAAGAGGATCCTTAGTAATGCCAGATCGGTTGAGATTTGATTTTACTAACAAGGGTCCAATGACAATTAAACAAATAAAAGACGCTGAGGATCAAATTAAAAACATCATTCAGGAAAATAAATCAGTTTATGCCAAACATACAAGTTTGAATGATGCAAAAAAAATTAAGGGCTTAAGAGCTATGTTTGATGAGCATTATCCAGACCCAGTCCGTGTCGTGTCAGTAGGTATACCTGTTGAAGAGTTGGAAAAAAATCCAGATGGCCCAAATGGATTTGAAACATCTGTGGAATTTTGTGGTGGTTCTCATCTTCACCAAACTGGTCATATTGGGGAATATGTTATTGTAAGTGAAGAAGGTATTGCAAAAGGTATTCGAAGAATTGTTGCATTAACTGGTCCGGAAGCAGTTAAAGCTGTTAGTAAATTAAGTGTCTTGGAAAACGAAGTCAACAATCTTGCTAATTTGATAAAGGAAGATGGCAAAAGTTTTGACCAAAAAGATGTTTCGAAACAAATCATAGACCTTACAAATGATATTTCACATGCTCAAATATCTTACTGGAAAAAGGACGAATTGAGAAATTTACTTAAAAATTTGAAAAAGCAAATTGATGATAAAGATAGAGCAGCAAAAGCTTTGGTTATAACCCAAGTGATAGAAAAAGCTAAAGAGATGTGTCTCGAAGAAACGACAGCCGAGGTTATTGTTGCTGAGCTTAAAGCACAGGGAAATACGAAAGCTTTAGATGGTGCTTTAAAGCAAGTGAAACAGTTGCGCCCAACTACTTCGGCAATGTTCTTTTCGGTGGATGAAGACGCCAATAAAATTTATTGCTTGGCTGCTGTACCTAAAAGTGCAAACGCTAAAGGTTTGTTGGCATCGGAGTGGGTTCAATCTGTGGTGGAGATAATGGGTGGAAAGGGTGGAGGAAAAGCCGAATCTGCCCAAGCATCTTGCAATAACCCACAAGTCCTTGAAAAAGTAATGAAAATTGCAAAGGATTTCGCAACGTCTAAGTTGTTCTAATTATAAAATGATCATTTATCAGTGTTCAGCACTTTTCATCCATTAAATACTAATCATAAAATTAGATACCTACTTGCATTTTAACTATTTATAATTTTCTTAAGCTTTCAATAAATGCCAGAATGTTACAAGGGGTGTTTTATTATCAGGTACCTACAATCACCAGTAGTACCAGTACAATGTCCACATTGGGCTCAAACATCTTTTGGCAAGGACGCAGTGACTTGCCCGTAGACCACCTATGTTGTTCACCTATGTGGATTACGGAGAGTAGAAGGGCCAAAATTAACAGGTAGGTTTATGTTATGTTAGTTCTTTAGAGGGCCCGAAGGGCCAAAATAATCCAGATGTAGGAGCTCCGTTGACTTCCTTAAGGTCTGCTAAAATGCCCAGGTGGTCTCGGGAGGTGGACGGTGGGTAAGCACCCTACCAGTCGCACTACCAGTGGCGTGTTTTATAAAGCTACAAATTACAATTTACAGGTTACAAGTTTCCGTTTGACACAACCTCGACCAATGACGACCAGCCATTTGAGCAGTGTTACCAGTTTAGACCTGTAAAATTGCAACTTTTAGCTTTATAAAACGTGTGCCAGTAGTGTCGTTAGCAATTATTAACGACACTACACAGCCTATTTTCGATTAAACAACACAACAAACTTCAGGAATGTAACTCTTTAGTGTCGACGGAGCAAAGATGGGCATTATTCGAATAAACAATCATTCGTTATAAAATTATTCGCGAATAATTCCTTTCCTCTTGTTCGCTATATGACAGATTAGCTTTATGGCATATTAGCTTTAGGGCAGATTAGCTTTAGGACAGATTCGCTCTAAGGCAAAAATTGTACAGTTCCTCACACCATTATTTAAGCCCTTAATAAGAACGTTGCACTTACTTAAAAACTAGCACATTCAGATAAATGAGATTATTTATAAAAAAAGGATAATATACTTATAGCACCCAGAATTAGGAAATCCGCGGTAGTTTTGCAGCAGGCCCGGAGGGTCAAACCACCTCCAATTTGGAGCGGAGCTCCGTCGACACTGTCTAATTTCAAAACAATAAGTGTCGTCGGAGCTCCACTCCAAATTCGAGGTGGTTTGGCCCTCCGGGCCTGAGGCTCTACTTTGAAATCCGTAATTCGAACTTCGTCTATTGCTATCCCTTTTACTCTCGACGCATCACTAATTCGCAAGAAAGTGACGGGGCGATCCGAAGTTCGAATTACTGATTTCAAAGTAGAGCCCCTGCTGCAAAACTAACATCACCTAAACCTACCTACGTATAGTATTTAAGCTTTTAAAGTAAGAAAGCAATTACATACATTTTCACAACACAGAGGCCCTATTTTGAAGATCGAAGATCGAAGTTACGTTAGCTCCATCTCTGTCACTAGTCATTCGAGACTAAATCGTGAGAAAGGGATGGAGCTAACGTAACTTCGATCTTCGATTTATCTGCTCGATCTGCTCGGAAATATGACCATAGATGGTCTTGTTTGGGGTCACAAAACGTCACTTATAAGGACAAATCAAGAATGTTTTTGTCGCCATGTTTGCTGATTGGTCGAGAACATTGTTGTCCAACTTTAAGAACCAATGAAAATCAATCAATCAATTTTTGTGTCATAGCTCCTTAAAATGAAAAATTTAAATCGTCCAATCAGAACACAGTGTCGTAAAATATTACATGTATTTTTGCTGAAAGATACAAAAACTATGTCAGTGCTTTTTTTATGTAATGAAGAATGTCAGTAGGTACGCCAAATCGCTTGAAACTTTGTAACAGTAATGTTTATAAATAAACAAACATACTACTTTTTATTTCATTCAAATAGACCCAGTAGTTTTGATTCTACAAACGTTTGAAATTTGGGTCAATAATATTAAAGCGCGTAGGGGCCATCTTGCCGGAGTGACGTCATCGTTTAACAGCGGTACGCGCCGTTATATGAAAGAGTAGGTTTACAGGGCTATATATTTTTAACCGTAATAAGTAGTCAGTTGAAATTTTCACAGAATACGTGTTATTATAAAATCTATCGTTTAAAATTATAAAATGAACAATAAATCAAATCCCAAGAGGGGTCCCCATACAAGAAACATGAAAAAAAATCTTTTTCTTTAGCATTTTTATACGGATTGTATTTTTATAATGGCTTCTTATTTTGATGGTATTTTAAGCTTAAATTGTAGTCTAATTTTCATTGTTTACGACTAAATAGCAATCCTAAGTAAAACTTCTACAAATATGTGACAAAACTGATTTTATCAACACGATGGTTTAGGCGGTCGCCCATCCTGTTTTAGACTACGCGTGTAGATGCTTAACTTTGGAAGACGAAGTACGGGTTGTTTTTGTATGATAGCTTTTTATTTCGGAGTCGGTGCTTAAATAATAATCTCAACTCTATACTAACATATATAGTTTACGACCAAACAGTAAACAGTAAACTGTAGTCAATCTCTTGCAAATATGTTTAAAAGTACCTACCTAGTTTAAATCAACACTATGTTTAGGTAAGCGGTGGTTGCTTAACTTTGGTGGTAGGCGGTGGTAGGTAGGTAGGGTAATTAATAACGCTACCGTATAAAAGAACGAACTATAAAACATGAATTTTTGATTGACCTAGTAGTAGTTCTGATACTTCGTGTATTCATTACTTACATCGATTTCAAATTTCGCGCACGGGCGCTACCAAGTCGCTCACTCGCAATTAGATAGGTACCTACATACCTACAACACTCGCTTCGCTAGGTCTAGGCATTAGTGGCCGCCACGCCAACTGTAGGTTGTAGCAAGTAGGTAGTGTTGAACTGTTTTTGAGTATTAAGTATTACATTTATTTATTACCGTGTTATTTCGTGTAGGTATGCAAGGTAGTGTGTGTATTAGTTTTTTTTTGTGGGACCAACGCCCGTTTATACACTTTGATACAATAGAGGACAATCTTGACTTCCGCGGCTCCGATATTTTAAACGAGTAAGATTCCTTAAAACTGCGGGCGCGGTCGCGTACAGCGACGCGACCGCGCCCGCGTAACAAACTACGTGAATCATAATTATTGAATAGTACAGTCGAGTACAAAGATATGTATACACTTTTTCACCTTATTCCATTGAAAAGGGCCGGGCCACAAATGTATACATATCTTTGTACTCGACGGTAGGTACCTACCGCTGCGGGCTCTGCCGCCTGCGTCCCGCGTCTCGCACTTGGTTTTTAATTTTTGGCATGTTTCACCTTGGCTATCAACATACTTTTTTGGTATTTTCATGTAAAAAACGGTGAACCCAAAATTAAAAGTGCTTGATTATTTTTCTAATTTTATTTTACCAACTTATTCGACAAACATTACAAACAGAAAAGCCGGTCAGTGACAGACAGTTTGTTTAGTTAAACTGTATGTAATACAAAACAATAAATAACCATAACTACCATAGTAACATCAAAACGAATTCGTAAAAATAATTACGAGTAGGTACCTATTACGACTTACAAAGTTAAGCAACTACAAGCGTAGTCTAAAACAGGATGGGTGACCGCCTAAACCATCGTGTTGATAATGATTTTGTCACATATTTGTAGAAGTTTTACTTAAGATTGCTATTTAGTCGTAAACAATGAAAATTAGACCACAATTTAAGCTTAAAATAGCATCAAAATAAGAAGCCATTATAAAAATACAATCCGTATAAAATTGCTAAAAAAAGATTTTATTTCATGTTTCTTGTATGGGGACCCCTCTTGGGATTTGATTTATTGTTTATTTTATAATTTTAAACGATAGATTTTATAATAACACGTATTCTGTGAAAATTTCAACTGGCTACTTATTACGGTTAAAAATATATAGCCCTGTAAACTTACTCGTTCATATAAGAGCGAGTACCGCTGTTAAACGATGACGTCATCATCCGTGAGCGCTAGCCGCCGAGTTTCGAGCGCCGCATACGAAGTTTAAAATTCAATATCTCGAAAACTATTTGACGTATCGAAATGATTTTTTTACAGCTATTTTTTTGTTTTAAATGAAGAATACGGTAAGCCAAAAATCTAAACCGGCTGACATTCTCGAACGACTAGAGATGAAATTACATGGGAGATATGGCGAAACAAATACATTTTTTTATGGAGTTGACATCTTCATTTCGAATGTTAGTTTATTAATCACGAGTGCCACGAGAATAGGGGTCCAGATTAATGTCAATTATTTATTACTAAGAGTAGTATATTATTGGGAGTTTCAAAACACATTTTACATGTTTTGTGTTTTGAAACTCCCAAGGCGTTTTTTGATGAAACGCTCATTTCGAGTTGATCGTTTTTTTAAACGCTAAAATAGGTGTTTTGAAACTCCCAATCGGTTTTGAGGTGTTTTGAAACTCCCAAGGCGTTTTTTGACGAAACGCTCATTTCCATTCAGACGTTTTTTTAAACGCTCATTATTTAAGAAGTTCATACGGTTTCAAAAACACATTCTTGTTCTGAAACTCCATATTCACATATAACTACTTAATATCTTGAAGGTGTAGGCGCATTGGGTACAAAGCATTCAAGCTTACAACACGTAGTACTTGATATAACGTTTATTTTTAGAAAATATGAAGTTTGTGAGACAACCTCAAAACTTACAATTGGAAGTCGTTTGTCCAGTTCGCAACGATTGCAATTCACGTCATGGAGAACTTTTACCGAACACAATTCGAAGTATAATTTGTGGTCCTTCTAACTGTGGAAAAACCAATTTAATTGTTGGTCTTTTACTGCATGAACGGGGGCTACGTTTTGAAAACCTTTATGTTTACTCAAAAACTCTTTTCCAACCCATGTATCGATTTTTGGAAACAGTATTAGCGTTAGTTCCCACAGTTAAATTTCAAAAATATCAACAAAATGAAGAAATACTCAGTCCACATGAAGCTAAGATTAACTCAATTATTATATTTGATGATGTTGCATGTGAAAATCAAAACAACATAAGGGATTACTTTGCAATGGGACGTCATAAAAATATTGATAGCTTCTACCTTAATCAAACTTATAGTAAAATTCCTAAACAATTAATAAGAGACAATGCTAACTTAATAATTCTATTTAAACAGGATGATATGAATTTACGTCATGTTTATGATGAACACGTTGGAAGCGATATGTCTTGGTCACAGTTTCGAGAAATGTGTGCTAAAGTATGGAAACTACCATATAATTACTTGGTTATAAATAAAGATTGTAGGCGTAATTCAGGATGTTATAGAATGGGCTTTGACACATTTATCATTATGGATTAACTATAATACGTAATGCAATGTTACGAAACATTTATTGCTTCATAGGAAACCATCATGATCAGACATGAACCTTGAAATGAATGACGAGAAAACTTTGAAAGAAAAAGTAATCAAATCTGTCGAAGCCGTTAAAAAGAAGGTTAGACTGATTCGTAATATGAAAACTGATAATGATATGATGTTGGAATCAGTATTGAAACCAATAACAGATCCGCTTAATGAAATAGCAAAAAATGACGACAGTAATTACATAAACACTTACGATACGAACGTAGATAATAATGTTCCACAATGGAGAAAGTTGGCAAAAAGATTTAAATTTAGTCCTAGTGAAGAGAAGAAGCAAACTATTAATGATCTTACTGTTGTGAGGAACTCTTCTCAATCTAGTCTTTATAATGAAGATGATGGGAATGAGACATCAAACGACGATGAAAGTGATGTAAGTGATGGTGTGGATAGTGAAAATATGATTGATCAGGATTCAGCAAATGATATTTCATTTAAGACATCTGATTCTTATGCATCTCCTCGCGAAGATCCTGCATTTCAAAAGCAATATACTTACCACGAACATAAACATTCCATTTGGTATACGAACGGAACGGGACAAGCTAATGCTAGGAACTTATCCAGTATACACCAGTAACAATAAAATCAAAGTAAATGGTCGTACTTACAATTTAACACCAGGTTTAAACGAATTGCTATATAAGAAAATACCGGATTTAGATATTGTAACTGAGGACGATAAACGTAATTACAAAATCTTATTATTAGAGACTAATGCACATAGAAGAGATTTTAATGCTAATAAACCAATAAAAAGCAACAAAGGTATAAAATATTTACATGTAATAAGACCGCTTTTTAAATTAGCTAAAGAACGAACAGTAAGTGGTGATGGATTACCAACAATGAAAAGAGTTAAAAATAAAGTGTCTTATGTATATTGGGATGACCCAAACGAATTAGTAGATAGATTAAAATTACTTATAGCTTCCCGTGAAGCTGGTAATACAGGATTAGATAATGAAATCATATCCATTATTGAAGAATTGCAAGAAGCGGGATTAGTTAACAATGCTAATATATAAATCAGTTACTGTACTATTATCGTTAGTCGAGGCAGAACTTTTGACGTACAAATATATCATAAAATGAATATAGATAAATTTGGTCATCATCTTCATAAACGCCTGCGTGTATCTGAAGTTTCTGAACTTAAAAATAATGCTTTACTCAGATCAGATGATGGGCATTTCGATTTACAGTCATTGAGATTAAAGGGGCTTGCGCATCCATTGTCGCCTAATGATGCCGTTAATAAGCAGTATGTTGATCAGCTCGTTCAGAACCTTTATGAGAAGAAGTATCTAGATTCTTTGTTTGACACTATAAATTCACAAATTCATCAGCTTGCAAATCAGTTGAAATTGAACTTTTATACAAAAAAGGAAACAGACGACATTTTCACCAAATTAAACGATGGCAAAGCAGCAAGTCGTGAACGAGATACACAGATCAGCTCGAAAAAACTTTAAGCGACGAGCAGTTTTATTAAAAGGAATTGATGATTTGTGGCAAGCGGATTTGATTGACTTACAAAATTTGCATAAGATAAATAGAGGATATAAATACATTTTGGTTGTAATTGACGCCTTTTCAAAGTACGCGTGGTGTATTCCAACAAAATCTAAAACGAAAACAGAAATTAAAAATGCTTTCGAACAAATTATTAAAGCATCTAAACGAGTACCGATAAACTTACAGACAGACTTAGGGAAAGAGTTTTATAATAATGAATTCGATTGCTATGTAAAAAAATTAAAAATAAATCATTATTCTACGTATTCAATTAAAAAAGCATCTATTGTTGAAAGGTTAATAAAAACGCTCAAAACTAAACTTTACAAACATTTTAGTTTAATAGGAAATTATAAATGGGTTGGAAAACCTTTAAATGATATAGTTAAATCCTACAATCAAACTATGCATCGTACAACAAAATTTCAACCAATTGATGTAAATTTTGATAATGAGTCGCAAGTAAAGAAAAACATCCAAAACGTGCAATCCAATCTAGGTAATCAATCAAATAAATTTAACATAGGAGATTGCGTACGCATAAGCAAGTATAAAAGCGCCTTTCACAAAGGTTATACACCGAATTGGTCAACTGAAATATTTACTATTAAACATGTAAATCGCACTCGCCCAGTTACTTACCTTATTGAAGATCAACGAAAAAATACAATACTTGGGTCATTTTACGAACAAGAACTTCAGAAAACGAAATATCCTGATGTTTACCTCATAGAAAAGGTGATCAAAAAGAAGGGGGAAAAATTGTATGTAAAGTGGTTAGGGCTTAATGATAGCGAAAATAGCTGGATTGGTAGAAATGCCATTGTATGAGCATATTTATTAACTTTATTGTATTAAAAATCGTCATTAATATTTTGGATATGAAAGGGAGAGGACTTTTAAACAGTGCTATTAATCACTTACCAATTGAACTACACTTACCCGGCTACAATTATTGTGGACCAGGCACAAAGTTGCATAAACGTTTGCTAAGAGGTGATAAGGGAATTAATGAGCTAGACAACGCATGTATGCAACACGACATAGCCTATGATAAATATTCTAACCTGGCAGATCGTCAACATGCAGATTTAGAACTTTATAAAATGGCTAAACAAAGACTGAAAGCGAATGATGCTGGTAAAGGGGAAAAACTTGCTTCATGGCTAGTTAGCAAACTAATGAAATCTAAAATAAAAATCGGCGCGGGGATAAAAACATTTAAACAGTTTGTATCTAAGATACGTGCTGAATTAAAGAAAAACAAATCTAAAAATAAAGGCACTGCAATTAATCAAGCTTTTGCAGCTGCAATTAAAGTATTCCGTAATAACAATACGAGTAAATTACGAGTTCCTCGTTTAATACCGATCCCAAAAACTGGAGGTATTTTACCACTGATACCTATTTTTGCTGGACTTTCTGCATTAGGATCTTTGGCAGGAGGAGCTGCTGGGATTGCTAAAGCTGTTGGAGATTACAAAGCTGCGAAGAAAAACTTAGCCGAATCAGAACGCCATAACAAAATGATGGAATCTATAGCATTAGGAAAAGGTTTACATATAAAACCGTATAAGAACGGTAAAGGATTGTGTTTAAAAAGTTCAAAAAACTAAATAAAAGGTTACCTAGACGAGCTCTTACAAATATTGATATTTTAAAGTATTCAAAAGATATACCTTATTTTCGCGGTGTTTATATGAGAGATAGTTTGCCAAAACGACCAAAAAGAGTAGAATGTGCAATCATAAATTTAGATAGTTCTGAAAACCGCGGGACTCACTGGGTAGCCTATGTCAAGGACAACAATTACTGTGAATATTTTAATAGTTTTGGTGATCTGAAACCACCGTTAGAATTAATAAATTATTTAAAGAATCATGTTATTTCATACAATTACCTCACTTATCAAAAGTTTAACACTGTAAATTGCGGACATTTATGTTTGAAATATTTAAAACAGTTTTGGAGTAAACGTTTAAATATCTCTGTACAATAAAAACCATATCATTTTCATGATGTCTTTCACTTTGTCTATAACCGGAACCTCTTCTGCCTTGATCACTAATTATTCACCAGCTTTTCAACTCGATGGTGAATATGAATGTGGGTTGCTGTACATGTCAACTTTTAACTCGATACCGAATATAGATTACAGAAATAATACATTTTATTATGGTAAAAATGAAGAAGTAGAAATTCCAGAGGGGTCATATGAACTTCAAGACCTTGATGATTACCTTAAACGACACCTGCAAGGATGTACATTTTCACTGACATGTAACAATAACACATTGAAGACGTCTATATTGTGTTCTAAAAACATCTACTTCAATAAAGAAAATTCGATTGGAAAGTTGTTAGGTTTTGGAGAAGAAACTATTCAAGCTAATATATTAACAGATTCCCCTTTTCCTGTTTCCATTCTATCAACAACTATAGTGCGGGTTGAATGTGACATAGTGAGTGGATCATTTGTTAACGGTAAACCGAGCCATATAATTCACGAGTTTGTACCTAATGTTCCACCTGGTTATCGAATTATAGAAATACCTAAAAACGTAATCTACTTTCCTGTTACACAAAACAGCTTAAGCTCTCTCAAAATAAGAATATTGGATGTAAACGATAATTTAGTTAATTTGCGAGGTGAAGAGATTCAAATTTATTTACATCTTCGAAAAAAATGATAAATTTCAATAAAAGTGTAGTCTCGCGCGACAAACGTACTAGTACTCATTGTACTATCAAGAAAAGAAGACCTAAAGAACCAATTACAAAGCTAACAGAAGAAAATAAACAATTTTTAAAAAACATTGGATTGTTAAAATGAGTATATTAAATTTAACAGATTCTTTAAGCTTTGATAACACGATTGAAAGTTTTGAATATCATTCATATAAACCATACATAACAAGTTTTAATTTGAACGATGAAATTCGTATACCTATTAACCAACAAGATCTTTACGTATTGCCATCGGCGAGTACTCTCTATGTAGAAGGCGATGTTGCAGTATTCAATAGAGAGACAAAGACGCCGGTGAACAGTGTACAATTTACGAATAACCCTATACTTCACTTGTTTCAAGATATTCGATATGAACTGAACGGGATCGAAATAGATAAAATTAAAAACGCTGGAGTTACAACAACGATGAAATCTCTTGTATCCATGAATGAAATCGAATCGTCTATGTCACAGTTATGGGGATGGAATGTTAATGGTACTAAAATTACACATGGATCATTTTCTGTATCTATTCCTTTAGATAAGATTCTTGGTTTCGCAGAGGATTATAAGAAAATAATTATTAACTGTAGGCATGAACTTATTCTTCTACGATCCAATAGTAATATAAATAGTGTTAAATTGAACACCAATGAATACATAGATAACATTACTATATCTAAAATAGTATGGCGTATGCCACATATTAAAGTTTCTGATAGGGAAAGATTAAATTTACTCAAATGCTTAGAAAAAGATCGCGCTATTCAAATGGCATTTAGGAACTGGGATCTTTATGAGTATCCACTTTTACCTAAAACATCAAAACATTCTTGGTCAATCAAAACTTCATCTCAAATTGAAAAACCGCGATTCGTTATAATTGGATTGAAAACGGATAGAAAGAATATGGCTAACAAAGATATAACACGGTTTGATCACTGTCATTTGAGAGACGTCAAAGTTTTTTTAAATTCAAACTATTTTCCGTATGAAAGTTTAAATGTTAGTTTTGCAGCTGAAAAGTATGCTTTATTATACGAACAGTACGCTAAATTCCAGCAGTCTTATTATAACCGTGGTCAAACACCATTGTTGAGTCCGCAAGAATTTAAAGAGAAAGCTGCTCTGTTTGTAATCGATTGTTCCCGTCAAAACGAAACCTTAAAAACAGGCGCCATAGACGTACGAGTAGAATTAGAGTGTGAACAGGATATACCTGATAATACTGCAGCGTACTGTTTAATTCTGAATGATAGTATTGTAGAATACAAACCGTTAAGCAACATTACACGAAAAATATCATGAATTCAGATTGTTTGTTCGTGGATCTTCAGGGATTTAAATCGTATAAGAATGAATTTATTATTAAGGAATTTGCATACAGTACAAATGAATACACACAGGTATTTTCAATAAAACCTCCATATAAGTTTTCGACGTTAATGGAAAGCGAAAAAAGACAAGTAAGATGGATAGAGAAAAACCTAGGTATTTCATGGCATGAGGGCTTTGTTGATTATAGAGAATTTAAAAGAATGATACGCTGTTTTTTGGAAAACAAGAAAATATATGTAAAAGGGTTAGAAAAAGTTAAATGGATTAAAGATTTGTGTAGTAACTGTACCGTAATTGACTTGGGTTGTAACGGTTTGCCTAAATTTGAATCTATGTATCAAAAATATTGTAAGGACCAGAGTAGTTATAGTTGTTCAACGCATAAAAAATCTTGTGCGTTAAAAAATGTTTTATGTATTAAAAAATGGTATTCTGAAAATAATTTATCATTGTATTCTCATTTGTAATAAAGTACAATAAATATTATAACTGTAAAGCATATTTTTATTTCATAATTATTTCCCTTTATATACCTACCTACATATGATAAGATAGAGTGTCCGATCCGAAAACTACAAATTTAAGTGCCTGTAAAAGTTTAAAATAACAATGATAATGACAACTATTTGTTATTTCATGGGCACTTAAATTTTAAAGTTCGAATTGGACCCAATGGGGTTACAAAAGGTTTAGAAGTAAAATAAAACCAGATTCATAGGAAATAACATTTATTTATTAATTACCACACCTTTGTTTATAACATAGCATCTTAAATCTAATTTTAACTTTAATATTAAAACAAAGATTGATGACCCCAAGACAACGTCGAGACTTGATTATCTAGTATAACGCGTTTGTCATCATTTGACGACAGTGCTACTTTATTCAAGGACTGAGTAAAAATAACATGTTTTAAAGA
Source organism: Acleris cristana (assembly GCA_948252455.1). Classification (NCBI taxonomy): domain Eukaryota; kingdom Metazoa; phylum Arthropoda; class Insecta; order Lepidoptera; family Tortricidae; genus Acleris; species Acleris cristana. Next base: position 9,601,903 of record OX411773.1, read on the forward strand.
TTTAAATACAATATTGCGTTTTCTTATCCGCTCCTTATTTAATAGTACTTTTTTATATTCCTCAAAATCCACACCGCGCAATACATGTCTCTTTGTGCCTTTAGCCTTTTTCAGTTGTTTGTTTTCTGTTTTTATACAATATAATTTAGACCTAAGGCCAACGAACTCGTTTATTATTTCTCCACCAAGTTCATCTTTAAATAAACCGGGTACTTTTTTATGTTTAAGAGTTATACCGTATGCGTTACTGACAGAATAATTACTTGTATCAAAATAATGTTGAAAATTTCGTTTTATATCTACATACAAATCTTCTGTATTTATGGAATACAAAAAAGAATCTGTATCGGTATAACATAAACTTAAATTAGATCCATAAAAAGGTTTCATGACAGAATAGTGAAAATCGTACATATGAGTTTTCGATATTTCCAAAACAGTAAATCCAATGTAAATTGGCCTGTCAAGAGTTACCGATTCCGGTTTCATTTGTATGGCGACAAAATTTTCACTAAAAACGGTAGAACTATGAAAATTAGGTCTACCTGTTAGATGCTCTGCTGTGTATTTCTTTTTTGTTTTATTTCTATTATCACTCCACGCATTAACTAACAGAACATTTAACCTTTTTTCAGCGTCTTCCAACGTTTTTCCAAATATAGCATTGTTTGCAAGTTTGCACGAATTTTGCTCAAACACGGATTTAGCTTTTTGTCTTAACTTTGTATTTAAGTCTATGTATTGTTTTAAAAATGGACCTTGTTTAAATTTGATTACTCTATGTACGTTTTTCAATACCAAGCCATGCTTTATACATGTTTTTAAATGCACATAATGGATGACATACTCGTATTTATCATATAAATTTGGGATAAGTTTAGGTTGCTTTGAACCAGGCGGTGTGAATTTTTGAGGACAGAATGGAATGTCATTATGCAAGTCATGCAAATGTTCTGGATATTCTAAATCCACTTCCAAAATATAACCATAATCCGAATCATCAGGTGTTTGTAGGATATCGAGTACATTAATTTTATCCCGTGGTAATAATTTGAAATCATCATAAGGTAAATTGCCACACATTGCATAACCGTATAGATTATTACAGTCTATGTAGAATAAGAAACTGCTTGGATTACTGGAATCAAAGTTTGGCATGTATTTATTATTTGCCTTTGCATATCGAGTAGAACATAAACATACACCCCCACGAATACCTTTTTGAATCATTCTAATTATTTCAAGGTCATCAATGAGTTGCAACTTCACACCAGTTATAAGTAACATGGCATCAAAACTTAAACTTGGGGCAGTTAGATAAAAAGCAGGGTCTAATCTATAATTGACTTTACAAGTTTGACGAAACTTTTCAAATATGTCAGTTAGTAATAATACATCTGATTTAAGGTAAAGATCGGTGTATTCTCCTAAAGTATTAATATTGAATGATTTCCATACAAGCTCGGCATGTTCATAATCATATTTGGATATAATCTCATTTGTTAATGAGTTGTAAAAATAATGTGGCTGAGGTAAACATTGCTCTTCATAGCGACTCCAACTAGACATATACTCGTATGGATAGACGCCCTTTCGTTTCAATAAATCGAAATGCTCTTTTAAAGGAAAAAAATGTGAGAGATGAATAAAGTCTTCTTCATTTAAGGTGCTAACAAGTTCTTCCAAACTTGCTCCTAAAAATTTGAATGAATCTACAAAACGAACGGGCATATATTCATTTCGACTTGTAATGAAAAATTTCGTAAATGATATGTAATTTTCTTTGTTTTTTGCAATAACTTTGACTTGACCAGGAAGTTCACCCAATTGACGTATAAACAAATGACTGTCGTACCCTGATAAGTTGTGAAAAAATACTGGCACAAATGTTGGTAGGCGGTACCGAATATTACAATAAGAATGGGCTGCCCCTCTATAGCGTCCTGTCAAATGGCAATGATCTCTCACGGAATCGCCGAGTAATAACTTGCGACAAAGAAAACAATATTGAGAGTTCAAAAAATCATTTTCTTCTGTCTCTGTAATAGTTATTGGCTTCGGGTCAGAATATATTTTATTTATTCTATGTACATCTTTTTGCAGATATTCGAGAAATTTTTCTACGCAGTCTTTTCCACGATAAGACACAAATTTGTTTAGGGAGCTGTCGTATGAACTAACAATGTAGTACGCAAATGCAGCTGGTATGTGTTCCTGCAATGTTGTAGTACATTTCGAACTAAGTTTTTCATCCGTATTTGGTTGCAATAAGGATTCAAAGTCTGCATAAATTATAAAAGGCATATTTTGCATCCGCTCAAAATTTTTAAATTCAATATGCGCACCCCGATTAGGTAAAATTGTCTTTACGCCCCCGCATACGTGAGCATTAAATTTGTCTTGACTATTAAAAAATATCATACATTCATCGCAAAAAAATATTTTCCCGTTATGTTTTGTAAATTGAAGTTTAAGCAGGCGACTTAAATCTTTTATAAGACAGTAATGTGTTTGACGACCGTTTTCTAACATTAAAAGGTTAATATGATGTTGCTTCCGACATGTGGTTTTGTAAAGTGGACCTACGATTTCAGATTTATTTTTGAGTGCGTACACATTAATACTAATACGTTGATTGTTTTTTTCGAATATTTTTATGTCAGATAATCCCACAGGAAAAGTCATGTCCTTGCTATTAAGAACACCTTCATAATGGGGATATGAAGATACCCTATGCACATTATTTTTAGCTGGAAATAAAGCAGCCATCACACACCACAAAAAGCAAAAAACATCTTTATTTTGTATATTGATGCACGCCCGTTTTAGTTTTATATTTTTAGGCAAATCAATGAATCCTGATGCTCTCAGTGGGTTATATTTACTGATGTTTACCTCTAGGTATAAATTGCGCATAAAAGCCCAACCACTATCTCTGTCTTGAAACTCATCAATTTTTCCACAAATACATTGTAAAAGATTTAAAAATATTTCATTAAAATCATAGTTCTGATGTATAACTATATTTTTCGTTGCAAAAGATTTTACGTCGCAAGTATCGTTTTTAAGTAAAGAAAATTCAGCAAATAATTCAAAATTGACTTTGATAGTATTAAACACTGATTGTCTTGCTTCCAAAATTTTACGAACACTGTCGCGAAGGCTACGTATAAACTCGGCTGGTGCACAAACCTGGTCTGGCCCGCCTTCACGCCCCCGCACACGGTAAGATGCTATCCTACTTCTAAAAGCTGAAGCTATTTTTTCAACGCCTTCACCGTTATCAATAGAAATATTATTTTTATGCACAATACTTCGTAAATGGGCAGAAAAAGCTCGACTAGGAACAGATGTTTCGCAAACAGAACAAAATATTGATTTACAACTCATATTTGTTTTTTTAAGAATAGTAGATGAAAAGTGCTAGAAATTAAGATAAACAAAAGTATCGCGAGAATTATTATTTTTAGTAACAATATAACGCTCGGTGAAATTTTAAATTAACTACAGCTTTCTCCTATAGATCTTTTGTCACAATAGTTTTAAGTCAGCCACATTATTTAATTTCAACTGAACAAAACATAGAATTACAACAATTTTTTTTTTTTTTTTTTTTTTAAGAATACTATTTTAAAAGTGTTGGCAAATATTACAAACAGAGGTAACTAATACTAGAATTATTATTTTAAATCGTGATAGAACGTTCCATCTTCAGCGAAATAGTCCTTGTACATAATTTTAGCACTTTATTAATATCTGACACCTCTGACGAATTAACATCTAACTGTATTTTTAAAGTAACTAGAGATCTCTCTCATCAATCTTTTGGCGAAATGCTTTTTATGTAAGCCGCATTATTTAATTTCAACTCAACAAGACATAGAATTACAACTAACTTTTAAGAATAGTAGATTAAAAGTACTGGCAAATGTTACAAACATAGGTAAGTAATACTAGAAATATTATTTTAAATCGCGATAGAACGTTCCATCTTCAGCGAAATAGTCCTTACATAATTTAAGCACTTTATTAATATCTGACACCTCTGACGAATTAACATCTAACTGTATTTTTAAATTAACTAGAGCTTTCTCCCATCGATCTTTTGGCGAAATGCTTTTTATGTCAGCCACATTGTATAACTTTAACTCAAGAAAAAGGTCGCCTGATAATTGTGCAGTTCGACGCACCCTGCCCCCGGGAACTTGCCTTATCAATACTGACGGCAGCAGCAGTGGTTCGGGTTTGCGAGCACGCCAGTCACCATCTTCACTGTCGGAGTCGATTATCCAGCCGCCTGCAGGACCGTTGAGCTGCTCTAGCAGACTTGTCTGCGCCAACTTTTTTGAGCTGTAAATCGATCAAAAATAAATAAATAATAATAAACGGAACAAACATGTGCAGAGCTAAGTACCTATTTCAATTTATTTTTAAAATTACCATTTACTGAAATAAATACATATTTTACTTACCGTGGAGTCGGTGCTTCGTCTTCAGATTCAGTCGGCGGGAATTTCGTTTTTGACAGCTTCGACTTCTTTGACCTATAAAACAGAAGTTCCGTAATATAATAAAGCACTTTAAAATGTATTCAGGTAATACTTGTTTAAAATTGAATTACCGAGGTATTGAGACTTCGTCTCCTGATTCGGGCAGCGGGGTTTTCTTTTTTACCACCTTCGGCTTCGTAGACCTTTAAAACACAAAACATAATAATTACACCGCGACAATGCACTCCTAACACACAGCACCTTAGATATTAATTAATTACCTTGAAATTGGAGCAGGATCTTGAAGCTCCGAATATGGACGAGTCTTCTTGGAGACTTTCACTTCAGAGTATTCCGTATCAGACCTGTAAAAAAAAGAACATGGAATATTGTATACGATTTATTTAATTAATAATCAATAAAACCATATCAGAACACATAAATATTAAAAACTTACGAACATTATTTTAATGCAGTTGTAGCTTGCGACTGATTGACACTGGCTTTCTTGTAGAAATAAATGTAATTAAGCGTTACAACGTAAAAAGTTTCCGCTCAGCACTTTACAACACTCACAGAAGTTCTCAACATTTAGATATTTATAACATTCTATTTGTAATAACAGTACTACGGAATGCGAACAAAACAAAGTTTTTATAAAGGTTTAATACCTCAGACGTCGATTTGCAAAGTAAGCATTTGTGTTACAAACAAAAGTATCATGTTAAATATGTCGTAATCGGTGCATCAATGAAAGGAACCGGCGTTTAACAAAGAAGCCGACTTCATTTAGGTTCAATTTACACTGAATGCGATGATTGATTTATTTTATAGGACTTGTCAACAATACTTGAATAAACCTGTACTGGAGTTAAGTTCGTGTTTAGCATATTATATTTTGTAGGGCTCAATAATACATGTTTAAACCTGTATTAGAGCTGTGCACGTGTTTAGCAAAGGAAAAATATAAATACATACGTTTAATATCGCAGTTCTTCTTTAGACGCCAATTCAGAAAGTCGCAGTTTTATTTCGTATCCCGTACCTACAATAATACTGACTGAACTTCTTGAATTAAACGGTGAGTGCCTAACTTATTTACTAATATACTGATACCGTTTTTTTTTTTTTTTTTTTTTTTCCTAGTAGATATAAATCTAATTATATTCTCTTATTGTGCAGAGTATGATGACTTCTCAACACATTGACTCCGTGAAAGATACCAACGAACAGTTCCCGTCTTTTTCGTCTCAAACCCTTGCGGCATTCGACGAACCATTTGGCTACTCCCAAGATATGGATGCTTATTTGCAATACCAGAATAGATGTATAAATCAAATTCAAAATCCATCTTTAGAAAATTCACCGAAAAAACCCAAGATAAAGAAGAGAGCAGTGCAAATAAAAACTGATATTGGATTAAACTCGCATGTAATTAAAAAAGCGAAAAAAGGGAAGCGATTAATTAAGATCAGTATTGCAAACCTTGAATCGCAGCAGGACGCTGATGACCTCATGGCGGTGCAATTTGTCATCGAAGATAACTACGATGAATTGTTAAGTGCTACGGAATCATTAGTTGACCGAATCGTGAGAAGACTCAGTAACGTTAGCTATTAGATTTTACAGTATACGTTATTTTACATGATTGTATTTTTTAATAAAATTTTGTGTTTTTGCAACTTTGTTTCTCAATAATTATTCAATTCCCTACCCATGTTAAATCCAATAGTGTTACTATGCAAAACAAGTTTAGAAACTAAAGTAAATTCCTCTGAAGTTTAGTGCCGCTGTTGGATTTACGTGCGCTTTATATTTTATTAATCGCTTGATCGTATATCTTTAACATAATGTAACCCTTACAGTAGTAGTCATGATTCCTGCTTAATAGCCGTGTCTAATTCTGATGGGACAGCAAATTGTACATATGCACATATATTAATAAGGTAGCATGTGAAGTTAAACTTTAACGAATTGCGGACTTTATTTGTGCTAGTGAAAATACAAATCAGACCGGCGTATTTATTGACTTGCAACTAGTTTATATTTATAATTTCTTGCAACGCGTTACGAGCACGTCACAGAAACCATCCAATCACAGGCTCAGGTCTACATCGCGCTAACGAAGTTTTTAAGATTTGTTCATATATATACAACATAAAATATGTAACCGGCGTGCTCCCACCTTCCGTGACCGACCGGCGGAATGGTAGGGTTCACCAGCAACCTGTGGCTCGGCCTGATCACCCTTGTTACTAACCGCTGAAATCAACTCAAAATGTATAGGGAGATTCTATGCCTATGCGGTGGTGGGCATGGATGATCCACACCTCGGTGAGAGGACTAAAATCACCAACACGTAAAATGCGGTCATAAGACCACTGGGAACTTAACGCATCCCAGGTGACCCGTTCTTGATGTGGGGCTTGATCAACCTCGCAGCAAGTTGTGAAAACACCATAGCAAACCAAGTCCGTCGAACGGTGTGGTGCGCTATGTGACTCGCTTTAGCAAACCAAGTCCGTATGTAGCGGTGTGGGGCGCTTATGCGACGATAGCGTGTCTGGTGACGACCTGTGACGCGTTGTGTACATGAAATGAAAAACATCTTTTGTTCTGTTGCTTGTGCACCTGACAAATTAAAAACCAAATATTAACTGACAATTGTCGGGTGTACAAGCAACAGTTTTGCTCAAATGAACTGTGAAATAATCAAGTAACAAAATCTACATGCGAAGAATATAACTCGAGTACGTTGCGATAAGTTAAAATAAATTAATGGTGAGTTGGCCGACATAACCCTGTTGGAGTTCGAACCCACATCGGTGGAGTTCGACAGGGCGTATACGGAAGCGCAGTTGGAAGATAGAGTACTAAACACAATAATTCTAATATAGTAAGTATTACAAACAGGAATGTACAAAGATATAAATTACAACCATAAAACCGATTGGGAGTTTCAGAACACCATACAACCGATTGAGAGTTTTAAAACACCTCAAAACCGATTGGGAGTTTCAAAACACCTCAAAACCGATTGGGAGTTTCAAAACACCTCAAAACCGATTGGGAGTTTCAAAACACCTATTTTAGCGTTTAAAAAAACGATCAACTCGAAATGAGCGTTTCGTCAAAAAACGCCTTGGGAGTTTCAAAACACCTCAAAACCGATTGGGAGTTTCAAAACACCTATTTTAGCGTTTAAAAAAACGATCAACTCGAAATGAGCGTTTCATCAAAAAACGCCTTGGGAGTTTCAAAACACAAAACATGTAAAATGTGTTTTGAAACTCCCAATAATATACTACTACTAAGCATCTTAAAGTGTGACGTTATGTCATATTTTCTTATTTTCATATGAATGACGTAAAATATGACAGTAAATCTCGCGTAGCATACTAAGCCCCCTGATGAGGGGGGATCAGTGTGGAATTGAGGGAACTGATTTCAAGGGTGGCGATAAGATATCTCGATTAAGATAGTTGAGCGACTATAACGAAGAACATTTAATCGTTTAAAAATGACTATGATTTTCCCGCGGCGTTGCTTGCGGCGAGCTTGAAATGTCTTAAAGTTTCATATAATATCAACTAAGAAGTGGGACTACATAAGCTTATTATGATCACTAAAAAGTGTAAAATGAAATAAATGTTTTAAAAAACAAGAAACCGCATTCAAAAACGCACAAAATAACTTCTTTTAAAATAGTAGGTACCTATAGGTCAGTCCAACTGAAGTCTTCGACTCACAATATTTTTAACCAAAGCCGACTTCAGTAAAGTTGGACTGACTTATAGGTACCTACGATTTTAGAAGTTATTTTTTGCGTTTTTGAAGATCGTTTTTTTTTTAAACATTTATTTTATTTTATCTTGAAATTTCTTTGACAAATAATAATCATTCACTTTTATAATATCAGACTAGACAGCTCAATGCATTGTTAGAACAATATGCATCCGTCTTGTTCAATCTCGAGTATAGTCCGCAAAGTGACGCATAGTGGGAAGTTCACTTTCTGGACACGCTCAATTGTTTTTATATAGAAAAATGCCATCTCAAAAACGTGGTTTCCTTTTTTATTCAGTTAGTCTTTAAGACTTGAGGCATTTCTTCATAAGAAGAATAAATTGTTAATATCAGACAACAGATTGTCTGAGTAAATAATAAAATTACCTACCTGAATATAAAGTTACCCTTTCCAGCATTTTTAAGTGCATTGAAAAAGTCGTTTATGTCTAAAGCATACTATAGGGTCGAGGACTATCTAACAGACAAAAATGCTTGCCCTAACCCGAAACTTGGTAATTAATAATTTGGTCAAATGCAAAAGTTTTATCTTATCTAGGGGACACAAACATATCGACACTTTTATGTGGTCGTCTTGCAGTCTTATATACCTACACATAAGTCTCATAAGATTTTTGGCATATTTTCCCGCTGAACTACGCATGATATTTGATTTAATATTTATAGCTTTATATAAAGCTAGACTGACTGCTGAGTTTCTTAGGGCGTTTCTTCTCAGCAGTGGTCTCCTCTTGGGAAGCGCTGGTAGATTTTTGACATGCCCGTGCGGCTTACCTCCTACTGAATAAATGTCTTTTATCTTTAATAAAAGTCAAAGTGAACAATATGACACATTATGGTGACTGCGGTACTACACTTTATTACTTTTTTCGACTGTAGGTAAATGTATTATTATTAACTTATTTACTCATTTATTAATGACGGTGTAGGCGGTAAACCCTAAACCGTGACTACATGCGCTCGGCGCTTCCAGCAGCTGAGATAAATTTATATCAACGAGGCCGGCGTAAGACGAACCTTGCGACAGCCGTACTCGTAATTTTAAACACCAGTTTATTGGCATCCGAACCATATTATACATACTAAATGAAAGTAGAACGATTTCCTCTTATTTTGAAATGTACTTAAATGTGCATCGGGTGGGTTCTGACAATAGGACTGCTTAACTACTAGGGCTTTTTCAAAAAACGTAACAAATAAATGGTTTCAAAATTATTTAATTAACTTTATAGACGAACTTTGCTAGGTATAGTTCAAACAAAATATTCTTATTTAACTGACATATTACACTAACGATATCTACATAATACATAAGTAATAACTATCGTTTAAACAAAATATTCATACAAGTATTTGGTTGGTCTTTTTATGAAATTAAGCACCAATTCCATTGGTGGATAATAAAATTCCTCGTATTGAGGTCGTGCAATTATATTATTGTGGTAATATTTTACATTACTTTTATAGTATAAAACTTAGGAAAAAATCACCTTCGCCGCTGCAATTCCTACGATCACAGTTATAAAATATTTTATTCTTGGCCGAAGCCCTCCGTTTCCTCGATAGCATAGTTTAATTTTTCGCATAATTGTTCATAACTTTTGTAGGGCGGCAAATCAAGTCTGTTGAAACAAGTGTGGGACCGGGGTAGCCACGTGTCTTTCCCAACCTGAAAAGATGTCTGTGATAAAAACCCGAAATTGTTCATAAGTTTTGTGCCGTACAATGAAATGGTAGACACAAAATTTACAAGGACGTGTATAGCTGCCAACGCTGCCGTAAAAAAATAACAGTAGGCAAAGAGTAGGGTCGATACTGCAGCCAGTGTCCGAGGTGCCTCAGAAGTACGGGCGTTCCCACCGTTCGGGTGAGAACGACTTGGATTCCTATCGATGATTGGCCGTTAAATATTATCTAGTGGACTTTGTTTATTTTTTTATTTCTTTAAGTAACGGTACACAGACATCGATAAAATAAAATAATGGATTATCGAAACACAAACCTTTTCTATACAAAACCGTTGAGGTCCATTGGAACCCATTAGCTCCGCGAATCCTCCCACCGGGACCCTGCACGTTCCAGTCACGAACTGAAGAAGTCTTGCTCTTTTCTCATTGTCCATTTGACGAACGAACTGGGTAGAATTACAAAAAAAGTTAATAGTAAACCCACTAGTACAGACAACGAAAAACAATGTGTATTTTTGGTACGAACAAACTTAGCGTTCATGCGCCATGTTTTTACAGAATACATTCGTATGTAAATATTTGCGAATCATTAAAATCATATCGTTGTGTTATGAGTTGAAACAACTGGGTTTCCTTTTTAATTCAGACGCATTTTAAGGACACAGTGTTTTTTATGTTCGTTCAAATACATATAAATAGTCATTGTATTCCAGCATGCAACACACAAAGCAAATACAAATTATTGATTTAGAAAAGGCGCCATTTTTGTTTTATTGCATTTTGTAATCTACTGTTTACGGTAGTCGAGTCAATAAACTTGAATTTTAAAAGTGCTTGTAATCTCTTTATACTGTGCGGACTTACTCTTTCGTTATAATAGTTAATGTATTCTTTGACTTAAAATTCAAATGTCACAATGAAATATAAGGAAGAATCATATTTTAAGCTATTGCGCGATTATGAATAAGAAGGTAGGTCTTGTTTTGTAGTTAACTAGTACAACATATCGTTACCTTAAATGGATGCGGCCAAATTAGAAACGAAATACTTTACACAAACATTTCTGAATCTTTGCAAGCAGTGCAATACCAAGTAAATACCGAATCGAGATAGTGAAATATTATGTAACATCATTATCACTAAGAAAAATTGTTATTTTTGGACTTTATAAACCTTATTAGCTAGTTATCCTCGAGAATATGTCAGGTTTTTACGTCAGCAGTTTTTTAAAATAACGGTTTTAATTATTCTCACGCGCGCGCTTATTATTATAACGTGGTATTAGCAGTATTCATTATAACGATATAATATCGTTATAAGTCACCTCCTCCACTGGGACGAAATCGGAGCGGACGGATTTGTTGCTTTGTATGGATTTCTATTCATACAGATATACAATAAAAATCAATACAAAGCAACAAATCCGTCCGCTCCTTACGCTCCGATATCCGACCTACAACGAGGTTCATTCAATACAACGATGTCCTTCATTGCCGCCCATTTAACAAGCATCGTAATACTCTCTCTAGGTTCTCAAACGTCCGGTGTGGCGGAGCTAACATAACGGTGGGAAAAAATATCGATTTAATAAACAATCATTTTAACACTAACGAAATATAGCGTAATGAAGGACTGGTTGGTATCGTCTGGGGCCGCCCATGCATGAGTGCAGTTGTGCAGGAACGAAGCCTCACCTGCCAGAACCAGGCGACCTGCTTGCTGGTGCGCGTGTAGTGCCGGTAGATGGTGTTGCGCTGCCAGTCGTCCACGTCCACCTCCTGCATGCCGCACAGCATGAGCTCCAACTCGCGCTCGTCGAAATACTTCAGCCACTCTAAAGGCACCACCTTGTAACATTTTACACAATACATTAATTATGACATGACAAATGGCAAAAACAATCCTATCAACATGCACGGATATCATAGAAATCAACGAAGTTAGTATCTGGTTAGCAGAATTAGCAAAGAAAGCATAGAAAATAGGTTTGCCTTTGTTTAACTTGAACCTTGAAACTTTAACAATTAATTCGCTATTAGAGTAAAATGTCGTTGATTGTGAAGATACAATTTTTCATAAAAAATGCGATAACGATTCACTTCTCTTAAACCTACTGCGATTTTTTATGTTGTAGATATTATGAAAAACCGTGTCTGTACGTTTTTCTTTCTAAGAAAATATTACTTAGAATGAAACAAATTTGAAAAACAAAAGACAGAAACGTACAGACCTAGTTCTTTTTAATAAGTACAATATATTCAGAAATCGTGGAAATCGGACTTGATTTAGGGGGTGAGAAACGTTATCGCGCGGAGCTAAATTTATATGTTTTTTTTTATGTCAGCCACGCTATTTTAGCGGCGCTTCACAATCCTCTTAAGGTAAGTCCGCATTAGGCGTAACTGCGCGATAGCGGAGCGACGCGACCAATATGATTTCCATGAAATTGCATGAAATAGAACGCACTACGGGGCAGCCACAATACGCGAGGCGCAATTCGCGACAAAGTAGACCAACTAACCGACACACCGTGTCGGGTCGCGTAGTTCCGTGGCCCCTAGTGCGGTATAGTAACCGGTGCGACACTTCACGCTGTTCAAGTCATAACGTGTTTGGTGCGTAAGGTCTGCGTCAATCCAATGTGTTAGTAATGTAAACAAACCCAACTTTAATAATATTCCAACACAATCATTCACTTAATTGAATTAGAAACATATGCACATGTTGCTCACAAAATACCGAACGACTGACAGACAAAATTTGCTGCGAACTGTCGCGCCGCTGCAGTTACAGTGCGATATACCAAAAAGAGCCGCGTCGCATCGCGCGCCGCTCTGCTGCCGCGCACTTACGCCGAGTGCGGTTCTACCTTAACTGCCAAATTTCACTTTAATCTGACATGCCGTTTAAGCGAAACAACGGTCTCGATAAATTAGTCAGTCTGCAAGTCTGTCTCACTTACCTCGTTAAAACCGTCAAGGAACGCTGCCGTTTGTTCTTCGATACCTCTCGTCATTCGCCATTGCGTAACAAGTTGCAAATAATGTTCTTTGTTTGCCTGAAAATATAATTACCATATTAATTTACCGTATCAGACTACAACTTAAAACAGCAACAACAGAAACGGACTCACTTCAGAAACGCGCTCCTTGTCCCCGTTCGTTTTAAGCTCGTGATGTATCACCTGACCCAGAACTTCGAAGTCCACACTGAACCACATTTCGAGGCCGCACTCGTCAATGTTGTTATCCTTGATCCAGACCAGAGAATTGTAGAACTCGGGGTCGATCGATTCGATGTCTTTCATGGTCAGTTTCTTGTTGAGCATCCTCTTGTAGAAGGGCATGGTGAAGCCGGAGTAGATGAAGCGGCCGTGGTAGAGCGCCATGGCGATGAAGCGGCCGATGAACTTGAAGTAGAGCAGGTGGTCCGGGTTAACGTAGCTGGCCGGGTTGATCTGCAGGCTGTAGTTGTTCTTGTTGGCGTACTCGAACAGGCAGTACATGGGGTTGAGCACCTCGTGCGACACCAGGAAGAACCACTCGCGGCTCACGCCGCCGTAGTCCAGGCCCTCCTCGCCGCGGAACATGATGTACAGCCGCCGCCGCAGCTCGTACGCCGGCAGCCGCATGATCTGCGTGCGACAAACACTTCCGTTACCTACTCGACAATATAGTACGTACAAAATGGAAATTGATTATTCTATTCAACGCTCAAATAACCAAATGCACCAAAATCAATGTCCAGATATAGCCAGATTGTGCTCGTTTGAATTGATCGGTTAAGTTACAGCTTAGGGCCCAAACACAAAACTATACGAGGCGATGCGAATTCGCAACAATTAAAACCGCGTATAGCTAACTGAAGTATCTTCATAAATACATAATATAATGGCAATGGCAGGTAATATAACCAGGGACGGGCCCGCTATCCCATTCAAGGGGTTTTGAATGGGTTTTTATAAGGATTTATTTAGAAAAGCCGTATCGCTTGAAAGCCGTTTGATTTACTTTTTAAAGCGCTATTTTTATAAGGGTTACCCTTACCAAGGGTTTGGTATATCCAAATCCGTTTCGTATAAGTGTTGTTCGATTTTTCTTTTAAAGCGCTATATTTTGAGACATACCAATATACCTTTAACTTATAAAATCCGTTCGATTGTCTTTTTAAGCGCTATTTATAAGGGTTACCCTTATATTTGGTTATGCAATAAGAGAGGGATATCAATTTACTCGTCAATGTCATTAGAGATGCCGAGTCATTGGTAACTTATAGGAAACTTGTTATTGTTGAAGAATGTCAGATTGACTTTGGACCTAAGGAGGGTCACAAAAAGTCTTTGACTGTACATAATCGCTTAGGTTATTCCGCTTATTGCATGTGATTCACGTCGCAAAATGGGCTCGCAGATTTTGTGGCAGTTTTGCGTTCGACTCCGCTTTCAAGGAAGTACAAAATCGGTATGAATTTTAAAACGTAAGATACTTTTTCTCCCACATGCTCGGAAATGTTAACCTTCCTATCGTAAAATCAGCCCGCGAAGTTCTGAGTTCCAGGTCCAGGCAAAATTAAAAAAAAAAGTTATTATTTACCAGCGACAGCGGCCGCGAAAATGTATACAAATTTCATTACGTACCTGGTGTTTTACTTTTTAAAACCATGTTTGGACTAGGATAACTAACTCCAAACAGCCAAACACACGTGCAATCAAAATTGTTCCTTGTATATTTTACTTTTTAAATGTCATAGACTAAAAAGTTAAACATTTTCAAACAGCGTTTACAGCGTATTTACAAGTGTATCAAATAGTTTGACGTTTTTTTTATAGAAATTGTGTTCATAAACAAAATACATTGCCGAAATAACATAAACGCGTAATAAATGTTATAATTTAAACCATATTTCATTCAAATTGAATTTATTACGTTTAAATGTGTGATTTTATTTAATGCTTTGTTTCAGTACTTTTAATCGTACGTGTTTCTGTTCTTTTTTTTCAAGGACATTTTGACCTGTGTTTAATATTTTAACAATTTGTGTTATATTTTCTCGCATTGTTGGAGAAAAGCACTATACAAGCATCGACCGGGAAGGGCGGTTGCTGGACTCGTATATAGCGCGGCCTCGACTGCGTCTCGGCCACGCTAACTCTACTCGTCCCGCAACGGCCTATTTCCCGGTCTGTGCAGTAATGTACTATTAAAGTTGTAAAATGAAAGATTACAAAAGACTTTAACCTGGTGATAGGAATCCTCAAACAGTGTCTGGCGCGACAGTGTAATTTTAATGTGACTAGGCAACGCGTTGCTCTGGCAGAGGTATCTGAACTGGCTGAGCTTCCACCGGAAGGAGCGCTCGTAGGCGCGCGGGACGCCGTAGGCGCCCTGCGGGCCCTTGGGCGCGCCGGGCCGCGGGTCCTGGAACGTGGTGGTGCGCGTGTTGTGGTCCACGAAGTAGCGCGAGCCCTCCTCCGTGAAGCGGATCTCCCAGCCCGGCGGCAGCGCCTCCTCCAGCGCGCTCACCTCCTGGCCCTGCGACACGATACACACGATAGGCGATACAACATGTTCAGAGTAGGGAGAGTGCCGAGCGCTTCGGTGACCCGTGTCGACATTGCTGTTGGAAGCAAAAATATGTCGGTGTATCTAGCGATATTGCAAGCGGGCGAATGTACTAAACGGAAGGTTTTAAAAATATTAAGTCCGTACAGCAGTCCTGTACTGCAGTAAACGACCACTGTTGGACGAAACCTTTAGAACGGTCGCCCGTCGTAACGGCCCTAATGTATGTATGATTTCGTTAACTAGATATAGAAGTTCCGCAGCAGGAGTCCAGGAGTCCAGGAGTCCAGGATCGATGGATGGCGGCGGTAGATACCTGCGTGCGGGGGTCCTCCCACTGCGTGGTGCGGTTCTTGTGGTTGACGTAGTAGACGCGGCCGTCGGGCTGCACGCGGCGCTCCCAGCCGGCGGGCAGCGCGCCCAGCCCGTCGTCGGCGGCGCGCGGCGCGCCGGGCGCGGCGGCCGCGGCGCCCGCGTCGAACGCTCCCGGCACTCGCGGCGCGGGCGCCGGCGTCGCCGCCGACAACGACGTCGACGACTCCGGCGGCGGCCCGGGCAACGCTCCTCGCGCGCTAGCGCTCGTGCTACCTATAAACACATTTCATTCAAACCGTCAATTAACGCAATTCTTTAATAGTAGATTGTTCAACAGGGGACTAAAACAAGCCATAATGAAACGAGATGTTATATATATATATATAACATCTCGTGTCATTATGGTTGTTTAGGCTCGCGTTAAACACTCTACTTTTCACTTTGAATGCGAGGAAAAAAACGACATTCTATACAAAATTACAATATGGATTATAAGAAAATTCTTACTTTGTTCCGCGGTTTTTACTTTTCTTTTATTAGTTTTTTGTAAAGTGACGCTTTAAATGCTTGCATATTTAGCCAGCAGGTTCAAACTTGAAAACTATTTTAAAACAAATTGGACCATGAATAATAAAATAATAATAATAATCCTTAATATAATTAAATAGATTTATATTCGTAATCATTAATCTTGTTTCGCCGTGTGGTGTCCGGCAGAGTAGAGTAGAACCAACCCATTACACTTTTGGGTGTCGTCCAAGGCGACTAATGTCTGAAGTAGAACAACCTAAGCTTCAATACACCAGAGAATGGGCAGCAGCGTTCTCTGGTATGTCTTCATTCACTGCGATCGCCAACCCGCCTGCCCAGCGTGGCGATTAGGTCATTACCTCCCAATAAATACGGAGGAAGGTTCATTGGTGTGGCTGCATAACCCCACGCGAAGAAAAGGGAAATCCCCGAAACTATCACCGAATCGGGAAGGGCCGTACAAAGTAGTTACTAAGATCAATGACGTTACGTATAGGATACAGCGAAGCCAGCGAAGTCCCTGCAAGGTTGACCATTTGGCGAGATACTACGGAACTAATAATGCTCGGGACGAGCATGTCTTAGGAGGGCGTAGTGTTACGCCGATGGGATAAGGCGCCTCATCTTCAATCGTGAATTTCGATGCTTTAGAAGCGTTTTCAGTATATGGCAATTTTTCCACTAAGAGTGAAAGAGATAGCATGATTAGAAAGAGACAGCGATACTGAGAACCTTCGAGAAGCATGTGAAAGAGATAACACGATTGGAAATGAGACAGCAATACGCAGAATATTCCAAACCCGTGAGTCAAGGTCAAGGACATCGCGAACAATACAAGGTAGAAAGGCGTAGAACATTCCAGCAACGAATAGTCTCGAACGACCTTGGCGGGGCAAAGTACATAGATCATTCCAGAACGCATTCTGGAATGATCGGAGACGGGAACTATAAAAGGCGGACCGATTGCAAGTAGATTCAGTCTTTAATTGGAAAGCGAACAGTGCGAACAAGAGCGACCCGAGCGATCATCTGAGTATTCGAAGTTTATTGTGCGATAATTGTTTGTAACGGTTTAAGTGAGTGCGTTATTAAAGTCTACTTTTGAATATCGGTGTTTTCGTGCATTTCTATCAGTTACCTACCCCCACGTACGTAACAATATTAATAATATTAGTTAATTTTTGTAGCATAATATTACATTTAGTACGGTATGTTTAGACTTACTTAAAAAAACAAATGTGCCCGTTTTCTTTGCAAGGGGTTTCATGTATGTGTTTGTATCACCTTCTCGAAATTGGCTTTAACGATTTTGATGAAGTTTCCAATATGCGGTTTTAAGAGGGGAAAAATCGATCTGTCAAGTTGTCATCTTCAAGAAAATTCGTTTTCAACACGAACAACGCTCAGCCTTCTAGGTACTTTGAACTAAATTAGAACACTAGCCACCTGGGCAACTACGAGTTGATATGTATCCAGTAGGATACTTGAGAAATACAATAAGCTTCTGTCAAATACGTTTTGTCACAAGCTTTTGTTGCCGTTTCCCTTTCTTTGTACAGTCATAAATCTGCTTACCTAGACTAAACCAAACTAACAAATCCCAATCATTTATTTCAAGTGCAATAAATAACATTATAATCAATCATATTATTAGCCCCCGAGTTTACTCGTGTATTCCAAATTGCAGCAGATTACAATAACAGGAAGTGGTTCAAAATTGACTTGCAAGATTTGCAGACATACCAACGAACCAAGCAAGTAAAATAAAAAACGAATAATAAAAATCCGGTCAAGCGCGAGTCAGACTCACGCACAGAGGGTTCCCCATTTAAGATAATATGCTTGGTAACGCAAAAGAAAATAAGAGAATTTTGTTATAAACATTATTTTTTATGCAATTAGGTCCATTTTAACTGGCCTAAATTTTAAAACAGATTTTTAAAGGTTTGTTGTTATTTCTGAAAAACTGTAAATAATTAACACTTCACTTTATTTTTCCCATCAAATATAAATAATTATCTATGCGCCAGGATTTTTCTGATTTTTTAATTAATAAATTTCGGAGATAAGGGGAACGGTAATTTTTTGTACATTTTTGGCTATAAATCAAAAAGTACATACCAGAACAAATATTCAAAAAAATTGTTTTGAAATGTGCAGATTGAGCCCTTTCATATGACACCCATTTGCTATAATCAAACCACTTCAATTTTGTAACTCCCCATTCTAGACACCTTTTCAAATTTATAAAATTAATTTCATATTTTTTTTACTAATAACAGATGCGGGCAAGCAAGTTATACAACTATGGCAAATTTCAAGTTAATAGCATGTATAGTTGTTGAGAAAACCTGCTGTACAACGAAGTCTCACCTTAAGGGTTCCTTTTTTACCATTTTGGTACGGAACCCTAATAAAAACGATTTAACTAGTTATCGAGTCTCTCATAACCGTAAAAGTTTTGCTGATCTAAGTGGTCTAGTGTTTTTTATAATTGAAGGTTTAGATCCTAAAACGGCCACGCTAGTATCGTGTGTTGATAATTGTTTTACTTATAATTTCTCCATTTCTGATGTCAGATACTCAAGAGTTTATCTCTGCGTATCACGTGTCGATAATACAGTATAGGTACCATTATAATTAAACACCTAATCCTCTAAACATATAATTGTACCTATATGCAAAACAAAATTCCACCACATACTCAAATAGACAGTACCTACTTTACCAGATAAGATAATTTGGTATTTTGATATAAGATAACGCAAAAATAATGAAACTAAGAGTTTACGACGCATGTATCGCGAACAGTACCTGAATTTTTCGTTACAAATTCCGAGAAAGACGACTTGATGTTTTAACCTGATCTAATCTATATCTACAAGTCTTTCTCCTTTTTCGAAATAAGGGTGAACGACGCTAAAACTTGCATTACGATATAGTAACGATCTGAATAGATCGTAATTAAACTTTCTACCTATTACCGTGCCACGAATCGGTGCATAACTACTCAATGATATCGATACGATAACTTTTTATTATTTTAGAGCAAAAAACCTGGATTGTATGTATGTGTGTAAGTATGAATGGTTGTTTGTTTGTTTGCACGGGTCTGTGCCGGGTGTCTGCGTGTGGGTCAGGTTACCGGGCGGGTCGTGGTCGGGGTCGGGCTGGTGCGTGGGCTGCGGGTGCGGGTACAGGAAGCGCTGGTTGCCCTGCGCCACGACGTGCCGGCGCTCGCCGCGCCAGTGCTGGAAGCGCGCCAGGCGCTCCGTGTCGGGCCGCTGCCACGTGGTGGTGCGCGTGTTGTGGTCCACGTAGTACACGCGGCCGCGCGCGTCGCGCCGCACCTCCCAGCCCGGCGGCAGCGGCTGCGGCCGCTCCCACGACGTCGACCGCGTGTTGTGGTCCACGTAGTATCTGCGCTCATACACACAACCACAATGTCACCCCACCACTCCGAGGGCTGCGGTGTGGTAAGCGGGCTCGTTGCTCGTGACCGAATTTGGTAACTGGTTGAAATTATTTACTGTAGAGATAGCCAGTTATCAAACTTGGTTATTGACGAGGAACAAGTCCGCGAGCGGAAAAACGAAAGCATAGAAACCGCTCCATCGCGAGGCATGCTTCGCTTCGTACAACTATATGCATTTGTTTTATGCTCCATGCATATGCCGCCCACCGCTGCTGATGCGACCCGCTGCGGAGTCGTCATCGCATCATAGAGTAATCGAGTGACTTTAGCATTAGAAGTAACAAACCATTAACGCCAAGAAATGGCTTTGCAAATTGCAAGTGAATTAAGTACTTGTTAGCAGAAAAAGCAAAGAAAAGTTGGCCTTTGATTCATCAGAGTTGTGGGTTAGTGATACCTTCTGCCGTAGACGTCGTATCTCATCTCCCAGCCGCCGGGCAGCGGCTCCTCGCCGGCGCTGGTGGAGGCGGGCGGCGCGGCGTCGGCGCCGGCCGGCTCCTGCTGCGAGGGGCCCGCGGCCTCGGCCGGCGCCGCCGCGCCCGGCGCCGCGCCGTTGTGCAGCGGCGGCGGCCCGGGGGGAGGCTGCGGACGTACGGACCATAAGGTACAGTACTTATACGATCATTCCCACTTTATTTGTCGGGGAGTTTCGGTTTTATAGAAGCCTCGAGGAAATTAAAATTACACAGAGATAGAGAGGCAATAAACCAATTTAATGCCGTTAATAATTAATGACATCCTCAAAGGACTAGCACTTAAAATCACGTGAAAAAATTCAGCTCATTCAAATTTTATGTTCAGCATAAAAATAATCTATGTAAAAATGAGTAGCGATGCATCCGATACCGATACCGATACCGATATATCGGCGATACTTCGGGTTAGCCGATATATCGGTATCGACGATATTTTTATGACCGATTCAAAGATACTTTTTAATTTAAAAATGTAGTGTAAACGAGCGTTTTGTCTCGTCCATTTCGTTGCAAACGAGGCATGAACTATGCTCGGGGAAACCCCCTTTTTAATTATCTAATATTAACCTATGTATCTACTTCTTATTAGTGTCCGACCGAAGTTTCGGTGTCGGTTTCGGTTTCGGCCAATTTCGGCCAAAAAAGTGATTTCGGCCGCAGTTTCGGTTTCGGCCAGAATCCGGCCGAAACCTTCGGCCGGGCCGAAATTGCTTCGCGGCCTCTCGCGGCTCTCGCATCGGGAGCGCTCGGTTTAATTCGGGCGCGCTCGGCCGGGTAGGTATAGGTAATGCATCGGCGGCCGTCCCAGCCGGGACCACCGACAGTATTCATATTCATCCCGTTTGTGACGTTTGTTTGTGAACCACGTGGCGCGCGAGAAAATATGGTGAGTGTGGTTTATTTATTAAATTATTATTTATTTTTTAGAATCTGTTACTGCATTTTATGCTGTGATTAATGATTTAATGAACGATACGTTTGATATTAGGATTGTGAATTTAGTTTACACGTGATAAGAATAGGTTGTTTGTTTTGAATAATATAATACCTATGCCGCGAATTAGTGAAGTCTTGATAACTGCAGTAAAATAATTTAACTAATACCTTATTAACCATATTACTATCCCTTACATATGTAGGTAGGTATGTTATTTTAAATAACAAGTGAATAACTTAACATATAACGTTATAAATAGCATTACCTATTGACAGAAAACTTAAATTTGTAGGTTAGTCATAGTTATGCTAGGGTTGGTAAACAGAAAAGAAATACTTAGTTAATTAATACTCTAAAAACAATAATTAGATCGAATTTTAGTAAGTTTTTTTCTGTTCGTAAATAAAAAATAAGTAAACTAATAAGCAATAACCTTTTCCTTACGATTTGTACAGTAATTTTGAATAATTTCATAAGTCTTCATAAATTTCGGTTTCGGTTTCGGTTTCGGCCGAAATCAGAAAAAAACCGAATATTCGGTTTCGTTTTCGGCTAAAAATCGTGTTTCGGTCGGACACTACTTCTTATATTAATAAAAAGAAATCTGTCTTGTGATTTATTTATTATACCTTCATTTTTGAATTCACAAAAAGCGTATCGGTATCGGTATCGGTATCGCCGATATTTTTATAAGAGTATCGGTATCGGTATCGTATCGGCGAAAAGGCGTATCGATGCATCCCTAAAAATGAGTATTGACATTTAAAACCGAGATTTGCTGATGGATAATAATAACCATACTGTAACTGAACAACACAGCAGCACGATAAGTAAACGTTTGCCTCGTGTTTCGTGCTATGCGAGATCCTGATAAAGTTCGAGGGGGGAAAGGAGAAGAATAATAGGTATTAATAACCCAAAACCAAACCACCAAAACACTAAGCAGGCTCTAGACAAAGCACAACCTAAATTACCGATACAGAAACACAAAGTGTGGAATTTACATAACCTCTGAAAATGTAGAAACGCTACCATATAGGTAAGTACATTATTAATATTCAAACTTCAACACATAAGCATAACAGTCGAATGACAATTGCCTCATAAACTATAACTAATGATAGGTATCTACACTTGTGTGTTACCTATGTCATTTAGCAAAGCTGTGTCCTACGCTACACACTATTCACCTTATTTTGATGTTATACAGGTTGGCAATAACGAACGACATGATTCAATCAAATATTGAAAATGAATAAATACTTGTCTCAAGCAGGGTACAATCTTACACAAGTTAACCTCGTCACTAACTAATGTTTAGACTTGTACTATGGGTACTCAACAACGACAAATATATATACACATAATACACCTAGCTAGATAAATACATGCTCATAAAGGTATCGCTTGTCACTCAAATTGATATTTGCCCTTGCCAGGGATCGAACCCGGGACTACTAAATTGGAAACTAATCTGTTTTTAGAACTTATTTATTTATTTAATGGCGTCTAAATAATAACGTAATTTTGCCAATATATAAGCAACGTTGTACGGTTAATCCTGTCTTGTCGTCGAAGTCTTCCAGTCATAGTCGATGACCCTTGAAGATGGCAAGCATCCACTTCAATGGCTTGGTGCGATCTTGCAAGTTTATTCATTTGGAACCATCTTTTCACTGTTATTTTATTCAATGCAAGCTCTTCATCAATGTTACGAGTTGTCACACAAAAATGCTCTGGATTTGCGAACCAAAATTAACGAGAAAATAAGTTACAAAAAATTAAATAATTGGACAGATGGTTTTATACTGACAGCCAGCCATAGACCTTTTTAGAACTTACGGATTACTTCTCGCTATTTAGTATTCATACATTTCACCCTGTATATGCAGGTAGGTAGGTAGGTAGGTAATGGTAAGTGCTTACTTATACCCGCGCGTCATATTCACTCGGTACTTATTGAACGCTATTGACCTTCATAACGTTTCAAGGTCGACTTACGATATGGATTAAGTATATTTTAATGTAAAGGTTTTTGTAGTTTAGAAGAGGATTGTTTATTCACTGTTTAAAAAATCTTCCTCATGCCGGCTGTGCTCTACCTCTACGTTAGCACAAGTAACGTTTTCTGGTATGTCGCTCGGTAAGTCTCTATCCTTACAGAATAGTTAGAAAGGGCACACCGAGCGACAAACAAGTCTCGGGCAACTGGTGCTAGCTCCTGGAAGTTGCAGTACCTCCATTATTATAATCTGTCTGTAAGTACGTAATACACACGACCCACCCAGCTCCACATGGGTAGAACGTCATTATAGATATTATAGTTATAAGCTTTTCCTGAGAAATAGTATACATAATTGGACCTGCTTCAAAATCCAATCAGTAATTACTGTGATAATAATTATGATACAAGTATCTGTTTCTGCAGGAAGCAAACACGGTCAAACATTGAAACCTGCCTGAAACTTTAATTGAACTCACCCTTAATGATTGACTTCGTGCTCCAGTTACAGTTCTTGATGATTCTGCATTGTTTCTTACTCTTATTCTGCCTCTCACTCCATCATTGAGAGGAGTGCGAGAATTGGAACTATTAGTAGCGTCTCCCAGAAGTTCTAAACATTGTGTCAATACAGTTGATTCAATTCTCAACCCATCTAGATGAATCACTAAATCAGCAGACTTGACTTCAGCAGTGGAATTTGAAGCATTTTCCTGTGATGAAGCTGCTTTCATCAAATCTAAAATTAATATTTTTTTATTACATATACACAGTTTATTATGATTTAATGGTCAAATAACTTCACTGAAGTATGGTTACCCATGGAAAGCTCCACATTTTCTAGTTTCCCATTAAAGTGCAAAAGAACTTTAAGAAGGCTTATTCTTTTTTCCCCAATAACATTATCTTTTCTAAAGCTATGGTGGTCGGCAAGCCGGAACAATAATTGTGACTGCGGAGTCACTAGCACCGTAAACTCTTCTCTCCATTTTGGATTCAAGGTATTTTTAATAACTTCTGTTCTTCTGGAAATTTTGTCATCTACAATTACTTGTAAATAAGGATTTGGTTTGAAAAGCCCTGAATTCCTTATTGTAGCAGCTTCAACTGAAAATAATAAAGCTCATTGTAATAAGAGCACATTTTTAGCAACAAACTAATTTTTTACAATGCATACTAATTCGTAATCACTATTATATCAGTACCTGTAAGACTGAGCTGATGATATGTAGATAAGGAAATAGGTGTAGTGAGTGTTGGTATGCCTTCTGTCATTTTGAAATCTTCTTTCAGTTCATATTAATTGTTCTACATCATTAGGTTCCAGCCAGTACCTATAAAAAATAGTGCAATTAAATTAGTTAAGTTATGTATGTGTAACAGATATCTACAAAGGAAAGGAAAACTTATCCCTTTGAGGGATCTATTTCAGCTAACCTTTAGGTGATTTAATAAAATAAGAAAATAAAATGCATTGAGTTATACAAACTACATGAACTAAATTTTAATACCTGAATTAGATTTTACAACACACATTTTTCCTTAATTTAATGTGGTGAAACCAGTATATAAGGGGATTAGTGTTCATTTTCCTCATTAACCCTACATATACCTACCTAAGCAGAATTAATAAGTAAACACTGTTTCTGACTCTAACTCAGCAAGATAAATTGATAGTTGTTTGTTCTCTAAGGAGGTTACTGAAATGAAAAATAATGGTAAGATCTTTGTTTTACAGACTTTAAATAAAACAGTTTTCCACCCCAAAGGGAAGAAAACAGTTATTTTAGGTCTTGCCGAGGCTTGACCTTTCGGAGATTATCTATCTATTCTTTCATGCACATGTCAACTTACCGAGCGAGATTAGTCTGCGAGAGTAGGACAGCACGCGCGGGAGGGGCGTCTCCCCGCGCGGGGGGTGTGCCGGCAGCCGCGGCGGCGCTATGCGAGCGCAAGCCGTAGCTCCTCAGTACTTCTCCCCATTAGGCCAGTATAAAGCCTAATGCAGGCCTTTGGTGACGGCAAGGCCTTGCTCAGGTCAAGCCTCGGCAAGACCTAAAATAACTGTTTTCTTCCCTTTGGGGTGGAAAACTGTTTTATTTTAGTTCTGTGCCTTCGGCTTGACCTTTCGGAGAAATGTTTATTATCTGCCGGCACGAGCAGCGTACTGTGACTAGTTTTAGATGTAGCATCTATTAGTTGACAATACCTTGGCTCCACTCGATCTATCACTGACTTAAAACCCCAATTCATCTAGGTACTTTTAAATAAAACAAGACGAATTAAACTCCAATCAAATGTCTATATTTATTAAATTATTTATTGGAGCCACTACCTCCAATATGTATTAACATATTTGCAATCTTCGCAAATAAAAACAATCAAAAACATAAAAAAC
Organism: Acleris cristana; assembly: GCA_948252455.1. Lineage (NCBI taxonomy): Eukaryota > Metazoa > Arthropoda > Insecta > Lepidoptera > Tortricidae > Acleris > Acleris cristana. The sequence goes on from OX411773.1 coordinate 9,627,583, forward strand.
TATGCGTCCATAGCAACTAAAGAATAACGAGTAACTTTGTGTTAACAATTAACAAACAAAACTTAAGAATCAGACTCTTATGAGATCATTCAATTTACATAAGAATAGTATCACAATCACAAGTGAACATTATCTTGTATGAGACTAGGTCATCATCTTAACCTACTATAATTAATATCTTTAAATCGCCTGAAAAGAAGTAGATAATACATTCTTGTTTAACTCACGAGGCTTTTCAACAGTCTTGCAATAGTATTTAAAAAAATTATCTTGGCCACGCCAGTTCCCACGCTGTAAAATAGCATCAAGAGGGACATTCTGATTAAAATCATACGAGGCAACTGCTGATCTGATTGAGCCTGGCCCGTCACTAATACCCAAATCCTCAAATGGCTCCTTCAGCCACCCAGCTATAATGGATCTAGAAGCTGGTTTAACTACACCGCGCGTAGTTATAAACAAACTAAACAAATCGTCGCGAGACTTCCTTCTGTGGGATGATATATCAATCAAGAGTTTCACCCACAACACCAAATCAACTAACTCATCTCCTGAGCTAAGCAACAACCACCCGGATTGACGATATTTTACCTTATCGGTTTTAGAGCCGAATGACGGCCAAAGAGTTATAGACGTTTCATCTACTGTGCAATGATCTGAATCAATATTTAAGAGCGTCAGATCATGAATTCTGCGACCAGAAGCCAGTAATAACAAAATTGCCACATAACGCGACACCTGGAAGATGCTTTGCCTATCAGGAGGATGGGTCTTCAGCCATGTAAGTAAATCTTCTATGTTCCAGATCTTTGGCGGCTTAATAACCAACCTCTGTTTTCTTAGACTAATTGCTTTCAAAATCGATGTAATAAGAGGATGCCCACCTATTTTGTTCTCACCTTGCGGATCGGCTAATGACATAACTACTGATTTATGCACTAAAATAGTTGGATAAGCTAATTTTTTAATCCTGAACAAAAATCCCAAATAGGATGCCACCTCATGTGGTCGAGGACTATTGGTTTTTACCCCACACTGTTTGCACCACTCGACCCATGACTTCCATGCCGATCCGTACGTCTTCCACGTAGATTCACGCCAAGCTGACTGAACTAACTCAATATCATCAGAATTTAATTTTGACATCAACGGATCCCACCCCGTACCTTCCAGACCTCTAAATTTAGAAGGTCCACTTTCGGAGGTGGAAGGTTGGTGCTCAAGTCCACCAGATTGTGTTTCAAGTCGTCGATTGGAAGGGGTGCATCCACAGCTCTGTGTTTCAAGTCTCCCCTCCAAAATACGTTTTCCCACCTGGGGACAATCAGCAGGTAAAAGCCGGTTGCCATATTCAAGTGCTGTAACACCTTGGGAATCAATGGTGGTGGAGGAAAGACCCATGCCAGTTGCCAATGCCATATCTTGCTGAACGCGTTGATGAATTCCGCTTCTTGATCCTTCGCATCTATCGAAACATAACGGGGAACGACTCTTGAACGATGGCTTGCAAACAGATCTATCTGAGGGGTGCCCCACTTCTGAAATATTCTTTGTAGTATCGTTTCGTGGAGATGCCAATCTGGTAAGTCTGTTTGTCTTGACAAGCGGTCGGCTATGGTGTTGTAGCGGCCGGGGATGTAAAAGGGAAGAAGATAAATGTGTAAACGATGTGCTAAAACCAAGAGCTTTCTGGTGGCTTCCAGAAGTACCCGGGATCGAGTACCGCCCTGATTTCTCAGGTACGCTACAACAGTTTTGTTGTCTGATTGCAACATTAGGGAACGGTTCTTTAGTTTTCCTCCGAACTTTGTGAGTGCTAGATACACAGTATACAACTCTTTCCGGTTTATATGCCAATCTTTTTGATCTTTGCTCCATTTCCCTGACAAAAGGTTGTCGTCTATCTGTACTCCCCAACCGTTGTCCGAAGCGTCCGTAGTAATGAATACCGATGGTTCGGGACTGAAGATACTTCCGCATTTCCCCAAACTTTCTATCCACCATCGACAGTCTTCTAGTGCGTCCTTGGGTATTAAGAATTGTTTTCTTGGCATATTTTCGGGAAGCGACATCGCTGCTTTCTGTAAGTGACGCGTAAATAGGCGACCTAACGGGACTACGATTGACGCAAAACCCAGCCTGCCTATTAAAGACGTGCCGTCCTGCCAACACCATCGACCGCTTTCTATGGTCCTTCGTAAGTCCTTTGACAAACGATCTATCTTTTTTACTGGGAGACTGATCTTGTTTTCTTTTGTGTTCCACTCTATTCCTAAAAATTCTATCCGTTGGGAAGCTTTTAGATTGCACTTCTCTAAATTCACCGACCAACCTAGACTTTGAAACAGATGAACAGTCTCTTCGAGATGACGTTTCAAAACTAGAGGGTCTTGATGGGCTAAGAGAAAATCGTCCAGATAGACCAAGACCCTTATTCCTCTCGCTCTCAAGACCCCTGCCAACCAGTTGCTCACGCGAGAGAACGCTAAGGGGGCGCTGGACAAACCAAACGGAAGAGAAGTCATCTGATACAGCTCGTTTCCGTAAGAAAATGCCAGGAATCTTCGATGACTCGGCTTTATTGGGACATGAAAATATGCTTGCGAAATGTCTAAAGTCCCCATGTAATCGCCCCGTTGAAGGAAATTCGGTAGCCTTTTCTGATTTATTAACCGGAATTTGCGAGGATTTAGGTAAGCGTTTAAACTGCGCAGATCGAAGATTTGCCTTACTTTTCCGTTGCTTTTCGGAATTAGGAAAATTCTGGACAAAAACCCCGTCCGGGCTGTACACTTTTCTATGACACCCGATGTTAGCAAACTTGCTATTTCTGTTGACATCGAGGATGAGTCTTTTGTCGCAAATTTTTCCATCATAGCTCTGTTGAATGGGATACATGGAGGTCTTTTTACAAATGGTATTGAATACCCTGAAATTATTTTTAGAATTACATTTGGCGCCCCTAGATCCCGCCACAAATAATCGTAGATTTTCAGTTGCCCCCCTTGGAAATTGTCAGTTCTTCTTTCGTTGATTCCTCCTTTCGCGATCGTCTCTACGACTTTGAAAATTCTGCTTACGCGGGTTTAATTTATGGGCCGTGGAACGGATCTGCTGTTGATTTGGTTTTGGCCGAGCACGCCACACTACGTTTTTGGACTTTTGTGTGTTAATTCTCACCGCCGGCTTGCGAACAGTACGACCTGTCACAGACCATCCCGTCCTCGACGGTAAAACCTGTCCAACGCCACCATTGTCTTTAAGGAATGCCGTCAGCCTCTTTTCTTGAAATAAATGTGTATCTGAAGGCGGGATTGCATGCAACGCTTTATTTAATGTCTCATTCTTGGCCTTGAACACCCGGCGTCGTGTCTCTATCGTTTCCGCTCGATGAGCACAAACAAACTGCAAAAGGTCATCCGATGTAGCCTGAAAGGAGGATGATTCAAGAAGGTTCTTTAAGTCCCCTTTAATTTGCGGAAATGTCATCGCAATCCTGTTTAAATCTCCAGCCAGAAGTCTTCTTTGAAGAAGTAGACCATGGCAGATAGTTCCGAGCATTGCATCCTGCCGTTTAAAGACTGTCATTGGACGTTCCGAATTTCCCAACTCCGTATTTACCTTTAATGAATCAAAAACGGGTGATGCGTGCAATCGCTTTACGACATCCTTGTATCTAATTCTATTCCATCTCTCCGTTCCCAATCTTTGAGACCGAATACCATCTTTCTTAATTGGAGATAATGGTTCAGGAATTAATGGATCAGCTTCTTTAACGTGTGGAAGGAAATTCAGGTCTTTTTCGTCTACTACTGACTCCGCTACTAACGCAGGAGCTTTCCAAGAATCCAAATCCGACTCTGAACTTTCGGAGTAAGGGTCTGAAGCAGGCTGTTCATTCTCCTTATCTTCTTCTTCAGAGTAGTCAGATACATTATAGTCTTCTGGTGCACTATTTTTATGAGCTATAGTCTCTATCTTCTCAAGCACAATTGAGAACATCTCATTCATCTTAGTTTCCAACTCCTCCACTTTTGATCGTTTAGTCTTTGGTTCAACCGAAGTGGAATGACTCTGCTGTCTCTTTTTTCCCCGATCTTGTTCTTCATCGTCGGAACTATTAATTCTACCTGACAATATCCTGTCCGCTTCAGACCTAGACACCAAGAGAGACTTTATTGGGGTTACCGCCCTATTAAATAACTCAGTCTGCGCTGCTGAACCTCGAATTTTATTCGCCAAAGCGGGCGGCCCCATTATCAGGGCTCTAGTGAAAGCCCAGTCGAGCAATTTAACTTTTATTTGCCTGTATGACTTCTCCGACAGTCGCTCCGCCTCTGGGTCAAACACCCTCGCTAACTCCACCGTCGGTAGGGCGAACCTTAGCTTATTTAAGACCTGAGGGTCTAACTTTTCTCCAAGGACCTCAGCCTTCGACAAGTGCACGACCTTCCATTCGGTCCAGCCCTCGGGTAGGTACTCCTGAGCCAACAACTTCAGGCGCTCCAGGATTTGTTCCTCGTGCGTGTCCTCCTCCTCCAGCAGATCGCCCAGGGTAATAAAACTGCCGTAGGTCGCCATCTATAAGCAACAAAAACTCCAGTCAGAAGCATGTAAAAGCTTGTCTTTTTAATGGAAGTGGACTTGATCGCATTTGGCCAAGTAATGGACATTGTATAGAAAATTAAGATACAAGTCCCTCTTCATGCCGTTGGCTGTGAAAGCTCAACCACCTATGGGAGCGAAGAGCCGACTGATACACAAAAACAGCGAGCCGACGTTTGCCACGGACGAGCCGTCGCGTCGGTTATAGGACAATGATTCGACGCATGAAACAATGGGCCGTCGATAGATGAAACGACAGCGACGGCTCGCTGACGAGTCAATGAAAAACCGAAACGAGCCGACGGCTTGCTGTTTATCGAGCTGTCGTACGCAAACGACGAACCAACGTCAAAGTGAATCGACACAAGACATGACAAGACGACGGCTGGCTGTCTAGTGAGCCGTCGCCTGCCATCGACGAATCGATATTCAAAATAAATCGAGACGTCACCTGGCTGTCAACTGAGACGACGACTGTGAATGACAGGTCGCTTCAGAATAAATTGAGGCGTCGCGTCAACTGGCTGATACAGGGTGAGTCGCTGCGTGTGAACGAGTCGACCTCAAATGTTTTGTCAGCTGTCTTGCGGACAATGCAACGAGCCAAATGACTATCTAATTGAGCTAAGAGTGGCTGCAATTAGTATAACAGTCCATTGCAGAAAGCAAATCTGTTTGCAATGGAACCCATCGCTTAATTTATCGAGCCGTCGGCTCCTCAGTTCGACCCGTCGCCTCCGACCTTCGAGCCTGGTCGGCTCCTGAAATCGGCCTGGCGACTCCGCAGTTCTAATTCAAACCACTAAACATCTTCCTCATCTAAAAATAAAACTAACATGTTTTAAAATCAATTAAATGATACGATTTACGTATTCCGAGTGAATATTCAACACCCTGAATAAAAATAATCACCTTCGATTATCTCCAAACATTATTTTACTGCTGTCACCAAAAAATTTACTCTCACAGACATAAATCACAGCAAAAAAGTAAGAAAAACACTTACCGGATAAAACGAAAACGTTACAACAACGTTGCATTCACTGGTAAATTACACCTGTGCACTCCAAGAATAATGACAGCGTACTGAGGAGCTACGGCTTGCGCTCGCATAGCGCCGCCGCGGCTGCCGGCACACCCCCCGCGCGGGGAGACGCCCCTCCCGCGCGTGCTGTCCTACTCTCGCAGACTAATCTCGCTCGGTAAGTTGACATGTGCATGAAAGAATAGATAGATAATCTCCGAAAGGTCAAGCCGAAGGCACAGAACTAAAATATCAATTTATTTTTTGTTCCTATTTAACACAATACAGATGTAGTGAGTAAACATACAACATTGTTTTTGCTTGGAAAAGTTTGTATTTGTCTTGATGACTCAGGCGATGTTAATATCCATCATTAAGCGATTGAGAAACCAAGACAAATAGGTAGAACTTATCTGACAAAATATGATGTATGATTATGCACCACATCTGTACCTGTGCCGTGAATATTGTTACATGTGTCTTAGTTTATATTGAAAACTAGCCACAAGTATTAACTTCCAAAGAACATAATACCTAGGTATTTAAATCTTTGCTGTGTAATCTGGGTCCCTTCTTATTTTTAAACTCAGCTCTTACTCAAAAATGCACAATAGCTAAATGTGCTTAAAATATACTGTCCCTATCATATGTAATATGTCTATGTATGTATGTATGTATAGGTTATTTACAATATGTCATGATGACATTTCAATTTAACAGAAAGGGGCAAGGGTTTAAAACCAATGATCTGTAGAAGTGTGTAGATCAGCCCTAATTTACCAGTGAATGCAACGTTGTTGTAACGTTTTCGTTTTATCCGGTAAGTGTTTTTCTTACTTTTTTGCTGTGATTTATGTCTGTGAGAGTAAATTTTTTGGTGACAGCAGTAAAATAATGTTTGGAGATAATCGAAGGTGATTATTTTTATTCAGGGTGTTGAATATTCACTCGGAATACGTAAATCGTATCATTTAATTGATTTTAAAACATGTTAGTTTTATTTTTAGATGAGGAAGATGTTTAGTGGTTTGAATTAGAACTGCGGAGTCGCCAGGCCGATTTCAGGAGCCGACCAGGCTCGAAGGTCGGAGGCGACGGGTCGAACTGAGGAGCCGACGGCTCGATAAATTAAGCGATGGGTTCCATTGCAAACAGATTTGCTTTCTGCAATGGACTGTTATACTAATTGCAGCCACTCTTAGCTCAATTAGATAGTCATTTGGCTCGTTGCATTGTCCGCAAGACAGCTGACAAAACATTTGAGGTCGACTCGTTCACACGCAGCGACTCACCCTGTATCAGCCAGTTGACGCGACGCCTCAATTTATTCTGAAGCGACCTGTCATTCACAGTCGTCGTCTCAGTTGACAGCCAGGTGACGTCTCGATTTATTTTGAATATCGATTCGTCGATGGCAGGCGACGGCTCACTAGACAGCCAGCCGTCGTCTTGTCATGTCTTGTGTCGATTCACTTTGACGTTGGTTCGTCGTTTGCGTACGACAGCTCGATAAACAGCAAGCCGTCGGCTCGTTTCGGTTTTTCATTGACTCGTCAGCGAGCCGTCGCTGTCGTTTCATCTATCGACGGCCCATTGTTTCATGCGTCGAATCATTGTCCTATAACCGACGCGACGGCTCGTCCGTGGCAAACGTCGGCTCGCTGTTTTTGTGTATCAGTCGGCTCTTCGCTCCCATAGGTGGTTGAGCTTTCACAGCCAACGGCATGAAGAGGGACTTGTATCTTAATTTTCTATACAATGTCCATTACTTGGCCAAATGCGATCAAGTCCACTTCCATTAAAAAGACAAGCTTTTACATGCTTCTGACTGGAGTTTTTGTTGCTTATAGATGGCGACCTACGGCAGTTTTATTACCCTGGGCGATCTGCTGGAGGAGGAGGACACGCACGAGGAACAAATCCTGGAGCGCCTGAAGTTGTTGGCTCAGGAGTACCTACCCGAGGGCTGGACCGAATGGAAGGTCGTGCACTTGTCGAAGGCTGAGGTCCTTGGAGAAAAGTTAGACCCTCAGGTCTTAAATAAGCTAAGGTTCGCCCTACCGACGGTGGAGTTAGCGAGGGTGTTTGACCCAGAGGCGGAGCGACTGTCGGAGAAGTCATACAGGCAAATAAAAGTTAAATTGCTCGACTGGGCTTTCACTAGAGCCCTGATAATGGGGCCGCCCGCTTTGGCGAATAAAATTCGAGGTTCAGCAGCGCAGACTGAGTTATTTAATAGGGCGGTAACCCCAATAAAGTCTCTCTTGGTGTCTAGGTCTGAAGCGGACAGGATATTGTCAGGTAGAATTAATAGTTCCGACGATGAAGAACAAGATCGGGGAAAAAAGAGACAGCAGAGTCATTCCACTTCGGTTGAACCAAAGACTAAACGATCAAAAGTGGAGGAGTTGGAAACTAAGATGAATGAGATGTTCTCAATTGTGCTTGAGAAGATAGAGACTATAGCTCATAAAAATAGTGCACCAGAAGACTATAATGTATCTGACTACTCTGAAGAAGAAGATAAGGAGAATGAACAGCCTGCTTCAGACCCTTACTCCGAAAGTTCAGAGTCGGATTTGGATTCTTGGAAAGCTCCTGCGTTAGTAGCGGAGTCAGTAGTAGACGAAAAAGACCTGAATTTCCTTCCACACGTTAAAGAAGCTGATCCATTAATTCCTGAACCATTATCTCCAATTAAGAAAGATGGTATTCGGTCTCAAAGATTGGGAACGGAGAGATGGAATAGAATTAGATACAAGGATGTCGTAAAGCGATTGCACGCATCACCCGTTTTTGATTCATTAAAGGTAAATACGGAGTTGGGAAATTCGGAACGTCCAATGACAGTCTTTAAACGGCAGGATGCAATGCTCGGAACTATCTGCCATGGTCTACTTCTTCAAAGAAGACTTCTGGCTGGAGATTTAAACAGGATTGCGATGACATTTCCGCAAATTAAAGGGGACTTAAAGAACCTTCTTGAATCATCCTCCTTTCAGGCTACATCGGATGACCTTTTGCAGTTTGTTTGTGCTCATCGAGCGGAAACGATAGAGACACGACGCCGGGTGTTCAAGGCCAAGAATGAGACATTAAATAAAGCGTTGCATGCAATCCCGCCTTCAGATACACATTTATTTCAAGAAAAGAGGCTGACGGCATTCCTTAAAGACAATGGTGGCGTTGGACAGGTTTTACCGTCGAGGACGGGATGGTCTGTGACAGGTCGTACTGTTCGCAAGCCGGCGGTGAGAATTAACACACAAAAGTCCAAAAACGTAGTGTGGCGTGCTCGGCCAAAACCAAATCAACAGCAGATCCGTTCCACGGCCCATAAATTAAACCCGCGTAAGCAGAATTTTCAAAGTCGTAGAGACGATCGCGAAAGGAGGAATCAACGAAAGAAGAACTGACAATTTCCAAGGGGGGCAACTGAAAATCTACGATTATTTGTGGCGGGATCTAGGGGCGCCAAATGTAATTCTAAAAATAATTTCAGGGTATTCAATACCATTTGTAAAAAGACCTCCATGTATCCCATTCAACAGAGCTATGATGGAAAAATTTGCGACAAAAGACTCATCCTCGATGTCAACAGAAATAGCAAGTTTGCTAACATCGGGTGTCATAGAAAAGTGTACAGCCCGGACGGGGTTTTTGTCCAGAATTTTCCTAATTCCGAAAAGCAACGGAAAAGTAAGGCAAATCTTCGATCTGCGCAGTTTAAACGCTTACCTAAATCCTCGCAAATTCCGGTTAATAAATCAGAAAAGGCTACCGAATTTCCTTCAACGGGGCGATTACATGGGGACTTTAGACATTTCGCAAGCATATTTTCATGTCCCAATAAAGCCGAGTCATCGAAGATTCCTGGCATTTTCTTACGGAAACGAGCTGTATCAGATGACTTCTCTTCCGTTTGGTTTGTCCAGCGCCCCCTTAGCGTTCTCTCGCGTGAGCAACTGGTTGGCAGGGGTCTTGAGAGCGAGAGGAATAAGGGTCTTGGTCTATCTGGACGATTTTCTCTTAGCCCATCAAGACCCTCTAGTTTTGAAACGTCATCTCGAAGAGACTGTTCATCTGTTTCAAAGTCTAGGTTGGTCGGTGAATTTAGAGAAGTGCAATCTAAAAGCTTCCCAACGGATAGAATTTTTAGGAATAGAGTGGAACACAAAAGAAAACAAGATCAGTCTCCCAGTAAAAAAGATAGATCGTTTGTCAAAGGACTTACGAAGGACCATAGAAAGCGGTCGATGGTGTTGGCAGGACGGCACGTCTTTAATAGGCAGGCTGGGTTTTGCGTCAATCGTAGTCCCGTTAGGTCGCCTATTTACGCGTCACTTACAGAAAGCAGCGATGTCGCTTCCCGAAAATATGCCAAGAAAACAATTCTTAATACCCAAGGACGCACTAGAAGACTGTCGATGGTGGATAGAAAGTTTGGGGAAATGCGGAAGTATCTTCAGTCCCGAACCATCGGTATTCATTACTACGGACGCTTCGGACAACGGTTGGGGAGTACAGATAGACGACAACCTTTTGTCAGGGAAATGGAGCAAAGATCAAAAAGATTGGCATATAAACCGGAAAGAGTTGTATACTGTGTATCTAGCACTCACAAAGTTCGGAGGAAAACTAAAGAACCGTTCCCTAATGTTGCAATCAGACAACAAAACTGTTGTAGCGTACCTGAGAAATCAGGGCGGTACTCGATCCCGGGTACTTCTGGAAGCCACCAGAAAGCTCTTGGTTTTAGCACATCGTTTACACATTTATCTTCTTCCCTTTTACATCCCCGGCCGCTACAACACCATAGCCGACCGCTTGTCAAGACAAACAGACTTACCAGATTGGCATCTCCACGAAACGATACTACAAAGAATATTTCAGAAGTGGGGCACCCCTCAGATAGATCTGTTTGCAAGCCATCGTTCAAGAGTCGTTCCCCGTTATGTTTCGATAGATGCGAAGGATCAAGAAGCGGAATTCATCAACGCGTTCAGCAAGATATGGCATTGGCAACTGGCATGGGTCTTTCCTCCACCACCATTGATTCCCAAGGTGTTACAGCACTTGAATATGGCAACCGGCTTTTACCTGCTGATTGTCCCCAGGTGGGAAAACGTATTTTGGAGGGGAGACTTGAAACACAGAGCTGTGGATGCACCCCTTCCAATCGACGACTTGAAACACAATCTGGTGGACTTGAGCACCAACCTTCCACCTCCGAAAGTGGACCTTCTAAATTTAGAGGTCTGGAAGGTACGGGGTGGGATCCGTTGATGTCAAAATTAAATTCTGATGATATTGAGTTAGTTCAGTCAGCTTGGCGTGAATCTACGTGGAAGACGTACGGATCGGCATGGAAGTCATGGGTCGAGTGGTGCAAACAGTGTGGGGTAAAAACCAATAGTCCTCGACCACATGAGGTGGCATCCTATTTGGGATTTTTGTTCAGGATTAAAAAATTAGCTTATCCAACTATTTTAGTGCATAAATCAGTAGTTATGTCATTAGCCGATCCGCAAGGTGAGAACAAAATAGGTGGGCATCCTCTTATTACATCGATTTTGAAAGCAATTAGTCTAAGAAAACAGAGGTTGGTTATTAAGCCGCCAAAGATCTGGAACATAGAAGATTTACTTACATGGCTGAAGACCCATCCTCCTGATAGGCAAAGCATCTTCCAGGTGTCGCGTTATGTGGCAATTTTGTTATTACTGGCTTCTGGTCGCAGAATTCATGATCTGACGCTCTTAAATATTGATTCAGATCATTGCACAGTAGATGAAACGTCTATAACTCTTTGGCCGTCATTCGGCTCTAAAACCGATAAGGTAAAATATCGTCAATCCGGGTGGTTGTTGCTTAGCTCAGGAGATGAGTTAGTTGATTTGGTGTTGTGGGTGAAACTCTTGATTGATATATCATCCCACAGAAGGAAGTCTCGCGACGATTTGTTTAGTTTGTTTATAACTACGCGCGGTGTAGTTAAACCAGCTTCTAGATCCATTATAGCTGGGTGGCTGAAGGAGCCATTTGAGGATTTGGGTATTAGTGACGGGCCAGGCTCAATCAGATCAGCAGTTGCCTCGTATGATTTTAATCAGAATGTCCCTCTTGATGCTATTTTACAGCGTGGGAACTGGCGTGGCCAAGATAATTTTTTTAAATACTATTGCAAGACTGTTGAAAAGCCTCGTGAGTTAAACAAGAATGTATTATCTACTTCTTTTCAGGCGATTTAAAGATATTAATTATAGTAGGTTAAGATGATGACCTAGTCTCATACAAGATAATGTTCACTTGTGATTGTGATACTATTCTTATGTAAATTGAATGATCTCATAAGAGTCTGATTCTTAAGTTTTGTTTGTTAATTGTTAACACAAAGTTACTCGTTATTCTTTAGTTGCTATGGACGCATAGTTTTTTATGTTTTTGATTGTTTTTATTTGCGAAGATTGCAAATATGTTAATACATATTGGAGGTAGTGGCTCCAATAAATAATTTAATAAATATAGACATTTGATTGGAGTTTAATTCGTCTTGTTTTATTTAAAAGTACCTAGATGAATTGGGGTTTTAAGTCAGTGATAGATCGAGTGGAGCCAAGGTATTGTCAACTAATAGATGCTACATCTAAAACTAGTCACAGTACGCTGCTCGTGCCGGCAGATAATAAACATTTCTCCGAAAGGTCAAGCCGAAGGCACAGAACTAAAATAAAACAGTTTTCCACCCCAAAGGGAAGAAAACAGTTATTTTAGGTCTTGCCGAGGCTTGACCTGAGCAAGGCCTTGCCGTCACCAAAGGCCTGCATTAGGCTTTATACTGGCCTAATGGGGAGAAGTACTGAGGAGCTACGGCTTGCGCTCGCATAGCGCCGCCGCGGCTGCCGGCACACCCCCCGCGCGGGGAGACGCCCCTCCCGCGCGTGCTGTCCTACTCTCGCAGACTAATCTCGCTCGGTAAGTTGACATGTGCATGAAAGAATAGATAGATAATCTCCGAAAGGTCAAGCCTCGGCAAGACCTAAAATAACTGTTTTCTTCCCTTTGGGGTGGAAAACTGTTTTATTACTCTGTAAACCTTTCCAGTAGCAAGAAGACTAAAATGATAATTAATATATACCTTCACGCCTATAATCCCAAAGCTACATAATTACCTAACTTTAAAAACTTTTTGATAATTCAGTAACCACATTTTGCACAAATAGGCTAAGATTATAAATAATAATTACCATAAAAATGATGGTCCATTAAGAATTTATCTTTATTTTTATTTTTAAAAATTTATCCTGCTGTGTTTATATTTAAAGTAAAAATAAATCAATATCAGGGGAAAATCATAGAATACCAACTACAGAATATTGTTAATATCAATTACACAAGTAGGCTTCAAAAGTTATCTACTTATAAATTATTTCCATGCTTTTTTATATCTATGATTATTTAGAGCTGACAAACACCATTCTGCTACAGCCAAATACAATAAGCAACTATTCTAATAAATACTATTTAGTTTCTCAGTAATATTGATTACCACAATATAAACAGCTGATTTTTCGTGTCATGCAGACTTCTAAAGTCCAGAGATGATTGTATCAATAGGCACATTAAAAGTTTGCTACAACTGAACACTAAGCTACATATAAACAATTTAAATACAAATAGGTATGTATATTTAAAAAAGTTGCTTATATCATTTTATCTAATCATATCTACACTAAGAAAGTCTGTAATCGTATGAAATACCGAGGCAATCGCTTAAGTGACGGTATCATTATAATGTTTTTAAATCGTATTGTATACACTTGCCTAAATTAGTCACAATGGAATGCGGCCGAGAGAAAGATAAACAATAATAATTGTGAATTCCCATACCTTGTCTCGAGAAACTCCTTTAGATTAGCTTACTTATTATATATCGTTCCTTTCCTTATCGCACTGTAAGGAAATAGACAAGAAATCGACATTAAACTGATTCATCAGCGCGCACTAATTGGATAATGTGTAAAGAGAATACAGCCACGTAAAACAACACACCAAACTCAAAAACTACAAATAACTTACATTGTCCAATAACTATTTACGAAACTAAATAAATAATAATGTTTCGAGGAAAGCTAGTCAGTCAAGTTGAGGAATATTACTACCGCACAGAGTAGACGAGACAGATGGACGCAAGCAATGAATAGCACGAACGGCACCGAACAACTATTAGTAAAGGCGTTCTTACATTCGGCGAACGCAGGCGAACATGAGTCAATATGCGTTACAATGTTAAAGGTGGGTTTACATGTACTGTAAGTACTTACATTGCTGCAACTTAGTTCTGCAACTTGGTCTATCATTGCTGCCACATATACGGTCTTCGGCAAATATTCATCTTGGCATGTCTTACTTTGACATAATAGGTAAAGAAAGAAAGGTTTAATTATATTGAATAAGTTGATTTAGTTAAGCGAATTGTATTTTTTATTTTTTTGTCTTAGGCCGGCCGCACTCATACGTTTTCCGAATGCGGAAGGGGCCGGCCTAAAGTGCTTTAAGTGCCAAATAAATCTCATTTCATTTCAAAAATACCTGAACACGAATATGCATCGCATTCTGCAGATGTGGTGGCAGCAGTATTATTAAAGCGGTGATAGACGGTCAAATAAGTTCGCGTACTTGCAGCTCGGCGATCTTACTCGCCTGTGTGTAATCCGAAGTACGCGTACCTTGAAACCGTCGAGTAAGTTCGTCGGCAATCCAACATGTTTGAATTTTGCTCATAGCCCGTCTTGGCTCGTACGTCTGACATAGCTGCGAGTAGCGAGCCACGATTTTCTTTCGGTAGTCTGTGGGTGAGGTGTGTGACATTTGTGTTGTGTTGTTTGTTTTTTTTAGATCTAAAATGAGTGATTATTAAAATGTGATATGATATAATTCCTTAATAACTCAAAGCTTCCTCTGTCGACGACATTTTGTGTTTGAAGTGTGAACAAGCTGTAACGTGTGTCACCGACTTGAGCCGAGCAAGTTCACGAACTTTAAAGGGGGTGATAAACGGTCGAGCTTTAAAATCGCGAACTTAAGCCGCGTCCGCTGTACAATGTTTTCGTGGATTTTAAACGTCAAAAATGTTTCGCCAATCAAAACAATACCCTATTTGTTTGCCGAAACTGACGGATAACATGTTAGATGTTTGAAAACATCAAAAACACGGCGCTGCGGAGTCAGCGGACGCGGCTTTACTCGGGTCGCGTCAGTGACAGACGCACGAGCTATATAATCGCGATCTTAAAGTTTGTGAACTTGCTCGGTTCGCGTCGGAGATACACGTTGAAGCTTGTGATTATATAGCTCGTGCGTCTATCACTGACGCGACCCGAGTAAGGTCGAACTTTTTAGATGGCGATTTTATAGCTCGTACGTCTATCAGCAGCCCTTTTACAGTGAAGCCAATCATGATAGCCAACACTGAAAAATTGGACCATTTTTATGTATTTTGTCTGTCTGCCTTCCATAAAATTACCCTTTTAATCTGTTTATCTGTGGTGTCACCAGTGGAGTGGAGTGTCATAACAATTTGGTTTAGAAAGAAATCGATTTTTTTACAGTTCAATTTTTAATTTTACTTTTAGGTACCTATATTACTGTTACAGAGTATGTGTTGATTAACACGGGCACTTTGTACCCCTAACGATAGTGAAGTTGGTGAGTAATCTTGTTTATAGAGGTTTCGGGCTATCAACAGCTGACGAGCAAAATATTAAAATACAACATCGAAAGCCTATCCGTTTGTTTCGCATTTTGTAAGGTCAAACTAGTTACTTCTGTTATATTTGAGCATCGATCTGTAACTTGTGAAGAACGCAGCACTGAGGTTGCGTAGGAGTATACGTTTTAAATCGCATAATGTTATAAATTAGTAAATAGATTATTATAGCATATAATTTAATATACCTTTCAAGTTTTACGGATAAGAATGATCGGATGAATATTCATTAATTATGAAGTCATTATTTGCAATGTTTGCAATGTACAATTAATTTAGGTATAATATTAGTAATATTTTTCGATTTTGATTATTTCGCACATATCTAAATTGTAGTTCTCCCTCAGAACCTTAGAAAAACTTATACCATTTTTGGCATTTAATTTAGAATTATTATTCTAATTATGAACATAGATTAACACAAGATTCCAATATCTCCTAAGATCATTCTATGTAGGCGAAACGGTGTCATGTTTTGGCGATTTCACGGCTGCCGGCTAGCGGTCACTGCGAAAGTGTTTAACTAGTCGTTATGTTATATATTGTTATGTATTTTAGTCTGTAAGGTATTAGTAAATATGGGCCTTGTAGCCTGAAATAAAGTTTATTATTATTATTATTATTATACATTTGAAGTTCTTTGATCAAATTTCAGATTCTTTCACTGATTACAATGAGTCCTGTGGAAAGTGTTCCAGTTGCTGTTCTGAATAGTGTTGATGACTATGTTGAATTACTCTATGATGATATCCCAGAGAAAATTAAAGGATCTGCATTAATATTGCAGCTTGCAAGGAACCCTGACAACTTGATTGAATTGGCTAGAAATGGTAGGTTATTATAATTATAATATAGTATAATCTTATTCTGGAGTTTGGGCAAGCTCTAGTTAATTTTTGGTAGTAGTTGCATGTGCATTATACTGTTAATATGGAACTAACCAATGCACTATCCTAAGTAACCCTGAGTTAATTTTAATTGATAGGACAGATTCGGAAGTGGAGTTAAGTATTCCACGATGATCCTTAGGGTCTAGACTATCAATCAGCAAAAAGGATCTGGAAAATTATTATTGCGGCAAGTTATTTTAAAATTACATAGGAACCAACCCACATCTATGGCAGGGATATTATTTTAAATCAGAAAAAGATCTAGTCCATATTGGTTGGTTTGTTACTGTTGAAAACAAGCTAGAACCAGTGTCACCTACGTGTCACACAAAAACATTTTTCTTAAAACGGATCCAACCAACTTAAGTGCTAATATCTCGAAAAGTAAGGAAAAAAAAACCGCCTTCAAAAAGCAAAAAATAACTTCATTTAAAATGGTAGGTAATAGGTCAGTCCAACTGAAGTCTGCTTTTGGTTAAAATATTGTTGGACGCCGACTTCAGTTGGACTGACCTATTACCTACCATTTTAAATGAAGTTATTTTTTGCTTTTTGAAGGCGGTTTTTTGTTTTTTTTAACTTTTATTTTATTTTACACTTTTTAGTGATCATAATTATACTGTTATGTTATGTAGTCCCACTTTAATTAATAGGAATTAATAAGAAACTATAGAACATTGAAATTCAATCTCGCCGCATGCAACGCCGTGGGAAAGTCATAGTCAAATACTTAAACATACATATGCTTCGTCATAGTCGCTCAACTATCTTAATCGAAATATCTTGTCGCCACCCTTGAAATATATACCGTTTAGGAGTTCCGGTGGCCATCTGTGGTTTTCATCATCAGTTCCACATGAAAAATACCAAAATCGCTATAGGTGTGCCTATAAATTTTGAAGAGTTCCGTCGATTCCTCATAGACTCCATCATCAAATCTTCATTATGATAAGAATGGGACCAAATGGGAAGCACCAGCTTTCAAACAAAAAAAGAATCTTCAAAATCGGTTCACCCAGTCGAAAGTTCTGAGGTAACAAACATAAAAAAAATAAAAAAAATAAAAAGAACATACAGTCGAATTGAGAACCTCCTCCTTTTTTGAAGTCGGTTAAAAACTGTGAATTATTTTTTACAAATACAAGAAAAACATTTTTCGGTCTTTTTCTCAATAGTATAATTTTGTGTAAAATAAATCTATCAATCATAAATCTATCATTGTTTAAATGCTCCGTGAACTTAAACCTGCAAATTACTCGAGTGCGAGTCACGGTGGATTGATGCCTTTTCCCTTAACTACGTCAAATTTTGGATTTTTTTTCTTTATTTACTTTACTCAAAAATAAAGTTCCTACTGTAAGATAAGTTTTGTGATTTTGTTTGCTGTGTTATTTAATCTATTACCTAATAACTGTTTGTTAAATATATTGTAAGGTTTAAAGCTCAAGCAGCAGGGTTTGAAAAAGAATATTTATTAATTTTAAATACAAAACCAGTCTAGTACAGTTAAATATGCATACTTTATACATTTTTTTACCTGTCACATGCTTGCCATAAATATAGTCATGGGATACACCAAAAAAAATAACTGCTTGTTTTTACATTTTTATTTAAAAGAATAGCCATTTTGAATAACTGCACTGTTTCCTTGACTTCAAAGCCATTGATGTAACTTTTGTTAAAATTAATGTTCTATAGGTTAAATGGTAGTTAAAAGCCTTAAAAACAACCCCCAAATAATTATAATGGATATTGAACATAAATTTTCCATTTATGCATAGTTTATCTTACCTAAGCTAGGTCTCTCCACACTGCGTCTTAAACCATATCATTATCATATTCTTTACAAAACCTATGGTTTCAAGTTAAGGTAGGATGGATGGTTGGGATGGATGGATGGAGCTGATGTGCTTTTGTTTAGTCCACCAGAGTAAATACTATTTAACCAAACAATTATATGTATATCCTTGCTTATGACATCCATGAACTTATTTCTTTAATAAGTTCATAGAGGTAGTCAAAACCTCGACATTGGTGAAATACAGCTCATTAAAACAAGGAGTGAAAGCCATTAATTTTATTAATGCTATATCCTAATATTATCTTAAAATTTACAGAAGCTTTATTGAGTGCACTTTCAAGAGTGCTCAGAGAAGAATGGAAAAGAAGCATCGAGTTGAGCACCAATATTGTTTATTCCTTCTTCTGTTTTTCGACCTACAATGAATTCCATCCAATCATAATTCAGTACAAAATTGGATCACTTTGCATGGATGTAATAGACTATGAACTTAAAAGATTTGACCAGTGGAAAGGAAAAGTTGAAGGAAAGAAACAAGTACTTACTCCTGACAAGGTCAGACGTTTTTATGTATGTTATTGCCTTCGATCAACAATACCAACTAGACAACGGGGTCAGCCCAAAAAATACTTCTTGGTTAATAACGGCTTACTTGCGGCGCGTGAGGTCCTAATTTTGATTAGTTCTGTTGACAGACAGCCAATGTCAACACGCATCACAATGCCACAATGTGCATTAAAATGTTGCAAAAATAATTATCGAAAAAGAAATGTATCGGTCGGACTGTCTTACTTTCGGTAAGTACATGTAGAATATATTATATTTCACACTTTACACTAAAATATTTCCATAAAATAACAATATTTAAACCTAAGCTAAAATGTTTGGCCAAGGTCGACCAATATACGGGCGAACATTTTGTTTAACGGAACATTAAATGCATGGAGTGGATTTTTATTATTGTACCACTACTGCGCCTCTATTCTAGGCAGTTTGTTTTCAACTCGGCCGCCATTACTGTCAGTAGATAAGAGCTATCAAAACGTTGACAATACGATAACAGGTCAAAGATGATTTGGTTTTAGTGTTGAATAGAGACGGGCGGTCTAGTAGCTCTCCATTCATTCCGCCCTGTTCTAACCTTAGTTGATCTAAAAGGGTATTTTAATCCTTGATAGAAATGGGACTGATTGGCATTAAAAAAAAATACTCAAAACTGTCGATTTTCTCGCTGACTGTATATTATATCAAAATCGGTAAATGTCGATTGTCATTACTTAAAAAGTTAGTAAAGGTCTCCTAAGAGCTTTTGCGCGTAGCAGCAAGGCATATAGCAGCTGCCTTTATTGCCCCATCTCAACTTTCCACCCTGTATATTCAAGCGGACAGAATTTAGCTTTGATTTTGTATGGGACTAGTTATCTAGTTGGTATTGTTGATTGAATTGGGAAGGGGGGTTGGGTTGGGATTATTGTTATGATTCGATAACTCTGATAATCATAGCGGATTTTTTTATTTAGAAATTACATTTTCTTTCTTTAAGTTACAGTAAAACCAGCCTATTTATAGTAGTCTAGTGTCTACCGCTTTCATTTAAACTGTCTGTCTTTCTGGGAAAACCTTTATATTGCTAGATGCCCAAGAGAGTGTGACAGTGACAGACAGCCGAGTATTGTTAATACTCCATATGGGATAAGGAAGTTCACCTATATCTATCACATTATCTATAATATTGATGCAAACATGTTTTTTTTGCTAGCCTTTTTTTGTGTCCCACTGCTGGGTAAAGGCCTCCCCTCTTTTTCGCCACTTGTCCCTACCCAGAGCCCACTCTTGCCCATCCCTCGCAAATAACTCATACATACATACATACTATGAATATTCTGGTTTTACTGTACTAAGTTACGTGTTTCTTCAGAATGAACCACCCAAGAGCCGCATCCCAGAGCCGAAGCGTCGGCCGAAGTCTGGCACTTGGGCAGTGGCAGATGTTAGTCTTCAAAAGAGCCGCTCATTAGTTTCAAGCTATCATGAAGACTTATGTAACGCATCTGATGAAAGTCTTTCTAAGAATGATGAGGAACAACTGAAAAGAAAATTAAAAACTCTTTCAAAAAGACAAGAGCAGCTACTCAGAGTGGCTTTCTACATGCTGCTTAATGTTGCAGATAATGTTAAAGTTGAAGAAAAGATGCATAAGAAAGATATTGTGGGGCTCCTCATTGGGGCAATGGAGCGGCATTCTAACATTGACCTGCTCATACTTATTGTATCATTTCTGCAAAAACTTTCAATTTTTGTTGAGAATAAAAATAGCATGGCATCTAAAGGCATTATTGAGAAATTGGTACCTTTGCTTGACTCTCCTAATGCAGATTTAGTGAATGTCACACTTAAACTATTATTCAATCTAACATTTGATACAAAACTTCGTAATAAATTGGTTAAAATGGGTTTACTTCAAAAGTTCATCAACTTTACAAGTAAGTTTTTTTTTTTGAACAATAACATTAATTAGTTTAAAACAAAAACTGTTTATTTCTTACACAAAAAACACATACATTATTAATTTATCTTAACTTGTAATCTTAAATTAATCAAAGATTTTATCAGTTAAGAGTATACATGAGTTCTACGCTTTGTTAGTAATACTACATTTTACAATGACTACATGTTATAATGACTGACAATGTATAACTCTCAAATTAATGTTTTTCAGGTGATGATAAACACATAAACTTGGCAATGAAGATTCTGTACCACTTGAGCATGGACGACAGGGTTAAGTTAATGTTTACGCAATCAGATTGTGTTAAACTGGTAAGTGCATAATATTTTCGTGGATATTATTTTTTTACATTTGAAATGTATTAAAAGATACTGTCAAATAAAGTAATATAACTTTGAGTCAAGCTTTTGCTGCCGACTGTACTTTTATTTGCTCAGTCATTTGCTTATGAGACCAAACTAACCGGCTATTCCCAGTTGTCTGCACTCCTTTGTTCGTACTGCGGACAACTGGTTTTTTTAAAATGAAAATTCCCAGTTATCCACATCTAATTTCTAAGGTGCGACAACTGGGATTTTTTTTTCCAGTTGTCCATCCCTCTTTAGTTTGACTCAACTGTGTTAGTTTTTACCCGACTGCGTCAGAAGGAGGGTTATGTTTTTCGAGCGTATGTATGTATGTATGTAAGTATGTATGTATGTATGTATGTAAGTATGTATGTATGTAAGTATATATGTATGTAAGTATGTATGTATTTATGTCTATTTCTGGGCACGCTCTGCAGCCGAAATGGCTTGACGGATTTTAACATACGAGGTGTCATTCGATTCGTCTTAATAGGCTATTTGACTAATTTTAGAAAACCTTTTTAAATGATTCTTTATTACATAAGAAGCACACTACATTGATATTTCCGTGACATTCTACTGTATTATCAATAAAAATCTATGTTAAAGTTTAAATTTTCAAAACCGCGCTTAAAACGATGTTTCTATCATGGCGCTGGCCATATGACAAGTGTGACGTCACACGCAAGTAAACAATAAAAAATCATTTGAAGAGATATGCCCTTATGATCTGTGGTTACTTGCGTTTGACGTCACCAGCGAGTAACCACAGCTACAAAGCAATCACATAGCGTTTCTGCCACAGATAAAATTTCAAAAAATATTACATTTTTTTCGTGTAATTTCCAAAAAAATATACATAATTTAGTTTAAAATAAAGTGAAATATGTTGTTTTACGCTATTATCTAATAGGATGACCACAATTTGTAGTGTATTTTCAATGTTGTCAAATAGCCTATTGCCGAAGTGACATAGGGCATATAATATTTCTACACGGCGTCCGCGAAAAAAATATGGAGAAGGAATAAAAAAAAACATTTTTTTATTATAACAATATGGGTATCAAATGTGTCGACACATATCAAAAGTGACTAAATCCACTTTTCATTTTTTTCGAGTTGTTAATGCTATCGGATAAATAATAAATATATCTTTATTATATATAACACAGAAAATCATATATCTTTGTAAATTTTGAATAAAACTAATTTAAAGTTCATGTAATTTTTCAAACTTGGTTAAATCCATCTTGTCGTTCAAATCAAAACTAGATAAATCCATTTGAACCAATCAGAAGGCGTAATTTTCCCAAGATGGCTGTCAGTTAACTTCGAATATCCAGTACAATTATTTCAAACATAGTTTAATCCATCACATGTTTTTTCAAACTTGGCCAAATACGAGACAGGTAAATCAAACCTGGTTAAATCCAAATTTAAAATCCATTTTTTGCGCAATATCCATCTTCTACAATCAAAATTTAATAGGCTTTTGATTTTTTAGGTAGTCCGTCATATTAAAATACTGTTTTAAGCATCCTAGCAATAAAATCAGGATCAGAAACGGTTTTTCACGATTATCTCAAAATAAAGTTCGATGGAGTTAGCCACGTTTGATATGTATCGACACAAATGACAGCTATTAAAATAGCCCATTCCAAATATATATACATTACAACACTTTGATGCCACCACCATTTTGACTGGAAAGTCAAAAAATACGTTAATGTTAAATAATAAACAATAAACTCCTTTTGCTAGAAAGAGAGTTTCGCTTGTAATTTGTCACTTGTATGTAGCTTCGCGACATTAAAAAATCGAGCTTCAGAGCTCATTTATATCGCTTAGGGCCGATTCAACCAAACTGGAATAAGACTTAATCCGAGATTAGTCCATACAAATTCATCGTTTAATCTAGGTATAAGACCTTATTCCTGTTTGGTCGAATCCGCCTTTAGTAATAATTAATTAAACCACTATTTTATTAATAAAAACTAAAAAGAGTGTAATAATTTAAATTATTTAAAAAACAAAAAACCACACTGCAATAAAAAAACAACAGAATAGCGAAAAACAAGCTCAATTTTTTTAAGAGCAATGTACTTATTGATATTTTATAACGATTTAAATTTAACTTATATTGGAAAAGATATTGCGGGGTAATTTGCTCGTCTGTGGTAGGTACAGTAGCGGCAAATAATATATCATACTAGAGGGCGCCCGCGACTTCGTACGCGTAGAATTAGTTTCCCGCTACTCCCCCCATTTCTTCCCGTTGGGGGTAGATTTTCGGAAAATCCTTTCTTAGTGCTCACTTGCATCATGAAAGGAACCCCTGTACCAAATTTCAAGTTTCTAGGTACAGTAGTTTGGGCTGTGCGTTGATATGTCAGTCAGTCAGTTTTGCCTTTTATATATATAGATTTGTACTTACATCTCATACGATTACCTACAAATGTGAATCACCGAAATTGACAACCAATCAAGAACTATTATTGTTGACTTAATTGTATTGCTATTATTCAATTCGTTAACTGATTAAACAAGGTTCAAAATGGTATATAACAAATGTTTGTACCTATCGTAGTTTAAAAAACTTTAGTTCTTACTTATTTAAAAAACCTTTGCCGACGCGTTCATACAAAATTTACGAGATTTGTAAGAACACGTCAGGAATGGTTATAGAATGAGATCAAAAATCGAATGTTTTATGCTCCTGAACTATTGCACCGATTTAAATGAATTAGGTGTCTTATAATTTTATAAGGGTGCGTAAAACTAGTCGCCAGACGGGTTTCTAACTTTGGAATTGTTTGATAGTGTTCTTATTTTCCTTGTGATTTATTATTTTTAGCTGACGGACATGCTTCTGCTGAACGTGAGCAGCGAGGGCGGCGCGGGCGGCGCCACGGACGTGCTGCTGGCGCTGTGCGTGAACCTGGCGTGGTGCGCGCGCGCCGCGCAGCAGATGGCCGCCGAGGGCCGCCTGCGCGAGCTGCTCACGCGCGCCTTCCGCCACCAGAACCCGCTGCTCATGAAGCTGGTCCGGAACCTTTCGCACCACGAACAGACCAAGACACTCTTTGTTGTAAGTGTCGCTGCATTGGATCTACGCTAACTGAGCTCGCTTTTGAACACGTACGTGTCGACGGGGATAAAAGTTCCGTGTGCTCATCTGCGCTATCTCCGTACAAACCAAATTTCACATCGATCAGTTGAGGCGTTGAATCGTGAAGACGGAATGAACAAACATACTTTATTTAGCAGTAATATTAGAATGTCAGAATTGGGCTACATAAGTCATGATCATCATCATCTCAGCCCACAGCAGACCAGTGGCTGGACATAGGCCTCTCCCAAGGCCCGCCATACAACCCTGTCCTCTGCTTTGCGCATCCAGTCAAATCTTAAAACAGGATGGCCGCAACTCAGCCAAAATAACACACTGTGAGTCGCTTCCCGCCCCACCTGAATAGATCGTCTCGCCATCTGGCCGAAACATAGGTATGAGGTATTTTAGTAGGGGAGCCGTATTTAAGCGTAACGCAAGGGGGTGGGAGGGTCACAAATTTGCAAAAAAAAAAACGTGACCTTGACTTTCTCGAGCGCGCTCGTTTTTTATTTTATTTTGAAGGAAATAGTTCAAAGATGATAGAGAAAATATATTCTGACGATTTCCATAAGCCGAAGTATCAAAAATTATCATTAAAGTTTAGTTAAGTTAAGTTGAGGCGTTTAGTGTTAAGTGTAGCTGCAGTAAAGCACTCCGCGTCACTCTTTCTTATAGGTTGCAAGCCCATCGTCTGTCAATGCTACAAGCCTTCCACGGGAAGACATGAAGTGGTACTATTCTAAGCCGGCAAACACAAAGCTAAAAAAAATAGTAACATTTTGCTAATTTTTTTTCAGAAAATTTATATATGAAAATTAAAAGAAATAATTTTTTTTATTTACATCCTTCTCCGTGCATTTTTTTTACTCATTAATTGATTTATTAAAAAAAATATTTTTCAAACTGTCTGATTAAGAAAACCACTCCAAATAATCGTCAGATTATGGGTCAGTACATCTTAGACATCAAGCTGAACCATCTATATAAAAATCTGACGCGCTCGAGTTTTTCAATATATCGTTTTTTTTTTGCATTTTCATAAAGCCGCCTAGTGCTTGCGTCACGTCCGAATCGTCAGTCTTTGCAATGAGAGGTTCTTTCGGGTTCACTTAACATCCCTTCTGTAAATCTAACGCGCTCGAATATATATATTTTTTTCCAATTTTCAACCCTTCCTTACGGCTACCCCCACCATGCAAACCGGCAGATTAACCTGCCTCCGTTATCAGAGACACGTGGGAGTTATACACTATCAAAATCTGACGCGCTCGAGTATTTCCGTTTGACTGTTTTTCTTTACATTTTTGAAATCCTGTACACGCTTCCCCCACCGCTGAAAGGATACACATCATATCACCTTCCTTTCTACCATCTAATCTTCAAAATCTAATAGGTCCCATAGGGTAGGTAGGTAGGTGTTGTATGACGCTCGAGTAAATCCCCAATTAGCACCTTGGGCTCCCCTACTATTATTATTGAGTATTATCAGAGATCCCAAAGAGATTCAAAGTATATAAGTAGAGTCATCATGACTAACAGCGTAATATGGATTTGTCGCAAGTTAAGGGTGAAATGAATAGGTAAGGTTTGTTGTTGATTACTGTATGTGGTGACAACAAATGAATTGTTGTCACCACATACAGTAAGATCATGGTTAAAAAAAATAATGATGTATGTATTTGTTCAGGAATTCGTGGGGGACATAGCGGGCGCGGTGACGAGCGAGGGGGCGGGCGAGGAGTTCGTCATCGAGTGCATCGGCACGCTGAGCAATGTGCTCGACTTCAACCGCGGCATCGACGTGCACGCCGTCGTCGAGCGCTACCGCCTCGTGCCCTACATTATGAACGTTCTCGACCCAAGTGAGTGATTAATGTTTACCATTTACTACGTCTACGCTGTCCATAAAAACTATATCATAAATAGTAGCTTAGCTAGGCCTTGTTTCGGCGCGTGTATGTGTAAGGGCCCCGCTACACGCTCAATCATACTTGCGCAAATTCCAATTTGCACAAGCAAGCATGTGCTTTACACGGCCGTTTCTTTGGGCGGGGCTCCTGCTTCTAGGTGGTTTTGCCCTTCGGGCATCTGAAGAAACCTAACGAACCTAACCTACCTACTTTTACAACCACAGTTAGTATTTAGTGATCAAAAGTAGGTTCACTTTTTGAGGGTCGGGTCCCGTTGGCCTTACTTGCATTTAGCCTTGGCGAGCAGAGCACCTTAGTTGTATTTTGTCCGGGTAGCAAAATGCCTTGGTCTGTAAAACGCCCTCATTGCTATAAGGCATAGTATAGACGGAATGACTTGGCTGTAAAACGACTTAATATCATAATGTTCTAATAGGCAAATGGTCTCGATAATCTTCACATATCAAGATAATACAATCAAGACCTAACACAATTGAGTCATTCTGCGTACTGGTGCATTTCACGACCTAGACGTTTTGCTAAGTAAGTCTTCTTGAAACTAAGACAATTTCGTAACCATGGAATTATATAACCAAGTCATTTTGCATACTTGGTCAGTATACTACTGAGCCGTTATGCTCGCTAAGGCTAAATGCAAGTAAGGCCAACGGGACCCGACCCCTTTTTGACTAGTAGGACCAATTAATACAACCAAGAGGAAGTCACTCTTTAGACGGCAAAACGTTATATCGCACAATTCCAATTACATCCAATTCCAATTTTTGCTCAAACCGTTTGGGCATGCAAGTCATTGCGTGTACCCGGGCCCTAAGTGCATCGTTTTATACGTTTGATTGAAGTTGTCCTGCTATCGGTGGAAAGGGCAACAGATGGACTTGTGTACTCTAAAGGACCTCAAATCCGTCTTGGCCGTTACATAAGTCGTTCTTCTGCCTCCTTTCGGGCCCCTGCAACAATGTTCTATATTATCTATGTTCGTAACTGCAGAATATAAGACGAGCGCTGTCTTTTTAGGTTTCCGTACCGGAAAGGTAGCCCAACGAGACCCTATTAATATGCCTGCGGTGTCCGTCCGTCCGGCCTATTTTTTTTTATTGGTCTACAAACTAGATGGTACAAAAATACTATTTTAAAATTTAAACCTTAAGACTACACTACATATCTGTACGTCCTAAAACAGTAGTTGTAGTTTCTACTTGAGTTTCTTACGGCGCTTCTTCTCCGCAATGCTCTGGTAGCATAAAACAAGTAGCGTGGATTCCACAATGGGGAACAATACTCGAGGCTACTTCTTACTACACAATTGTACAACAATATTATGAATTTAGGGTCTTTGAAAGATTTGAGCTGCCTAATTACCAGGGATCGGAAATTCGGATCGATATTTACCTAAACTTTCGCGGCGGCGTTGTTGTTCAGTTCTATGGAGGCGGACTCAATCATTTAATTCATTAATAAAACTCCCAGGATTTCTAAATAAATAATTTACGCCAGCATAAATTCATAATTAAGTATTTATATTAACTATTTGAAGTTATTTTCCATGTATAGATTTACCAAATTTTATTTAATTTACCTGTAACTTATTGACCTAACGAATTTATAAGAGCAAAACGGAACGTTTTATCCTGCATGTAAAATAATAATAATTAGTAACGTTTTGTAGAATCACGGAATCCCGGAACTGATATTATTAAAATAATATTTTTAAGAAGCCGACGCCATGTTCGCCTATCTTTTTCCGGGATTTTGCCAACTTTAGGTAAATATCGATCCGAATTTCCGATCCCTGCTAATTACCAATCCTGAAAGTTTTTAAGCTTTTTTTAACTATGTTGTCTATGTGTTCTTTGAACTTAAAAAGCTATGAATTAGAACTCCCAGGATACGAATATAAGTTACCTCTGTTAACATTGTACCCTTTGTTTTTTTTTCTAGAAAATTTGATTTAATAGCGTTTGCCGATATTGAAGGTCATGAAATTTAATTGACACTATTTAGCTAGTTTTTCGACATTATCCTGCAGGCGCCTTACATTTTCAGAATTTTCTATAATTTGGTGCAATTTAAGGTCATCTGCGTACATCTTAAAGCGAATCTAGTATTTTCGCAAGGTCATCGACATAAATTAAAAAGAATAGGGGACCCAAGTGCGATCCTTGTGGTACTCCTGTAGGAATGGCAATAACACGATATTTATAGCCGCGAAGAGCCACGTACTGAAACCGATTTTTGAGATAAGACTCACACCATCGCAGCAGGAGCCGAGAATACCCATATGCTCGATTTTGCTGAGAAAAATGCAATGGTTTATTATGTCGAAGGCCTTGCTGAAATCAGTATAAATAGCGTGCACCGCTTTACCTCCATCAAGTACCACGGCAATGTCATTTACGTAACCCACCAGGTTACTCGTGGTCAATCTACGTCCTAACTTTAAGGAGCGTATCTTTACTAACGGATTCACACATTTTTTTAAAGAAAACGAAATAATAAAGGCGGTCCCCATTGATGAAACGATTTGTTCAACGTATTTGTTTGTATCTTAAAAACGGTAAAAGAAACAAGCGTTAACTAAACTAAGAATGTGTATAGTACAAACCCTGAAGAAAAATGGTCAAGTGCGAGTTGGGCTCGCGCTGATTAGATTCGAAATCGAATTCAAACCGGAATATTATAAATACCTACTGTGCAGCGGTACGGAACCCTCGGTGCGTGAGACCGACTCGCTCTTGACGGGATTTTTTTATTTGGCATTGTTTTGATGAAAAAAGAAATTTAGTGTGTGTTAGTATTCCACTGCTGGCCAATATACAGGTTGGAAAAAACTTACGCCACATGAGCGGCAACTACCTTAAATATTGGAAATATAGGTAGTGCCACCAGAGTTGAGGTCACGCACACAACTACATGTCATGTAATGACGGCGGGATTTTGAAATTACTGTTCTTTTTTCGTAGCGATAGCAAGTTCAACAGTGAATTGCAAGATAGACCAAAAAGTTTCTTTAAACTATTTTGATAAGTATTATTTACAAAAATACATCAAATTCTAACGAAACAGAAAATAAATGATGTTGATCTATCTTATTTAAATATTTATAGATACCTATTCAAATACTTTTATTTAAAAAAATGGGTTATACTTGTATGATTAAATACAGGTCAGATATGCATAGGTAGTAGTAGTAGTCACCTATTTCATATTGGAAATTACGTTATAATATGTCGGATAGTTATAAAGAATTCACAATAAGATCGTCAGTGTTATAAAATATAAATGAAAAAAGTAAAAATCAAATCATGTCAATGTGTACAAAAGTAATATTAATAATGATCAAAATAAAAAGAGTAAAAAACAAAATAAATATAGCTCAAATGATACAGTCATAAAATGTCATTAGTACAATAATATTAAATATGTCAAAATGCAGAATGTCAATAAAAGTTTTCGTCACTAACAGATTTTTAAGTCGGCGACCAAATTTCTCACCCGAAGATTTATTTTTAATGTCTCCGTGTAGACACTCATAGAAAGCCTATTACGCGCGGGTTTTTGTCGAGCAGCGCCAGCCGCCGCGGCACACGCTGGAGGCGGCCCGTTTGCCGGGTGACCCTGCCGGGGATTTTCACACGTTTGAATTTACGGCATTTTGGAAATTCGTTTGCCTTAACCGGGAATCGAACTGGTCGATTATGACAAAATAATAAAGTATGGTTTTTACGGTCTTTATTTTATTTTAAGTTGTATGTGTTGTAGATATACATGATTACTTGATCACTATCAATGACGCTTTCGATCTGTATCATATCATAAAACACGACTATTGTTTTGTCATATTTCACCATATCGATTCCCGGTTAAGGAATAGGTTTTTTTTTTAAAAATCCAATAATGCAGTGTTTAAGTCTACTTCTACTCCTTTGCGTAGAAATTGCTATTTCCAATATTTAAGGTAGTTGTGGCATTCGTTTTTTCCACCCTGTTTATTATGTGTATGGTTCAGACAACAGCAGCGACCCGTCGCTGGTGCTGGAGGGCGTGGTGCTAGCGGGCGCGCTGGCGGGTGAGGAGCGCAGCGCGGCGGCGCTGGCGCGAGCGGGCGCGCCCGAGGCGCTGGTGGCGCTGCTGCGCCTGCGCCAGGCCGACGACGAGCACGTGCTGCAGACCGCGCTCGCCTTCCGGCAGCTGCTCGCGCACCCGCTCACCGCCGAGTACCTCGTCTCGCGCACAGGTGCTCCCAACACATGCCCATTGTTCCGGGGTGGGATTTCCTATGTGTTAATCCAGGATATAAGCTATCTCTATTCTAAATTTCGTCCAAATCCGTCCAGCCGTTGCAGCAAAATAAAACCTCCCTTTACCCCCTTAACCCTCTTTTACCCCGTTCAGGGGTAGTTTTTTCAGGGGTACATTATATCAAAAATCTGTGAATGTTGATTTTCATTACTTAAAAAGTTAGTAAAGGTCTCCTAAGAGCATTTTCGCGTAGCAGCAAGGGATCTAGTAGCTGCCCTTACTGCCCGATCTCAACTTTCCACCCTGTATGTACGAGGGGTGCTCAATAAGTTTTTAGAATCGGTGTAAAAAATAGGAGATATGTAAATCATTATATTTTAATTGGAATTTGCACACTTTCTATATTTGTGAACATTCATTAACGTCATTTCAAAGTTTTATTTTACCCCTATAAAAATATTTTTTCTTTTGGCGGTCAAATTTTGTACCTTTACTAAGTTATCATCAGCTTGTGATTTTTATGTAGTTGTTTTTGAACATTGGTTAATGAGAGGTAGTAGTCAAAAGTTAGGGCTAAATAACAGGGGGAGCGGTTATAATTTCTGAACTTAGGTCGGAGAGCAGCACCCTTGTGAATTAGATGTCTCTGAAGCATAATTCCTGCCGAAAATGTGTCTTTTTCAAAAAAGGACATCCGGGTTTCATACATTTTTGGTCCAAATATTTAAGTGCCGGCCAAAGAGAAATAATGCTATATTATGTTAGAACTTGTCTATCTGAGCATTTATTGTCATGGCACTAAAGTTGTATGGTCAATGACCTTGGTTTCATTTTAGTTTTGAAATTATTTTTTTCGGTTAATTAAACTAACAAAAACAAATGAATGGTTCTACCATCACTTGACATTTAAACTTATTTTGGTAAGATACGGTGGCTTCAAACCTATTTTTAACAAGAGTATCATGTATTGCGTGTATTTGTGTTTTTTTATAAGTAAACAAAGAAATCATCTACATATATCATGTACATTGTATGGTATTAGTGCAAAGTAGCCATGAGCTACACTTTCCCGCTTATGGCTTGTGAATATTATTGTTGTTCCATACGATGGTGATTCTTTATCATTGAATTAAACGAAGATACGCCTGCATATATATATATTATTTATTTAATTATTTTCTCTAAAATTAAACTCGTTGCAGGTCCTCATAAAACCATGAATATTGGTACTACAGCTTTGGTGCCATAATAATAAATGTTCAGGTGGACAAGTTATAATAAAATATAGCATTATTTCTTTTTGGCCGGCACTTTCGTATTTGGACCAAAATGGATGATGTCCTTTATCGGATAGGCCTTTTAGAACGGCGGGACTATAAGATATATTCTCCCTAGTAGAGCTATTTCACCCGAGTTCTAATTACAATGTTTGTATGTACCTGTTTTAGAAGCTCCAGCTTATCTTATCGACCTAATGCAAGATAAGAACGTGGAGATCCGAAAAATGTGCGACTCGTGTCTGGATATTATATCCCAAATGCAGAACGACTGGGCAGCGAGGATTAAGGTACAGTCACAAGATTTAATTTGGTACCCACCTTAGGTCCAAAGTCAATCTGACATTCTTCAACAATAAGGTTAAGTTTCCTAAAAGTTACAATGACTTGACACCCCTAATGACATTAACGACTTCAAGCATATTTTTCTTGAAATGGGTCCTAAATTAACGCTCGTAACCGTATGTTTAGTTCGATAGCCTTAACAAAAAAACCGCCTTCAAAAACGCAAAAAATAACTTCTTTAAAATTGTATATACCTAATAGTCCAACTGAAGTCGGCGAGCACAATATTTTAAACAAAAAGCCTACATCAGTTGGACTATGGTAAGGTATTTTTTGCGTTTTTGAAGGCGATTTTTGTTTTTTAAAACATTTATTTTATTTTATACTTTTTAGTGATCATAATAGGTACGCTGTTACGTAGTCCCACTTCTGAGTTGATATGAAACTCTATGTTATTTCACACGCGCAGCAAGCAACGCCGTGGGAAAGTCATAGTGATATTTCAACAAGTAAATATTCTTCGTTGTAGTCGCTCAACTATCTTAATCGAGATAATCTTATCGACACCCTTAAAATAGGTACCGTTGAGGAGTTCCGGTGGCCATCTGTGGTCTTAATCATCAGTTCCATTTCACCAAGTGATACTTTCTGAATGCAAATGCTAGACTTGTTACTAAAAATACTAAAATCGCTATATGTTTCCCTAAAATATTTGAGGAGTTCCTTCAATTCCTCACTGATCCCCTCATCAGATTCAGATTTGGTGACAATGGGACCAAAATGAAGTATACTCTATCACCAACAAATATTTTTTTAAGTCGGTCCACAATTGACGGAGTAATTGATGAACATACATAAAAAAAATACATACAGTGGAACGTATAACCTCCTCCATTTTTGAAGTCGGTTAAAAATATTAAAATAGAGAATTCTAAGGACAATCCGCATATACCGGGTGGAAAAAAACGAACGCCACATGGACGGCAACTACCTTAAATATTGGAAATAGCAAAATCTACGCAAAGGAGACTTA
This sequence comes from Acleris cristana, assembly GCA_948252455.1. Classification (NCBI taxonomy): domain Eukaryota; kingdom Metazoa; phylum Arthropoda; class Insecta; order Lepidoptera; family Tortricidae; genus Acleris; species Acleris cristana. The sequence continues at coordinate 9,660,405 of OX411773.1, forward strand.
CATTTATTTTTTTAAACAATTATTAATGCATTGCCGTCCATGTGGCGTTCGTTTTTCCCACCTTGTATGTAAAAATGAATCCCTATTTCCCTTGGTCACGCCGTAACTCGACAATGGTTCGACCGATTTGTTTTTTTTAGGGTTCCGTACAAAAAAATGAAAAATCGGACCCCTTATAGGATCACTCGTGCGTCTGGCTGTCTGTCCATCTGTCACAGCCAATTTGCTCCGAAACTACTCAATCGCTGAGTTGAAATTTGGTACACATAATGTAAAATAAATAGTTTTGATTTTATTCATGAAAGACGAAAATTTACCATTTCATCTCCCTGATCTCCGAAACTACTGAGCCTATAATTTTGAAAAAAATATATACAAAATGTAGTTCATTGCTTGTAGATTACAGGAAAACCTATAAGAATTCGTTAAAAAAATACGTTTGTACGGAACCCTCTCCACGCGAGTTTAACTCGCACTTGGCCGGTTTTTTGTTGTGTTCTTAATTACAAGGTTTGTAAGAAAAGAATTACACCCGGATGGCGCCGGACATGAACAGCTGGTCTTTTATGAATTCCATTTCCAGTTTTAAAAGCTCTGCATACTTGAAGATAAATAAATATATAAAATGCCTAAGACTCCGAAACATAATATACGTGCTACCGGAATTGCTCTCGGCCACTAGATTTATAACTTTGGAGCTGATCGCAACATTTTAAGGGTGGAAGGACCTTCTGCAAGGTCCGTCCGGATCGCTACCACCAACTTACCTACACTAACGTGCCGCCAAACAGCAGTGTTCGCATCGTTGTGCTCCGATGCGGGGGTCAGACAACCGGTAAAACGACTAGCATAGAGGCATTCCATTTAAATTTCGGGGTTGGCAACGAATTTGCAGTCTTGAGATTGTCATCGGAAGATTGCAATCTTGAGGTTCAAATGGCTTTTGAATCCACTTACCATACGGTGGTCACCAACAAACTTTATTGTCTACTGTACCTCTAAAACTGATAATAAACTCACTATCAAAAAATGAGTCCAAACACGACGGATCTACTATGAGCTATTGAGGAGTTCCTATGGACACCTTCTGTCTCAATCAACATACCAGCTTGTCTGCTGCACATCAAAAATCCGGCCAAGTGCGAGTCGGACTCGCGCACGAAGGGTTCCGTACAATATTAGCCAAAATCGGCAAAAAAACACGTTTGTTGTATGGCAGCCCCCCTTAAATGTTTATTTTATCATCTGTGAAAATTTCAACTGTCTAGGTATCACGGTTTATGAGATACAGCCTGGTGACAGACAGACAGATGGACAGCGGAGTCTTAGTAATAGGGTCCCGTTTTTACCCTTTGGGTACGGAACCCTAAAAACAGTGTCGTAGCCCATTAAACATGGAAGATTTATACAAGTGCGGGCTTGGATTTACACATTACCTTGTTTTAATTCCTTAGATAGGTACTACGGTCTACTAAAAAGAGATTTATCCACTTCTTCGTAATAAGGTCCAAAAGTGGATACATCTCTTTATAGTAGACTGTATGATAATAAATGTACAAATGGGTAATAAAAAAAGTAATATTGAAAAAATCAGGTTCTATTTTTGATAATCATACCAAATTAGTACATTGTAGCCCAGGTACAGAAAGTAAGCAATAGATGGACGAGTTAGTTCGCGGGCCGAGCCGCAGGTGAGGACCGCGAAGATACGAGTCCATCTATTGCACTTTCTACCGAGGCAATACTATGTGCTTTTCACGCCTAATGTAAGGAAATAAAACAGGTTAGGACATAATACACAGTTTAATTAAAAGTAATATTGATATTTGAAAGTTCATCAAAGTAGGTCAGCATTACGCTTTCAGAGAAAGAGTTCGTTTTTTTATTTATTTGCCATGCTTTGAAATTTTCATACACTTTCTGATATTTGCGACGGGATTTTATTGGCAGTAAATTCCGAATTACCGACTTTGCCGTATCCTGAATTTCAGGCGGTGTAAGATCCATATCTGTACTTGTATCACTCATTTTTGTTGAATATCGTACAAATTTCCAATCAAAAGTTCAAAAGTTTAGCGTTTGTTTCCAATTAAAAGAACAGAAGTAATTTTCATTCCCGCCTTTTTAACTTTTTTAATTTTTACCTTATTTAAAGATGCAAAGGCGTTTTTCACGTACGCCTTAAAAACTTACATAAAAACACGTTTACAATCGCAAAAATACACTTTCACTGAGCGGATTTGACGTTTTAATTTTTTAATTAAACGTTCTAATGTCATATTTGTCAAACATTTTTTTATTTATTTCCGAACGAGTTACTAATGTCATAAATAACCGACCAATAGCAGAGTAGAAAGTAAACTGGTCTAAAAACACTCCATTTTACTTTGCAACTCAACATTGTTGGACTGTTTTTGTGTTGTACTACTAAGAGCAACTTTCTATTCTGATTTCGATCCTTCTTTGGCCATATTTCCGAGCAGTGGCGTGAAAAATATATTTTTTTAGTTTTTCCCTTAGAATGGTTAGTAAAGTTCAATTATATAATACGAGGGAAATGAATGCTATAAAACTAATTATGTTTCATACTCCGTAAAGCATACATGTTTTCTGATGTCGTCAGGTGGAACGTTTCCGCTGTCATAACGGACAGTGGCTGTCGGTAGTGGAGAGCCTGGGCGCGGAGGGCGGCGCGGGCGACGCGCCCGACGACCTGCCTCCATACCTCTCCGCCGAGTACCTCACGACGCATCGCCTCGCTACGTCGGGTCAGTACTGCGCGGAGCATTTTGTTGTATGGGAGTCGTAACCCCTAAATAAACAAGCTTTGATGACTACGACCAAGAGCTAGTCCCAAACTTGAAGTAATTTCATCAAAAACATTTTGTTTTCTCAGAATACTTCACAGGGTTTTTTTGGAATATACAACATTTTTATCTATCTGAAACAATGTGAACTGTAAATGCGTGAAGCATGCCATTGACTGTCTACAATTTGTATGCCTTGCGGCACAGCGCAGTGAAACAGCCGTAGAATAAGACCTGTATACAGGGTGTACAATCCAAATGGGTCAGTATGGAGAAGTCGGAAACTATGAGAGATAGCGAGATCTGTTCTTAGGAACCATGACGTCGATTTTAGATTTAATAATAATTAATTTAATATTAATCCCGGTTATGTATGAGAGTTAATAAAAAAGTTTGAATGTAATTATTATTAAATCTAAAATCGACGTCATGGTTCCTAAGAACAGATCTCGCTATCTCTCATAGTTTCCGACTTCTCCATACTGACCCATTTGGATTGTACACCCGGTATATTACCCACCTGTGTTGAACAAATAAAAAATACTATTACTATTCATAATAGGTTAGCATATTTTGAAATACATCGGCGCTTAGATCCATTCGTTGGTCCTATATGAACCTTTTTCGGAAGAACCGGAGCGTACATATGATGCCATGGGCGTATAGATATAAGTTCCTTCGACTGTACTATCAGTACTATAAGTTTCGTATAGAATATAGTAATGAAACGAAATCTTCACGCGATGAGTGCGCTTCAAGACGACCGACGATTGGCATACGGTGTAAGTGTACTTGCTCGCGCGGCGACGACCTCCTAGCTCTTTCACCAATTAAGGTTCTGAGCACGTCAGCATAATTGACAATTATGCTGACGTGCTCAGAACCTTAATTGTCGTCAAGAATAATTGGTACCATAACTGCCTGACAGGATATAACGGTATTTTTTGTACCTAGTTGACGAGAAATATTTTTTTTTTCATATTGTCTCCATCAAAAAATTTCAGGAAAATATTAATAACTCATCAGTTTTTCTTTCGAATTGACTGAAAATAATTTTCCATGGTTACAAGCCTTAGAAATTTCGAGCAAAAAAAATTTTTTTATTGATAAAATTTCGATGCTTTTTTTTTAAATTGGCTCCTGGTGGAGAAATTTCGAATATGTCAAAAATCAGAAATAATAGTTACTATAACCATCTGCGATGTATTACGGTTTGACGAGTATTTTCAGAGAAATACCCGTTTTTCTTATATTCTACATACAAGTTTTTTTAAATATATTTATAATTAATTATTTACCCATCCAAATTATCTCGAGCATATTTTCTAATATGAGGATAGCAAACGGAAGCAATTTCAAGAAAGAAAAAAAACATTTACGACTTTGTTTTTACCCGACTGCGGCGGAGCCCAAAAGGAGGGTTATGTTTTTCACCGTCATGTATGTATGTATGTCCAGTTCTATGTTCCCCGCTACAGCAAAAACGGCTTGGACGATTTTGACAAATAAGGTATCATTGGATTCGTCTTCGCAGCGAGAATGTCATAGGCTACATTTTATCACGGGAAAACGTCCCGTTTTTTTTATTATTAATAAAACTAAAAAATACTTACTTTGACGACATTATCCATTGCTTTTCGTTACACTTGTCTATTTCTTTGAAAGCTGTTTTTAGCCCACCGTGCGCTGCGGGTCTTATAACAGTAGGTATCAAACGCGGTGCGCCCCACCCACTGCAAGTACGCTGGCCGTAGTAAAATAAAATAAAAACAGCCAAGCGAAGGTAACCATTATTAAATGACCTTCAGTACTTTTTATGGTGTTATCTAGCAGACATGTAATCTGCTTATTTTTAACCGAATTATGTATATGTAACTGGTACATAAAGAAGCTTCTTAAGCTACGAGAGCCGAGGCAGGCGGGTGACACTCCGCGCTTAGTGCCTACAAAATTTGCGGCCGCCTCCAGGATGCTAATCAGTTGAGTGTCATGCGCGCGCTCGTCTTGACGCGCGCCGCCGTACGCTGCCAAAGTACCTAATTCCGGTTTTTGTTTGATATGGCTACTCGAAATGGCAGCATTTCTCTTTGCCTCTTGTTTATTAGGTATTAATGTCGTCGCATGTCTCATGTTTGTATTGTAAATGCCAAAAAATACCTAGCAGATTAGTTAGCTAAGTTTCCAAGACGTTCACGTTATATTCAACATTTTTCTCGACGTTACATCTTGCAAAATGTTATTACCTAAAATAGGTAGTTTATTATTTCAGTACGTCTGTCATACGTACAGTCGAGTTCATAAATATGTATACACTTTAGTACCTTGTCACTTTAATCGTGAAAATTTATATATGGCAGTTTAAACAGACAAGGTACTTAAGTGTAAACATAATTTATGAACTTGACTGTACCTACCTAAGAAAGAGAAATCTAACTGATTGAATTAGACAGACCAACAGTTGCACAAACAAATACAAATACGAAAGATAGGTATAAAGAAAAAAGTCCTGTTTGTGTACCAATTACAGGTGTGTCGGGGATTAATAAAACTAAAAACTAGGCACATAAAAATAGAATTAACAAATATTTTGAAGTTTAAAACAGTATAATACTACGATAAAACTAGTCTACGTCTACTGGATAGAAAGGGAGATCCGAGCAAACAACAAAAAAGTCGCGGACAATATTTGGCATTTTTTCTCGTCATTTAACTTAAGCGAATTACATAAGAAAACTACAATTAATAATAAATTCATTCTTTTTTCTCACAACTGCCACAGAATAAGAGTAACTGCCGGCCCTGCGAAGTGGGCGGAGTCAGTAAAGCTCATGACGGGCGAAATAATACAGACTCTCGCGGCGCAGATTTAAGGTGCATTTTGCCTCGTTATAGTGGGGGCGCTCCCCCACTATCGATCGCAGAAATGTAACCAAGGTCACTTCCATGCCGTGCACTTATATTATTATCGTTAACGCGTTCTGAGTAGGTTTAAATTCGCATGTTTGCTGTCACAGAGAGTCGCTTCTGTACTTGTACTATTACTTATTCTGTGGCCGAGGTTAGAGCGCGAGCCTGCGAGCGCTCTAATTACAGGCACGAGTACCTTAACAGCTAATTATGAAGCGTTGCATAGAATAGAATATAATATGATAGAAATAATTTATTCAACGCACACACATATTTGAAAAAAATATAGAAACTTAAAGAAAAAAACATTTTACGTGGCGTTGAAAAGGGCTCCTCTGAGCTTTATGCCAAAGCAAGCCGAGGCACATACATAACTAACTTTTTCTACAAGCTTAAAATGATAGTGACAGAAATAAAAAATTGCTAACTTTTCTCGTATACTTTACTCGATTTTTCTGCTAGAACAAATTACTTGTCAGCAAAGTAATTTTCGTTATTCCGATTAGCGTTAATGGTTATATATGTATATACCTTCTGAATTATTATTTTATTTATTCGTTTACAAACTACATTGGTTGTATTTTATCTAATAAAGTGACATTATTTTTCAGATTCTCAGTTGTCCCTCAACGACGATTCGGACAGTTTATCGGGCGAAGTAGATATAAATCGACCGAATGGCAGGTTAGTAGTTGATTAACTACTTTTGGTGGTGATTTTAGATAAAATGTAATTGTTTTATCTATAGTCTAAGCTCCTATTGCATTAAACCTTACCTCGCACGGTGGCAGATCCGACATATGTATACTACAGCAATAGATAATACTTAGGAACAGTGGATTATAGTGGGTTGCCTTCGCATAGCCTGGAAGAACATTATTTTTTGTTCATCCTCATACCGCTATTTTAACTGAAAAAGTAGACTGAAGCGTTCTCATTGACGTCGATTTCTTGGTATTTCCTTTTCAAAACGGTAACTTTTTTATAGCACTCGAAGTGATATCCATTTTTTTTTTGGCATTCATGCACTCTCATTGTCACGTCACGCTTCACACAAGACAATAAAATTGAGGTATGTAAACTAGAGACGCAGTCATTTAAAAGCGAGGTATATATATCTCTCTTACACTGATACGCAGTCATATATAGAATAGAGAAAGATAGCGAGCTCGCCTGAAGTGATAAGTTCGGTATTGCCAACAACATGAGAATTTCCCCCAAAAAAATTAGTAAAGAATGATAGTAATAAATTAGCAATAACTTAAGCACCCACAAAAGTAAACGTTATAATTAATGTTTCTAACATTAATTACAAGACCTAATTTTATTTATTTTATGCATGTACGAAAAAAAATTATTCCCCCTAAAACCTCGGGGAAATAGAACGATGTTTTACTTGCAACACTGATATTGTATTTTCATGTTAGTTACATTAATTTTAACACAGAAACTGTAAAAACTAATTCCTTGTGCCTTAGTGTGTCTTTCAGGCTTTGAGAAGAATTCTTTTATCGCGAATTTCCCCAATTTTCGCAACTTGTTTTACGGTTGACATCTGTCTGACATATATGACCGATAAGGTTAGGGCCTGCAGGCCCTTGTGATGTGACACGGATTTGGCATGGTTACTGCGCCTCTAGTTAACATTAACATATCTCAATGCACAAGACTACAAAGCAAACGAAAATTTTAGGAAAACTGGCTGATGCGCTTGCATGTTGCTACCTGCCCTACCCGCAAAGCTATTCTTTGTATGCGCAGTGGCCTTGAACGAAGAGAGAGTGACACTGCATGTTATGCATATCTATTAACTCCTTTGAACCAAGCGACGTGAAGCGACGCTATGAGCCTTATTTTCCTCACACAACGCCATATTTGAAATAATTTATTTTAAGACCATCTGTACTTACTTCTTATAAAACAAAATATGCATGCATTATAATTATAATAAAGGAAAACAAAAAATCTAAGACAATAATTTTTCACAAAACCTTGAACCTAAACGGAAACATTACTTTTCCCATATTTTAAGATACCAATGAGAAATGACCACAACTGGTTCATTTCACACTATTATTTCAACACATATGAAGCGCAAGACTTTCAATGCGTAGATTTTAATTAAATATCACGGTTTACAATAAAATATTCCTTGAATGTTACATCCATACATGGATTTCTCGTCTTTCCAAGATATTAACCTCGATTTATTGAAGTGGCTGACCAGAAAAACTGCCAGGCTAATGGCAGGCAACCTTTATATTCATGAAGGGCTCGCCTAGGGCTTTCGATCTGCATCGGTTTCGTCCAGCCACCAGATGAGTTAATTGCCCCCATTTTTTGGCCTCATGAATCATGACCCTGAAACTTACCATGGTTGGGGCTGGAAATATATGCGGGTTGTGATCACCAAAGGTGTCTCTTTCGATGGGTATACGTTTCGTTCTGCCACCTTATGATGTAATTTTCAGTTAAAATAGCGGTATGAGGATAAACAAAAAATAATGTTCTTCCAGGCTATGCGACGGCAACCCACTATAACCCAGTGTTTCTAAGTATTATCTATTGCTTTAGTATATGTCGGATCTGCCACTGTGTGAGGTAAGGTTTAATGCAGTAGGAGCTTAGACTACTAGGAACTGGAAAAATCGTTCCCTACAGGGTTTCGTAGAATAATGGCGCCATGCCATGATCAATGTTAAGGTGTGTACGGTACGGACTAGAGACTCGGTCGGTAGAACAATTAAAACCTCGAGCTGAGGTGCTGAGGCACATGTCTCTTGCAATAGTGTCGCCAATCATTTTAAACAGCTGATTGATGTCACTCTATCATTTTGATATCCGCAGCCATGGAGTCCAACGCTCAACGTGATGCTCTTGCATTTATTGTGATTTATCATTTATTTGATTCAAAAGAACAAAAAACAGACAAAACTAATATATAAAAAGAGAAATAGTTACGGAGGAAACTTTGCCTCGCGAAATTCTCGTCACAAACATTAAAAAATTTACATGACTACATAATAAACATAGACGCATTTTGATCAAAATTATATAAAGATGTCGACATTTTTTTTTAAATCACTTTCTCTTTGGCAATGTCTATGATTCACTGCTTCAGTTAAAACCTGCCTAATTCACGACCAAACTCGTGAACCACATACGGCGAGGCGCCTTGGAGCACAGACAAAAAACTGACTCCCGATGGCTCGCGCCGCGGCAGCCTTGGGTTGAAGCGCGCCTCGGGCTAAGGCGCGTACGCATTTGAGGAAACAAGGCTCGCCCGAGGCTGCCTCTAGTCCGTACACAGCTTAAAGCCGCGTATCCACAATAGGCAACCTCGGGTCGAGCAGCTGTCTCGTTCCGAGGCCGCGCAAGTGGAGACGCTGCCTCAACCCGAGGCACACCGCGACACGAGGCAAATTTGTCGCCGTGAGTCGAGCCATATTTTTTCGGTTTTTTGCCGTGCTCAAAGGAGCCTCAGTCCGAGCCGTGCACTTGATGGAGACGGGCTCGTAAACTGTGATCATTGCGGATCAAGCTGAGGCGACTCGCTTCGAGCTGATCCGCCTCGTGCCTCGAGCCTTTGCCTAAGAGCGAGCAGCCTCAAACTGAGGCTGTTTGCCTCAAGTCGAGGCTGCTCGGCCTGAGTCTGCTCAAATAGATTCGCGGCTGTATAGTGTTATTCAATTATCAGCCAGAGCTCACCCAGGCAGAGTAAAAAGAAATCACTATAAAATGGCAATCTTAAGTTACTAATTTATTACTTGAAGACATTACTTATAATAATAGAACTGGTATTTCTATAAAAACACTGAAGTGTTATTTATTAATTTAATAGTTGGTAACTTTAATTTCAGGAACACAGCAGATAAACGTACGGAGGAATTATTCGGAACAGCCGATTTGTCCACAGAGAAGGCTATTGATGACGATTCTATATTTAAAAACGATCTCAAAGATTTTTCTTAAAGTTATTATTATCTTGATGGAGAATTCTACAATCTATATAAAAATAAACATTACGTATAGATCTAGATTATGTAATTCCATGTTGCTTTATGAAATTATGACTAGCAAGGAAATAAAAGTATTGTAACCGTTATGCTTTTAGCATTTTAACTAGGGACCGGAACAACTTACCATACCACTAATAATCGGGTATTTAATAGAACCCGAACGACTCGGTAAGCCTTTCGTCGACTTACTCCAATAAAAAGTTAATAAAACGATACAGTTAATTCGATTTGGCACTTACAAAAACCGAAAACCCTATTATGTGTTTCCCTCGTTAATGTAAATTGAACGTCTTCAATGCAAGATATACGACTTATTATAGCACTAGGTATATAAAAAAAACGTGTGCGTCTTGAGGCGCCCGACAGAAGTAATAACTTAAACTAATGTAAGTTGAACTATACCGCCCCGCCCCGCCCCGCCCCGCTGCCGTATGCGTGAGAGAAAGGGAAGCCAGACAGACTGGCGCCGTAACACGTTACATAACGAACGGTTTTCCTCCCATAAGAAGTTATCACTTTAAAAAAATTAAGGCTAGCGGCAGGTAGCCGTCTGCTACGAGGCGGCAAGCCGAAGTCTGCCGAAAGTAAAAAGAAAAACTCGATCATTAGAGTAAACGGTAAATTTTTAGTCCTTAAATATTAAATTTACCGAAACCCTAATGGACTGGGTAGGCGCAATAGATACAGTTAAAACTAGTTCGAAAAGGTTTAGGTTTAGGTTCTAGTACAGATGTAGTGAAATATCCTTTCACATCGTATTTTCTCGGAAATGTTCGTATTTGTCATGCTACTTCAGTCTGACTGTACCCATCAAGATAACGTGGGGGAACGAGAGTGATAATCGATATAGAGTGGTTAATACCGGAGTATTTTTTTGTTAATTAAGATTAGGTTTGTTTTCAGTCATGCCGAAAGCATTAAGACCTGGGAAACGTTTAGATCGACAAGCCTGTGAAATTATTTTCATTATTTGTTTATATTTTCTTAACCGAAAATGATAAATTTAAATATAGCAACAATGCTGATTACTTCTGTAAAGTCTGCATAAAATTCTCTACAAAAAAGATGATTTTTTTTTCTCTGGGATCAATATTTAATGAGATATGGAGGGATGAATGATTTCCAAAAAGCCATTTTCGAGTTTAATATTGATCCCAGAGAAAAAATGTATAATATCTTTTTTGTAGAAATTTTTATGCAGATTATTCATGTCAGAAAATTTTTTGCTACACGCCATTGTTTACGAGTTATTTACGAAAAACTAAAAAAAGAGACCTTTACAACCCCCCTTCCAACCGTTAGCTCCACCCCCACCCAATCAGTACCTTTAGTATGTGGTTTAAAACTCCATTCCCTACAACTATGCCAAAATTCGCTTATACACGAGAAACAGTATTTGGTCTTCGTTGCTTAGGCTATAATAGTTATTTATGTAACTGGTTCATAATGAAGCCTCTTAAGGTACGAGAGCCGAGGTTAGAGTGCGAGCTTGCGAGCGCTCTAAATACAGGCACGAGTACCTTAAGAGCTAATTGTGAACCGTTGCATACATAACTTTTTCTACAAGCTTAAAATGATAGTGATAAAAATAAACAATCGCTAAATTTTCTCGTATACTTTACTCGATTTTTCTGTTAACAAATTACTTATCATCAAAGAAATTTTCACTATTCCGATGCGCATTAATAGTTTGTGAAATTTATTGATAAATGTTAACAAATTTCACGCGTATTTTAATAGTTACTAAAAACAGTTCTATCAATTTATCATAAACAAGATGTAAACAAGTTGGAATGCCAAACGAAACGCCATTTTGTTGATATCCATATTGAACGTAACCATGGTAACCAAATAACAAATCGATGGATATTAACCATCTATTTTTAGTAATTGAATAAAAATGTTATTTTAAACACATATTTAGTCTCAAAATTAATTTTATTTTTAATATACGTAATTTTAATTGGTGTTAAAATGTTTATATACAAATTATTAGGATCTAAACGCCAAGACTGATATCCGGAATGACCGTTACCATGGTAATAACAATGCTATAATAAATTATAGCACTGTTATTACCATGGCAACGCTAATTATAGAATTGTTTTTACTCTTCGGTTACGCTATAGGTGGTATTCTCACACCATTAACGATATCAATATTAGCGGTTTATAGTACGCGAGTAGAAAAACACTGTTAATTAAGTTCTGTTCGAGAACCTATAATTGGCTTTCTACATTTATTTTAAGTTCTATTTCTGTTACGTATAGCTGTTGGATCTCCTCAAATAAAATAAATAAATTATGCGACCAATTGAAATTTCATTGTTTTACATATTTTTTTGTTCATAATAATTTTGTTTTCATAAAATTGTTACTCATATTTTTTATTATCGCTGGAACCGTAATCCGTAACGTGTAAATAGGTTAGTGAGGTTTGATTTATAAAAAAACCTGAAAAAGTAACAGTTACTGAAAAAAAAACACGTTATGAATTCCGATGATTATGACTTAATATTACACATTACTACAGAGGCCAGGAAGTAGGGGGTTGCCGGCCGGATAGTTACGAGGCTGGCAACCCCTTTTCAAGGCGAGGTATGTATAGTGCTTTTCTCTAACATATACCTACCTAATACAGTTATCCGCGTTGTGTCAGGCGCGCCCGCCCGCCCGCCTGCGCCGCACCGTGCTAGCCTCCGAATTACTTCTGGGGCTCTACTTTGAAATCAGTAATTCGAACTTCGGATCGCCCCATCACTTTCTTGCGAATTAGTGACGCATCGAGAGCAAAAGTGATAGCAATAGACGAAGTTCGAATTACGGATTTCAAAGTAGAGCCTCTGCGCTCATAGTACAGTCGCCCACACACTTAACTGACCATTAAAGACGGAGTTGAGAATAAGTGTCAATGCTTGAAAGGGATGTAAATATATTTAATATGAAAAAAATATCTACATCCCTGTCAAGCATTGATATTTTCTCTCTGCTCTGCCTCCAATGGTTAGTTAGGTGTGTTGCTGTGTGTACCTGTGGCACGTTTCACGAAGCAACAGGTTACAAATTACAAGCGGAACTCCCTTTCTAGCAAAAGGAGTTAGAAAGAGACTTCCGCTTGTAATTTTGTAACTTGTAGCTTTGTGAAACGGGCCTCTGGTGCCTTTATTTAAACATGCAAACGCTTTGGTTGGATGCACGGCATAGAATATTAAAAAAAAAGTTATTTAGCCTGTTCATAAACACAGCCGCCATGTTTACATTAAATTTAAAAAAAAATACTTCCCGGGCTAGGCCTTTAATATTAAAAAAAAAAACAGCTATTTAGCCTGGGGCTCTACTTTGAAATCAGTAATTCGAACTTCGGATCGCCCCGTCACTTTCTTGCGAATTAGTGACGCGTCGAGAGCAAAAGGGATAGCAATAGACGAAGTTCGAATTACGGATTTCAAAGTAAAGCCTTTGTTCATAAACACAGCCGCCATGTTTACATTAAATTAAAAAAAAAAAAACTTCCCGGCCTTGGTCTTCAATTTTGTATGAAATTCCTTTACAGCTCTCTCGAGTTGTTCCGCCCGAAACGTGATACTTTGAAGCCTAAAATAACTAACATAACGCCAACATTCCATTGCATGTTTGAGAAAAACACTTCTCAAAAATGACCGGAAATGTTGACATTACTATCTACATATTGAGACGCTAAGTACATAGTTTACCATTACGAGTTCACAAATTAAAAAAAAGCATTGCGTGCTCGCTACACAAGCCCGCAATGTTGCATACAAATTCCATTACTTATAAATAAAATAGCTTGTTTTAAAAAGTGAAAACCGCCTTATTAAAATGAGGGCACAAGTTATACATCCACATTTTATTCGAAACATAACTTTTTTATCTGTGTCTGGAATAGCTTTTGTTTTTTTTTAAACAAAGCTTGCGTTTCTTCTACTCTTTGTTATTAGTTAACAGACCATTAGAGACATATCCTATAATCTGTGGTTATTAGTTATAATCTGTGTTAAAGTCGATGCCATGCCATGACATTTGGTCATTTGCGAAAACCGAATCAGAAACAAGATCTCTTTGCGACGTTAAATTGATTATACCTATTTTTTCTTAACATCTAACTCTTACTTAGTTCGTATCAAAATGAGTTTAAATAGCCGTCTTTATCCCATCTTAGGGAAAATCAATATGAAAAGTATCAACCCCGTTATATACCGTTTTGTTAGCAATATAAAACCAGAAGACGAAGTAACTCACACGGGCCAAGTAATCAACAATTACTTTTATTTTAAACTTAAAAGTTTTACTTTCATGAACATTATTGGTAAATTCTAATATACTCATCACTTATATGCTGTGTGTGGCAAGCGTGAAGTATTATATAACATGCTGAGAAGAATTAGACTATTAGAGTCTTGTACACTATATTACTATCACAACTATTAGAATAAATTATTACACGCATGTTTATGGCGATGTGACTAAAAAATCATGTACTAATTTTGTTTTTTTTTTTCAGAAATGGGATTCTGATGACTATAGACTTGTGAGATTTTTACATTCTCCTAAAATAGTAAATAAAAATTGGGCTGTCAAGTTGATAGAGGAAACCCCTCCCGCACAAACTACGCAAAGAGTTGTGTGGTGTGATGGAGGAAGTGGCCCCGAGGGCCATCCCAGGGTTTATATTAATCTGGTAACATTTTAAAAATACTACCTATGTATATACAGGGTGTCCCATAAATCGACGTCAACCCGCCTAAGGCTCAGAGAGCAGTTAAAAAGCTACTGATTTAATCCCCATGTATGTATGTTCAGCGATTTTTACTAGTTTCGGAGATGTTGATCGTAACTCTATGGTCCTATAAAGAATATGGGGCAGGACAAAACTATCATGATGGGCTACTTGTTCTAAACCTGATCCTAGCTTATCTTGTCATAAGGTGATTACTGTGGACCCCATAATCTCTTAAATTGCTGAACATCTTAATAATGGTTCAATTAGTGTAGTATTTATGTAAGCTTGAAGAATCAATTTCAATATTTCACTGTATGTGTGGGCTATGTGCGGATCGCTAGTGTTCCAGTGTGGGGATAAGACAACCTGTGAATACTAGCATAGAGGCATTCCATCTTAGTCCTCAGGGTTGGCAACGCATTTGAAGTCTGAGGATTGCAGTCTTGAGATTGTTGTATTGAGAATTTAAATATCCATGAGTCTCAGATCCCACTTACCATCAGGTGGCCGCGAGCTGCGGTTGTGTTCCCTCTTTCTATAAAAAATAAATTGATTGTGTGAGTCAGACTCGGAGGGTTCCGTACCGCTGCACAGCAAGTATTGTTATATAATGATTTGAATTTCTGAATTTCACACTTGAATTTTTATTTTTATTTGTGGTTTTTCTTCTGGGTTTGTGCCAAATAATTTGGTTTGATTTGGCAAATTTGATGCTTCTGTTTTACCGTTTTTGCAATACAACAAAAATAAAAAATACGTTTAATTATTTTTAACTAGCTTTTACCGTTTGTCATTTATCGTTGCTCCCTCGGGATCTGTCTAATTTTCCAGAATAAAAAGTAGCCTATGTCCTTCCCCGGGACTCAAGCTATCTCCATACCAAGGTGCGGTTTAAGCATGAAGAGGTAACAGACAGACACTTTCACTTTTATAATATTAGTATGGATTGTTAGTATATCTGCAGTAGAAAAATAATCCTTTTATCTATTATGGTTCAAAAGATACACAAACAGACAGCTCTTTAAAGTTAGGACAGACAGTCGGACAAACAGCACAGGCATATATAATAATAGGGTCCCATTTTATTCTTGGCTAGAGGACGCCCGCGACTTCGTACGCGTAGAATTGGTTTCCCGCTATTCCCCCTACTTCTTTCCGTTGGGGGTCGATTTTCGGAAAATCCTTTCTTAATACTCACTTACATCATGAAAGGAACCCCTGTACCAAATTTCAAGTTTCTAGGTATACAGGGTGTTTTTGTCCATTTGCTTTAACTTCGTGCTTGTGCTTGGAACATTAACGTAAACTTATCCCTTAAACCGTTTTACGATATTCGAAAAAAAAAAACTGTATTCCACACAAAATAATTAAATATTTAATTGATGGATATTGTAAAAGGTCCTTTTGAGTTAGGCAAAAGTTAGTGTCAACTTGTTGTCATTTAACGTCAGTATTAAAACTTTATGATAACACAATTGAGAGCTCGTTAGCGAATTTAGCTCAGTGGAAGGTCCTGGGTTCAAACCCCGCTAAAACAGTTTTATTTTAGTTTTTATTTTTGTTAATCGGTAGTGAAAGTTTAATTTTTCTTGTTTGTTTTAATTCCAGAAAAATGTTTGCGAAATGTCAAAGCCTTTTTTTATTTCGCATTATTTTAATTTCATGAGTTTATGGCATAGTCATAAATGAAATTAAAGTTTAAGAACAAAATTTATTTACATAAACAATACAGTCCTAGGTTAGAAATAAAAGGCATTAGAGGGCTAGACTTGATGATTTCTTTTGAGGTTGAGGCAGTGAACGGAAATAAAACATGGAAGCATAACGCCATACAAAAATGACATTGAAATATGTCCCGTCTCCCACAATGTTTATAGCTAAAACGACTTATGTGTCGAGTTGTTTTAATAATCAACTTAATAAACATTAAGTTTAGGTCAAAAGTAGTTTATCACATATATTGGTGACGTGTTTGAGTAGACAGCGGTTTTGCAAAGACTTAATACCTCTTCACCAATGAAAAAAGTTTGTGATGCTTTCATTGGTCACAATCACTTTGACATGAGATTTGATTTGCCAACAGTTTCTTTTATTAAAAAGCTGTCTACTTGAATACGGCTGTCACATGGATGGTTTAATACAATAATGATCATTCAAAAATAAGTTCATAGGGTGAAAGGCTATTTGTTTGAAACGATTTTTTTGCAATATCGAGTTTGATAGGTATATTAACAAAACACCCGACTGCAATAAAAAAAACAACTGAAAAGCGAAAAACAAGCTCTTTAATTTACAAAAAATTGTAAGAGCAATGTACTTATTGATATTTATAACAATTTAAATTTAACTTGAATATTGGAAAAGGTATTGCAGGCGGGGACAAGCTAGTCCAAATGTAAAATTTTAGGTTTAGATTTCTTAAGTTTTCGGTGTATTAAAAGCTGAATCAATATCAGATTATAATATGTTTAAAGGCGTAACACATAGTTTTCTGTCCGTATTTTTTGGCCATAGCGGCGATGGTTGTCGTCGATGAAAAAGCATCTCACTTGAATCTTCCACATGACCAGGGCCTCTATTCAACACGGTAAAAACAATATCGTTTTTGATCTGTTATCGTATTGTCACAGTTTTGATAGCTCTTATTTACTTGACAGTAATGGCTTTTGACGTCATAACAATACCACAACAGGTAAACTACGATATAGTTTTTACAGTCGGGAAAAGAGGCGCTGGAACACCAAAGTGAAGCCCACAGTTTGGACAAGAGACCTGGGACCCAATTCTCGTGTCTTCGAGATGATTTTTCATGCGAGATCAACTGTCAACTGCATACATTTTTTCGACATATCTGGCATGAAAAATCATCTCGAAGTCACGAGAATTGGGTCCCTGAAATTTACTAAATTTACTGCGATAGGCATAACGAAATAAATTAATATGAGCGAAATTACCAATTATTATGTATACCAATTTTAAAATAACTCGTTTTGCATAGCAACATCCCGTGAAAAAGAAAAGTAGAAACCAAATCTGTTAGTAGGAGTTTATAACAATAATATAGATAATATTAAAATAAAATAAATTCATAAATTAATCTACTTCATTTGGCATAATGTCATCCCTATAGAGAAAATGTGATATTTTTTTTGTAGGTTTCGCCGAAGTTATCGGTTAATTTACATGTGGGAAGTGATCCCACTGTCCTTGGAATGATCTGAATGATTTTTGCACCCCTTCACAACACATAAATGCATTTTTAATGTTAAAAAATCTTGTTTTGGTAAGCCGTCCGTCACTCACTGTCATCCCGATCGAACTGAAGTCGTATGCGGTAGAGTTTGTAAGGACTGCCCACCGCGGTATAGTTTTCGTTGCGCTATAATAGAGCGGTCAGAATGCTTCCATGTTTTATTTCCGTTCACTGGGTTGAGGGGATTATTTTGTACAGAGCTGGTTGTAGTTTCCACCTCAAAATTTATTTTTATTTTTGTCTATAGTGGTTTATTTGGTGTTCTATTTCTTTGGAAGAAATGTAAGGGTTGAATTTGGAAGAAAGCCATTTATTATTTTTTGCTATAAAGCTTTTGCGAATTCGAGCACTGGCTTTGTAAAGTTGTTCGCATTTACAAATAAACCTGGCTGTATTTTTTTTTTTTCAATAAATCTAAGTCGCTGTGTATGTAGTCAGGAATACCTATAGGGTAAATTTCATTCAAGACTCTTGTTGTTCTTTCATTTTCATTAATGTCCAGAGGTTGTGATTTCGTTCCTCGTAAATGAACACTATTTTCCAATAATTTTAACAAGTCAAGACTAGGGTTGTGCGCGCTCGCTCGTTCACTGAGCGGAACGCTCAAAACTAGTACAATCACTGAAATGTACTAATTCGGTCTTTTAGTTCTTTTAGTACTTTTAGTACACTAGTACACTGAAAGAAACTCGTCTGTTCGTGTTCCTTATTTGTGCTCCTTTGACCGAATGAGTGGCCGGTCTGTTATTCATTCGGATCGCTTTGCTGTCAGCGTCACTCACTGTTCTGCCCACAGAACAGAAAAAACAGTAGTAGTGGGAAGTGGGCGTGTCACGTGTGGCATAGTTATGCGGAGCTCCGCATAACCTAGCTCAGTTTGCCGCTATCACTTGTACGTGACAGTTGTGCGAATAACATTTTTAGAAAAGGAAATAAACCAAAAAGCATGCCTTACTGTGCTATTTTGGAGTGTAAAAACGATAGCCGCACCAAAAACGTCTCCCATGGTGGCGTGTCGTATCATAGGTAATTATTATTTTATTTACTTTTAATATATTTCTCATTTTATGTTTTCCGCAAAACATTATGATTTGTGTACCAACCAAAAATGAACTTTACGTCAAAAGGGTAAGGTCGATTTGTAACCTTGATAGAATATGGTGATAAATCTCGAATGTTCCACGCTACTCGGACCGAACGCGCTGCGCGAGTAGAGAGAGGGTGTTGTCGATAATGTTATCGATAATTCATATTCATATCATAGTATAAATAGAGAAGTAGCTCGTCTTCAAACAAAGGTACATCGCGCGGCTTGCTCGTGTGCGTTACGCCGACCGTACGGCTGTGGGCGGGGCGAACTTCCCACACGAAACTACAAGCAGAGGTGCGGGAATGGTGATTAGACGGGGCCGCGGCGTCATTGCGTTCGGTCACGTTTGGTTGTAGGTAGTGCGCATTAAATTAAAACATCGAGCGACTATGTCTTTGTCGAAAACTAGAAAATATTGTTCAGTTTACGGGTGTTTAAATAATGGTATAAGAAATCCGGAGCTATCGTTTTTGCACATACCTTTTGAGTCGGAAAGGTACCTAAATACCTATTTAGAGCTTGTGTTGTGAAGAATGCTGTTTATTTTTTGATATTTACCTATAGCTTATAGCCCACTTGCAGCATTTGTTAAATCTATTTTATTGTCAGCGTGACATTTTCTTTCGTTTCAAAACGCCTAAACTGTGCCCTAAACCTAGCTTAAGTAGGTACTTACAACTATCCAGATTTAATAAAAGCTGCAAGTGATTAATGTAAATACCTACTCAATTAATGAGGTATTTCGTACCGGCTTGCCTATACCTATAGAATAGATACCTACTTAGGTGAAATAAATACGTATTAAGTAGGTAATTTAAGTTATTGAGTGTGACGTGTCAGTTAACATGTGACGACGTGGATGGCCTAGGTAGTTGGTAGTGACCTAGTGACTAAGTACTGCTTACGAAGCTAGCGGTCCTGGGTTCGATTCCCGGTCAGGGCAATTCGTGTGATGAGTGCGAGTAGGTATTTGTTTCTGAGTCTTAGGTCTGAGTAAGTAATATTAAGTAAGTAAGTATGTATTTTTCACTACATAAGTAATTATGTATCGTTGCCTAGTACCCAAAGCCTAAACCTAGTTTAGGGCTACGTAGGTCAATTTGTGTGAGATTTTCCGGTGATTATTTAGATATTTATTAAATTTTCGGTACATTAATATTATTATTGTTCACATCACATCGTATTTTTTCTTTATCCATGTTGAGTAGCTATAGACGGGAGCTACTCCATGTTTTCGTACTTTATTTATTTAAAATTAAATACCTATACTCTATTTAAACCCCGACAAAAAAGAGGGATCTTACAAGTTAAACGTGCATATGTGTGTATATACTTAGGTACCTAACAATATTTATACTTACCTACTTTAGGTTTGTGTAATTTATGAAAACTACTATGATTATAAATCATAGATCAAATTAGGTTTGGTCAAGTAGGTTACCAAATTTGAAAAACATGTTCGGACAACCCTGACGCCCGAGCGGCAATAGGTATCAGAATCTCCTAAAGGGCCGGAGTCGAGCTACTTGTCTATTTATACTATGTTCATATCATAAAATTCATAAGACTTCTAAGAAGATAAAAATAATTCTAATTATTTTATCGACATAACAACTGCAATGAGCTATGTGCATCACTAAGTTGCGACAAAGAAGGTGTCTGTCTCTGTCGCACAAAAACAAACGTTATCGTTCCGCTACTCAACACTAGATGGCAGCACTTTGTAAGCTAACTTGTGGTTTTACATCTGTTTGTCATAAGTCGTAAAAATGCGTTCTATAATTTAAACTATGCTGCATGGAATTAAAGTTTACGTTACGTTAACGGATTATGGTGCATATTCTTTTATGATTTAAAATCCTTCGACCAATCATTTTCAAGATTTCTTAGTGGTTGTTTTTATGATAGTGTGAGTTTTGGCGACAACCGGTCTCATAGTTAGCGAAGCTCATGCCACTTCCACTGTTTTTTCTATTCCGTGGTTCTGCCTGCTCTGTTCGGTTCTTGCTCCGCGTGTACTAAATGAACTAAGAGCAGACACTTTACGGAAAAGTTCGGTCTAGTACAGTGACGGGAATTCATTATATTTGGGTCTTAGTACGTGTACTACGAGTGCACAACCCTAGTCAAGACGAGCCAATTTAATAATTTCTGCCACTCGCTGACCAACTTGAGGGTTGGCGCCCTCATGCCCCTCTATCATTAAGTCACTGTTGAGGCCCGAAATGATATCCCCCAGGAGAATGAGTCAATTTCTCCTGAGGCAGAGCAGCGCCATGAGCCTTTGCCGGCTCCATGACGCCTCACCCCCGCTTCACCGGACATTGAGTACGTACTGATATAGGGTTTTAGCGTAAGCTTGACGAGGGCGGACCCCTTCCAATTACCGCACTATGACCATCATCGACCTTTTCACACAAAAAGCCTTTTCATGCAACCAGTGGAGTAGCTAGCATGAGTGGCACCCGGTGCGGATATTGTAGGTGTCACCCCAAAACTTAATTAAATTATTTTATTGGTGGCGGTTATGCAACAGTTTTATGAATTGTTATAGATGGCACTCACTAATGATGTCCACGGTCGGGTCAGGTATCACCCCTAAGCGGGTGACAACCGGGGCGGGCCGCCCCTGCCGCCCCCCCCTAGCTACGCCACTGCATGCAACGTTCTTTTGCGTGGCACAATTTAAGAGAGTCAAACATAATAACGCCTATTAAGTACAAACCAAAAAAAAATGGTTTAGTTTTTATATGAACTTTTTGTTTTCAAAAGTTAGGAATGATTTAATAGGTATATTAAATTACTTATATAATTAAATAATTCCTATGATTTAATTAAGTATATAAGTAATTTAATATACCTAGTCGGTTACTAAGTTCTGTTACTGAGAATTATTACGATTTAAAAAATATTTTTAAGCAGTTTTGCATAAACCTGTATATTAATCAAAACTTTGATTTATATAGAATATAAATAAAATTAATGTATTCTAAACTATAGTAATTATTTGATGTACGAGCTTGAAGTATTCCCATTTCGGACGAGAAAATCATAGTTCAAATCACGCACGACGATGATACTGATAACGGCCACAACTTTCGTAAGAGTTCTTGTAGAGAGTTCAAATTTGCGTGACATATTGAACAGACTTGTAGCTTTGAATTCTGATACAAATTTATTCCAAGCAACTAAAGATCCGCTTGTGCACCGGTCAATCTTGATGTCTCATTAAATCGACTTTACGATTTCACATGATTTTGCAGAAATACGAAAACACACCAAATCTCTTGCTTCATAAGTTGGAATTAAGTCATGTTGAGAAATATAATTTTGGTCTCTAAACATACACAGAGATAAGATGTTTTATAATATTATAAGAAAAAAGTTATTTGGTACTTAAACAAAGACTAACTTTTAAGAGTTTTCAAAAAGTGAAATTTACGGAAAAGTCATGCGTTTTTTCATCGAGGCCGGCTGTGAATGTTAAAAGATTGTGTCAAAAATTGCGGCAACTAACAAGAATGATTATTTGGTTGTCAAAATATACATTAATTAAGCTATTTATTTTTATAGATAAGTATTGATATTAAAAAATAAACATAAGTTAGTTTTATTTGCCTCAATCTTAGTACTTAAAAGAACTTAGTAACCGACTAGGTACCAAAATTAACTTTGTTATCTATGAGCAGAATCAATGAATATGAATATGATAATTAAATTTCCATAGAAAAGTTGGTGACGTCAACCCTTGACAAAAAAAAACATATCTCCTCACTTCATTTTTATTAGCTGATATTTTATATGGGTACGTATTAGAACGGGTGCGTAATGTTTAGCATAAAAACAAATGGTCTAATGATCATTTTACATAACACGAATTGCATATTTTCAATCTATATAATAAACCATCGATATAATAGTCATGATGCATAAAACGAAATGCATAATTTCAAAAACTATGTTTATAAATTAAAAAATAAATATTTCTAACTGCTTTCATTACCTACTATTAATGTGGTCACAGTTCTAACCTAACCTAACCTAGTTAGAAGAAATTGACTAGAAATGCATAATAACAAAAAAAATGATAGTTATACTAAATGTGTGTTATGTTATTCGATTGTATGCCAGATGAAATTATAATGTTACGTACGTGGGTGTAGGTAGGTAACTGATAGAAATGCACGAATACACCGATAATCAAAAGTAGACTTTAATAACGCACTCACTTAAACCGTTACAAACAATAATCGCACAATAAACTTTGAATACTCAGATGATCGCTCCGGTCGCTCCCTTTCGCACTGTTCGCTTTCCAATTAAAGACTGAATGTACCTACTTGCACCGGTCCGCTCTTTTATAGTTCCCGTGTCCGATCGTTCCAGAATGCCTTCTGGAATGATCGATGTACTTTGCCCCACCGAGGACGATCGAGACTAAGTATTCGTTGCTGGAATGTTCTACGCCTTTCTACCTTGTTTTGTTTACAACCGCGACGTCCTTGACTCACGGGTCTGGAATGTTCTGCGTATTGCTGTCTCATTTCCAATCGTGTTATCTCCTTCACTCCCTTCTCGAAGGTTCTCAGTATCGCTGTCTCTTTGTAATCGTGTTATCTCTTTCACATGCTTCTCGAAGGTTCTCAGTATCGCTGTCTCTTTCTAATCATGCTCTTTCACTCTTAGTGGAAAATTGCCATATACTGAAATGTACTTCAAAGGCCCATAAGGGGTCCTGAAAACGCCTGAAAATGGTTTTTCAGGATATCGCGTAATCTGATATAGGGTGGACTGAAAACATGTTTCATGCGCCTGAAAACAACGGCAAGTTGGTCGAAATTTTGACAATCTAGTATGTGATAGAGCTATCTCTGAAACGGACTGAAACGATATTTCAGCCTGCTGAAAACGATTCTAAAGCACCAAAATTCACGATTGAAAATGAGACGCCTTATCCCATCGGCGTAACGATACAATATTACTTATATATCTTAAATAGGTACGGAACCCTCAGTGCGCGAGTTGGAATCGCACTTGACCGGTTTTTATTCTATAAATTTTAAACAATAGACTATAACTTATAATGTGAATTATGAAAATATGAATACTTACTATGTATAAATTCACTAACAATAAGTCGGGCCCCAGTTTATTTATTTTATAAAATCTAAACAGACAAAAATGTGCGGGTAAAAAAGTTGATTGACCCTTTTATTTCTTTTTTAAACTCTTACCCTATTAGTTAAATGAAATTATACAAAATGTTTTTTATACTGATTGAAGCGCACCCATTAGAACGCCTAAAATTAATAAGCCTAATGTATCATAATCCCTAAAAGTTCATAATACCTAATGGTTGTTTTTTCTGTAACCGTAAACTTTTCAGGATTGTTACAAAACAAACCTAACCTAATGAGTTCTATACAATGGCGTTTTAAAAAATCCTGAAATGTTTACAGTTTCAGAAAAAAAACCATGAACTTTTAGGGATTATGATACATTAGGCTTATTAATTTTAGGCGATCTGATACGTAACCATTTTATATACAACTATGTTATTATGCATAGACCTTTCCATTAAAAAATAAAATGCGACAATTAAGACACTGTCCCACTAAAAAAGTTTAAAAAAACCGCCTTCAAAAAGCAAAAAATAACTTCATTTAAAATGGTAGGTAATAGGTCAGTCCAACTGAAGTCTGCTTTTGGTTAAAATATTGTTGGACGCCGACTTCAGTTGGACTGACCTATTACCTACCATTTTAAATGAAGTTATTTTTTGCTTTTTGAAGGCGGTTTTTTTGTTTTTTTTTAAACTTTTATTTTATTTTATACTTTTTAGTGATCATAATTATACTGTTATGTTATGTAGTCCCACTTTAATTAATAAGAATTAATAAGAAACTATAGAACAATGAAATTCAATCTCGCCGCAAGCAACGCCGTGGGAAAGTCATAGTCAAATACTTAAACATACATATGCTTCGTCATAGTCGCACAACTATCTTAATCGAAATATCTTGTCGCCATCCTTGAAATATATACCGTTTAGGAGTTCCGGTGGCCATCTGTGGTTTTCATCATCAGTTCCACTTTACCAAATAGTGTTTTCCAAGAGCAAATACACGAGTTACAATGAAAAATACCGAAATCGCTATAGGTGTGCCTATAAATTTTGAAGAGTTCCGTCGATTCCTCATAGACTCCATCATCAAATCTTCATTATGATAAAAATGGGACCAAATGGGAAGCACCAGCTTTCAACAAAAAAAGAATCTTCAAAATCGGATCACCCCAGTCGAAAGTTCTGAGGTAACAAACATAAAGAAAAAAAAACATACAGTTGAATTGAGAACCTCCTCCTTTTTTGAAGTCGGTTAAAACATAGTTCTCATTTTTGGTAATAGTGTCTTAATTTACCATGTTTTTTATGTAGTTTTTGGCAAGGTTATAGCTATGAACTACTTTTTTGAGAACATATTTTATTTATATTCGAATAATGTATCTGATAAAAGATATTGAATTTTTATGGTTTCTATGGGTTTTTCTCGTAAGTGACAATAACTCTGAAAATTATTATAAAAAAAGCTTCGGTGTCATTGTCAAACTTTTAAAATAGTAACAGCTATCAATTAAACACACGAACTACACGTGACCGCAACTAAGCCAAAATTACACATCGTGCATTGGGTTGATAGTCTATAAGCATGGTTAAAAGTAGCATAAAGTACGGATGTTACGGAGGTGATTTTATCGGAAGCGGAGTAAGAGTCGGAGATTTTAAATTTGGTTTAAAGGAGTCCGAGTCGGAGGTATAAATGACTTGTGTGTGTAAGCACGCGGGATGCGGGGTTGACCGCGCGACAAGTGTAAACTTACATTTTTACAATCAATTTTTATCTTTAGATATCATTTAATTTTTGTAATTTATTAGAAAATGCCAGCCCAAATTTAAAATAATCATGTCATCCATAAAATGTCTGCTAAATAAATAAATATATTCAAACAAAAATATTGGGTCAAATACAAAATTAATGAAATTGGTCTCTTAAAATTTCTTTCGAATTAGCATGTAAAAACCGTGAGTTATTTTTTTTGGTCTATCCCAATTGTAAATTCCATCGGAAGTTCCGATTTATTGGAACCGGATTCGAAGCTCCGTAATATCATAAAAGACCTAAACGTTTTGCATAGTTTTATTGTGTCATGGTATATTAATTTAATTTCCTATTTCAGGATAAGCCAGGAGTACATGCTTGTGGATATTGTGGACTACGCTTTGAGCAAATTCATTAGAGGACACCAAAATTGCCGATTACCTATATTATGTAAAAAAAATATTTTGTTTCTTGCAGTAGTAGTGATTACGTATATTTTGTTATTTGATTGTAAAATAGTAAATTGCTATGTAGGTGAAAATAAATAGTTTTATTGTATTGTTGTTTTGTTAACAAAACAAATATTACTAAGTAAGACTCCCTCCAACAGAAAAAAGTTGCGCGAAAATGGTACCCTGACTCGGGTGTGTAATGTTTAGCATAAAATCAAATGGTCTAACGATCATTTTACATAACACTAATTGCATAATTTCAATCTGCATAATTAACCATCGATATAATAGTCATGATGCATAAAACCAAATGCATAATTTCAAAAACTATAATGTTTATAAGTTGAAAAATAAATATTTCTAACTGCTTTCATTACTATTAATGTGGTCACAGTTCTAACGTAACCTAACTTAGAAGAAATTGACTTAAAATGCATAACTCGCCGCGATGCACCGTTGGTGGTACCTAGTCTTCAGCTTCCCAAGATCAACCGTCAACCTTACCTTCAGCACACGCACTTAGCCTTCGATTATGCTCAGGATTCACGCCGGCAGCCTCCAATACACTTTACGAGTTTAAAACTAGGGAATGTATGAAGTTAGTGAATAGGTTGAAAACGAGAGAGAGATTCGAAAAGGAACGAAAGAGTAACGGAATTTTTGGCGGGGGGAACGAATTCTTGCCAGTCGCATGAAAAAAATAACTTTTTAATATTGCCACAACAAATCTAAAATAACTACTAAAAACGATGACAAAGGTGAACACCAGGAAAAGTCAATGATTCTTTATAAAAACATTTGAAATGTGTTTTTAACAATATTTAGAATAAAGTTACAAAAAAACATCCGATCTTAATTTATTTAATTTTAGTATACATAATCATCCCCTTCTTTACCCCCTTAGGGGCTGAATTTCCACAGATCCTTCGTTAGTGTATCTCTACACTGTGTAAGGTATCTATGTGCAAAATGTCAAGTCTCTAGGTCCAGCGGTTTGGACTGTGCGTTGATATATCAATTAGAAATTAGAATTTGATGTATACAAAAATTAAAAAAATAAGATCGGATAAAAAATTGTTTTTACCTTTATTCTATGTATTGTTAAAAACACATTTCAAAAGTTTTTATAAAGATTCATTGACTTTTCCTGGATTCCGAGGTATAAATCTTACGGCACTCCACTATGAAGCTTCCCGCTGAAAACGTCACTAAGGTAGTGGCACCAATGTTCGACACTTTAAGCTGACATGCACCAATGATCGACACTTAAGTCTTAATTCAAAGATCATACGGTTATAAATTGAGTGTTACAAAACAAATGAATGAAATGAAAAACCCCTTATCTTCTGTAAAATAAGAATCAGTGTCGATCATTGGTCCCTTGTCGGTTATTGGTTCCTTTACCTTAGTATGGGAAAATCTAAGGGGAAAATAGATAAGGAAAGTGCATTCCAAATTTATGCTTTTAATTTTAATTACGTATAAAATAATTGACATAATTAGAAGGATTTGCTGGGTACGTATTCTTGATTAATCTTTCTTTTATTGTACTTATAGGATATTTCATTTTTTTTTAATTTATGACAAATATGCCGTTCAAGTATTGGTTTCAAAAATGTATACCTCAGCCAATTCTTGAACTTTGAACGGTGTGCAGCTACTAGGCCAGGCGTACTTTTTTTTAAACTTCTTACTGAAAATCGTACTGAAGTGATAGATGGAAATTTTATAACTTAAAATGATCTTTAAATCGACGGTTCTGTTACTCAACCTCGTCTATTGAATATTGTCCACTATAAACTGACACGCACTAAGTATGCGCTCGCGTACTTAGGGAGTGTCAGTTTATACTGGACAATATTCTGTAATTATATGAGGTTGAGTCGCAGAACCGTCGAAATGCTCTTGTATTTTTAAACCAAGAGAAGAACTTTTGATGTCTAATCCAATGATTTTAGATCGTTCAAGTAGTACCTGAGCTACCTACTTATGAAAACTATCACTGTTCAATGATAAAATAAGTATTATGTGCCTAATAAGTACTTGAACGAATTAAATTAGGTAGTTCAACTTTTGGGTTCCATTCCAAAAGGTTAACTCTTAATTAATTTTGGTCGTTCATTTTATAAATTCTGTGCCCAAAGCTGAACCAAGTTAATTCAGTCGTTCAACTTTTAGGCATAGTTTTGTAATATGAACACTAGTGTTTATGGAAACTTATACTTCTTAATATAGTAACTGTCTGTTTGTTAGTTTGTGATGCTTTCACTGCTTTTCACTGTTAAACCGCTGACCCGATTTCGATGAAGGGTCTAGCCGGGCTGCCATAAAACCATCACACCTGGGGCCCTACTTTGAAAATCGAAGTTCGAAGTTACGTTAGCTCCATCTCGGTCACTCTTCATTCGAGACTAAAACGAGAGAAAGGGATGGAGCTAACGTAACTTCTAACTTCGATTTTCAAAGTAGGACCTCTGGCTAGAAACGAAACTTTATTATACATGCTTAATTGGGATACACCAAAAAAAATAACTCCTTGATTTTACATTTTTATTCGAAAAAATAGCCTTTTATAAGAAACTAATTTGAAGCATTTCATGATTAAATGTATTATTGTTATTTAAAATAATTTATTAAATTAAAGTAACCTTACCTACTTGTAACGAAAAGATGACGTAGATATTAATAAAAGACGGGTATACTTCGTCTAAGATTTAGAAAAAGACGATTTTTTATTATCTGTGATCTGTTTTCAAAGTCATAATAGACGAACGTCATTCAAACACAATGTAAACAAACAATCGCAATATGATATAATTTATTATTAGAGTATATAAGCATTCAACCATTGCTTATTACCTAGACCTCAGTTAATACAACACTTCCTACATGAACTTGTTTCTAGACTAGATTCACTTAACACGATCACATTAAATTTGTTGAAAAGGCGGATTCCATACTTCCAATCATGAGTTTCTACAATAAATGTTGATGCCGTCTTTTTGAACCTCTTGTAAAACCTTACCACACAAATTATTAACATTTATCACACATAACTTTAAAGAGAAATGGTTCCATTGATATATTAATTTAATCATAAGAATTACAGCCAATTTGTAAACAAATAAATTTGACATGACAACAGCTGTCTTCAAACGTAGGTGTCAGCTAGATATCTAAATTGTACTTATAAAATAAAATATTGGAGAGGTTTTATATGTTTTATGTAAAACCACAAAAGTGCTTGATACAGCGCAATTGGGACGGGTATTTAGGGGTCAAATCAAGGTCATTTCTTAATATTAATATAATTAATTCATTGTGACATATTTTTTTAATCTAACTACTGGGATCGATTCGAAAAGCCTATTCCTCGAAATGGTTTTGAAATTTTCATACATTGTTAAAAATGGGTGTATCCCAATTGGGATACACCAAAAAAAAAAACTGCTTGCTTTTATATTTTTATTCGATAGAATAGCCTTTCCTAAGCATCTAATTTGAAGCATTCCATGATTAAATGTTATTGCTATTTAAAATAATTTCTTAAATAAAATTAACCTCGCCTACCTACTTAATATGAGAAAACGGCGGAGCTATTTAGAAAAACGGGTGTCGTCCAAGATTTAGAAAGACGATTTTGTATTATCTGTACTGTTTTCAAAGTCATAATAGACGAACGTCATTCAAACATTATTTTAAACAAACTTACAATCGCAATGTAGTTTTGGCATGGATCCCAAGCCATTCCGGTATTGCTGGTAACGAAATGGCTGACTCGTGTGCGAAGGACGCTACTCAGTCTGGCTCCCTCGTACATTACAAAAAATATTCTTTTGACTTAGTTTCCATGGCTAAGCCCTCGCTATCAAAGTCCTGGAATGACATCTGGTCCTCTTCCCCAGTGTTCAGAAAGGTCGTCATTATGCATCTATTCAACCAAACATCCCAATTAAGCCTTGGTTTTTCCGTTATCGTCATGCTGATAGATTTGTGACCACCACCCTTTGTCGCCTTCGCTTTGGTCATGCTTGTACCCCAGTCCACTTAGCTAAGATCAGGATCAAGGATAGCTCTCTTTGTGAGTGCGGTTTGGACGAAGGCTCTCCTGATCATATTTTCTTTTCTTGTCCTAAGCTACCATGCTCACTTTACGACTTAACCCTTTGGAATTTCCTCGTGCTGTAAATATGAAAAACATTTTAACTCTTGTAAATAGTCCTCTCATAAAACATTTAGTTAGTTTCATTCATAAAAATAGAATTAAGTTGTAAACATGTAAATATTTGTTTTGTTGGTAAGTACCTATATGAAACCGAAACATTCATTATTTATTTATTCCCCTCTTCAAAATTTGTTTACTCTCTCCGTTAGAACGTGTGCCTTCCTTAACCTGACATTGGCGAAATCATAGTGGCAAATCAAATGACATATGCCACAAAACAAAGATCTATCTATCTACAATCGCAATACGATATAATTTATTATTTCAGATTATTATAAGTATTCAACCATTGCTTATTACCTACACCTCAATTAATACAACACTTCCTACATATCCCTTATTTCTAGATTAGATTTACTCGCTCTGGTTCAGTTTGTCCATATTCTCATCTCGCCCACATTCCCATCTCGTCCACATTCCCACCTTGTCCACATTCCCACCTCGTCCACATTCCCATTTCGTCCGCTTCTCATTTCGTTCACATTCCCATCTCGTTCACATTCCCATCTTTTCCACATTCCCATCTCGTCCATATTCTTATCTCGTCCACAATCCCATTTCGTTCACATTTCCAACAAGACGTTGACGCATTTTTCAAAAAAATAACTGACTTGTGATTAAAGAACTTTTTATTTCTGAGGTTTTTGAAATTTTTGTCAAGAATTTTTGTTTAAGGTCAGGGGCCTGTTTTATAAAGCTACAAATTACAATTTACAGGTTACAAGTTTCCATTTGACACAACCTCGACCAATGACGACCAGCCATTTGAGTAGTGTTGCCAGTTTAGACCTGTAAAATTGTTACTTGTAGCTTTATAAAACCTGCCCCAGGTGGGGCAAGTGCGTCAACGGGGTAAGTGCGACGAACCATATATATTTTTAGTAGATATTGTAGGTTTGACGCACTTGCCCCACCTTACGTTAGCATTCGCTCATTCATCAATTATTAAAAACATGCGTATTTAGTTCCCAGAGGAAAATATTTTTTCACAATTGACTGTTTTATATCAAAAGACGCGGCTATTCCCAGTTGTCCACACTGCGGACAACTGTTTTTTTTTTCCCCGGACTTCGCAGTGTGGACAACTGGGAATAAAAAAAACGAATTGAGGTGTGGGAATAGTCAAGACGAAGTTACAAAAAACCTAAAACTCTGAAACCAGTGACATAATCCACCCAGCCATTTGGGACAGAATGATTGCACATTAACTCGAGTATTTATAATCCAAAATTTCATGATACAAAAGGGAGATACGAAAATAACAAGAAATATTTTTAATACTGTCCAATGAGTTTATTAACATTTGATTATATTACATAGTACATTACTGCACAGACCGGGAAATAGGCCGTTGCGGGACGAGTAGAGTTAGCGTAGCCGAGACGCAGTCGAGGCCGCGCTATATACGAGTCCAGCAACCGCCCTTCGCGGTCGAGGCTTGTATAGTGATTTTCTCCAACAATGCGAGAAAATATAAAACAAATTGTTAAAATAAAATTTCCTTGAAAAAAAAAGAACAGAAACACGTACGATTAAAAGAACTGAAACAAAGCATTAAATAAATTCAATTTGAATAAAATATGGTTTAAATTATAACATTTATTACGCGTTTATGTTATTTCGGCAATTTATTTTGTTTATGAACACAATTTCTATAAACTACCGTCAAACTGTTTGATACACTTTTAAATACGCTGTAAACGCTGTTTGAAAATGTTTAACTTTTTAGTCTTTTTTTAGGTAAAAGTAAAATATACAAGGAAGAATTTTGATTGCACAAGTATTTCGCTACTGCTACATGCTGCTACCCTCATAAAATATATTCTTGTTCATAATATTACACTGTAAAGCTCAATTTTTAACTTATTTTTGAAATATTTATCTTTCTATCTTAATTTTCGTCTGTCTCTCCCACTCTAACTCTCCTTTATGTTGGCAAACTCTACTTACTGTCATCCTCTTCCAGGTCTTTCTTATTAATATCTGTACAAATGTCTTGTATTGTTTGTGCCGTCCATAACATAAATGTTATTTGTTAATTTTTTTCCTTCAGGTCACATCCTTCCACCAATTTCAAAATTATCTACGACCATTAATTATCCTCCTCTCTCTGTCTCTACACTTCGACATTGGCGAAATACCTCCTGCTAAATCAGCAAGAGGAGAAAGCCAAAAGAAGTGTTTCGCTGTTTGGAGTTAGTTATCCTAGTCCAAACATAGTTTTAAAAAGTAAAACACCAGCACGGCTAGCACAAGTTGTATTTTCTCGCTTGTCGCTCAGTGCGTCTCCATCGTTACTGACTACATAGAAAGGGAGATCCGAGCGACAAACAAGTCGCGGGCAACTTGTGCTAGCCGTGCAGGTAGGTACGTAATAGTACATTGTGCATCAAGGGCGGTAAGACGGGGATTGCTAACGAGAGGCTATTAGAAGCCCGACGCCGAAGGCGGAGGGCTTTTAATGACTCGAGTTGGCAATCCCCGTACTGCCCGTGATACACACAATGTTTTTCATCACATTTGCGAGGAAATAAAAAAAAAATAGAGAGAAAAAAAACAACAATCAAACAAATTAACTCGACTCGCTAAAAGAGTTTGTTAACTATTTTCAATATAGTTTTCAACAGATAATGCTTCGAACTGTTTTAGTTTTAAACTGGACAGGCCATACTGCCAGATAGTACCGATTTTCAAAATGAAATTTAATAAAATAATTGCAGTCTCTGAAACAATGGTAAAATATAAATATAATGCAGATAAATGTACCGTATAAGTTTAATTATACAGTAAAATTGGTTTGTAGCCAAGTTTTGTATATAGGAAATAAACCTTGGCTGAATTTACACCTCCTTAGTCTGAAATGATGTACGAGTGGATTCTATATTTTAAAACTAAACTCATAACTCCCTAGGTAGTTATAAAAATCCATAAATCATAACTCCCTAGGTAGTTATAAAAATCCATAACTCCCGCGTTAGCTAAATCGGCTATAACTGCCATAGACGTCTGCGTGTTATAACACCCTTTCCGAGAAAGTGTGATGAAAAGAAATTTGTATACATTTTCGCGGCCGCTGCCGCTGATAAATAATAACTTTTTTTTTAATTTTGCCTGAACCTGGAACTCAGAACTTCGCGGGCTGATTTTACGACAGTAAGGTTAACATTTCCGAGCATGTGGGAGAAAAATATTTAACAACCTGGGTTTTTTATAAATCTTCCTAAGACCCAGACTTTTAAAACCAGTTGTCAAAAAGACAACTTCATTGCCTCCAGAACAAAGTGGTATTTATGGGTACATCACAAAAATGTGAGCTAATTCACTGTAAAAAAAATTTACCGTTTACCTACTTTTAACTGATACTTTAAAAAGGCTACATACATACAGCTTACATGGCTTATTCCCAGTTGTCTGCAACCCTTTGTTCACGCTGCCGACAACTGGGAATAAGCTGCGTACACACTGGCGGACTAACCCATTAAAAATTAAAAACTGAAATGAATGCTTCAATGCTTGTAAATATTAGAAACATTATAAACAAAAACCTAATAATTTAATTTATACATATGTAACTTGTTAACAAGCAACTTCCAAAGCTGCTTGTTGTTTAAAGGGGTCTAACCCTCCATCCACTAGGATCTATTGATAGGAACCATTAAAGGGTCAAGTGGACTTTTTGCACATTCAAATCCATTAATGGAGTAAATTGGACTTTAATGTACACTTAAGTCTGTTTGGTTTACACTTTTTAATATGCTGAGATCAATCAATGGACTTAAATATACTATAAAGTCTATAAAGATCCATGAATGGATTCTATTGAACTTTTTATATACCGGGATCCATCAATGGATTTTAGTGTACTACAATGTCTAGAAGTATCCATCAAATGATGAATTCAAGTGTATTATAATACATTACTTAACAAGGGCTGTAAAAGAAAGAAAGCCCGAAATCGCAGGTATTTGAGACCCGAGCCGTAGGCGAGGGTTGTAAATATGCGATAGAGGGCTTTCTTTTTTACTGCCCGTGATGAGTACACAATTTTACGTCTTCACCTGGCCACAATGCGAGTTTTACCGTGCGCGCAGCGTGCGATAAAACTCACATTATGGCCAGGTGTTATGTAAAAAGTTTAATAAAATCCATTATTGGTTACTCCTATACATAGTAGTATACTAAAATCCATTGATGGATCGAAGTGTAAATAATAGAGTTGTGCCCGCTCGGTCTTTGAAGGGAGCACTCCGATCTCGGTCAATCGGTCAAAGGAAATAGTTCGGTCTTATAGTTCCTTTAGGTCCTTTAGGTCCAGAGCAAATTTTAAGATCTGAGCAGGACACGCTTTGTAATAGGTACTATTTGTCTCATTCACATCGAGTGCAGTGCCGTGGGCTCTTCACTCGTTCGCTCTGTTTCGCTCATACGTTCAACTGAAGACCAATAAAGATTGTTTATGAGGAACTAGTTCCTTTCGGACCGTGACAGGAATTCATTCCTTTTAGTTCTTAGTTCCTGACCGTCACAAGCCTAGTAAATAAGAGTGCAACAGAATCCATTGATGGATCCCAGTGTATTAAAAAGTGTAAACAACTCAAATTGGATTTAATTGTACATTAAAACCAGTACTCCATTAATGAATTGAAATGTACAGAATGTGCACTTGGCCCCTTTAATGGATCCTAGTGGACGGAGAGAAGTCTAAGCATGTCCTAACCAAGGATATAAAAATATATGAATAATATTTTTTCATGAATAAGCCATAATATCATTGGCTGCTGGTATGTTGGGGTTACTGGTTACTAGAGGATACATTCTCATTTTGTAGTTGTTGTCTAATATCTATATTAGACTGGAGAAGCTCCTTTAACTTCTGATGAATATCATCATTTTTTTGTTCCAGGAAATCCAATGCTGTATTTAGTTCATCCAATTTGGTATCCAATACATCATATTCTGTAACCAAAATGTATCAGTCACAAAAATATAATGTTCTTTACTCAAACTACTGTTTGGACCCAACTGTTTCAAATATACATGTAAAAAAACGGTTTTTACATAGATATAAGATGTCAAATTCCAATGAAAATCTTGACATTCTGATCTAACTAAGAAATCTTTAGATATATAATATGTTCAACAATAAAGACAAATTTAAAAATATGTTTGTTATATAAGTTTTCACAAAAAATATTTTTTATTACACTTTTGTGAACTGTAAACTGTTTAACTAAAACCTGATTCTTTGAAATTTGAATTTAACCAATGGGAGTTAACATCAACATGTACATTAGGCCCTCTTGCACGTAAATAGGCCTAGGTTAACACTAAGGGCCTGTTGTTTGATCAGTAGTTAAACTAACTAATCGTTAAAAACTGTAACTAATGGTTAAATCTCAAGGAAATGTGTCAAATTTTCGATTCGATTTACAAATTTTAACCATTAGTTCAGTTAACTACTGATCAAATAACAGGGCCTAGTTGTTTGATCAGTAGTTAACTCAACTAATTGTTCAAATTCGAAAAAGGAATCGTTAATTTGACACATTTCCTTGAGATTTAACCATTAGTAATTGTTAAAAATCATTAGGTACTAATACAACATTAGGTACTAATGGTTAAATCTCAAGGAAATGTGTCAAATTTTAGATATTTTTTACGTATTTTAACAATTAGTTGAGTTAACTACTGATCAAACATTTAGGCCCAAACATGGATCAAACATGCCCTTAGTTAACCTGTAGTGTACCAGACAGATTTTAATTGAAGCATTAAAATTCGAATTTTGATTCTTTTGTCAATAAAATTTAAATTCAAAATCTTAAATTAGAATGGCTGACGCATAGGTAGGTCAGCGGTAAACGACAGGTTAACAGGTTAATTTATTAAAATTGTCAGTTCTTATATGAATGTGACATTCGTTAATAATTTAACCTGAGGTTAAAATAGGGCTGAACTTACATGCAAGCGGGCCTTAGTAATTTAAATAAATATATGTGAAAACTTATTTAACAAACATATTGTTAAATTTGTGTATAAAAACCGTGTATGTAGGTATAAGAGTATTAAGAGTACTCAGCTTTCTATTGCTGTATTATACTTAATTTTAAATTACTCCTATGACATGGCCAAGGGTAAAAGGTATTTTTTAATTCTTAACGCTATGAATGAAACAATGAAAAATTAAAAACATTTAGGCACTATGGTAATGTATATCTATACATTCATAGAATAAGTACAACCACATATCCTAAACAGGAGAAATGAAATTTTACCTTCAACAATATTTTCATCAGTACTTTCGTCATTGGCTTCTTCACAGCCAGATTTTTCTTGATTAGGTTTATTATTATCTTGACCAGCCATGACTAATGAAGAAAGCTGGGTTGTAGAAAATTAAACTTATTTTGTTTTTGAAATATTAACTGAATACAAAAAGTGTTGACGGGAAATCAAATCGCCTCAAGTCAGTCTACAATTCGATACGTATGTCAATAAAAAATATGTCAAACCAAAAGCAAGATAGAATCGTGTCAAGTGATCGTTCCAATCATAGACATAATTTTTAGTACAGTCAACAACAAAAAATAAGTGATCGTTTATGTACCTTGTCACTTTAACGTCGTTTTTGAAATGTTATACAAAATTGTGAAACGGTGTGTGATATTTATGCTGTTGACTGTAACTATGAATTAAGGGGGAACTTTGAAATCGCATCGCGCCATTGCCATTGTTCAAAGACTCTTAAATAAAATACAAAATAGTAATTAATACAGTAATAATATACGTTACTAAAGCACCACTTCTACGCATCGCACGTATCCGCGATTGGTCACATACTTACTTCTCAAACGCGCCTCACTGTCGAATCTCGAATCGCTTACTAGCTAGAACGACACTGCGTTCTTTGGCTAGACAGAGGCTCCACTTTGAAATCCGTTATTCGAACTTCGTCTATTGCTATCCCTTTTGCTCTCGACGCGTCACTAATTCGCAAGAAAGTGACGGGGCGATCCGAGGTTCGAATTATTGATTTCAAAGTAGAGCCCCTGACTAGACTTAAGTCCGACGGTCGAGTAAAGCCAGGTCCACACGACAACGATAATCGTAACGATTAACTGCGCAGTCCGGCTTACGCACTTAAATCGAACTCCCATAGTGTGTCCACACGTGTACGATATCTGCGTCGATTTTATGGTTTTCGCTAAAAGTCAGACGGGAAACATGTCATCCGCGATGGAAGATGACGACGCACTTGCACTTGACGCCGGAAAAAGGCTGTCTGTCTGTCAGTCTGTCCGTCTCTCCGTCTGTCCGTCTCTCCGTCTGCCCGTCTGCCCTTCTGTGCGTCTGTCCGTGTCTGTCCGTCCGCCCGTCCGTCTGTCCGTCTGTCTGTCTGTCCGTCTGTCTGTCTGTATGTGACAGCATTTTTCTCTGAAACTATAGAAGCTATTCTATCAACTTGAAATTTGCCATAGTTCTTATAACTTGCTTGAATTATTTTTTAAAATATTTTAAAAAGGGACTAGAATGGGGGTTGAAAAATGAACGAAAGTGCTCGAACTTTTTTATAATTTTCAGTGACGTACTTTTCGATTTATAGCCAAAAATGTAAAAATAATGACCGTTCCGAAATCCGAAATTTATGGACTAAAAAAAATTGAAAATTTAGGCTAGTCAAAATGGACTTATTGCATAATGAATAAAGTTCATAACAAAATGTCAATGAGTATTTTCTTTTGCGTTTTCCAACCATATTATCTTAAATACGGAACCCTCGGTGCGCGAGTCCGATTCTGTGTCCGATTTTATAATACTGTCTGAACTCTTCTATTAGCTCACGGGTACTTCCGCAAGACTTCTTGCGACAGTTGCGACATTTTTTTACACCGTCTCGCGTCCGCCTGCCGCCGGCGACACCTTACTCGCTCCGCCCGTGCGTGTGTCACCCTAAGTAGGTACGCGAAAGGTAAATACGGGCGAAAAAGGTCGACGAGCTTTAAATACGCGTACTTACTTGCCCGTCTATCTGGGACTTAAGACTTGTCATAATAATAGGTAAGGAAACAAATTGTCTAGTGAAAAAGGCGCTTATGGTTGACTGGATAGTCTAAATAGCAAATACCTATCTTTTTTAGTTTATCTGTAACTGAATGTCAAGTACCTACTGACTGTGCTGAGTGATGACGTTTCTTTGAAGTAGCGAAAACATCGATTTATAAAAAATAGGAAACATCAGCATCCAAGCGAAGTCTTTGTTTTAATTATTGCCTGCTTCTTTTAATTATTCAGCAATGTAAGTTATTTCCTTAACTAAATCTATGTCTTGGTACCTGAAGTTTTGCGAAAGTGATTGTGTTTGTTTTATTAAATCAATCAATGTGACAAGCGTAGTTTACGCCTTATTTTGTACAATCAATCCTTTCATTATATTGTTTGTTTTGTATTTCAGAGCTTTCTGTTTTTCTTCTATTAACTTCTATCTGAGGAAATGTGTAATTTTGTTCTTTTACTGCTTAGTATGATTATGAATGCGTAATGTGTTTGTTTGTATCTCTTTCTTAGTGATTGATTTTTGCAAACCGAATATAATAAAGGCTTCCTTTTTAACCTGCGTAACTAGAACACAAATGACTTGTATGCAGATGGAGTCGCGACTGGCATACAATTAAACAATAGACACCAGCTATACACAATTTAGTAGTTTATTTCATTATTTTGGTAGCAACTATGCATATTGTGTTTGATTATAGCACCATATATTTTCAGCAAGATGACATCAGGACCTTATAACTACTCTTACATATTTAAGTATATAATTATTGGTGACATGGGGGTTGGTAAATCCTGCTTGCTGCATCAGTTTACTGAAAAGAAATGTAAGTGAATATCTACAAATTGTAAACTGTAATAAAAAAAAAATATTGATATACTTACATATTTACTATTAATACAGTTATGGCTGACTGTCCCCATACCATTGGAGTTGAATTTGGAACCCGAATAATTGAAGTAGCAGGACAGAAGATCAAGTTGCAAATATGGGACACAGCTGGACAGGAGCGTTTCAGGGCAGTCACTCGCTCTTACTACCGAGGTGCTGCTGGTGCACTTATGGTGTATGATATTACACGAAGGTGAATATATTAAAAAATACTCTTCTCTCTCTCTTTTTATTGTGTAGGAAATATAGACCACTAGAATTTTTTAATAAGACTGATTTGTATACTTTTTTTACAGATCCACCTATAATCATCTAAGTAGCTGGTTAACAGATACACGCAACTTGACTAACCCCAGCACTGTGATATTCCTAATTGGCAACAAGTCTGACTTGGATGGCCAAAGAGATGTAACATATGAAGAAGCTAAACAATTTGCTGATGAGAATGGGTTGATGTTTGTTGAAGCAAGTGCTAAAACGTTAGTATCTACAACATAGACACTATTCTACCAATTTAAGTAAATATAATATTTTAGCAGGTTAGCAAACACTTGGTTAGGGCTTTTTTAGATTAGCTTTTTTTCATCATGTGTAACTTTTGTTATCGTGCAACTCTTACGAGCCTTGATGAGTCACTCACCAACATCGCCAACAGAACCAGTTCAAGCAAACAATGCATAATAAATACATGTACAAGCATTCGATGAAGCGCAACATATAGTGCGCCTGTAAGCGCTTGTGCCGAAATGAGCTTATATGCGCTTAGGAAAACTATGTGAAAACACTAGCCGCCAGTTCCTTTTCAGAGACCACTAACTATCCAAAATCCCATCATGATATCCAAAATGTGGAATGAATGTATTAAATGGTAAC
Source organism: Acleris cristana (assembly GCA_948252455.1). Lineage (NCBI taxonomy): Eukaryota > Metazoa > Arthropoda > Insecta > Lepidoptera > Tortricidae > Acleris > Acleris cristana. Next base: position 9,700,593 of record OX411773.1, read on the forward strand.
AAAAAAGCAGGAATGAATGTATTAATTAGTTAACCACTTGTGATACTTAGGTCATATATTCATGTTTACTTACTTATTTGTGTGTTTATTTACAGCGGGCAAAATGTAGAAGAAGCTTTTCTAGAGACAGCTAAAAAGATTTATCAAAGTATTCAAGATGGTAGACTGGATTTGAATGCAGCCGAGTCTGGAGTCCAGCATAAGCCGGCGTCGCCGGGGCGCCCGCTGGCAGCGCCGCCCGCCGCTCGGGACAACTGCGCCTGCTAACCAACCTGTCGGCGACAACTGTGATCACAGCCATGGCTGACAGGCATTGGGCGGTTAATTCCACATACATTAGTGCGCACTAATGCTTTCTGGATATCATACATCAATTGATAAGCTAACTAGAGTATTTAAAGTAATATATTATATGTAAGATCTTTAATAAGAGTATTACTGAATCTTTTTCTGTTTTTAAAATAACTTACATTCCAATTCAATCACTGGGTTATGGTGCGTTATGGTCGTTATGGACCTAGGGTTTCACTTTTTTATATCAAAATGTCAGGTTGTGGTTTGTTCATATTATTAAAAAACCGCAAAAAAAAATATTAGGGACCTTTTCTTAAAAGTGTGTTATGTGCATTCTCTATTAATTTATTCTATGTCATATCTATGGACAAATTTAAGATAGGGATATCGTTGTAATGATACATAGAATATATTGCATTAATATCTTTCGGCAAATTTCCTTGTTTGATAATTGATAGTTGTACATATTATTATCAAAACTCATTTTCAAACATTTGTTACATAAATGGTGTGATTAACAACAACATTTAGGTGATTAATAATTGTGGGCTCTAATATCAGTATCAGCACACATGCGTACGCCGTACGCCTACTCGCTTTGCTTTAGAATGAGGCGGAACTCGGACGGAGACTTCGCGGGGCAGCGGTAATCGTTATTTATTATAAACTGTAGAGTGTATAGCACAGACTATATAATACCTATATGTTATAGGTTATATTGTTTGCGGTGTACTTGATTCTCTTTTTATTGGTAAATTTAATACCTCGGAATGGCGCCTTAAGCGAGTTGTTGTCCCGTTGATAACCTTCTCAAAACAGCTGCAGGCTGATCATTACCATTATAATTTGAATGTTTACGGCGTTCTAAGATTTATAATTCAAGCAATTAGCAGTATGGTCGAACTGTCGACTCTGGCTCTCAGGTTTGCACCAGGAGTTTGTATCATATCGGCAATCTCGATTTTTTACAAACATTAGGTACGTTACGTTTCTTCCTATTCGGGTTGTTTGAAATAGTTATTTATCCAAAAAAATGTCATGATATTTGCCCTCAAGATTTTCGACCTCGGTATTCGGTGCACTTGATACACCAGCTCGCACCACACTTTTAAACATTATATGTCGACATCTTATTTGGATGAAGTATTAGAAACCTTATGAAGTCCTGTTTGAAGTCATTATCTATAAGCTACACCACAGGGTTCATATTTGCTTCTTTGCCGATAGACTATTTCACCAACCGCAATACAAAGTTTGTCTGTTGCCTTGCGACGACGACGTTAACCTTATTCCTAAAACATTCATATTTATTTTCCTGTTATACAGGGTGCAAAAAACGAATGCCACATACGGACGGCAACTACCTTAAAAATATTGGAAATAGCAAGTCTACGCAAAGGACACTACTAAAGGGTTCTACTTTTTTTAAATACAGCATTTTTTTACTGGATTTTTGAAAAATATGACGAAACAATACAGTCGTGTTTTATGATAATTATGATACAGATCGAAAGGGTCATCGATAGTGATCATATATGTAAACGAGTATAACACAAATTTAAATTAAATAAAGACCTTAAAAAAAACCCTTCTTTATTATTTTGTCATATTCGACCAGTTGGATTCCCGGTTAAGACAGACGAACTTTCAAAAATCCGTAAATGCTGGAGTTATTTTTTTCATAAATAAGTCTCCTTTGCATAGAACTTGCTATTTCCAATATTTCAGGTAGTTTCTTTTTTCTGTTTCTTTTTTTATTAGCTGCCTAAATAATACAATTAAGAATGTATGTAGCCTTTTGTGGACCACGGAATTCTTTCTCCGAATTAAAACAAAAAGCCGATAAACTAGTTCTTTACAGACAAGGTGGCGGCAACAGTTGATTTGGCAAAGGCAGGTATTCCATTAATAGGGGATTGCTGTAACACCCAAACGGAACACTTATAAGATTCACTACATCATTATTATAAAACAGAGTTCGTCGCCGCCTCTATCTGTCTATATGATCGCGATAATCTCAAAAACTACTCAATGGATTTTAATGCGGTTTGCACCATCAGTTAGATATTTTTTCACGGGAGGTTTTTGTGTATAATAAATTCGGGTTTATGTACGGGTGTTAGAGAAACTCACATAAACCGAAGCGAAGCGAGGGCGGGTCGCTAGTATAAAAGAGAGTTTGTTGTCAGTCTATTTATTTCGTTCGTCGACCTGTCAAGACCCCGTTTCTTTGAAACGGCTAAAACTATCGGGCTGGGATTTGAAACATTTGTTGTATTTGGCATCAATACCTCATTATTAGAAAACTCATAAATAATAAATAATTTATTTAGGCTAAAACTTTACCTTTTTGTACTGTCGCGAACTTTAATTTGGTACCCACCTTAGGTCCAAAGTCAATCTGACATTTTACAACAATAAGGTTGAGTTTCCTAAAAGTTACAAAAGATTTGACATCTCTAATGACATTGACGACTTCAAGCCATCTTCAAGCATATTTTTCTTGAAATGGATCACAAATTAACGTTCGTGATAGTACATAATTTAAAAGCTGTCGAGTTAAATAAGATAAGTGTATTTTTTAATTTATAATGTTTTGGAGTTTTTAACGTTAAACGCAATGAAAATATCCCCCTTTATTTCAGAAAGTACTTATAATAAAATCTTGAAATAATACTAAAACGAAAAAATATTTAGATATTATAGAAAAAAAATAAAGAGTCACTCTAACACTTGTGGTTTTTTAGTAAGCATAAAAAAAATCACAGCACAAACTATCTTGCGGTTGGTAAAATAATCTTGGTAAATAAAAACCAGCCAAGTTAGAGCCAGACTCGAACACGAAACGTTCTGTAGGTACCATTGTTGTATAGGAAAGGGGAGCTCTAATTTTTAATTTGGAATTTAATTCTTAGTATTTGTTATTTTAAAGTAGGTATTACTCACTTTTTGAAAAATCATGTGGGCTTCCTATTACGGTTCAAGAGATAGCTACAGCAGCAGTTGTTAAGGTAGAGGAAAAAATGCCAACACTAGGTACACATTTATTGTATGGTCCCCCTTTTTTTTAGTTTTATTGTTTGTTAAAGCGGCAATAGACACACTGAAAATGTCCACTGCACTTATAACAAACAGTTCATGAGATAGGCACAGCCTAATGACGGACAGACGGACGGCGATCCATAATAATTAATAATAGAGTCCCGTTAACCCTAAGATACAGAAATAAAATATGTATAAGTAAAACGTAAAGAGCGGTAAATACGTCCTGTGTAATGTTTTGTGGCATCAAAAATGGCAGCAAATTAGCAAGCAGCAGCAAGACTTAATAAAATTTCTAATATTGCATATAAATAAAACTAGGCGCCGAATCCTCGGTGCACTGCGAAAATTGCACTTTAGACCTCTATAACCCAAGGTACAAGTCGGCAAACGTAAAAAGGGGGAATTGGCCGTGGTCCACCTATGTGGATTAACTGGACAAAATCAATAGGTAGGTTTAGGTTATGTTAGTTCTTCAGAGGGCCCGAAGGGCCAAAATAATGTAGAAGTAGGAGCTCCGCGTTAGCGGAGCTCCGTCGACCTGCTAAGGTTTGCTAAAATGCCCAGGTGGACAACATAGGTGGACCACGACCAACGACTGGTAAAAAGAGCCCTGAGTAACCTACCTGCTCAGTGAGCAAATTACGGACCAAATTGGTGGGCGCGATCGGGGGTGCGTAAACCGCTCCGCTCTACTGCCACGCTATTGGTTCCCAGTAATACACTCTTATCTATGATTGGTTTGTCAGTAGACAACATGCGCAAACATATCCCCTCCACTAGCCGCTTTGAGCTCTTTTTACTAGCTCTTATTAAAAGGCCGGGTTTTTACCTCTCTCATTTGGACTCATCCGCTCTAACAGTTCTAACTTTACCCAAACCAGAAATACTTTTTAAGATGTCTTGCACGCACCGTTACTTACGTCACAGTTATTATAATAACTAAGGGGGTTAAAATGGTAAATCCTATTTTTTTATGAAATAAAAGTCTCGAGGTCTGTATATGGAACTGAATACTTATGTTACACCTTATTAATATAATACACTATCATTTGTTGGAATAGGTATGTACGTGCAAGCGAAAAGACCACCCACCAGATATCTAGTAGGTATTACTGTGGGCTGAGGCGGTTGGCGGTAAATAAATATTGTAAAGGCAAATGGTATGATTTACAACTTAAGGCTTTTAGATATACTTTTTTTTCATGTCCTTTACTTACATATAATCTTCACTTATATTTTTACACCAATATGTTATAATCAATTGTTTTCTTATTAAAACTGATAAAGGTTAGTTTAGTAGTATAGGTATTGCATATTATGTGTAACTAATGAGTTTAATAAATATTATTTGTACAGTGTACAACTGCGTTGTTTTAATTTTTTGTTAAGGTTTATAACCATCAATGAGCTTTATTTAAACCATATCCGACTGGGAGCCTTTATGTTGAAATCGATGGGCATGGCATGTGCAATTATTTCCATGGAACATTGTATTTTGTATTAGGTATAAGCTGAGACCGTATTTTTTTAAACTAGATCCAACTAAGTCGTATTTTTGTGGAACAAAAATGAGAACGCTCAAACTGACTAGTAAAAGTGCCGTGGGGAAAAATTTAGTTGTTTCCAATGTTTTAAAGTAGAGAAGGAGAAAAGACCTCTGGAAATGGACTGTGGTCGATTTTAATGGTTCTAAGTAATATGGATGTAAAAGTCACTAAGCTTAACAATTCTCAGAAAACTCCATCAAAGAGTACAGAATACGCTAAGAGACCCGAAGTACTCTAGAAGCTCAACGTTATTTGCAAAAAAAAAGTGTTGGTTTACGAGGATATGGATTAGACGATGGGTTAATTATCGAATCGGAGACATGTGATAAAGTGTCACCAAAATATTATAGTCTACCAATCATCCCACAGACTTAATCGATACCTACCTACGTAGTTTCCTGGGGTAGTGTTTTGGGCCAGCGCCTCTATTCCCGACGGTAAAAACGGTATCGTAGTTGACCTGCGCCTCTATTCTAGGTGGTTAAATCGGAATCGTATCTGATCTGTTATGGTATTGTGTTTAACTCGGCCGCCATTACTGTCAAGTAAATAAGAGCTATCAAAACGATAACAATACGATAACAGGTCAAAAACCATATTGTTTTTACCGTGTTGAATAGAGGCCCTGTTATGGTATTGTTATGACGTCGGATGCCATTACTGTTAAGTAAATAAGAGCTATCAAAACGGTGACAATACGAACAAATCAAAAACGATATTGTTTTTGCCGTGCTGAATAGAGGCCCGGTATTTTACAACACTAACTGCGGCCAACCCGCTAGGCGCGTCCATTTTGTATGAAAATCAGATCTTGGCAATGAAAGTGTTAACGATCTGCCCATGCAAAGTCCCTAGATCATTTTTTGCCGATGACATAGCTGTTTCCGTGCCGGATAATGACAAATAGCTACACATTAACCCCCTTACTAATAAACGTTGAGTAACGGTCGGTGGTGGAGCTATACAATGTTTTGTCCTTATCTGTCAAATCCAAATGTCACGATGACAGATAAGGACAAAACATTGTATAGCTACACCACCGACCGTTACTCAACGTTTATTAGTAAGGGGGTAAATATATAATTAACCGTATCTACAAAAAAGACAACAGACCAATGGCTAAGTCAAAATAGCGGCTGTGTAATGAATTGCATAAAAACGATTGTATTAATTTTCATTTTATATAACACAAATTGCATAATTTCAATCTCTATAACAAACCAACGATTTAATTATTATTATGCATAAAACGAAATGCTATTTCTTAAACTATAATGTTCATAAATTAAAAAAGAAATATTTCTAACGGCTTTTATTACTATTAATGTGGTCACAGTTCTAACCTAACCTAACCTAACCTAGTTAGAAGAAATTGACTTAAATTGCATATTAACAAGAAAAGGATACTGATAAATGAGTGTTATGTTTTTCGATCGTATGCCTGATAAAATTATACGAATTCTAGCCTAATTAGGTTTCTCCTATTTGCACAATTTTTTAAAAATAAAAAATACAAAAAGTATCAGTTGTAAGTGGTAATTTTTAGTACCAGGTTTTGAAATTGACCTAAGTATAAACAAAGCAATACAAGTCATAAACGAATATAATTAAAACATAATAAAAATATTTTTCAACTATATGATATGAGGACAACTATATGAGGATTGTGAAGCGACGCTTAAATCGCGTAGCTGGCAAATATTTTCCATACAAATTTTGCTCCGGGCGATAAAGTATCTCACACTCTAACGGCCAAACCCTATATTCAAACCGCGGATAGATAAGGTTTACTTCGGGTTAAAATTTGACATTTGCCCATACAAAATGTGTCAAATTTTAATCCGAAGTAAGCCTATCTATCCGCCGTTTGAATATAGGGTTTGGCCATAAATCAGTACGGGTAGCAAAAGTTGTATTTTCTCGCTTGTCGCTCAGTACGTCTCTATCGTTACATACTAGATAGAAAGGGAGATCCGAGCGACAAACAAGTCTCGGACAACATGTGCTAGCCGTGCAGGTCCGATTTTCACGATTTTTGAATATGTTGTAGTGATTATGAAAAACATGTGTGGTCGTTTCTGTTTTTTTTTAATTTCTTTCGTAATAAGATACCTACCTATATACTTATTCTTGGAAAGGAAAACGTTCAGCCATAGTTTTTCATAATATCTACGACTTTTGAATATTCTTTAAATCCGAAAAATAGGACTAGGTTTAAGGGGAGAGAATCGTAATCGCATTTTGTATGGACATTTTCAGCCTCAGTGTCCTGTTCAGTGATGTGAGCGAGCGTTGAGAGCGAACCTGTCTGGTTAATGCAAAACAGTCTCTGTTCGGTTTTTTTATTGCTCACAAAACAATGAGCAAATTTATTCTGAATAAGCCTCCACCAATCTATGTGGATTGAGTAATTTAGGTTGGTCAGTCGGTAAATTATCACAGTTCAACCTAACACTCGTCCTCGCTACGCTCGAACCTAACTTTTAAAATTCAACTGCTAATCTATACATTGTGGGAATTAAAAAGTCTGTTAAAGTCGGAACAAAATCCATTCCGTACTACTTTATTTTATACTACTTAGAGATTAGAGTAATAGGGTAATATTGTAACCCTTACATTTATACTTACTTATATAAAAAATATATGACGATTGTTACTGTTGATTCAATACTCTTTTAATTATTTATTTGATTATTGTAAAAATATAATATCATTCGACTGCCTGATTTTTTTTATTTACACCGGTTGGCTTATCCCTACACCAGAACACAACAATACGAACACTGCTGCTTGGCGGTAGGTTAAAGGTAAAAGGTGATAGCTATACGGATGGACCCCGCACAAGGTCTTACCACCACTAACGCAGGCAGGCAGGCCGACTTAAAGGTCAGTCTTCTCATTTGCAATAGGTATGGTATAATTAAATAGTCATCTCATCAGTTTTGCGCAATGGTGAAATAGTATCAAGACTGAAATTGCTCTTAGCAGCCTTAGCTAACCAGAACCACATAATAAATAATAGTAGACACCCAGAGGAATAGAAGTTTAGCCGCTTGGCAATTTTGTGTATCAACAGTTTTCATGTACATAGGACCTGAAATTAATCCTCCGGCAACTAGGATCCAATTTTAGGATCCGTCAATAGAGTCGAGTTGAACCCTTTGTGCGTTCAGATCCATCAATGGAGTCGAGCGGACTTTATGTACCCACCTACACTAGAAACCATAATTAAGTGGGTTTTTGTAGGTACTTACATTTGGATTTGTCAGTAGATTTTGAGAAACTACAATGTTTACGGATCCATTAGTGGATTCTAGTAAACACTTTAATTCTCAGATCCATTAATGGATTGTAAAATAGACTAAGGTCTGCCAAAATCCATTAAAGGATCCTAAGAATCTTCTAATAGACTTTGATACATTCATGGACATCAAATTAAAATAAAATCCACACATATAGATCCTAGTCTAAGAAAAGGTCACATTCATCCTTTAGACGACGTTATAGTTTACCATATCCTATTATGTATTTTAGTGTCTTAGACCCCATTGATGGATCTGAATGCATAAAAGGTTCACTCCATTTAGATGGATCCTGCCAATGGCCTCTGGTGGCCGGGAGGGAAGTTAAAAACCTCTTTACCTCGCCTTTTGAGTCTGGATCACTACACGTCTTCTGGCCTCACGCCAGGTTTTTTTTTTTTTGGTTATCGCCTGAAGGGCCAAAGACAAAAGTCCTTGCTTTTATTTACTGTTTTTAAAATATTACTTTAGAGAAAAAGAAAAAGGGCAGAGGTGAAAATCCCTTCCGGAGACCTGGGAATGGAGGGCCCAGGTACTGCCGGGGTCGCACCGGCTAAAAACACCAATGCCCCTATTACCAACAAGAATTTAGACTCCCGCGGATACTACCCCAGCCAGTGCTGAAAGGCCGGAGGAGAAAGTCCTTCCTCCATTTACTTATACGCGGGGTTTTTCCAAAAAGGGGGGGATAGGAGTGGGGGTTGGGATGGGGGGGAAACTATATCTATGTGAGTCGCGGAGTGGGAATCCTGACGCATGCATGCTTACGGACTACGGGCTTCCTTTCTTTTGAGGTCTTTTCAGGACCGCTTGTGTGGCTGTGGACACCATCTTTATGGGTGGGGCTACCCTTTTTTGAGGCTTGGTCTTTTGCCTGGAGATACTATTTTTGCGCGTGTCTCCTTGCGCTACCCTCTTTTGTGACCTCTTCCATTGCAATTTAGCCTAAACATCTGCTATAATTAAGGGGGGAGGGGCAGGTGTCAGTTTGACGAGGGACCAGTGAATCTCGAGCGGAGCCTTACCCCAGCCAGTGCTGAAGGGCCGGGAGAGAAAATCATTCTCCCGTTTAGGAGGCCGCAGGATTCCCCATCCCCCGTCCTACCAACACCCCTTAGGTGTTCGGGTGGTGCGTGCGTCAGGAGGTTGCTTATGTTAACATAGGTACACTTAAGGTCAGAGTTAGCTAGGGTTTAAACAAAGAGATTGTAAAGAGGAGCTTAGGGAATGGGGTGTATTTTATATTATTGCATCATCCTACAAGATTAGGGGTGCAAGGGGGGAGAAGAAAATTGGGTTTTCTTGGAGGGGGGGGGGACAGAATTGGGGGGATAAGAGGAAGGTTGGGGGAGGTCTGTGGGGGTTGTTTCGGCGTGGAATCCTGCCCGGGTCCTGTGCCCGAGGGGTTTGCGTGGTGTCAAATTTCAGCGTAGCGTTTTCCAGAATAGTCCGGGTACCGAACTATTTGTTCCTTAAACACGCTACGCGTACCACTTTTTCTATAAAACCCTTCGTGCTTTCGCGGTTGACTTCTGTTCCCAGCAGGGCTTTCCAGCTTGAGCTATCCGGAGAAACTTTGACCCCGGTCTTTTGCTCAAGGTCGAGCCTTTCCATGCCGAAACGCGGGCAATCGCAGACAACGTGCCAGATGTCCTCGTCAAGGGTCGGGTCGCAGACACACGAGGGTGTGTCTTTGATCTTAAAACGGTGGAGATAGGCGGCGAAGCCTCCGTGACCAGTAAACGCTTGAACCAAGAAGTTTGTGAGTTTGAGTTTCTTTAATATGCTGTTCGTATCTCTCACAGTTGTAAAAAACTTCTTGGTTGTCGCACCTGTCCCGGATGCCCCGTAGCGAACCTGCCACTGTTCGACCGTGTTTTGTCTTATCGACCTCTTGGCGTAGGATACCGGCACCATGTCGTATTGGAGGGCGGTCTTCTTCCTAAGGGCTGCTTGCTTTGCCAGTTCGTCTGCTCTCTCATTTCCTGGCGTTCCAACGTGAGCTCGCAGCCAATAGAACCTTAGGTCGGTCCCCATTGCTCTTGTTTGGGTTGCGGCGTTTTTGATCTCTTGGACCAAGGGGTGTGTCGTGTCCGGTGATTTGAGGAGCTCCAGTGAGGATCTTGAGTCACTGAGGATGCTGACGCTCCGCGCCTTGTGCTTCCCTGCGATCTGTACTGCCCTGAGTAGGGCGTACAGTTCAGTTTGAAACACGGTGTTATAGGGCGCTAGCTTGAAGGTTGAGTGGCGGATTTCTCTTCCATTCTCCCACCATGTGAGTGCCGCTCCCGTCTGGCCCTCAATTTTACTCCCATCGGTGTAAATTTGAGGGCCTTCGAGGTCGTATCTATCGACCACGTCTTGGTTGAATTCCTCCAAGCAGACGTAATCGATGGACACAACCCTTGACGGGTGCGGTCTCTTCAGGGCGTCAGTTTTTTCTTCAACTTCTCTTCCTGGTGGAATGTGGTCCTCACTGTAGCCCTTTTTGACCTCGTAGAGGCTTGCCGCTTCGTGAATGCGCAAATCCAGTGGGAGGGTTCCGACAGGATCAGCGCCGATGTCAGAGAGACCGTCCTGTACGCTTTGCAAATCTTCTGGGCGAAACCACGGTGTATTGAATCTAGCTGGTTTCGCACCACCAACTTGTTGGCAGACTCGTGCCATGCGCTTGCTGCGTACAGGACGATCGGCTTTATCACCGCCACGTAGATGGTTTTCACTATCTCGCTATTGAGACCCCATGACACCCTTGCCGCACGTGACAGCTGTCTGTAGATATTCGTTACCTTTCGGCACGTTTTTTCTACGTGTGCGTTGAAGGTCAACTTACGATCTATGGTAAGTCCTAATAGTTTAATTTCGTCGACAAGCTCCACTGCGGTCCCAGCCATTGAGATTCGGATGGGGTCCCATTTCAGCTTCCTCGTTATCACCATGGCTCCCGTTTTGTGAGCGGCGAAGTTTAGCTTATTTTGGGTACCCCATTCAACCACTTTTTGGAGAGTCCGTTCGGCTTTTGCTTTTACTGCACCTGAGTCGTTGCCAGAGAACACCAGAGTGACGTCGTCAGCGAAGGCCTGACAATGGGCGTCCGTGTCGTTGAGCATCTGTAGGAGATCGTCTAGAATTACATTCCAGAAGATTGGACCTCCTATAGAGCCTTGGACACATCCCTTTGTGGTGGGCTTTTCGCTGATTTCGCCCGCGTAGTGTACCCTTATCATGCGGTCGTCCAGGTAGGAGCAGACCGTATGATAAAGATTTCTCGGGCAGCCTTTCTTGGCCAGTTGGGCTCTGAGCTTCGGCCACCAGGCGTTATCGAAAGCTCCCTCTATGTCTAGCGAGACAAGTAGCACGATGCGTTTCTTCGTTTCTGCTTCAGTTCTTATGTGTCTCATCAGGTCATAGAGGGCGTCTTCCGTTGACTTTTGGGGCATGAACCCGTACTCACGCCAGGTTATGTTACCGGTCTGGTCTACCGATTTCGAAAATGTAGCGAAGTTTGGATTTCGAAATTGTGGATTTTTTTTATTAATTAGGATATAAATTAGTTAGGTAAGATAGGTGCTTCTGCCGCTGCGACTCCGTCCTCGTACAATTCGTAATTTTGTCATCCCACGGGAACCGTACATTTTTCCGTGATAAAAAGTAGCCTAACTAGTTATGTGTTATTCCATTCTATAATCTATCTTTGTACTAAGTTTCATCCAGATCCGTTCTGGTGTAATTGAGTAACAAACATCCATCCATCCAAACTTTCGCAATTATAGTAAGATATGAAAATATACTTAAGTTGATGTTGATTTCTTTCCCAAAAAATCGTTAGTGGGTCGGGCTATCAGGCTAAGTAGACGGGATGTTTCTTTACATTCAGGACACATAATTATTTATCAAAAAAAAACTTCCGGATAAATCAAATTAAAAATAAATAAAAATGCAGTGGTGCATACGAAATTGTGAAGCATATTTTATTTTCAAATACAATAAACAAAAACGAAACAATAAACAAAATAATACTTGGCAAGTTAAAGAATAGGAACAAAAAATTCCATCCCAAAATAACATAATTAATTATAAAGTACAAGATTTAGGAGTAGGTATAGGTACTTAATAAGATGACAGTCGCTTTAAGCTTAAAACTAATAATAAAACTTGACTTACTTCACGATTACACCTTTTTATAAATTATACATCTATGAATATAAAAAATCTAACAATGATAGGATTTCAATTTGGACCCTGGTATATAAATCACATAATTATCAGTTTAAAAAGACAATAGTTAATAAATCTCCATAATATAATACTTCCATCGGACAGTAGGTACCTAGTTAAGTCTACTTTATTCGCATAGGTATCATAATTGTAAATAAGTAAACAAAACCACGTGAAATTCCTTAGCTAATAGAAACACAGGTTTCGTTCGGTCGTCTGACACGCGGTCACGTGATTCGGTTGTTAAACATGGATGGAAGTACCTAAACAAACGGAGTATAGGTATAGCATTTAGAGCTTGGAGGGCGTGGCGTGGAGCAGCACGTCATGCATGTGCGCAAGCGCGTGCTGCAGCGCGGCGCGGTAGGCGGCGAGGCTGGCTTCGCCGGCGCGGAACGCCGACGTGCCGAAGTTGACGGACGCGGCGCGCGGGTTGTAGCACGTCGCGTACCCGTCCGCCACCAGCGGCCCGTAGCACATGAACCCGTCGCACTTGCACGCCACCTGCAACGCACTCAGCACTTACCTCTGCTTCATCGGATGTTTCTTTATAATTTTTAACAGTAATTTTTTTGATTGATGTATTTTAATTTTGATTTGTTTAAAGGCCTCCAGTAACATATCCTCGTATGCGGAAAGTAAAAAAAATCAAGAAAAACAATTTTAAAATAATAAAACATACAGGGTAAAACCATAATGCTTATGACATACTCGTATTATTGTAGTTTTTAACTCGGCCGCCATTACTGTCTAGTAAACAACGATGTAGTGCATGCCTAATCATACGACATCGACATTGTGTCGGATAAGATCCTTCTCAGCTGTCCTGTATATGCTGCCTTCCTTACAAATTATCGTCGTTATTTGATTTATACGAATAAATAAATTTCGATTAACTAAGTAATACCTGACTAGTTGAAAGCCGCATGTGAGCGCTTCGTACAAATCCCGGATCGGAATATAATTTATGTAGTTCGATGCCGTTCTCATACGCGACCAACTTTAATCCGAGGAGATGGCGATCGACACCTAAACCCTGCAATGCCTGAAACAAGTATCGATGTTAAATAATATAATATTTATAATGCTACATAAGGAAAAGAAGATTTGTCGTGTAGGTTATGTTATGGGAACATACATACCTGTACTGTATAGTCTTTATGAGCATTTATAGCTTTTTGCATTGCAGCCTTCTTCTCTTTAGCCGAGCTTTGAGAATCCAACATAGCCTTAGCAAATTCTATGGATTCTATGGAGCACGACCTGATAGTTTCAGTGCGGCCACCTGCGTACATTCGCGTCGCTGCAGACTCGTAGTGCGCTCCCGGTTTTTTATGTACCCTGAATAAATTCAACATTATGACTACTAGTACTCGTTACATACAACCATAAGCTGCCTTGCCAATATCGTCATTACAAATGACGTAATTTAAAATAACCTAACTTGCAACGTCTGCAAAATAAGTATTTCTTCAAGAATTTAGCACATGAAACCCCTAAAAAAACTACCGGCCTTATGAAAACCTAATAACTACATACATAGGTACTTAAGTAGAAATGTATACTTTAGGGGCAAAGGCTTGTTGTGTAATTTAGAAAACAATTTTATTCCCGAGCAGTTTATTGAAACAGAAATATTTTCCCTTATTTTCACCAATGTTTTTCTTCATACTTTCTTTGTACTCGTACTTTGAAAATACAATTTAACATGAAGTCAAACTGCCCCATACTTAATATAAATCGTTAATAAGAGGTTAAATAAACCCCCAAAATGTGAACCTCGCTTTTTGAAGTTGGTTACAATAGTATAAGCAATAATAATAATAATATTAAATTGTACTAACTTATAAAACGCATACTGCATCGCCATCTGCAGATAGCTGTCCGGGCTTAACTTCTGTGACTTGATGAAATCCTTGCCATAGTTCTCAAACGTAAAGCAATTTAACTCAAGATTGTCGACTAATCTGAAATTACGTTCAAATACAAAACCTGTAATAAAACTGTCCTGAAGTAAAATCGTTATACACACAGAATGGAAAGTGGAGATGAGTCAGCAGCAGGTAATTAACGCGTGGCGTTGCCGCCGGGTTGCAGTAGCTGCCCCAACTCTACTGTACTGACACAACGCAAAGTTGCACCCTGAATATTTAATCAAAACAAACCAAACTTAAATTTAAGAAGCGACGGTTGAATCGCGTAGCTATCAAAAAAATCCGTTAAAGTTTAGCTCCGAGCGTTTTCCCCTACATCAAGCCCGATATCCACGAATTTACTATGAAAAAAAGGGCAAGTGCGAGTCGGACTCGCGCACCGAAGGTTTTTGTAAATTTTTCTAAAACTGTAAAATTTGTCAACTTCATTTTATTTTTTGCGTAAAATAGAAATCAAATAAATCAAATAAATTTTAATAAATTTTAAATCCGAAAATTTTCAGATTTTTTGGTCTTTAAACTTCGAAGATTGAGGGCCGGGGGGGTCCATTTTTGGCTAAAAATCAAAAAGTACGTCACGGAAAATTATAAAAAAATAACGTTTTGAAATTTGCAGATTGAGCCCTTTCATCTCTATGCGATGCGCCTTCCCGATAATGTAGTATAGAGCTACCTATATATTACTACTTATGTACCTATGGACTTAGGAGTGAGGTACAGAATGCGTGACCCGAGTAACCAGTCTTGAATTAACTTCGTTCGGGCTAGACTAGTTTCGGGTATGCAAATCTAATTATACGACTAGGATATGTAATCGTGAGTGAAAATCCTTATTGGAACTTTAATCGTTAAGTTAACATTCGTCGGGGGAAACATTATGACCGTTTTCGAACATTATAATCATTATTTCTACGAAAATACGAAGTATCACTTCAAGAACCCGAACCTACTATAAGTCAATGACACCCCGTTTGCTATAATCAAATCACTTTCATTTTTCATCGCCCTTATTCTAGACCCCTTTTCAAATATTTAGAAAAATAATTTCATATTGTATTTACTAAAACAGATGCAGGCAAGCAAGTTATACAACTATGCCAAATCTCAAGTTGATAGCTTCTACAGTTTCAGAGAAAAACTGCTGTGACATACAGATAGATAGATACGACACCTAATTCTCACCATAAGGGTCCCTTTTCTACCATATTGGTACGGAACCCTAAATACTATGTTTGGAAGTTTCTATTTTTATTTTTTAAATGTTTCCTTGGGAAGGAAAACGTATAAGTAGACCTAGTTTTTTATAATATCTACAACATATTCAAAAATCGTAAAAATCGGACTAGGTTTTAGGGAAGAGAAACGTTATCGCATTTTGTATGGAAATTCTCAGTTTCACAATCCTCTTAACAGTGACGTAAAAAAATACTTGGATTCCTTGTCACATAATTTCATAACTCTCTGCTAATTAAAATGAAAATCTTTCTGCATTACATACTCAGACATCTAGAAGTGCCAACAGGCCTAGATGATCTGATTATAATATCAAATGTAAGGTAGTAAACACTAACTTGTCTAAACTGTTTTTAGCGGTTTTGATCATACTACCAACTTCGGTGTTCACATTAAACTTCAAGAGTTTAGGCGGCTTAGGGCAGGAAGAAGCAGCTCTGCATGCAGCCTTATCTTGATCGCTGAAATATAAAGATAAATGAGCAGGTAACATTAGGCGATGTAGCGGGTGGTTAATTTAGCAATTATTTTAAGTGCTTCTTATCATTTAGATCTATTTCCATTTCACAATTTCTTACAACTGTAACTTTAAATGGCATAATTATGTTACTTGCACTGACCCCCCCCACCCCATTCCCCTACCCCGGAAGAGACTTTGGTTAGACCAATAAACTATAAAGAAATCTCACATGAAATTAATGAGGAAATCCGTTAACACTGCTATTGGCTGCCCTTCCGCTGGGGAGTGTTCGTAGGTCAAGCCGGTCACGCCATCAGCGCCGACAATAAACTACAACACATAACATATCTTACTTGTACAGTCAGTTATAAATATATACACGTTCCCAAGATGCCAAAAATACGCACATGTCATTAACAATAAGGTCTATGACTGTAGATATTAATGCTTGGAGAACTGCTGTTAAAAATGGACCTTACATTTTATAAGGATTTAAAAACTTAGTGCTGACCCGTCCATACAAAGTTTTACAACTTAGTATGAACGCCAAATATTTCTTTTTTCAAATCCTTATAAAATGAAAGATTCGTTTCCAACAGAGATAAATTGTACATACATTTCTTTAGTTTATTAGTAAACAATAAGTGTGACTAAAGATAAAATTTATTAAGAACTTTTTGGCTGGTTGTCAAAATTTAAAAGAAATATTTGTAGGCAATTGTATGGGAAAAAAACAAGTGTCTCTAATTATGTGACCACCACTGTATGTGCACACGCTTTCCACAGCATAGCATCTATATTACAAATTGCGCACATTAATATTTTTTTTAAATAAAAGTAGCAATATTAAAAATATTAAGTTTAAACGCTCCCATTGCGACGTTCTTTGAGGCTGTAATTTCCCGTGGTATTAGCTTGTTCTAAAAAGACAATGAATGCTTGCAGACAGTGTTGAAAAAAGAGTAATGAACTCTAAAAGTTACAAAAACAGGTACAAACAATTTTCAAGGACCCAATCATGTTAAAAAAAAACGATTGACGAGTACAAGTGCTTTTAAAATATATTTCGTACTTATTACAACGCTAAAAACAGAAACAAAACATTGAACATTAAATGGTATAACATGTAGTCCAATAACGCATAATTTCCGAGATTTTTATTATTTAAAAAACAATTCCATAGTTATTTAATTTGAACTCTGTCACATTAACCTAAAGCATTATTTACTAAGAAAGATTCATGTTGTAAGTAGCAATATCATCAACGTATAACATAAATTAATTTAATCAATTTCTTAGTAAATAATGCTTTAAGTTAAGGTGACAGAGTTCAAATTAAATTAACTATGGAATTGTTTTTGAAATAATAAAAATCTCGGAAATTATGCGATATTGGACTACATGTTATACCACATTATATACTCCAAATAGGGTCTAGAATCAATGATTAAAATCCTTCGGGTACGTCCCGGGCACGGTGTATAAAGTTGCGGCTAATCCCAAAACATTTTAAGACACGGAAAATCTCCATAGGGTTTTTTCCCGCCATATGTAGCGAAATGACAGTCGCACGTAATTCTTTTGCTCCTGCCATCACGAGAAAATTAATTGAAATAAATAATAAAAACATACAAATAGAACACAAACATTCAAAATTCAGCATTGAAATAGTAGATTATACAACAAGTGCATAAAACGCATCATTTTACGCGAGACGTTTATAAAGTCGAGTGTTCAATGGGTTTTATGGACGAGTGGTACACTCTACTTTTCACTTCAATTGCGAGGAAATGAAACAGCAACATAACAATTTCATGTTGTAACACAAATATTACAATGACAAAATAAGTATGGTTCCCGCCAATTAACTTTTTTTTTCATTTCTTTCATTAGGTACGTGACACCTGACTTAGGTCGTTAGATACTGCTCAGTTATAAAAAGAATTTATTTTTTATATCTATGATAACTTATTGTCATGCTTTAAGTATATCGATTTACTTAAATGTAAAAATAATAATAATAATAAATGCGACAAAATAAAAATTATAATTTTATTTCATGAAGTTTTATTGTGTACTTTGGCTGTTGGTATCCTTGCCTTGGTCTTAGAATACTAACGAAACGAAATAAAATAAAAAGGTTATTCTATGAAGTTAAAGTTGTTCGTGTGGCTGTTGGACCGATTGCCTTGGTCTTCGACGAAGATTTTACTTTATGCTCTAGTGCATAAAATGCGATTTTATGCAGCCTATACCCAGCATAAAGAAGGACTTGAAAAGCATGAGAAGTGAAAAAATAATTAGACAGCTGCCAGTATTATTACGTTTTATTTTTTAAAGTAAAAGTTTGTCTCAAAACTTATGAACACACGAGGTATATGTATACAGAAGATAAATAGATGGAAAGATATGTAGGTACCTGCACGGTCTTGTCGAACCAACGATTACCTCCGTTGCAATTCGCGCCACCGCCGTGAATGGTCTGAGCCGCGGCTGTGTTCTGGCGACTATCTTTACAATCCGAATCCCACAAACCGACGGGCGCGTCCAAACATAGCACTACCAGACTAGACTGCACGTCTGATAACGATTCTTTATTCTGGTCATCTGCAAGATCAATCTAGTCATATTTTCTTCCATTCCTGTTCTCTTTGCTTTTTTGCCCGCTCATTCTCGAAATACCAGTATTTTAAAATATCTGGTATTTTCTCAATATATCGGAATCCTAAAACTAAAAATTCAAATTACGGTATTGTTTATTATTTTCACCCAATACCTATGTCAAATCTGGTTTTTTGAGAATCTGGTAAAAAGAGTTATTTGGTATTTTGGGAATGAGCGTTTTTGTCGACTTACAGAATAAAACAAATTCAGGTTTTCCCTTTCATCATCATCAGCCGCAAGACGTTCACTGCTAGGCAAAGGCCTTCCCTAAGGTTTTCCACAACGATCGGTTCTCTGCTGCTGTCATCCAGCGGTTTCCAGCGACCTTTATCAGATTGTCGGTCCACCTTGTGGAAGGCCTGCCGGCACTTCGTCTCGCGGTTCGCGGTCGCGACTCTAGAACCCCTATCTAACGGCCATCGGTTCTATTAGCAATGTGCCCCGCCCACTGCCACTTAAGGTTTGAAATTCGGTGAGCTATATCAGTTACTTTAGTTCTCCTGTGGATCTCCTCATTCCTTGATTCGGCCTATTCCCAGTTGTCCACACCCTCTTTGTCCACACTGTGGACAACTGGAAAAAAAATCCCAGTTATCCACACTGTGGACAACTGGGAATAAAAATTCCCAGTTGTCCAGTGTGGATAACTGGGAATTTTTATTCCCAGTTGTCCACACCTGTTTTCGAGGGTGTGGACAACTGGGATTTATTATTCCCAGTTTTTTTCCCAGTTATCCACAGTGTGGACAAAGGGGATTTGGACAACTGGGAATAGGCCCTTGATTCGATCTCGCAAGGAAACACCCAGCATAGGTCTTTCCATCGCAGTTTAAGTGACCTTGAGCCTTCTTATGAGGCCCATTGTGAGCGACCATGTCTCAGATCCATACGTCAACACTGGCAACACACACTGATCAAAGACTCTTGGTCTTGAGGCACTGCCGTATTTGGGACGAGAAGATAGTGCGTGTAGCTTACCGAAACAGCCGAGCTGGGTTCGACGATTGACCTCTTTGTCGAAATTGGACTTACCTGACTGGGTTCGTTGTCCTAGGTATACATAGTCGTCTACAACTTCGAGAGTAGAGTCTTCAACTTTGACAGACAGAGACAGTGGGTACGACATGGACATTTGACATGATTTTCGTTTTGTCCATGTTCATTTTAAGACCCACTTGTTGAGACTCTACTGAGGAGTTACTTTTTTAATGCTATTGCAGTATTTGCACTATGTATACTAATTTACCAACCTCAATACAAACTTTGCCCGGTGACACAGTTATTTTGTCTAAGGGCTAATATTGAATCCCCAGATAAAACTATCCGTCAATTAAATGTATTACTATCCTTTTCTGAAGTCATATGAAAGAAAAGGACAGAGCTAAAATCTACCTTCCAAATAGCTTTATCTGGGGATTGAAAAATCAGCCCTAAATAATTAATTAATTAATCGAAAACAGGCTTTAAAAAAAACCCCGACTGCTTTTTATGATATTGACGTCAAAATAATCGTTTTCTTTTAAAGTCTTTATTATTATTGTCATTAAGTACTTTGATTAAAATATTATAGCATACGTCACTCCCACAACCAAGACTAATCTAACGACACTTCACTCTCCAAAATCGTTCGAGCCGTTTAGGCTACAGGATGTTACCGGAAATACCTACATAGGTACATACATACGCGCGAAAATCATTACCCTCCTTCTGGGTCAGTCGGGTAAAAAACATAAGTATTAGAGCAACTCTTTTATTATTTCTGTAATAATAGACTATTGAGATGGTAAACTAAGCAAAGTAATGTTTTTGTAAAATATTAGTGTTTGTTGCAATCATGTGGCTTACCTTTCATAAGCAAATCATAAGCTTTTGCCCAAGAGTTCCGATTTTCAGAAGTTAGTATACCCACCCCAGCCTCTGCTTTAGTTTTAGACATATCCATTACTTGTTGCAACTGCTGCACCATTTGATCTTCATTTAGGACTACATTATCTTCACCCCAGAGGTCAACATGGAAAATCTTCATCATGAAAAAGAAAAAAGCCTCAGCATCTAAAGAATGTAGGTTATTGGTGCAAATGAGGTGTCATATAAAAGGGCTTTATTTGAAGATTCCAAAACATGTTTTTATTATAATTTAATGATTAATTGCCGATAATTTCATTTCTCAAAAACTTACAATTTTATTAACTTGGTTTTTTTTCTCCTAGAAATATAAACCATTAAGTATCCATAAGTCTAGACTTTATATATTTTGTGGCTAATAACCTTCAGAAATAGAAAGAGGGCAAAGGTAATTTTTTTGTAAATTTTTGGCTATAAATAAATCAAAAAGTATGTTACAAAAACTATTAAAAGGGTCAATCAACTATTCTTTGTACACTATTTTTTTCAAGTTTGTAAGGCTTTTAAGTATAAAGAAAAACTAAATGGGTTTACTTTAAAATATTGCGTGTTTTTATTACACAGGTAAACAGTGAATTCTATGAACCGGTAGATATATTTAGTAAACAATTGAATTTTTTTCTTTCACTGGTAATTTAGCGGACCGTGTTGTCTCCAGTTTTGTATGAAAATAGTGGTTTGTCCCCTAAGTTACCAGTATTTTTGACAAAAATGTTATTCTGATTTGGATAGCTTACTGACAATGAATTTACATGAATAATATATGAGTATTGATTAATAAATATAGTTTATACCGGGCTTTGGTTTAACAGTGTTGTATAATTAAGACATACTTAAATGTACTAACAGCAACACAATTGACTGACCACTAGTGAGCCTTATTGTAAGGTCACAAGATTCAAATAAGGTCATAAATGGTCAGTTAAGTGTGTTGCCGTTTGTACAAAGAATAGTTAATTGACCCAAAAACGAATAGTTTTAGAGTCACTTTGATTTTTCCACTCCCCAATTGAAACACTTTCTTAAGTATCCATATAATTGTTTCATGATTTTTTTGAAAAATGATTTGGGCAAGCAAGCTATTACTACAATACATCTATGCTAGGTTTCAAATTGATAGCTTCTGTAGTTCTGTACTTGCTGAGAGAAATCGCCATGACAAAAAAACAAACGCCGAAGTTTCACCATCAGGGTTCCTGTTTTAGCATTTTGGTTTGGAACTCTAAAAATAAGATATGCAGTGCATATAATGTTGAGAATGTACTCAGAACCTTAAACAAAATCCATAATTTTATTTCCAAGCTATACCTGTTGCTTTTTTTAAAAAATAAATTATACTAAATGTTAGTTCAAATATACTTACGTGATTATTGTGAATAACAGTCACATGTTTGCTGGTACAATTATAAGATAGTTTATCCCTTTTAACTCCTGGTATCCTACATGTTCCAAAAATTTTCTTGTACTGGGACATGTCTAATGGATTTTTGCCCATCATTTCAACAGGGATTTTATCACTGAAAATAAATGATCAAAAAAATAATTCTATGTATTTAAGTATTTATTTCTCTATATAAGTATTGTTACGCCGATGGGATAAGGCGTCTCATTTTTTATCGTGGATTTTGGTGCTTTAGAAGTGTTTTCAGCAGGCTGAAATATCGTTTCAGTCCGTTTCAGAGGTAGCTCTATCACATACCAGATTATCAAAATTTCGACCAACATGCCGCTGTTTTCAGGCGCCTGAAACATGTTTTCAGTCCGTTTCAGGCCACCCTCTATCAGATTACGATATATCCTGAAACCCCATTTTCAGGCGTTTTCAGGACCCCTTATGGCCTTTGAAGTACATTTAAATATATGGCAATGTTCCACTAAGAGTGAAAGAGATAGCATGATTAGAAAGAGACAGCGATACTGAGAACCTTCGAGAAGCGTGTGAAAGAGATAACACGATTGGAAATGAAACAGCATTACGCAGAACATTCCAGACCCGTGAGCCAAGGACGTCGCGATTGTAAACAAAACAAGATAGAAAGGCGTAGAACATTCCAGCAACGAATAGTCTCGAACGTCCTCGGCGGCTCGAAGTACATCGGTCATTCCAGAAGGCATTCTGGAACGATCGGACACGGGAACTATAAAAGAGCGGACCGGTTGCAAGTACATTCAGTCTACTTGTAAAGCGAACAGTGCGAACAAGAGCGACCCGAGCGATAATCTTAGCATTCGAAGTTAATTGTGCGATAATTCTTTGTAACGGTTTAAGTGAGTGCGTTATTAAAGTCTACTTATGATTATCGGTGTATTTGTGCATTTCTATCAGTTACATACCCCCACGTTCGTAACCGTATTTATATCGTTGTCTACAACCCATAGTACAGACAGCAGCAGAAGTAGCTACGCAACCGAAGAGATCCAAATGATCTGCACTCGACTCTATTGTCAAGAGAATAGTTAGTTTGGGACTAGGTCAATTTGTGTGGGATCGTCCCTTAATATTATTTATATAGATAGATTTATAATAATTGTTTTTGTAAACACACACCACACACAATTATTTCAGGGGTTTTTATCCATTTAATTACAATATAGTTTTCAATGTGCTTCAGAGTTATTTTTAAAGGTTCAAATGTTGATTTAACATCACACCTTCATTCCCAGAGTGGGGTAGGCAGAGCTACAGAATTACTTACAACACTAACAACTTGTTGATAATTCTGTAAGTAACCACATTTTGCACAATTAGGCTAAGGGCTGATTTTTCAATCTCCAGATAACACCATCATCTATCAGGTAAATTGTAGCTCTGTCCTTTTCTTTGTCATAAGAAAGATAAGGACAGAGCTACAGTTTACCTGACATATAGTGTTTTTTGGAGATTGAAAAATCAGCCCTAAGATGTTTAGATGATGATTTAATGTGTGTAAAAATTGTTAATTATGCATTGTTTTATTATATTAGAGTATCAGTCACTAAATATCAAAAACACTATAGAAGAAAAAAGTACGACTAAAAGTCAAAAGTCCTACTCAAATATTTTATATGCACATTAAAAATTTATTAGTAAATTTATTTTATGCAACTCAATTAACTCTATAGTTAAACGAAAAAGCGTCAATCCACCGTGACTTGCACTCGAGTAATTGCAGTTTGAAGTTCAAGGAGTATATAAATAATGATAGATTGATTTTACTCAAAATTATACTATGGAGAAAATGAGCGACAAATGTAGTTGTGTCATTCTATGTTTTTTGACAAACAAATAAATAAAGTTTTAAAACTTGTGTGACATGAACATGATACATTTGGGTGTGGTGTTTAAAGTTCACTACTCTCCCCCCCCCCCCCCCCCCCCCGAAATGTGTACCCGTTATCGGTTTTTTAACTTTACTTTAACAGATACGAAAAAAATGTCAAGGACAAAAATGTTCCTTATTAAATTCTAAAAAGAAAAGGTTATAGGAAGTTTTTTGATAGACTCGACGGTTTTCAAGCTATAGCTACAGGTCCGGCCACGAATATATCACCTTTGTACTTACATCTGGGGGGGAGATTAGTGAACTTTAAACGCCACACCCAAATGTATCATGTCGCACAAGTTTTAAAACTTTATTTTCCCATACATTGAATACACAGAATTACTCAGCTAATGTTTCTCTTTATGTATTTATAGAAAATAATTCGCAGTTTTTCATTACCTTTGGAGATATTGGGTCTTAAGACTACGCCGAGCGCACAGTGGCGCCCTCATCACTATTATTGTGTTTTCTAATAAAATAAAGTATTTTCTTGAAATCGGACGATGCTTTTTTGTAGAGCAAGTAAAAACACAATTTATGGGATACGTAACAAACTTTGATAACAAATACCGTATGAGTAGTCAGCTTAACGGGAAAAGGTGGCCACTTTTTTCCGTTAAGTTGATAACTCAAAGGTCAATTGTTATTAAACTATGTGATATGTCCTATAAGTTGTGTTTTCATTTGTAGTACAAAAATGCACCGTCCGATTTCAAGAAAATACTTTATTTTATTAGAAAACACAATAATAGTGATGAGGGCGCCACTGTGCTGTTAAGTGGATTGGATCCGTTTTACATGCAACCGATGCATGTAACTATAATTTGCTAAAAATGATTTCAACCGATTGACGCTTTTTTTTAGGGTTCCGTACATCAAAAGGAAAAAACGGAACCCTTATAGGATCACTTTGTTGTCCGTCTGTCTGTCTGTCTGTCAAGACCCTTTATCTCGGGAACGCGTGATATCGAGTTAATATTAAAACCATACATTCAGGTCTACAGTCCCTTTAAGTTGTGAAAAAATCAAACTTCTAAGTTAACGTAAATAAAAGATGCGGCCGTTTTCGCCGCAGAAAACGTATATTTCGACACTCTAGGGAATCAAAATTTAAAGGGAATTTTCCGTTGACTTAGATCTATGAAATTTGGCAAGAAATACCGTCTTATACTGCATGCATAGGGAAAAAACTGAAAAATATACATTCTTAATTAAATCACAAAAAGAAACAGCGTCTTTATGCAAGGAACGGCAGTCCAAATTTTGAATTGAGTTAACAATGTCATGTGCGGAACCCTCGGTGGGCGAGTCCGACTAGCACTTGTCCGGTTCTTTGCTTAGTAAATTATATGCAAGGTTCAAGGTTGAAGTGTGAAAACACAATTATTTATACTGATCCAAGAGAATTGAATCTTTTTTCCGATTTAAAATATATGCCTGCCATAGATGTGGGTTGGCCCATGAGTGATTTTAAAATAACTTGCTGCAATAATTTTCCAGATCCTTTTTGCTGATAGATAGTCTAGTCTAGACCCTAAGGACCATTGTGGCATACTTAACTACAATTCCCATTGTTTCGTGGATTGAGTCCTTTTTGTTTAACTACGTCCAATTAATAGTCAATAACTTGTAAGTAATATTTTGTGGTGTTCTATACGAGACTACAGTAAGATATTTAATAATACTGCTTGTGCACTATTAAATTACATAAATACTTAGGGTTAATCTAAAGTTCAACAGATTTATGGAGGTTTACATTAGACTTATTTACAGAATAACTATTGTAATCATAAAGAGGTTTTAATGTACCTAGTAGTTTTTAGTTCTGGAGTGGAGTCCAAGTATATAAAAAAAATGGCAGGTAAAATGATGTCTATTTAATAACAGTCAATATATCAAATGTTTTTAAACAAAAAAAAACACTTACTTGTCAATTAAGGACTTGTAGTCTATGGCAGCAAGTAAAGTTTTTGCTGCATATTTCAACTGATCTGCCTGGCTGTTGAATTTTCGAAAAGGAAATACTAGTCCAGGACTAGAGAACACCACCACAGGGTCACGGTACTCCAGATAAGCTGTGTTGAGCCACCATTCTTCAAGCCAATTTGTATGCTGTTGAGCCCTTTTTTCCAATAATCCCTGCAATTTTAGTTTTGATCGGTTCATTACTGACTTGAATAAAAAACATAATTTAGGTGTTTTTTTTAACTGTAGTAAAATTTCAACTACCTGTAACTTAGTTCCAACTCCATCAGCTGATCCAAACTCCTTAGCAAGATTACAGGTGGCAGCAAATTCATCATTATTCAAATGAGGTTTGATAGACTTCAAATATTTACTAAGAGTGTCACTTAGCTTTGGCACTGGCAGTCTCAGCAGGTTTTGGTTATTGGAGACATTTTTGGTGGAGGTGTAATTGCATGATAGCTGAAGGGAGCTAATATATGGCTCCAGAAGGAAACCATTGTGTCCACACTAAAAACCATTTACCATGATTAGAATTTGTTTAATCATAATATATTACATGAGTTTCATACATCTATAGCACTGTTTCCCATTAATTTAAGAAATACTTGAACAAAAACTCAGTGTGGTATTACTTACAACTTTATGTACTTGACGGAGCATTATGTCAAATGTTGATTCCTAAAAAATAAAAAGTGGACTTTAAACCATGATTTGATAATATTACTTATCGCATAAAAAGCTTATCTCAACCCTTAGAGCTTGCAATCTTTCATTCAAAACTAAAAGATCTATCTGGGTGGATACTCTTCAATAAATTTGATAATACGATAATAATGTATTGTCCTCATCATTATCACAGTATCAATTAACACTCTATTATTAGCACAATAATGATCAAACCTCAAATAAGCAACAGTTAGTGCTATAGTTAACTTACTTCTTAATGACGTGGCGGCTGCTGGTATATATTTTAAGTGGAAAGTACGTCGCGAAATTGAACAGAATTGAATAACTTTCAATTCAAATAAGAACTTGTTTTGGTTTTGACACTTACTTGACAATCGGTCGGTGCAGTTTAATTTAAGGGTTACTAGATTAAAATAAAAATGCATATCGCTTATCCCTTTCAACGCCACAGACAGTGATGGTTGCCACCGTAGACACAAGCAGAGTAATAGAATACTGCTATACTAAATTCGAAACTTCGTGTGCAGAGTCCCTGTCACTCGTTACTCGAGAATGTATCGAGAGAAAGGGATGGAGCTAAAGTAACTTCAATTTTCAAAGTAGGGCTTGCATCAATGTGGTTGAAACGGTTGAAAGTTGTTCGTAAGTTGAAGCAGTGTATTTGTCCGTAAGTTTGCATATACATTTTTTTTTCCTTTTTAACCGGTAAACCTATGACGCAGGTTGGCCTGAGGCTCTACTTTGAAATCCGTAATTCGAACTTCGTCTATTGCTATCCCTTTTGCTCTCGACGCGTCACTGACTCGCAAGAAAGTGACGGGGCGATCCGAAGTCCGAATTACTTATTTCTAAAAGTAGAGCCTCTGGCTATCAGACTGTGAATGATCGGTCTAAATGTCTAATTCCAAGTGACAGTGTCAGTGTCAAGTCAAGTCAACATTATGCGATGTATTGTATGCTATGCTATTGGCTATTGTGCAGCAAAATTTGTGCTATTGTCCTCTGATGTCAAATTTCATTCTAATCATTTAGTTAGTGTAGTTTAATTCCTTTATTTCTTTCGATTACGCGTCTGTTGTGTTAGAGAGAAATTACTACATCACTATTCATCAGTCTTCACGACACTAGCAGCGAGTCCCTTTGCGTATTTGCTTTGATTCTCGCGTTGTGTTAAGAAACAACCGGTCACTCCGCTCGGATTGACTGTAAGTGACTGCAATACCACAATAAATTGAAAAACGTCCAAGTAGGTTTAGTTTATGGTGTATCCATCGGGGGATTGCGATGAGGAATTAGTATTAGTTTAATATTTTAAGTCTGAAAACAATACTCACAATGACTTTGCCACTACCGATTGCGCCTTGCGCCAAACGAGATGGTCTCAGTAGTCTTAGTTGTGAGCGCAACTTGGAATATGCAAGTACTATGGCTACAACGTTATTAGCACCAGTAAAAACTGAGCGACAGATCCTAGAGCACTCTATGTCAGAAGACGACCCTAACGCCAATACTCAGCTTTCCAGCGAAGTTGGCAAGCAGCCACGATGGGGGCCTCGGCATCAAGGAGCGCGTGAGTTGGCGAAACTCTACAGTCCAGGTGAGTTTAAGTTTAAACATATTTGATTATCATCTTTATCTAACAATAATTATAATGCATTAAGTGATCCCATAATAAACTGCACTTCAGTCATTCTGGAATTCTGTTGGCCATGCCTATAGCCATATAGATGTTGTGACTGTGGTTGTGTTTTATTTCTTTGTAGGTTTTCCCATTTCATCAAAATTGTAAACAAATTTATTTATCATTAAAGCTTTAGCTCTGTGAATAGACTGGATGCTCATGTTAATGAAAAGACTGGTTTGCAGTCTGGAAGTTTATTACCTTATTATTCCATTTAGTTGAAGCTCTTGTTTTCATTACCTAACTAACGGTCCGCCAGTGGCTACAGTACGCCGGCGGCTTCACCCTGCTGCAAATTTCTGACTTTCCCATTGGATTTTTTAATTATTTTCTTTCATACAAACCTTGTCCTGATAATGACAAACACAACAAAAAAGAAATCAGCCAAATTGGTTTAGCAGTTCTCGTGTTTTGCGCTTAGCAACACATTTAGCGATTCATGTTATTTATATAGATTAATGTTATGCAAGGCTAAGTATTATCACTAATATGTAATAAGCAGATGTAGATGACACAAAATAATGAAAATTTTCAAAAAGGGTACTCTTATTTAGCAGGTGTTTAGAAATTACCTGGTACAAATAAATAATATAAAATAAAGTAAAGTTATCATAGTTAAATGCAGTTTAATTGCCATCAAAATACAGATCACAGCAGCAGCATTTTTTTTTTCACTATTTATTATTAAAAATGGTTATTGTTCAAAATAATAATACCAGAATATTTTAATCATACAAATTGTGAACTCAGAAAGTTTAATAAGGGTTTCTGCAAAACCGGTCATGCAATACTCGAACCAAATTTCAATCTTTCATTACCTACCACTTTCTTTTGGTCGTGATGAGTGAGTGATGTGGGCGGGACGCTCGGTCACACAGAGCAAGCGCGCATCGCGCTGGCCTCGCGCATTCAACCCGCCGCGCGGCATCAAGCGCGCGCCGCGCGCGGTTCCCGCCCGCATCGCGCTGTCCCGCTCGCTCTCTGTGGTTTGTACATGCGTTGTCTGACGTCACACTGACATATCGCGCCGCCGCCGCGCGCACGTCGCGGGCACGCGGCCTGTGCGCGACGGGCTGCGCTGGCGGGGCGCGACAGAAGCGGGGCGCGATGCTGACGTGGCGCAGCCTGTTTGACCACGCTAGCGGGTTGTATAGAAATATCGCGCCGCGCGCCCGCAACGGTGCTGTGTGGTCAAGCCTTAACCGTCATGATGTTTGCGATTCCGAGAGCCAGTGGCGCCGCGCCAGCACAGCAAATCAGTGACGAGCGGAAGCGTACGATTCACGTATCAGTGCTATGTATCCAATAGACATGTGTGCCGCGCCGTTTTCACGCCGTTCACGCTAATTTTTCCGCCGACGGGGCATGGAAAAAAAAATCAGCGGCGGGCGGAGTATAATCGGCGTAAAATGTCTAGTATCCACGTTCTAATATAACCCTTAACGCGGTACAATTAAGTCACATTATGTTGATTCGACAACTCACCTGTAGATATTTTTTATCACTTACTACCTAACACAGACCTTCATAATTATTAAACTAGCAATAAAATAAACCTACAGTAATAAAATTAAAATGTCCGTATTCTGTACAATTCCAAAATACGGGTTCCACGGATGTTGCCTACATACTTAATCTCGTCCGTAAAGGTGTTTCGGCATAAAAAGCCTTGGCAGACATTATATTCCTGGAATGGGGGTTCATACCTATTGACTGAAATAGTTTTCTTTCTGGTATCAGTTGGGTATATTTAGGGGTCCTGATGGTCACCTTTGAGAGCGTCTGCCAAGCACTTCCGGCAAAAAAAACTGACAGATTTCGCTTTTCGGTATCTACCAGTAAATTTCTAACTGATGCCGTAACTATTATTCCAGTATCAGGTGGGTAAAGTAACACCCCCTTTTTCGCACCGGAAATGACTTTCGTTTTTTTACTTTCGACAAGTTCCGCCGGGGCAGAAACCATTGTGCATTTCATCACGGTATCAAGTCGGTACTAAATTTAGCAGTCGGCTCTCCTTCTACTAGAACTAAAGTTAAAGTAAGACAGCAATCAACGTCTGCAATTTTTATTGCTAGTCTATTTTGCCCTAACTGAGAGAGAGACTGCACTGTTGGAATTTTCTTGCCGAAGAGTTGCAAGTGGAAATACCACCTTTAGCCATAGGTACTAATGTTATAATGCGAGGATAACTCTGTTTGTTTGTTAAGCTTTCACGGCTAAACTATTGAATGGATTTACATGGAATTTGGTATGGGAATAGTTTTAACCCTAAATGAGTATTTTCTTTTGCGTTTTCCAACCATATGATCTTAAATAAGTACGGAATCCTCGGTGCGCGAGTCCGACTCGCAAATGACCGGTTTTATTTTCTTCAAAATACCTACTAGGTTCCAAATATTACCAGACTAAAATTCGTAACACTTTTATCTAAAAATGACCTAATCCCAAAACACCCGAAATTTGACCAAGTTGATTATCCTTCTTTCATGGCTGCTAGATGTTTTGGATTAAGTTATTTTAAGATTCAGTCATATCAGAATTCAGGCATTTTGTCGCTCGGACGTTTTGGATCAAAGTTATTATGAAATTTAGGGTATTTTAGGAATGAGCCAATTTGAGATTTAGCCCAATAGGTACCTATAGATAAGACATTATGAAATTCAGTAGTAATGAAAACCAATTCTAAAATAGTCGCACTCGGAACTCGCCGACCGCCGCGACTAAAATGTTAAATCCCTTTGCATCTGGGGTCCAAGTCCAAGATAATGATGTACCTACTTATTTGCTGAAAATTGGCAGTCACTGTATAAAAATATAGATATATTTTTGCGTTAGTGATAGTATGTTTTTGAATTATGCATATTTACATAATAGGGGACTTACTGCCGCACTCAGAGACGTCAATTTATATTTAATGCTTGATTAAAGTTGCTGCTGTCACTTTCTTTGCTACAGCAATAGAATAAGACAACACGTCACTAAACAAACATTAAATTTAATTGACGTCTCTGAGTACGGCAGTTAGTGTTTACTGTAAATATGTCATTATAAATTATATATAAATCACAGATAATATAAATAAATAAATAAACAGTTACCTTAAATGTGACAAATCCCTGATATTTTCACAGAATACCGATTTGGGTAAGTATATATATTTATTACACTCATACTGGACTGAACATTGTATAGAGAGTTTTCTATGGGTACCTATTTTTGTATAACCTTTCACCGAATAGGTATATATATGATTACGGTATTTCTCGTCGCATGAGTTTTTTTTGGGTAGCCGAACGCCTAACCTTACTTAACCTACGTTATTATAATTTTTGTTATCCTGAAAATAAAACATCATGGTTTTAGCAGAAAATAGCGTTCGATTAAATGTTAGGTAGAACCGTAGAATAGAGGAAGGGAAATTCGATAAAAGAAAAAGATTATGCATAGACGGCTTAGACGGTAAATAGTTGCAGCCATTGTAGCCACGGACCTTAAAAATACGGACAGAACCTCTTCTAATCATGATTGAAGCACACAAAATGACCGCCCGTTTACGAGTGTGCGTGCTTTGAGGGTTGCCATGTAAATCGTCAATTTGCCTATTTTAAGGCCTTTTACCCACTGGAACTTTTTGCAGCGATACAAATGCTCGTAAACCGCGCCACTGTATCGCGACTAAATGTAGAAGATTTTTAACTGTGTCGAGACTGAATCGCGATTGTATCGCTGCAAAAACTTTGTACTTACAATTAAATCATGTTATCATTTATGTACTAGGTAGGTACCTACCCTACTCGAGCATTGGGTTCGATTGCGTCATGCAACCTTATGAATTTAATTGACCAATTTCAACTAAAACCTAATGGGACTAAGATATAAGAAAATTGTATGACAAATTTATTTTTTATTTCAACGGTTGCACGACAGAATAATATTAATAATGTTGATATATCAAACTACATTTTTATGAACATAGTAAATAAAAATACATTTTATGAATAAAGCAATTAATTATTTACACTAAATGATTAGGTACTGACACGTAAGCCGCCCTTGACTTAGTTAAAAGAGTTGTATGCACTTTTGGACCTTATAACAGTGCAATAAGTTGAAAAAGTAGATACATCTCTACTCTATGTAGTTGACTGTACATCGCGCGGCTTGCATGTGTGCTTACGCGACCGTACCTACGTACCTAAAGCTACAGCGCCAACCAGAGAAAAGCAAACTAAATCTCGCAACCGTTCAATGTTAACTTGCGTGTTGTGACCCAAACAAGCATACATACTTACATACTAACTAACATATGTACAAATGAAGTAAATTAAAGCTTATTAAAAGTACGACTGTTGGTAGACGCAACGTTACAGCATAAAATGCATGATGCAGCTGTTTTCTTTCCTCGCAGCGAGGAGCGTCGGAAAATGAGGAATGAGTTGTAATTTTTTTTGTGAAGCTATGTTCTTTTGCCGCTTGTAACATTTTATGGGGAAGACATACAAAAAAACATGCATGCACAAACTGTACGCAATTTTGTCTTGTTTATACTTCTTAATGACACATTTGTCTTACAGTTAACTGTTAAGGAATTATTAAAAAAAACCGGACAAGTGCGAGTCGGACTCGCCCACCGAGGGTTCCGCACATGACACGGTTAACTCAATTCTCAATGTGTAGTTCGAGCAACGAAGACCAAATACTGCCTCTCTGGGGAAATAATTCGTGTATAAGCGAATTTTGGCATAGTTGTAGGGAATGGTGTTTTAAACCACATACTAAAAGTACTGACGGGTGGGGGTGGAGCGTTCGGGTGGGGGGGGGTCTAAAGGTCCCTTTTTTTAGTTTTTCGTAAATAACTCGTAAACGGTGGCCCATAGCAAAAAGTTTTCCATTATATGATTAATCTGCATAAAATTCTCTACAAAAAAGTTTTAGACATTGTTTCTCTGGGATCAATATTTAATGAGATATGGAGGGAAGAATGATTCCCGAAAGGCCATAATCGGGTTTCCATTGTAAGTTGGACCTTATATCAAATGAGCTCGGGTTTTTTTTGTGAGTGCCTCTTATAGTGAAAATTATTTATGCTGAGTATCAACATCTTAATTGTGACAGTTCGCGACTTATGATTTTTTTAAGTTTTTTTTTAAATTTCCTTTTTTTCGGGATGTATTCAAGCGATTTGGTTCAAACTTTGGGATGATGTTCTTTTTATAGATTTGCATCGCCTCCCAAAAAACAAATACTAGTTATCAAATAAAAAAAAGAAAATAAAGACCAAATAAAAAAGATGCATTTTTTTTTCTGTATTCAATAAACTCGTGAATAAGCGAATTTTGGCATAGTTGTAGGGGATGGTGTTTTAAGCCACATACTAAAAGTACTGATGGGTGGGGTAGAAGCTAACGGGTAGGGGGGGTGTAAAGGTCCCTTTTTTTAGTTTTTCTTAAATAACTCGTAAACGGTGGCCCATAGCAAAAAATGTTCCATCACATAAATAATCTGCATAAAATTTTCTACAAAAAAGATATTTACACTTTTTTACTGGGATCAACATTTAATGAGATATGGAAGGAAGAAGATGGACGATAAAAAACAAACTTACATTTCTTTAAGTATGGCAGGTATATAAATAAAAATAAAAATCCTAATCCTAGTAATATTATAAATGCGAAAGAGAGTGTTTTTCTTGACCATCCAGAATCCAAATAGGCTTGGTTAGGTTAAGTTATTTTTTAACCACCCAGTACCGAAAATTAACCATGTAAAAATTAAACAGGTACAATAATTATTTTTCGACCACCCAGTACTAAAAATTAATCATGTAAAAAATTACCGATGTACACTAACTATTCTTAATTACCTATTCAACTTTAGAAGTAAAAACTAATTGGACACTTACATCTACCTAGTAAGTACCTACTATACTTTACGCACTAACATCTACATAAATCGTAAAATTCGTTCAGTGTGAAATTGTGCGACTTTAGTTTATACATGGAAGTATAATATACTGCGACAAAGTTCTTTGCAGGGAGTGTAAATAGGAGCGGCAAAGCCCGCTCGCACTCAATGATCGAAGACCTTCGTCCTTCTTGCTTTGTTTAGGACATTGTCAGTTTGTATTATTCAATACAAAATTAAGATAAAAAAAACATTTCATTACAAACGATGGTAAAACACACAAGCGACAAATTTGGCATGATTATTATGTACATAGTACTAACACCAAAAAAACAAAAAAAAACTGAAAACCGGTCAAGTCATCAAGTGCATAATGGTTTTTACGCATAATGTATCATTACGCATAAAACCTTTTGTCATAAAACGGTTTTTACAATAGAAAGGGTTTTGTTTTAATTATTATTATAACCTAACCTTACCTAATTTAACTTAATCTACACAACGGACGTTTATTAACTTCGGCAATGTCAGCCTAAAAGAGTGTTATGACAAACGATTCTATGCGTAATGATACATTATGCGTAAAAAAATTATGCGTGTCAAAGGAGTCCCGTTTAAAGCACCGGCGTCCTCTAAAACTATGCTAAAATTCGCTTATAAACGAGTTTTTTCCCCTGATTTTGCCTTATTGCTTAGGGTATTGGCCACACATATTGCTGATTTTTGATAGGAAGTACCGCCTGGAAAATTTTGTTATTTTGGCAAGTAGTAGTGCCAATGTATGGTCTATTCTGAGAAAAAAATCTAGAGGTGTCACTATTTCACAACCACATAAAAAATAATGTTTATTTTTTATTTGGTCTTCATTTTCTTTTTTTTATATGATAACTAGTATTTGTTTTTTGGGAGGCGATGCAAATCTATAAAAAGAACATCATCCCAAAGTTTGAACCAAATCGCTTGAATACATCCCGAAAAATAGGAAATTTAAAAAAAATCTTAAAAAAATTATAAGTCGAGAACTGTCACAATTAAGATGTTGATACTCAGCATAAATAATCTTCACTATAAGAGACACCCACAAAAAAAGCCCGAGCCCATTTGATATAAGTGCCGACTTACAATGGAAACCCGATTATGGCCTTTCGGGAATCATTCTTCCCTCCATATCTCATTAAATATTGATCCCAGAGAAACAATGTCTAAAACTTTTTTGTAGAGAATTTTATACAGATTAATCATGTAATGGAAAACTTTTTGCTATGGGCCACCGTTTACGAGTTATTTACGAAAAACTAAAAAAAGGGACCTTTAGACCCCCCCCCACCCGAACGCTCCACCCCCACCCGTCAGTACTTTTAGTATGTGGTTTAAAACACCATTCCCTACAACTATGCCAAAATTCGCTTATACACGAATTATTTCCCCTGAGTTTGCTTCGTTGCTTGAGCTAGTGTATCCGTTCCTTTCCTTGCATAAAGACCCTGTTTTTTTTGTGATTTTTGTGAGTTAAAGCCTAGGTCCATAAAAAGTTAAAAACCGCAGGGTACCTCACAATTGTGCCACTTAGCGCCATTTGCAAGGTGACACCGGGGGGGATGTCTCAATACAAAAGTATAGTTCATTGAAAGTATTGGAACGATATTGCAAGTCCTTTATCTATTCTATACAATTAGATATGAGTCGTCGCCGGTGGCTTTATCGGAAGTGATGTTGATAACTGAACTCCGCCGTAACGTAAGGTCGTTCTGTGTAGTCAGGTCTTACCCTCGCGTCTGCGACTGCTTAGCATTAAAGCTGTGTACGGGTTCGGGCGTTTGCCGAACCACTTCCGTGTGTAGAAGTGGCTGCAGATTTCGATTTCGTTTCTGGTTAGGTATCTAAGTTTACCGGACACCAAACAAATATCCAAAATCGGCATCAAAACATACGCCCAATTCTTCAAAATTATGTCCACAAAAGTGAGGCGGTTGAAACGCACGAATAATGACCCGTACGGACTAGAGGCAGCCTAGGGCGAGGCACGCACGCACGGCTCGCCTCAGCCCGAGGCTGCCGCGGCGCGAGCCATCGGGAGTCGGTTTTTTGTCTGTGCTCAAAGGTGTCTCGCAAGATGAACGTGAATTGAGCAGGTTTTAGCTGAGGCAATGAATCAGACATTGCCATAGATATACCTAGAGTGATAACAAAAAACATTGTCGTCTTTATATAGTTTCGAATCTATAGTGAACCCTCGAAATACTGTTCATCCTAATTGAATGCTGTGAAGTAGCTTATAGGTACCTGCCTATTGATTAAAGTGTGAAGATATTTAATAAAGAACTTATTTCTCAAAAACTTTGCTTACTGCTGGTATTATCGAAATTGGTTTAAAATGTCTTGGATCTGTTTTGGTCCCCGGTTTAAACAAAGGTAGGGAAAGGTAAGATCTTACTGTGTTTCATCAGTTCAGGAATTACTCAAATATCGACATACTCGTTAAACATATCAGCTACATAAGGTGTGCAGCTGAGATTTTCCGTCTTTTTGGGATTAAGAGACCTAAAGTAACTTGAAACTAACCTGAACTTTGGGATGACATGATACATTTTAAACACATTTGTACACTTCTTCACATTTGATCTTTATCTTGTTCCACCCTTATTAGGAGCTGATGGTAAAGATTTAGCGGTATCTAAAAGTATTTTCGTAAAAAAACTGCTCCATTTTTTAGCTTCATCAAGGTCCGAGTTTACTAGAGTAGCTTCAACTTGCAGGCTGTATTGCGGATCTAGATGGACGGACTCGCGCACTATGAGGTGTCGTATAAACTTGTAGGTATTTATACAAGTTTGTACGGAACCTATGGTGCACGAGTCCGACACGCCCTTGCCGGTTTTTTATGTATGAATTTAAGAATGAATTTATCTATGTATGTAGGTATGTTTATAGCTGTCTAATATCCTATCCTAGAGCTTAATTTGGGACAGGTTAGTTTGTGTGAGATTGTCCTCTAATATCTGTCTGCAATCTGCACTGGGCTTTGACGGGGGTAATGCTCTGTCCGATCCCTTTGTCGCAGGAGGTGGGTGGCAGTAAAACGTAACATTAATTAAGCTAATTGTTATTATGTACATGTATTTTCATGAGAATACACGGAAATATGCTTTAAAAAGGTGTAGTACAGTAGTAATCAACTGTCTATTCTCTAGTAAGACCCCGCGTAGGTACTTTATAAAGTAAAATTACCAAAAACAATAAGACACCTTGGCCCCGGGTTTTCTTATTTATAGGTACATAGCCAAAGGAGGGTGGGCAAATTGGCCTATATGACCAATGAGGACAAGCTATATGTCACCGGATAGGTAATTCTAAGTTGTAAAACTATTACTATGGTAGGTAAATAATTCTAAATCTTTGTGTGAAACAAGTTATCGCCATGCGAAGACAGCGGTGTTTCAAAGTAATCATGCTAACGTCGTCGTCTATGTAGGCGTCCCGAACGCCTACATAGACCAGATTTTTTAAATATTTCTCACAGTTATTTAAGGTTTCCACAGATGGCCACCGGAACTCCTCAACGGTACCTATTTTAAGGCTGGCGATAAGATATCTCGATTAAGATTGTTGAGCGACTACAACGAAGAATATTTACTTGTTGAAATATGACTATGACTTTCCCGCGGCGTTGCTTGCGGCGCGCGTGAAATAACTTAAAGTTTCATATCAACTAAGATGTGGGACTACGTAACAGCGTACATATTATGATGATCACTAAAAAGTATAAGTGAAATAAAATAAATGTTTTAAAAAACAAAAAACGCAAAAAAAATACTTTCTTAAAATTGTAGATACCTAATAGGGTTCACTAATGTTTCACCGAAATACGTTTGACCGAATGAGTCGTTTGGCAACTGCTTCATTTCCCAACCCGCTTATATTTCTGTAATTGTAAATATTTCAGAATGTTTATAAAAACTAACCTAACCTAACCTATAGGGTCTACACAATGTACAAAAATAAATCCTGAAATATTTGCAGTTACAGAAATATAAGCGGGTTGGGAAATGAAACAGTTGCCAAACGATTCATTCGGCCAAACGTATTTCGGTCAAATGAACGGACCCCACCTAATAGGTTAGTCCAACTGAAGTCGGCGACCACAATATTTTCAACAAAAAGCCGACATCATCAGTTTTATCACAGTATATATATATATAGCTAAAGCAGTAAAGAAGCTCGGCCTAATTTTCAAGATAAACGCCTACTCTCCAATTGAGCGTCAGGGTTGTCATCTAAAATTTTGTAAAATTGAAAAAAGTTTTTGTTAGTAGTAGTAGTGCAAAATCGATGTCTGCGACAGCGAATCCCTTGACAGATTGACGAAATGTAGCCGCCATCTTGAACTTTTTAGTTATTTGACTGATTGCTTCCAAAATTGATATTTGGGAATCTGTGTGGTCTTCGACAAGGAATCCGTTAACAGAATGGGAAAAAGTAGCCGCCATCTTGAACTTTTTACTTATTCGACTGATTGCTTCCAAAATCTGGGGCCTGTTTTATAAAGCTACAAATTACAATTTACAGGTTACAAGTTTCCATTTGACACAATCTCGACCAATGACGACCAGCCAGCCTTGAGCAGTGTTGCCAGTTTAGACCTGTAAATTTGTAACTTGTAGCTTTATAAAACGTGCCCCTGGGGATCTGTGTGGTGTCCGATAACGAATCCGTAAACATGATGAGTAAAAGTACACCCTGGCAATAAAAGTAAGTGCATCTCGTTTATACATGCGTAATTTTGTATAAACGCATCTCAGACTTCCCACCTGGTACTAGTCCAATGCCCACTCTATTCTATTCTCCCTTTACGTTATTTGACATATTCCAACAAGCAAAATCAGTACTTATAGTGTTTTCAAGCCTATTTTTTATTGTACTTATAAGATACTTGTAGTTTGCTACACACACGGAATTGGGCGCAGTTATAGGAGCATTGCTTTCTTATAACCATCTTATAATCAACTAGCAGAAAGTCACTAGGCCCTATAATACACTTACAGAAGTTCTACCAGAGTACAATTGCTCCTATAACGTTCTGAGACTACCCATTTACAAGTTTTATAACTCTTATAAGTATCTCACATGAGCATCATACTAAAGCAATCTTATTTATAACGCACTACTAATATACTTAGTTATTAGTTATAAGTACATTTTATAAACACCTTTCCGTTGTTTCGGCCGGTGGGAAATATATACTAAAAAACAAACGTAAGTACCTATTTTTCTTATTAATCTAACTAATATAATTTGTAATAGTGTAGAGCATTATGTAAGTATTGTAAAATACTGTATGTATAGTCTGTGAATTTACCGGGAAGTCATTTTTATTGTAAATGTCAACCAAAATTTGTTTAATTTTACAATGCCCATGGAAAAAGTGTACATATCATATATGTTGTTGAAATAATATTACCACATTTATTATCAACATCCGCCATTTTCTAAAAATTCTCTGCATTGAGTAACGTTATAGGACAATTATAAGTAAATTTGCACTTATAGTAGTTTTAATCCAGATAACTTGCCGCCATATTAAAACGTATTAGGGTTCCTCACGAAATCTTCTTACTATCAATGAATCCTAAGAAAGTTAATTTAATTTAAAAATAATGTTTCGGTTTCCGCCATGGTTACAAATTTAAATAAAACTACTTAAACGGATTGATTCAGCAAAAAGTACCAAACGTTTACTAGTAAGGTGTTTGATCTAATAACTTATAAGATTATTTCATCTAATAAGGCTCTTACCAAGTACAATTTCATTTATAAGAACATTGGACAAGACTAATAGCGATGTAGACTTGTAATAACCTCAGCTTAGTATCTTATAATATCTTGTTCTCTTACAAAATGCTACTATAAGATCAAATATTATTCACGCCTATTTGATCTTTCTGCAAACTGTTATAGGAGACTTAAACCTATAACTGTCTTATAAGACGATCTTGTAGGTAACTAGAAGTCTGTAAAATAAAACCAAATGATCTTAAGACTATCTACGCTGGTAAAATGTTACTATAAGTATAAGTATCCTGTAACTGTTCTGTGCTACAATCTTGTAGCAAACTATAAGGCTGAAATATAAACATGAATGCTCTTGAGTATGTTACCGCTTATCGTATGCTATTATAAGTATATGGCTCTACGTCAATGTCTCTATAGGAACGTTATTAGTAAAAAAGTACTTATAGTCTTTATTTATAGGAATACTTTGCTTGTTGGGATGTATTTCATAACGTAATAAACAAATATCATCCTATAAAAAGCATTTTATTAAAAAACGTTGCTTATGTATACCCTACTTGACATTGGCAAAATTACGTTATTATGTAGACGCCATTAAATAAATAAATAATAATAATATTTAATAATATATTTTATTTATTCTTACCTTTCAACACAAGCAGGGAGTTTAAAAAATGAAAGCTCCGTGTTTGAAGAAGCCGAATTTAAACAGCCGTATACCACGCAACACACTCGCGGCATCTTTTTAAAGAATATAAATGCGTTTATGCGTTGTTTCGAGCGTTTGTTCGGAGCTTCTTTACTGCTTTAGCTATATATATACCTACTGTGGGTTTATCTTGAAGTTTACGTTAAGTATGTATAACTTTTTCTAAATAAATTTCGCCTTATTCTTATTATTATTTAGGTACCTAGGTAAATTTTTCATCAGTTCAGTTTATATTGGGATCACTTACCGAGGACAGGTTAGGCACATCTAGTTTGGTAATGCATGAGATAAATGTAATAACTTTTGTTTTGACAGGCAAGAGACTGCAGGAATGGGTGTGCGTGGTGGTTTGTTGCACATTGTGTGTGTGTGCCGGACTGTTGATGGCCCGTCACATGCGCGCAGATGCCTCCCTATTATTAGCAGCAATTGCTGGTGTTCTAACTGCAGATTTTGCTTCGGGTTTTGTGCACTGGGCAGCAGACACTTGGGGAGCGGTTGATCTACCAATAATAGGCAAAGTAATCAGAAGCAATTTTATGTTGATGTGCTTCCTGCGTATTTAACAATTCACATTAACTATCATAACACTCA
Organism: Acleris cristana; assembly: GCA_948252455.1. Classification (NCBI taxonomy): domain Eukaryota; kingdom Metazoa; phylum Arthropoda; class Insecta; order Lepidoptera; family Tortricidae; genus Acleris; species Acleris cristana. The sequence continues at coordinate 9,741,833 of OX411773.1, forward strand.
TTCCATTCTGCCAAAAATAACTATCATATTACACTACTAATGCGTAACTTACGGTTTAAGTATATATTATACGCTTGCATGGCATTACTATAAAGAAGTGACACGCAACCTTGATGGCAATACAAGAACAGAGTTGCTACTCGTGCAAGTAGCTTGTGTCTAGTGTTGCGGTTGCAGCTTTTAGTCTTTTCGGAGTGGCTTATCTATCTGCTTTTGCCTTTCAGATGCCATGCAAGTTCGAATCCTTATTAAGTTATTAGTGTTATTAGTTATTACTTATGTATAGGTTCTTAAAAATATGGTTATCAATACTAAAGTGTGTTTCTTTCTTCCATGTTTACGGTTCAACGTCTCATAAATCAATAAATATTCCAACCGATGTAAAATTTTACAGAAAAAATAAAATAAAACAGACAATATTTAATTTTACAGTTTTTGAGAATTTACTAGAAGCTTTGAAAGTTGTGTTAAAATTGAGGCATCTTTATGTTGGACATTCTTCTTGTTTGTTTGTCTCGGTCCCTCACTTCCGAGGATACCTAGCCCAGGCCGCTTACTATTGTTAGGGTTCCGTGCCCGAAGGGAGGCCAACGGGACTCATTATAGGTATGCCTCCGCTGTATCTTTTGTGCTGTATATTTTGAACCGTAATAGATAGCGGGTTGTTTTTGTTTTTCAGAATAGGTACGTGTTATTATGGCGGATTTACAACCAAATATAAAAAAGTGAAATAAAAGAGCGATCCTTAAAAAAACTTTTAATTCTAGTAGAAAAATTGATTATAAATGTTGTTTGGCCTAGGTGGTAGTGACTCTGCCTACGAAGCTAGCGGTCCTGGGTTCAAATCCCGGCAAGGGCAGATATTTGTGTGATGAGCGCGAATATTTGTTCCTGAGTCATGGATGTTTTCTATGTATTTAAGTATATATTTCTCTATATAGGTATTTATATCGTTGTCTAGTACCCATAGTACAAGCCTAGAGCTTAGTTTGGGACTAGGTCAATTGGTGTGACATTGTCCCCTGATATTTATTATTTATTTTTATTTATTATTTTGGTATTTAATGAAAACTAGCGACTCGCCCTCTCTTCACCTGTACAAAAACCAGAGTTTATTATACTTACATAAAAACCTTCTGTGTTTTTTTTCTAACCGATGGTGAAAAACTGCTCAGTAGTTTTTAAATCCGTTCAGTAGTTTTTGAGATCATCGCGAACTTACAGACAGACAGACGCAGCGGGGAAAATTGTTTTATAATAATGTAGTGATGATAGTGATACAGATGTACACCACATTGTACTTTATCTGATAAGTCTTTATTTTGTCTTGTTTTCTTGGCTTATCGATGGCTAACTGAAAAAGCAAGATTTAAACTTATCTGACATAATACGATATCGTTTGATTTGATTTGATTTACATCTGTATCTATTTTTATTTCTTCTATTCTTACATCTGTAGCTAACACTAATTGAAATTAATTTGAGAAACAAATCGAAAAATCGAGAAACCGAGAAATCTGTGTTCTCGTAGGATCTCGGCTATTGTAAGTAGACAAACCGAGTTTGATTTCCTTCTCCATAGATTGGCCACAAAGAGCAGTTAAAGAGTAGGTATAGGTATCTAAAGAAAGAAAAGCAGTGCACGGTTGTTGTACATTTTTGACACAGTTATATTATTTATTTCGATAAACCGGTACCAAGATTAGATACTTACTTGTAAGTACGTCATTGTTTGTAATAAAAATAAACTAACAAGTTAACAATAACAGATTTAAGTTCCAATGTTACGCTTGCCTCTTGCAAAACATAATGGCTCATGGGAATTCATAATGTTGACTAATAATTTTACGCATTCATTTAGTCGACCAACCTTCGCAGTACCACTCCCCAATTTGCTATTGAGAGCCGCTGGCTTAAAACCCTACCTCGAAATATAATCGGAACGAAGCAATTTGTTCATAAAATAAACCTTTATCTTTAAATAGAATAAGTAGGTCTGGCGAGACGCAGTTTGGCGGTTTTTACGGTTTCGTAACCAAAGGGTGCCAACCGGAACCCTATTCCGCCTACGCCTACTTATACATATAGTCGCCTACGCTGTTCGTCTGTACGCCTATCCCTCTGTCCTACCTTTAAAGAGCTCTAAAGAGCTTTAAAGAGAGAGGTTCTTTGATCCATAATAGATAACTGTCTGATTTTTACAGAATAAGTATCTTATATTCATATAACGGCAGACAATAAAGTTAAGTAATAAGGAAACGAGGCGAGGATACGAGGATCCGCGTACCATTTTTTTATAAAACCAGCCAAATGCGAGTCGGGTGGTACGGAACCATCGGTGCGCGAGTCCGACTCGCACTTGACCGGTTTTTATACAAATTATTTTAGACTAGGTACCTACTTGAACCCAATAAAACTATTAAGTGAACTTGCATTTCATAGGTCTAAAAGAAAGACTATGTACTGATCGTCACCAACCAACTCTGCCGAATAAAGGTACCTTTGGCAAACCAACAGTTTAGGGTGGCTTATAAGCCTAAACAAGCTTTTGCCTGCGACAGCGTCTGCATAGAAGTCGTTTATTGCAATATCAATCAATCAATTTTTGTAGGTTAAAATGAACAAAACGAGAACAGTCAGTAATCGAGACTCTGGATTGCGAGGGCGACATTTTCAATTGAACCACTTGCTGCTAATTCCATCAATACATTTCTCGGGGTTGTGAACACACTCGCCTTATACATTACGGGTATACACACATCAGTGCACACATAGCCGCCTCACTCCATTTGTTCATGTTCTCACGGTTACGTGCCATCTGCTTTGTTTTAGTCGAGTAAAATAATCGATCGCTTTAGCGTTTTAAGTGCACTATTATAAAAATATTAGATATTTACAATTTGTAAATCACCTACCCTGTTCTGAGAATAAGTAAATCGATAAGGTACCTACATAGTACCTCTGGTCCATTTGAATATTTTTTAAAGGTTTGATATGTATTGTTTGTTGACTTCTTAACTTATCTGAATCACCGCGAATATGCGTTCTTTTTCGGCTTTACACATGACTCTACTGATAATATTTGGACATGCCATTCATCATGATTTTGGTAATTTAAGTGTTAACAGCTGTGTGATTTGATGATTACCTACCATCGTACTTTTTTATAAGGGAAAAAGCGCAATAAGTATTTTGTTATCTTCGTTCTTCTTTCAAAAATATTTTTAGGAGTTAAATGGGGCCCTTTTGCTTTTCTATTACGCAACGTGTCCTGAACGTAAAAGTCATCTTTGTATTTAGATATTTTTAACACTAGTCGTGTCATAATTTCCGAAATAATATTTTTATAACATATCTTACTTTACTGAACCAAATACGACAGCATTTTGCATTATAGCTCAGAGGAGTAGGTCCTTTTAAACCGAATTCAAAAAAGGAGGAGGTTTTACGTTTCACCGTATGTTTTTTTATAAATGTATGTTCAGTTCACTGATTTACCCGTCAACTATGGTCCGATTTAAAAAAAAAACTTTGTTTGATAGAGTATACTTCCGAGGTGGTCCTACTGTCACCAAATTGTAATTGATGAGGAGACCCATGAGGAATTGAGGGAACTCCACAAATATTATAGGCATACATATAGCAATGTCAGTACTTTTAGTAACAAGTCCAGCATTTGCATTTAGAAAGTATCATTTGGTGAAGTGGAACTGATGATGAAGACCACAGATGGCCAACGGAACTCCTCAACAGTACCTATTTCAAGGGTGGCGATAAGATATCTCGATTAAGATAGTTGAGCGACTATAACGAAGAACATTTAATTGTTTACTTGCGGTGAACTTGAAATGTCTTAAAGTTTCATATCAACTAAGAAGTGGGACTACGTGACAGCTTATTATGATCACTTATTATGATCTTTTTGATTTCATAGTAGGTACAAGTAGTAGCTGTCGCGGTGGGACACATGTGTATTTTCAAAAGGGACCTCTTTAGAGCCTAAATCTGCAATCCAAAAATATTAGTCTCTGTGAGAAAGGCAAGATTAGGTACGGCTCCTAGTTTGATTTTTGAAAAGGACATATTCACGGTGATATGCTACAATACTTACTATTATTTATCAATTGCTTTTGTGTTAATGATAACGGTTGGTTGTTTAAACCGAGTGTTTATTCAAGTTTTAGATTTTTGTTTAAACTCTAACATTAAGTAGTGATGTATTTTCACTGTTTCAGAACTTTCTCAGACCGTTTCGCGAACATCACATTGACCCTACGTCGATCACGCGCCATGACTTCGTGGAAACGAATGGCGATAACTTTGCCATCACCATACCGGTGCTAGGGCGCATCGTCTGGCAACTACTGACATACGACGATCCGAGTATCGAGAAAGAATTTCATTGGATTGCCTATTGGTACCTATGCTGCATTTTTGTAGCGTTAACCAACCAGGTGAGATTATCGCTTTATACTTGACAAGAAAGGGAGTTCCGCTTGTAATTTGTAACTTGTAGCTTCGTGAAACGAGCCACAGGATGTGGATTACCGGTGTCTCAAATTAAATCAAAATCTGTCTTGCCGTTTTATGTGTGATTGACATCCAAACATGATAAAAAGATAAGTTTTATTTAAACATTTATGAAAAGATAAAGTTTTAGATTTTTATTCAGAAAGTGGCCGCACGGGCATTTTTACACGCCAAAAAATTACCAGCGCTTCCCAAGATGAGAATTACAAGAAGAAACACCGCAAGAAACTCAACACTACTCAACAAGCAGTCATTTTTTTAAATATTTCTTATGACAATGATCATACTTAACCTAGTCAATATATATAAAAGGCAAACCTGACTTACTGACTTATATATCAACGCCCAGCCGAAACTACCGTACCTAGAAACTTAAAATTTGGTACAGGGGTTCCTTTCATGATTTAAGTGAGCACTAAGAAAGGCTTTTTCGAAAATCGACCCCCAAAGGGAAGAACCCCCCATTTCTTAGCGGGAAACGAATTCTACGCGTACGAAGTCTCGGACGTCCTCTAGTATTATATAAAATAAAAATAACAATAGTAGTTGAGCACGAAAATGCGTCAAAACTCAATAACAAGTACATATAAATAATAAATAAAAATACTAACCTATTACGTTGCAAGACTTCAGCTACCGTGTCCCCTAGACAAGATACCATGTTTACATGTTTTTATGGGATGTAAACTACTGTTGCAGATCCACAAATGGTCGCACACGTACTTCGGGCTGCCGTTGTGGGTGGTGCTACTGCAGGAGTGGTGGGTGGTGCTGCCGCGCCGCCACCACCGCATCCACCACGTGGCGCCGCACGAGACTTACTTCTGCATCACTACGGGCTGGCTCAACTGGCCGCTCGAGAAACTGCACTTCTGGTCCGTACTCGAGACCATAATTGAAGCTTTAACTGGATGCAAGCCCCGAGCTGACGACCTTAAGTGGGCCCAAAAGCATTCCTAGAGCATGATATAAGAATTACACAACACGTCCACGACTACGAAATCAATTATTAATAATAAGAATTGGTGAACACAAAATAATTTTAAATCTTATTAAGATTTCCTTTATATAGAAAGTAAATTGTTTTTATAAACATTTTAATATGGGCCGTGGCCAAGTGTTAGACATTAGTTGTAATGTTTTGGGGTCATTAGAAGTATTACGTAAGCACCAAATTGAGAAAGGGGTGTTATTTTTGCTCACTGATTACGTCAGCAAACGATGAACTGTCAGTGTTTTATTATTTCTAAGAAGTATTTTGTATTTCCAGACTCCCCAGAGTCCTTGGAAAACGAATTTACTTATTCGTTTTCCAAGGACTCTGGGGAGTCTGGAAAGATTTCTCATTCAGTCATGACTTCTGGACTGACGATAAATTAAATGAACAATATTGAACAAGCTTGTTATTTGCTTGTTACATTAAAATTTATTTAATAAAATTAAATGTTTTTTAAACTTTGTTAGTTGCAAATTATATACTTATGTTAGAATGTAAGGGGTTAGAACTTTGCTTTAGCTGACAAGAGGGAGGAGGGGGTTAAAATGGCGACAATTCTGCTTACGTAATACTTGAATGGCAAGTACGTAATACTATTCGCAAGAGAGCAATGTAAAAGCATTTTGCCTTGTCTATGTTCAGTATTTACTATCTAGTTCACATAGGCATTTTATCAGCTGAATATAATTTTCAGCTCTTCTAATTTTAAAGGTTTTTAGTCACAAATGGGATGTTATTATAGGAGAAGAGATGAAGCGTTTTTACGCTATATGACGAGGCTTTATTTGGTGCTAAGACATATCTTATGTATGTCGGTGCGATGTTTTTTGCAGGTGCATATTATTTTTCGTAACCACTAGGTTTTAACTACACTCTTGAAACTTCTTGTAGAAAAACCTTTTGCGCAACTCAAGCCTTGTGTTGTGTATTTTGTATGTTTATATATCTGTAAGTGAAAAATAATTCTTTTGCTGTCTAATGTCGATTGTTTCCTTATACTTTATATTCACCGAGAGTAAAATAACTCAAGTCTTTAAAACATAAATTTGTCAAAATCCAAGACAGAAGAATGAATTAAATAAATTAAATATTTAATGCAGCTGGAATATGTATTAAAAACTATTTTATTTTATTGTTATTAACTCATTTTACCCGTCAATTGTGTACTGCTGTTGTAATCGCCCTTAAAAATAAGGGATTTTCAGTCAGTATATTTTACAAACTAGGCAGCTGTTTTGTACAATAAGACATTTTTTGATTATATTATATATAATCATTGATTATATAATAATCATTGATTAATATTTTTATATATACCTAAAAATAAGATAATCATTCGTTTAATTTAAGGCTGCCAAGTTCTCGTCGCCCCAATGTAGCATCTTTTCTTTTGCTGTTGGTGTCATGTTAGTTATATGAACGCGTAAAATACATGTTATAAATTATAAAAGAAACGTACAGCCAAACATAACCTTAATCCTTCTTTATAGAAGCACGTATATAAGGGAATTAAGCCTTCATTAGTCGTTTACGTTTGACTAATAAGTTATCAAGGTAAGGTTAGTAAGAGTACATATTGCTAGAAAATTAATAAAAGTAATTTCCAGAATGCAGAACATGTAAGATGCAGCAAAAGAGCTTTTCCGGGACAATTATAAACACTTATTCAATGTGCAACGAAAGCTTGTGAACACAGCGCGCACCTTTAGAACGAAAGTGACCCAAAACGAAATTTTGGCAAATTGAGGTTTTGATGTGAAATTACCCATTATGGAATAATCTAAGTTTTGGTTAATCGAAAAGTGACTAAGGGCTGAGTTCACCAACCAATTTAACAGATGGTTAAGTCTTAATCAGCTGTTAGTCAATTCATTTGACAATAAAATAAAATAAAATTTAGATAGTAAAGTTCAAAAGAAAACGCCCGGTAGCGGTTTGTTAGTTTAGTGTAGTTTAAAGTAAGTTTGTGAGTTCATTCGTTTCTACAAGTTTGTTTTTCACTTGTAGCAATTAATTGAATGTAAGTATTTTAGTCCGGGAGCTCACTGCAAGCAACCCTACCGGATAAAAAATAGAACATGCCTACCCTGTACTGCTCTGTTCTTGGTCGCCCGCGGCTTAACTTAGCAAATTTTGCGCAAATGGTAAAAAAGTGGTGCGAAAAATCATCAGAAAAAATGTCATCGAAAAATTTAACGAAACTTGTATGGTAGGATAGACGCCTTCGCGGACAGTTAAATAGCAATGGTCGGCCAAATCCGGTGTTCCGGTGTCCAACCGAATTTGTGCTACCAACTCACAGCTACATTTTACCTCATCGAAAAATGAATAAAAAAAAGCGGATTTTAATAGCTTAATTAAAGCTAATTACATATGTCTTGGTCGGACTCACCTTAGACTGGCAGTTTTTGCAGTCCGACCACATTTATACTTTTTATAAAAAAATAAAACAATATATTTGTTTGTTTCTAATACTTTGAACAGTTATGCATAAGCATTGGAACGTCAATTTTATTCACCAAAAACCGTTTCTGGTGCCGCCATATTGCTATTTTTTTTGCGGTTACCAAGCATATTATTTCAATACCCTCGGTGCGCAAGTCCGATTCGCACTTGACCGGTTTTTTTCTGATGATTTTTCGCACCACTTTTTTACCATTTGCGCAAAATTTGCCAAGTTAACCGCGGCCGACCAAGAGCAGTTGAAGCTACTAAAGGTCATCTACGCCTACCTACAGGGTAAGCATTTTCTATTTTTTATCCGGTTCCGGTAAGGTTTCTTGCAGTGGGCTCCCGGACTATTTTTATTTCATAGTTGATTAGAAGTCCTTAGTTAAATATTTTAATAATGACGAATAAAACGATGCGATGATTTCACCACTCCAAATCTTATTTTGTTCATGTCGAAAATAGTATTTTATGTAACTGATACATAAAGAGGGTCCTTAAAATACGAGTGTGGTTTTATGAAACGAGCTGAAGGCGAGTTTCATAATAAGATCACACGAGTGTTTTAAGGCCTAATTATGTACAGTTACATACATTACTTTATCTACACACATATTATAAGTACTTTAAGATGCGTTCAGTAGGCGGCAGAACAAACATGGCGGCAAAGCTATCCTGTGTCACGAATATGTTTTTTTTTTTAAATCATAGACAAACTAACAAAGTCCCTATTCTAATGTCATTCGAAATCAAAATGGCGTACGACACTTTACTTCAAATATACCGAGTCGACGTTCAATTGATACTAGAATTGGCCCCCTGTTTGAATTTTGTTGGTTTTGGAAGATGTTCCAAATTTGAACAACATTACTTTATCAAAAGTTGTATCGTAATTTTAACTTTTCATTACAGCTACAGATAAGAAAACATATCATAGTAAAATTGTATCAAGTAATGCTGGTCATTGTCTACGGATTCTGAACGCATTATAGAGAACTTATGATATGAGTGTAGATAAAGTTGTAATTCCTGCTATGTCACTTTTGTTCTATAGGTGCGACAGGTTGACCGCCTTAACTTTAATGATGCCTAAAGATAGGCAATGTGCGTGTTGATCATTTCGTAGTGCTAAATATATTTTATGTGTATTATGAATTAATATTACATTCGTTGTAATGTTACATCTAGATGCAATAATCACAAGGGTGCCTAAATCGTGAGAATGGGGTGCGCGCACATAACTGCATTACCTACGCGAAGATTAGTGACTTCACGGGTTCACAATCGTCGTACATTCGCTTTGCGCTCCAGTTGTTTTTAAATTTGTTGATTATATATTAGCATATAGTTATTTAGTTACCGATTCGCTCAATCAGCCGTTACTGGAATATACATATGGTGTAATCATAATTAACTATTGTGTAATTTCAGTAAAATAAAGGTCTTATTCACATAATCACGGTTTTAAAATGTACCTATTTGTGATTCATACAAAAAAGGCTATTCCCAAATGCCCACTGTAAAGGGGTTTGTTTTGAATATTTGAGTGTTAGAATAGTATATCATATGCAATAAGGCGAACAATACTATGTATAGGTATATTTATACGTACCTAACTATTTGTATTTTCTGCTATAAATATAAACTTTAACTTTAAACGAGGATAACTTAAATACTGCAGGGTCCATATTAGGTTGCAAAACCACTGCAAAACTAATGTTATGAATGTACCTACGAGTAGCTACTACTATGGCCTGGATCGTTTCATAATCGAGTACCTACGACGTAATGTCTAAAAGCAAATCAGCATAAACATAATGCTAGTTTGCTTTAAAACATAAGTAAATACCTACCTATATTGTTTTCAGTACCAACGGGTGTAAATAATAAACATTAATAAAATAAAATATGTTAATTTGTAAAATACTGGTTTCCAAAAATAAACCTTTGGCTATTTAAAGTTTTGTTCACGTTCCCCCTCAGTGAATGATGGGTCATGCACTTGCTTTTCAGGAGTCCGTGCTGCCACAATGTATTCACAGCTTCGAATAACTTGCTTACCCGCATCTATTTTTAGTAGGTGAGAATGACAACATGAAAATATTTTTCTAAATATTTGACTAGGGGTCTAGAATGGAGGGTTGAAAAATGAAAGTGCCTTATAGCAAACGGATATGAAAGGGCTCAATCTGCACATTTCAAAGCTATTTTTTTATAATTTTCCGTGACGTAAGTTTTGATTTATTGCCAAAATTGTACAAAAAATAACCGTTCCCCTCCCCCCTAACTCCGAAGTTGAAGGATCAAAAAATTTGAAAAAAAACCTTATTTAATGATAATTATTTATATTTTATGTGAAACAGTTTTAGAAATATTATCTAAAACTTTCAAAATCTGCATTGAAAATAAAACTCACAACAAAATGAGCATATTTTTTTTCGCGTTTAGCAACTATAATTATCTTAAATACGGAAACCTCAGTGCGCGTGTCCGACTCGTACTTGACCTGTTTTTTTATATTTGCCAGGAAATTGTAAATTTAGACCTGTAGGTATATTCTCAACTCGAAGTTAACAAAGGTTTTTTTTAAATATTATTATTATTACTATTGGTGCCGTACATTACTTTTTCAGACTGTTAGGTCAATTAGGTATATTAAATTCAAAACACTGCAATGTAGTTAATGTATTTTTTAAATCTGATCAGTTCCGATCAGTCTGTTAAAAACCGAAAAATGCAGAGTTCAGTCCCGAAGTTCCTTAATTGTACTTGGTCAACTGAACGTGTCACGAAGGTGGTAACTATTATCTGTTGACCTTTAATTTGGTGAAGGAGATACAAGCCATGGCCACATAATTGGAAACGATTGCGTTATTCCCATACAATTGCCAACAAAAGGTATATGTTTCTGACCACCATTAAAAAAATAGGTACAAAGCAATCTTTATTAGCAGTGTTTTTTCATTATTTTTGTACAGTCGAGTTCATAAATATGTATACACTTTAGTACCTTGTCTATTTTTCTGTTTAAACTGCCATACATGAATTGTCACAGCTATTAAAGTGATAAGGTACTAACGAGTACACATATTTATGAACTCGACTGTACCTAATTTTAGTTTATGATTAATCGTTGTTATTTATTTTTAATATATATATTATTACAATTTGTAATAATGCTTATGAATCTTATGATCTACACAAAACATAAAACATTTTATGTACCTAGTTAATAAAGCAATTAAATAAATTTAATATATTGCAGAATATTATTTTATTTATTACACACTTGATACAGATAAATAATATCTACATATTGAGACGCGAAGTACATAGTTTACGGGTAGAGGTCCTACTTTGAAAATCGAAGTTCGAAGTTACATTAGCTCCGTCCTTGTCACTCGTCATTCGAGACTAAATCGAGATAGGGATGGAGATAACGTAACTTCGAACTTCAATTTTTAAAGTAGGACCTCTGTTCTCAAATTTAAAAAAAAGAATGTTGTATACAAATTGTAACTTTTTAAAAAGTGAAAAGGACCATAATAAAATGAGGGCACAGGTCTTATAAGTCTTATACATCCATATTTCATTTGGTTTTTATCTCTGTGTCTGGAATATATTGTTTTTTTTAAACATAACAGCGAGGGCGCAAACGCCCGGTGCGGTGCAGCACCATACTAGCCTCCTGAGGGCCTACTTTGAAAATCGAATTTTGAAGTTACGTTAGTTCCATCCGTTTCTCTCGATTTAGTTTCGAATAACGAGTGACAGGGATCGAGCTAACGTTTCTGCGAACTTCGATTTTCAAAGTAGAGCCTCTGTGGCTCTGTTTATATTAAATTAAAAAAAAAAATACTTCCCGTCGTAGGCCTTCAATGTTGTATGAAATTCCTTTACAGAGGCTCTACTTTGAAATCCGTAATTCGAACTTCGTCTATTGCTATCCCTTTTGCTCTCGACGCGTCACTAATTCGCAAGAAAGTGACGGGGCGATCCGAAGTTCGAATTATTGATTTCAAAGTAGAGCCCCAGCTCTCTCGAGTTGTTCCGCTCGAAACGTGATACTTTGAAGCCTATTATGAGGAACACAACGTCAAAATTCCATATCATGTTTGAGAAAAATGATTTCTGACGAATTAGTTGGTCATTCTTTATTTTTTCTGACGAACAAAAATAAAGTTTTAAAACTTGTGTGACAAGATTTATTACGATTTACTCTTATAGACTAAACAGAATCACACGTGGTTAGCTCACGTTCTGCGGCCCGTTTCACGAGAAGCTACAAATTACAAGCGGAACTCTCTTTCTAGCAAAAGGAGTTAGAAAGAGACTTCCGCTTGTAATTTTTAACTTGTTGCTTCGTGAAACGGGCGTCTGCTGTCAAGTCGAATATAATAAACTTATTACTTCCATGAGCGCCTAAGAGTGAATTTCTGAACGTCTTTACATTTTAAAAAATATGGAGTGACATATTATCTGTCAAAGTCACTCGGGTCCAATTTTCAATATTTGATTAGCCCGATGTCTTTTGAGAATTGTCTGGTTTCACCCTTTGAAACTATTTTATTGTGTGAATTATATAACTCACTATGAAGGAGAGAAAAATGTCGGGGCCTCCTGTAACGCCCTCTGAATATGCGGACGCTTTTAGTTCTATTAACGAAAGGCCGGTGGATGACATATCCATTGAATTTTTCTACAAACCTCATACAATAACCCTATTAGCAGTTTCTATTGCTTCAGTTATTTACACTGCATTTGTAAGGTAATTCTGATCACTATTTTATCCTGAAATTAAATTTTGTAACCATTTTTATTTTAAATTAATCAGTCTACTGTGACTCTCAGAAATAAATATATGGGCCACTTAAGTTTAAATTTTCAACCCACCCTGGAATATTTATCTTCTGTCATACGTCTGCTGATCTACTCTTCTGACAATTAAGTACAATTATAACCAACATTCATTCAGATTTTAACTCGGGCATGCATGCAATGACTTGTCATGTGTACTGAAGTGTGTGTAGTTTTAAGTTTTGAACTAATACGGAGTTGTGTGAGTAGGGACGACAATTGTACTTTTTTGGCTCTTCAACTAAGGTCAAATGATTGTTGTGAAGCTTTCTACTAAAAAGGACTGATAATTTTATGCAATGTGTCTTTCAGGCTTTTGCCATTTTATAAGACTGATATCTATTAGTCTGATTGAAAGCTAGAGTTGGTCAATGCTTTGATTTAATAGAAAGTTTAGATTCACAATTTTATTGTAAAATGGATTGGTCCTTTACCTTTGACTGTAGATATGGTTATTCACCCTGATGTTCCTTGGCATGAAATGACTTTCCATGGTAAATAGGAGATTATTTTACTCTTTAACAACAATCCAATTTTATATTACCAAGTAAAATGAGTGAATTAAATGTAAACAGCAATAAAGTGAAATCCTTTTTATGCCTGTACTTTGTGAAAAAGGTGTATTACAAATGGGTATTTACTGAGTTCTAAAGATGGGTTCTAACACTGTAACTGAAACATACTGATAATATGTTCAATGCTAACTTTTTTAAACAGCACTTAGGACCAAACTGACAACACAATTCATTAGAAAAATGTACAACCAACTCTCAAATACTCATCAAAGTGAGTGAATTTGCTATAGTGTGGTTCTATCTAGGATCCCATGGTTTAACTTTGATTTGACAAAGACATAATATCCCTGTAAGTGAATAAATGAAGCATTCGCTATTGTATGCTCACACTGATACATGTTCATATAGAATTATAGAAAGTATCAACTGTTTTGGAAAGTGTGTTTTTTTTAAAAACCCATTATTGCCTAAAAATGAGAAAAGAGTTTTACCTTAAGCAATTTATTAATATAGACCCCGATAATTAAGAAATACTGATTTGGCATAACTGCCGCCATTTATGATATTTCGATATTTCGATATTTCTAAAATAGGAAATAAATCCAAAAGCATGCCTTATTGTGCTATTTTGGAATGTAAAAACAACCAAAAACATTTTCGATGGTGGCATGTTGTTTTTATGATAGTTTGAGTATTGGCGACAACAGGTCTGATACTCAGCAAAGTTCATGCCACTTCCACTGTTTTTTCTATTCCGTGGTAGGACCTCATACAGCATGTTTTAACCACTTTTGTTTTTGAATAATGTGTAATTTTTTTATATTTAATCAGTTTTTATTTTATTTACAGGGATGAATCAAGTATTCAAGATAATATTTGGTCAGGAATCTGCTGTGTAGTATTTTTTTTTTTAATTATATCTGTACTCACATTTCCAAATGGGCCCTTCACCAGACCTCATCCTGCCCTATGGAGGATGGTTTTCGGCATGTCCGTCCTGTACCTCCTTGCGCTTTTGTTCCTGTTATTTCAAAGTTATTCCACAGTATATGAGATTATGTACTGGATTGATCCTAATCTTCGTAACTTTCATATAGACATGGACAAGGTAAAGCATACTAAATATTGTTTTGATTCATTACCATGTGCACCCAATAATATCTCAGAAGGATTTTTATAATACTGTATTTGTTTCAGGAGTATGCAGTTAACTGCTCAGATATAAGCGTAGCTAAAGTGTGGTCCCATGTTGATGTGTTTGCCTGGGGGCATTTTTTGGGATGGATGTTTAAAGCCATTTTATTTCGTCACGCGGGTTTGTTGTGGGCTATATCTATTATGTGGGAGATAACTGAAATAGCATTTGCTCATTTACTGCCCAATTTTCTTGAATGTTGGTGGGATTCCGTCATCCTGGATGTATTAGTCTGTAATGGTTTAGGGATTTGGTGTGGTCTCAAGATATGTAAGGCTTTAGAAATGAGGGAATACAAGTGGGTCAGCATAAGGTAAGAATTACGCCGCGCCAATCTATCTTATACGCGACTTAGCCTATTATTATTTCAATCAGTTCAGCAATAAAGTTCATGTATTGTATACAGCGTGAACAATCCAAATGGGTCAGTATAGGATCTATATAAACTATAACAATTTAGGTCATACTTTCTTAGGAACCAGGGTCTTGATTTTGGAAAAGGGAAAAGCTGCACATTAAGATTAAAAAAAACTAGTACCTAGGAACTAACCGTAATAAAAATTGTTTTCTGATTAAATTCACAGAAGGACCCTTTGGGATTGCTCAAACTATAGAATACAATGCATGTGTAAACTGTATGGTTGAACGGATTGAAATAATGATAGGCTAAAACGCTGGCTAAAGAAGTTATAAAAAAAAATATCCTTGCAACCAAAAAATAAGTGAGTTTTTTTTTTTTTGCCATCTATAGCTTGTCCCAGGAAAAGAAATACTTTTAAATAATGATTTTAATACCTTCTTTTTTGCGCCGAGGTAGTCAAAAGTGTACCGCAAGGTAGCATCCTCAACCAGTTTCATTAAAACAAATCAACATAAATATTGGAAAGTTGAAACTATATTCTGGACCGATATCGCTTTCCTCACTTAATATTAACGTCACGTTGTCTAGTACCTACCCATACTAACCATTGTACGGTCGTACTCGGAAGTACACTACCGCCAAAAAGTTTAGGACCAAACACAATTCTTATTCTCGTTTTCATAAATTCTTTAAAAATTCTTCTAAAAAACATTAATTTTTAACCAATATAAAACAACGTAAGTAAACTTATAATTATTGGCTTTTTATCGTAATCGTAATTATTAAGGTATTTACTTGCGAATACATTTAAAAATATATTATTAAAATTTGATTTTTATACGTCATTATTATTTGTTTTAAGAACTTTTAAATTGAAAACCAAATGACTGCTCAGTTCCTCACATGTCATCCTAGTTCATATACGAAGAGAAAATCTTCGAAATAATTAATGGGTCGTAAGTGTCGTAAGTTGTGTCGACACATCAAAAGTGGCTAAATCCACTTTTCATTTTTTTCGAGTTGTTAATGCTATCGGATAAATAATAAATATATCTTTATTATATATAACACAGAAAATCATATTATCTTTGTAAATTTTGAATAAAACTAATTTAAAGTTCATGTAATTTTTCAAACTTGGTTAAATCCATCTTGTCGTTCAAATCAAAACTAGTTAAATCCATTTGAACCAATCAGAAGGCGTAATTTTCCCAAGATGGCTGTCAGTTAACTTCGAATATCCAGTACAATTGTTTCAAACATAGTTTAATCCATCACATGTTTTTTCAAACTTGGCCAAATACGAGACAGGTAAATCAAACCTGGTTAAATCCAAATTTAAAATCCATTTTTTGCGCAATATCCATCTTCTACAATCAAAATTTAATAGGCTTTTGATTTTTTAGGTTGTCCGTCATATTAAAATACTGTTTTAAGCATCCTAGCAATAAAATCAGGATCAGAAACGGTTTTTCACGATTATCTCAAAATAAAGTTCGATGGAGTTAGCCACGTTTGATATGTATCGACACAGTTGTAACCAATGGTCGTAACCCTCTAACATCTGTGGTACAACGTACCTAGTGCTATCATCACACTTAAAGAGGAAGGCAAGGCATATAGCCGATATATTGAATATTTCCAAAACAGCTGTTCATATCACAATCTCCAGGAATAGGGTAACTGGGAGTTTAGTGGAACGTGCACGTTCAGGAAGACCCAAAGTCACAAACAAGGTCGAGGCTCGAAGAATAGTGGCGATGAGCAAAATAAATCGACGCTTAACTGCTCCAGAAATCTGTGTGGAAATAAACAGCAGCCTTGAAAAGCCTCTAAGCGTGTCAACAGTGAAAAACCGACTACTCAACGTGGTCTTCGTGGCTGTGATGCTGTTAAAAAACTATTATTGCCTTTTTTACATAAAACTTCTGTTTAATAAATTGCTATAAAAATGTTCATTATTTGCGTATTTTGTGTTTGGTCTTGAACTTTTTGACGGTAGTGTAGTTGTAGGTACATTGAGATCGATATTGTATCCTGATATTCATTTATTGATTATAATTTATTTAGAATTACCTAGAGATATGATACAGAATCATAAAATAAAATATTTAAATGAAAAGAGCATTATTTTCCATAAGTAGGTACACGTTAGATATTTAAGAAATTCTGAAACTATCAATTATTATTTGAACAAAAACATGACCAAAAAATATGGAAAACAACCGGCTCCTGTAACTGATATCTAATATATATTTCTATCGATCAGCTGCCGTCGTCGCATACATTAATTTAGTGTAGAAAAGTGGGTAACACTTATTTCTTTGCAACGATGTTATTTTTACAGATTGTTATATCTGGGGCTCTATTCCACTCAGTAAAACGTAATTGCTTTTACCTTGTTATCGTATTGTCAGCTTTTATTTACTTGAGAGTATAATGGCGGCAGAGTTAAAAATAATGTGATAAAATGTCAAAAGCAATTAGTAATTAGGTATGTTTTACAGAGAGTAGAATCGAGCCCCTGATTGGATTCTAAGGTTCACCAACTAATTTAACAGACGGTTAAGTCTTAATCAGCTGTCAGTCAATACATTTGACAACCGTTAAACTGCTAACCGTCAGTTTAATTGTTGGTGAACTCGACCCTAAGTGTTACAATTGGGCAATTTCAGTTTTTTTGTTTACAACCAGATTGGAACACATGGAATATAAATAAGAATATTATACAAAACAATGTTTTATTTGTTTTTGTTGTATTTATTTTAGGAAATTCTTGTTTGTTTTTAAGTATTGTTCTAACGAAAATTGTCTACTTCAGGGATATTTCATCCACAACCGGCAAGATTAAAAGAGCAATTCTTCAGTTTACGCCAGTCCAGTGGACTCCAGTGCGATGGTTAGATCCCACTTGCACATACATGAGATTCTTCGCACTGGGCCAACTCGTTGTATTTTGGCAAATATCAGAATTGAATACATTCTTCTTGAAACACATCTTCGAAATGCCACCGTCTCACCCGCTGGTCATAGCACGCCTTTGCCTTGTTGGCGTT
The DNA here is from genome assembly GCA_948252455.1 of Acleris cristana. NCBI lineage: Eukaryota > Metazoa > Arthropoda > Insecta > Lepidoptera > Tortricidae > Acleris > Acleris cristana. The sequence continues at coordinate 9,759,792 of OX411773.1, forward strand.
ATTGTGGCCCCATCTGTAAGGTGAGATGTTATTGTAACCAGAACTTAAGTGAAACTTTATTCTATCAATGAAGCTTAACGCCTTGCTAGTATACAGGGTAATATTTTTTTCAGTGCACAAATTTTAACGTATGGTTTTGTATCGTATTTTATTTTTATTTTTATTTATTAGGTTTATCAATAATTGGGATGGACCAAAAAAAATAACTCACTGTTTTTACATTCTAATTCGAAAGAATGGGTAATTTTAAGAGACCAAGTTCATTAATTTTGTATTTGACCCAATAGTTTTGTTTGAATATCTTTATTCATTTAGCAGACATTTTATGGATGACATGATTATTTTTAATTTGGGCTAGCATTTTCTAATATATTACAACAATTAAATTAAATCTAATTATAAAAAGTGATTGTAATAATGTATTATAATTATAACATAGTATTTCAAGCGGTTTTCGCCTAACCCGTAAGATACACCTAGGAGAGCTTCAAGCCAAAAACGAAAGTCAAACAAAGGTTAAATATACTTTTGTCGAAATATCCGAAATAGATTAATATTTTAAAAACTTAATAATGCAGAACGGCTTTAAAACCCCATTCCTCGAAATGGTTTTCGAATTAGAGTAATTGTAAAAATATGAACAATCCCAATTGTTTAGACTGTAATTACATTAATAGTTTGCGTTAACAGTTATTTACTAAATGCAACAATCACTTAAAGGTAAACACCACATGCATTATAATAACAAAAATAGTGAAGAAAACGAACTTAAATAATACAATAACGAAAAGCAAGCTTTAAAAAAAACCAACTGCGGTTTCGATAACGTCGTCAAAGTAATGTTACTTATCATGTATATATTTTTAATATGCCAATTTCACATTTAAATAATTTTAATATAGCCTATGACACTCTAGGTTAAGAAGAATGTAACTACGTATAATTCATAAAAATCGGTTTAGCCTTTTACTAGTTACGAGCGGACATTGAGTCGGACATATATACAAGTAAAACACATAACCCTCCTTTTGGGCTTCGCCGCAGACGGGTAAAAATGTAAGTGCTTAAACACAACATGCATTACATAAGAAGAATATTGTTGGAATAAATAACAGCAATAAAACTTGAAAATCTTAGTGCCTAAATGCTTACCTAAGCCAAAAATGTAAACGGACACTTTCGAACACTTTTTTAAAATTTATTAATTGAGTCGAACTATAGGTATATATCCGTTTCGTGACTACTGGCATTGAGATTTTTGCATAGTCTAGTCTTGTAATAGGTGAGTTGCTGCCGAGAACAGTACGTCTGAGCGGAGGACAGAGCGGAGGACAGAGCGGAGTAATAGGGTTGCGGGGCATTCGCGACGGTGCTCGGAATAACAATTGGTTTAGTATTTTTTATTAGGTTTTTAATAATTTTAGATGACTATTTATGCCTTTTTTATCATTAGTAAAAAAATAGTCTCAATTCATTTATCTGATCAAATCTTACTTTCAAAATACAGGCTCAGCCTAGTTTGGGGTCCACTGGATATTTTCTTGTATGTTCTTGTAATCAATAAACTTATATTTATCTTTATCTTTATCACTAAGTAGGTAGTTTCAAAGAACTAGGTACCCATTTTAGATGAAACCATATTTTGCCGAAAAACTGATCGTGATTCTAAGCATGTGATAAATACCGTAAGAATAGTCAGGAACTAGAGAAGTTTGTATGATGTTGGAAGATCTGAGGAGCTTCTACATTTTTTTTTATTGTGCCATAAAGTTGACAATGTCGATTTTTATTTTCTGTCCTTCACACTTTGTCGGCTAATATTTTTTCATTTGTTTACTATATGAATAAAAACAACATCTCATTAGAATACGCATACATTAGAGATAAAAAAAAAGTATTTTGTGCTGTCACATTTAAAAAAAAGATAGGTAAACAAAATGGTTAACTTTTGGAAGGTATTAACGAGTTTTTTTTTTTCAAAAAAGTATGTTAAAAACACCGTGGGTATGATGAGTGTTAATTGGCCCAAAATGTGTTGCAAGTGACCCTATTCATTTGGCACATGACTTGATATATATATGCAATGCCTGTATATTTTCTTTCCTTCTTGTACCTACTGAGAATTGCAATGGGTTTTAATACCTTAAAAAACGTATCTTTTGATCAGCTCATTTAAAGTATTTTTTACTTTAATTGTAGCGTTGTGTTGGTGGCATTAAATAAGTTTGTTTTATTATTTGTTGAATTTTGTTTTTGTAACTTATTTTTTTGTAATTGATTTCAGGCAGTATTACATATATGTAACAGACCCCAACTGCAAAAGAGTTGGAACCCAGTGCTGGGTGTATGGGGCTATAATGGTCACGGAGTCAATGTTGTGCATTAAAAACGGCAAAGAGTTGTTTGGACAAGCTCAAGTGTGTAATGTTATCGTCTGGCTCATTATTCAAATTCTAGTTTCAATAGGATGTGTTTACGGCGTCGTACTTTACAACCAATATTTTGGGGTAAGATATCTTATTCTTTTATCCTTAACCTTTAAGCATATCCATTTGGGTAACAGCTGCTAGATGTTTCGTCCTTTCTTTTTTATTTTACCTATACTAGCTTCTGCTAGCGAATTCGTCTGCGTAGCATTCGTATTTTTGTCATCCCACGGGAACCGTTCATTTTTCCGGGATAAAAAGTAGCCTATGTTACTCAAGGATAATGTAGCATTATAATAGTGAAAGAATTTTTGAAATCGGTCCAATAGTTTTTGAGTTTATTCGTAACAAACATATAAAAATACAAATCTTACCTCTTTATAATACTAGTGTAGATTAATATTGAATCGCTCATTGCCGATATACTTCCCTACTGGGATTAAGTACCTAATACTCAAATTACAGTATTTCGTATCTGGTTTTATCGGAATCTTGTACAGAAGGTAATCCGGTATTTTGAAATAATGGTATATCGGGAATAAGCGTATTTAACCCTTAAGCGCAATTCACACAGCGGGCGGGAGCGGGTCGGGCGCCGGGCGTGTCGTTTTCATTGCAGGACCCGCGCGGCACCCGCGCGTATTCACACATAGCGCCGAACCGCGGCGGGCCACGCCGGGCGGGCGCGACGCCGAAACGCGGCGGGCCCGCCGCGAGTCCGCAGGCGGGCAGTCGGGATCGGATGGTAATGGCGAGTATATAGAGTTGAATTTACTACGCGCTCTGTGAGAATGCCTATCGGAGAATACGTGTTATTACGACCAAGGACGCCCGAGACGGACCCGCCGCACCCGCGCGCTGGTAGTGGCGGGCGGCGGGCGCGGCGGGTCCGTCGCGGGTGCGGCGGTCCCGACCCGCACCCGACCCGTCCCGCCGCGTGTGTGAATGCTTCCATATAACTCCATGTTAAAACACCCGCCGAACTACCGACCCGCCCGGCGCACGACCCGCTCCCGCCCGCTGTGTGAATTAATTAAAGGCAAGGGATCCATGTGTACCACATAAAATCTACTCAATAGTACCTTGTATGTTAATACCTAAGGCTGAATCTCTACTGTGACGTGGGATCTGTCAGCCTGGTTAAGGGTTAGTTTAGTTACCTGTAAAATAAGTAACAGTTCAGTTATTTTATTAAGAGAAAGTACCTTCATAACTAGAAACCAAGAACACACTAACTCCCTCACTTGTTTCTTTACAGCCACGTAAAGATTCTGTTTCGGAGGGTTCCAGAAAGGATGAATAACCAATGAAGGTGGGTAGAAGAACTGTAAAACCTTATAACGTATTTATTTGTAAACAGTAGGTAAAACGTAGAGCCAATTAGAAAGCGAAAGAAATTACCTACCGTTAGCACAGCAGCATTACTTAATGTCTTACCTTACCTACGAACAGTAGGTAGGTACGTTTTTAGTTTGGCCGCGTTTTTAATAGCTACCAATACATGTATTGATTTTGAGTAAAGCCTTTGTATTGGTTGATTACAAAACAAGATTAACGCATATAAATTTCTCATAGGGTTTTAAGGTGGGTGTGTTATTGTTGGGTAAATAAATAAAAGATAATAACTTATTTGGCCGCAGTCAGAATAGGAATGGAGATTACCGTTTCCACAGCGGTATTTTCAATTTTGAAAGTCTCAGTACTTAAAATATAAAGTCTTACTCATATTTACTAAGCTAGAAACGTACCTACGTGAACTCGTAGGTGATTGTCTACGCATACATCGTCACGGTATGTGTACCTACAGCAGCGGTCTCAATGGATATAATTTACTCATGGGGTACACAGGTCTTACCGCATTTTTTTAAATTTTCAGGCAAGGTAGGCAAAATTTCACAATATTTTTTACAAATACTACTAAATAAAAAAATATATACCTACTTACTGCACCGTCATAGTGCAAAAGACCGTGCCCCTAGACAAGATACAACCCTAAGGCTAAGTTCCCATGAACGCGCGTCAACGCGCGATTGGTTCGCGCGTTACCGGTTACGCGCGGTCATGTAATGTACACGATAACATTGATTTGCTATAATCTCATACCGCGCGGCGAGCCAACCGCGCGTTGACGCGCGTTCATGGGAACTTAGCCTAAAATATTTTTATGTTTAAGTTATTATTTTACGTTATTAAGGTATCTGGTTTAAGCCAAGCGTTTTTGTCTGTGAAATAGTCTTCGACCAAATAGTAAGCTTTAGACATCAACGACTTTTTAAAGTACTTTTACTTCGTTGCTCACCTTCAACTTAATCATCATGTACCTAAGGCGTAAGGATCGGGCTGCACGGCCGCACTCAATATCAGTTAGTGATTAAGTCGTTCTTAATCGCCGTACTCAGAGACTTTTTCAGACAATTAACTCGTTCCCTTTTCAAACTTGTGTTTGAAAATCGTCACTAAGGTACGACTTAACCGTCATTAAACGACTCTTGAGTGCGGCCGTTAGTGACGAATTTACTTAGACCATTTATATACCAGGACGAAACTTAGTTTGGGACTAGGTCAATTTGTGTGAGATTCTCCCCTGATATTATTTATATAGTCTAATCGATTTTACATACATAAGTTTAAAAATAACCGAGTTAATTGTGTCAAAAATGTGTCTTGAGTACGGCGCGGCGGTAAGATTAATATTATTGGTGTTGTTTCAGGTTCACTCAAGCCAATGGAATCGAGAAAACATCATCTATTTATGATAAATTAGGTAATTGTAAATAAGTAGCCAATTTAAACATTAGTAATTAAAACATTAATCCGGCTTTACCTGTACTGTTGACACAGAGTAGGTACGTTTGTTTAATATAAGTTAAACAGACGTTGAACCAAGTACTCGGATGTTTTATGAATCGTACGTTCTGTTTTTTTTTTAAATTCATGTTACGACATTATTGTGTCTGCTATACTCACCAGGAAGCTTAGCATGTCGTTATAAGACCCAGACCATTAAAAAACGAGTTGTGGATAAATTATACGAGTCCTGGTGGTTCTGAAATGGGATTTGTCATCGCTAAAAAAATCGGCGAGCACAAATTGTTACTCTTGATTTACAAATTAACAAATAAATGTAACTAAGTGTTAAATACGAGTATGTAGCCTGCTAATGAGTAGCAAAGACGTCCACTTCGGATCCAAGGTCCACCATTCAACATTAAAATTGCACCTCTTCCTACCGCCACGGCTTCTTACGAGCTTCACCATTAAGTCCTACTTTCAAACTAATATTATAAATGCGAAAGTAATGGGCGCCCCCAGATTAACACGCCGAGAGCAACACAGCTATCTGTTATAATAAGAAAGTTATATTACATACGTCTTTGTTCTAATACGATGACCTGACAGGCTAAAATCGGCTCGCGAACTGTTAGTATGTGTTGGCCATAACTCTGTTTGTTTGTTCTTTCACAGATAAACCGACGAACAGATTTTAACGAAATTTAGTATCGAGATAGCTTGAACTCTGGGAAAGGAGATAGGGTACTTTTTATCCCAGATAATTGGACACTACCAAGGGAATAGCGATAAACGACTTCTGCGCTGTATTAGAATTATAGGAATCAATGTGCCACAATCGTAAACTTTCACGCTGACGAATTTGAGTAGATAAAAGGAAAAAAATGTCTAATTAGGTCCGTCAAGTTTGAACTCGTTTGACTTGACTCCTATTTTTACAAGCTTTTTTAAATAGCGTGTGATAAAAATAAAAATGTTATTTCTAGAAACAGTAATTATTATACTTACCTACACGTCATCTTGGACGTCGGGTAAATGGTGTAGATGAGGTAAAATAATAAAAACTTATGTAGTAACAACAGCTTTGCCTGCCTATTTATCGTTGCGGAACAAGAAGTCTGTAATCTGTAACACCTCTACATAAAACAATGTATTTTACATAAAAAAAACCTTCCGTGAAAAAATATGTAACTGATGGTGAAAACCCCTCAGACAGACCCGGAAAGCGACGTTGTTTTATACTAGATATGTAAAGAAGATAACGTATATTCGATTAAACCGAAAGCACCCGACGCTTTCGGTTACTTAGACAAACGACTTCTACGCAGACAACCCTGTTATATACAGGGTGGAAGAACTGACGCCAGGAGGACGGCAACTACCTTAAATATTGGAAACAGCAAATTCTACGCAAACGAGACTTACTTTTATTTTTGAAAACAATAGTAGCTGCATTTATGTATTTTTGAAAATTGGTTGGACAAAACAACAAAGTCGTGTTTTGATACAGATCGAAAAGGTCATTGATAGTTATCAGTGATATCTACAACACGTAAACTAAATAAAAACCGTAAAAATTACGACTGTATTGTTTTGTCTTATTGGATTAGTTCAATTCCCAGTTAAGGCAGACGAATTTTCAAAAATCCATAAATGCAGCTACTATGTTTTCAAAAATAAAAGTAAGTCTCCTTTGCGTAGAATTTGCGGTTTCCAATATTCAAGGTAGATGCCGTTCACGTGGCGTTCATTTTTTCCACCTGTATATTGGGATTATAGGAATACGATAAACGCGCCATGGCAGTCTATCTTGTTTTAGGATTAAAACACAAAACTTACTTATTCGTGCAAGTCGCCCCAAGTTTCATTTAGAACGATGATAATTATTTATTTTATGTCTAAAACTAGTTGTATGTAAGTAAGTAGGTAATTTTTCCAGCGCTTACTGGTTAACATTGTATAGTCGAGTACAAAGAGATGTGAGTATACATTTTTAGGGTTCCGTAGTCAAACTAGGAACCCTTATAGTTTCGCCATGTCTGTCCGTAAGTCCGTCCGTCCGCAGCCAAGCTCAGAGACTCTTAGTACCTACTAGAAAGCTGTAATTTGGTATGAATATACCTACATATTAGTCACGCCAACAAAGTGGGAAAATAAAACAATGAAAAACATTTTTTTTGTGTACCTCCCCTACACGTAACGTGGGTATGTTTTTTTTCTCGTCTACCCCATAGTGTGGAGTGTCGTTGGATAGGTCTTTCAAAAATGTGAAAACAATTTTTCGATTAAGTTATCCGTCGATGTCGATGTATAGGATAGGGATAACAGTTTTTCAACGGCAAAGTTAAGTTTGTCGCGAGGTCTTATTTGTTTATAGTAACGGCTTCGGAACCCTACATTGAGCATGGTCCGACATGCTCCTGCCCGGTTTTTTAATATTATTTTTATGAAATAAGTCGCATCTTTTTATACATCTTTTTTGTAATTGGCTGTATGATCTTGATCTACTACAGTGTATGTGTGTGTACCTACGTCTCGAATTGTAATTGAGGCTGTTCACACAAGTGACCCAAGTTGTAATACTTCCACAATTTATCTTTTTTCCATAATATTCACGGCTTGGTCTGACGCCAATGAAAACATGTTTCTCACTCGAAGGTAGAATTGCGACTAAAGCGTTGAACGGAGTGGAGGTTCGGACGTACGAGCGAACTAGGCGCGGACCGCACCAAATCCTATGGAAGATTCATCGAACCGAGCGCACCGTCAATAATAATAATAATAATGTGCGGCAAACCGCTGAACATACCATCGAATATGGTCCGGAGCACTCCAAGGTCACGGTACGGAGCGCACCATATTCGAACGTCTGTTAATACTTTAACAGACACACAGTCGCACCGGTCTTTTTAACGACTGTTCGAAACGGAGGGTAGTATGTTTAACACATTCACCTCACCGCTAAGTACCCGATTGTCGGGTACTATAGTACTATTTGCCGCTACGCTGGTGTGTGTGGCTGGCTGGCTGCGCTGGCAGTGAATGTGTTCATAGTCTATGTACCTCCTCGTAAGGCCCACGTCAAATCTCGGTAGTTCAAAAATTTATCTTATGTCAGTCAAGTTACGTTTGAAGTAATTTTGACATATGTAGGTACTACATATAGGACTTTGGCCCTTACGAGGCTATGCATGTACGTATGTAACCAAGAATCGCATGTTCCACTGTAGCTCCGGGACTGTTGGTTGGACCGATTTTAATAATTGGGTTTCCGTTCCGTCAAGAACGAGTGACATACGAATAAGTTAAAAGGGCCCAAGTATGTTTTGAAGTTGATTGTATAGGTATTTGCTTTTATCTGAACTCTGTAATAAATCTACGTATTTATAATACCTACTCTTAATGTAGGTTGACAGTTTGTCTTCCTATTGAATAAATAAGAAGGTCGCTAAAAGGCTTCTTGAAAAAGCTATAATTATATTATCTACTTGTCATGAATACATTTATCATCGTAACTTATTTATTATTATTATTGGATACTGTAGTGTAGCGGGTGAATGTTCGGGCGTTTCAACCGCCGTCATTGTTGTCTTCAAAATATTGACGGAAATAATGATAACTACCAGCAACTTTTGATGTCAAAATCTACGGACCGGGGGGTGGTATCCATTCCATTTACAACAGTGATTCCCAAAGTGGTTTAACCCCCAGGGGTCGCCGACGACCTGTTAGGGGTTTATGTGGGCGGAAATGAAATATGGATGAAGAAGAGATGAAGATGGGGTCCACGATAGTAGATCCCATCTAAGCAGGTAGTAACTTTAATTTAATCCATATTGATACACAGATAGTAGGTACCTACTCACTTATGTAATATGTTTTTATTGTGTGCGTGTAAGTTTTTATTTCGTAAATAATAATTTTCCGCGCAAAATTTTAATTCTAGTGTGTGGCAATTTCTAGCCGGATAGACCTCGCAACTTTATCCGTGCAAAAGATCGATTTTCAGGGTTCCATACCAAAATTGTAAAAAAGGGACCCTTATGGTGAGACTTCGTTGTCTGTCTGTCTGTATGTCACAGCAGTTTTTCTCAGCGGCTCCAACTGCTATCAAGTTGAAATTTGGGATACTTGTACAACTTGCTCGCCCGCAATCTGTCTTTAGTTAAAAATATATGAAATTAATTTTATAAATAATTGAAAAGGGGTCTATAATTGGGGGTTGAAAAATGTAAGTGATTTGATTATAGCAAATGGGGTGTCATATGAAGGGGCTCAATCTGCACATATCAAAACTTTTTTTTTTTATTTCTTTGACTTACTTTTTATTCATAGCCAAAAATTTACAAAAAAATGTCCGGTCCCCAAAGTTTGTTAATCAAATAATCTTATGGGAAAAATAAAATGAAGTGTTCATAATTTACAGTTCTTGAGAAAAAAAATCTTTTGTTGTAACCAAGCATTATCTTAAACTCTCGTTGCGCGAGTCCGACTCGCACTTGACCGGTTTTTTTATATTAGGTAAGCATGGGGTTTTCCCAAAACCGAAAAAACGTGGTCTACGAGACAAAAAAGCTCGGGGACCTCTGATTTAAAAGAACAAGAAATTTATAAAGTTTATCTTGAATAAATATGCGAAGACAATAATGACGGCGGTTAAAACGTCGAATAATCACCCTAGCACGTTCGCATAAAGCAGAGGTCCCCAAACTTTTTTGTCTCAAATACCACTTGGCATTTGTTTCGGTTTTGGGTGGACCCCCTGCTTACCTATTATTACGTTATCATATAAAAACTAAGCAAAACATCTTCGGAATTTTTTGCACGGACAACTTAAGAGGATTGGAGGTCGAGCCGGCTAAAAATTGACACAGGTTACAATGAAAATTTAGCGCAGAAAAACACAGACAAAATTGAAACATAATTTAGATAATATTTATTTATATATGTATTTATAAGAACGTAATTAGGTAGGTACCTACTATCTATGAATATGGATTATTCCATTAATGGAAAGCCAAAATTAAAGTCACGACCTTCTTAAATGGGCTCCACTATCAATACTATCATGGACCCCCATTTTCATTTCATTTATTTTTTCCGCTCACATGAACCCCTTGCAGGTCATCGTCGACTCCTAGGGGTTGATATAGACCATTTCGGGGATCACTGGAAGTCCTTGTGTTGCTAAATGCCCTGCGGCGGGATTATTTTAGCCAGGACCTACATGTTTGTTTTTTTACAATAGTGTGCGCCATCGTTCATTGAGAAGAAAAGTGATCTAACTAAGGAACAAAAACCATTTGATTTCTTTTTACACGGTTCTGTGTTGAGTGATTAAATATAATAATGGTAGGTATAACGTAACAAATAGCGTTAAGAGGCCGTATACGAAATTTTGCCGATTTCGCTGATTTACGTGATTTTACAGACGTGATTTTACAGTTGAAATACTGTATTTCTACAAGTTTTAATGCACAAAACGAAAAATAATTTCAAATTTTAACGAAATGTATGAGCTACTACTTTTTTGTTATTATTATTTTATTTGGATTAATCGACCTGACACCGGCGACTGTTATGTGAATTTTGCTGAAAGAGGTTTAGAATGTCACATATTCATGAATCGTTTTGACGTTTTAACGGTATGAAAAATTTACAATGTTTTTCTGTGAAAGTCGTCTAAAAAATGTATGAATTACTTTTAAAGAAAACGGGCGAAAATTATTTTTGATTTCGGCTACTTACTCAGAACTCTCGTTCATAAAATTAAAACAACAGAAATAAACTTTAGTTCAAAATCAGTCCAATACCTAAAAAAAATATCCAAAAAGTTCAAAAGAATTGGCAATAAATAATGTTTTAAAACAACCTAAATCTCGCATTATAATACTCGACAAAAATTAAAAAGTGTCTCATTTATTCGTAGCTCATTTATTCGATCATAACTAAAATGACATTCAATGTTGAGCATTAAAACTTATAGAAAAGCAGTATTAACTGTAAAATCACAAAAATAAGCAAAACCGGCAAAATTTCGTATACGGCCTCTTAAGAGCGTTTTTCTCGCACGATTCTGTCAAGCTGGCATTGACTGCATGATTCTGAATTAATTATTCAATGTTTTCAATCAATTTGAAAAACATTTATAGCAACGTTTTTGGTTATATTATGTATTGCGTTGACAGCTGTCAAATCGGGCCTCTTAGAACGGCGCGACTATACGTGATTGCATTTTGACAATTGAGTATTTTCTAATGCAATATTTTATTATACATTAAACACATTGGAATTGGTATGTAGTACCTAATTAAGTTTGAATTATGTTAAGTGATTAACGATTTAGTGCTGCGTTATCTTAATTCATTTAGAAGTACATATCATTTATAAGAAATGCCAAATGATTGTTTGTTATTTCCGAATTTGCCAGCTTAGATAGCAGTTTCATACGTAGTTTCATACGTAATGAAACCGTTTTAAACATTCTACTTATGTAATCAAGCTGAGTTTTTACAATTTGTCTGCTTGTACGTTTCCGCCGTCAGTAAAATGACCGCCTATGTACAGTCGAGTACGAAGATATGTATATACGGGGTGGAAAAAACGAAGGCCACGTGGCCGGCAACTACCTTGAACATTGGAAATAGCAAATTCTACGCAAAAGACCCTTTTATTTTTGAAATAATTTACTGCATTTATGGATTTTTGGAAATTCGTCTGCCTTAACCGGAAATCGATGATCGAATATTATAAAATAATAAAGAAGGGTTTTTTACGGTCTTTATTTCATTTATGTATGTGTTGTAGATTTAAATAGTCACTATCCATCTCTATCATAAAACGCGACTTTATAGTTTTGTCATAAGCGACCAGTTCGATTCCCGATTAAGGAAGAGGATTTTTGTCAAAAATCTTAAAATGCAGTATTTTTTATTTTTAAAAATAAAAGTTAGTCTCCTTTGCGTAGGATTTGCTATTTCTAATATTTAAGGTAGGTAGTTGCCGTCCATCTGGCGTTCGTTTTTTCCACCAAATAATATTTCTATAACAATAATAGGTTCCGTTTCCGGATACGGAACCTGTTATTGTTATAGAAATATTATTTGGACCGATATACGAATTTTATCTTATCTATTGGACCGGATTATCTTTTCTATTTCAATAGAGTAATAAAACCATTACGGTATGAATAGAAAGCTTTATGACAATTCGGTGCAAGTTATATTTCGTTAACTATACCTACCTACATCCTACATGCGAGTAATTTATGTGCTTTACCTGTGAGCTTTGGCGTATCACAATGTTCACGACGTTCTAAATGACATAGTATAATGTTTTGTTTATATCTGTATACTTAAGTGTGAGCTTATGCTCTGTATTAAATAAAACATTAATAGGTAAGTCGACAACAATACCAAAAATCTGCTAGTTGCTCATTAAGTCATTATGCTTACTTTCTTAGTGTTGTGATTAGTGCAAGGGTTAGTAGTCCTGTAGAATTTGTTATTGTTCCATGTTATTATAGGCTCCTCATCTAATGTGGATTGACCGAACAGTGTTCTATACTTTCAGTAAAGTATTAAGTTTTCAATCTTGACTTGTTGCACTTAAAAAGCGCATTTCATCGTTCGATACCCCGCATGCATGAAGGAACATATTATTGTCAAATTGACATGCCCGTATGCAAGATGGAAGCATGTTCTTTTTGTGGATGATGTCGCAACGCAGCGACGCGGCTTACTTCTACTAGCAGTGGGCTATAGAGAAAAATGCGGCAATGAGCTAGAATTCATTAAAGCATTGCTATCTAGTCTTTTAATAGGGACATTTTTTAGTCTGAAAAACAGATTCCATTTTAATCATTGCTATACATCTGGAAAATACTGTTAGATTTTTATATTTTAACTCGAAAGAAATATAGACTGTTTAATAATTTTAAGACCAATTGCAGGAAAAAGTTAAATCTAGTTTCAGTCTCAAATCTGGGTTTAAGATGATTAAAACTGACACTACTTACCATACATTTTGACGTGGCTAAACTGAACTTAAGCTGAAATCTAGTTTTATGTTTTTGCTGCAAGTGGCCCTTAATTTAAACATTTTCTTAAATTAAAGTGATTGTTATTTAAAATCATGTACTTATTTAAAAAGTCCCTACCCATCATGTGCGCCAGGATGGCGAGAGTGGACCTTACTAATTTCAAGGAATTGTATATCGATAATTGGTATATAGGTATCTGCTGTGTACCTGTGTGTAGGTACCTTTCATAAAATGTTGTGTAACTCTCTTGTCGTCAGGATGGCCGGCGGACCATTGAACTATACTTTAAATTAAACAAAGTTAATTATCAAAATGTGGTACCTCTTGTGTACTTATACATGTATAATATAATATTAGCTAAATACCTACTTAGTTTATGCTAATAGTGAAGTAATAAAACCAATCTGTTAAAGGAAATTAAAAGCCCTTTGGTGTAAAAAAGGTAAACGATTCTGATGTATTAGGTCGGGTCAAAATAATTTATACAGGGTGTAATGCAAGTCCAGTGCCAAATGAGAAGGGGGGGTAGCTAGGGTCACTTGCAACACGTTTTGGGCCAATTAACACTCATCCTGCCCACGATGTTTTTTTAATATTTTTTTTAAATAAAATCTCGGTATCTTCCAAAAGTTGACCATTTTGTTTACCTATCTTTTTTTTTAAATGTGACAGCACAAAAGTATTTGTATTTTTTTAATCTCTAATGTATGCGTATTCTAATGAAATGTTATTTTTATTCATATAGTAAACTAATAAAAAAATATTAGCCGACAAAGTGTGAAGGACAGAAAATAAAAATCGTCAAGGTCAACTTTACGGCACAATTAAAAAAAAGTAGACGCTCCTCAGATCTTCCAACATCATAAAAACTTCTCCAGTTCCTGACCATTCTTACGGTATACCACATGTCTAGAATCACGTTCAGTTTTTCGGCAAAATATGGTTTCAATCTAAAATGGTGGGTTACATTACCTAGTACTTCTTTGAAACTACCTACTTGAAAGTAAGGTTTGATAAATGAATTGAGACTATTTTTTTACTAATAATAAAAAACATAAAATAGTCATCAAAAATTATTAAAAACATAACAATAGTATTCATTTATTTCAATAACTAAGTATACGATAGGTACGCAAGTTACGACCAAAAATAACGGTTTTTTTTTACTTTATTGCATGGTAAACTACCTATGTAATTGAAAAATACACTTAATAAAAATGAAAATTAAAAAGTTATTTGCGCGGGGAAACATTTAACTAAACAGAGATAAGAATTATTTTAATGTTATCGTTGTTATCGACATTTATTGACATGGTTACATACAGCAAGAAGAAGAAGTTTTTATGATGTTGGAAGATCTGAGGAGCGTCTACTTTTTTTTAAATTGTGCCGTAAAGTTGACCTTGTCGATTTTTATTTTTTGTCCTTCACACTTTGTCGGCTAATATTTTTTTATTAGTTTACTATATGAATAAAAATAACATTTCATTAGAATACGCATACATTAGAGATTAAAAAAATGCAAATACTTTTGTGCTGTCACATTAAAAAAAAAAATAGGTAAACAAAATGGTCAACTTTTGGAAGATACCGAGATTTTATTTAAAAAATTTTTTATAAAAACACCGTGGGCAGGATGAGTGTTAATAGGCCCAAAACGTGTTGCAAGTGACCCTAGCTACCCACCCTTTCCATTTGGCACTCGACTTGCATTACACCCTGTATATTTTTCGTACAAAGGAAAAAAAAACAAGTTGTATTTTTTAATTATTTGATTTATACAACTAGATTGGGTCGTCCTAGGACTAAATAACCCGGTCGCCCGGTCAGGGGCCTTACTTTGAAAAAAGAAGTTCGAAGTTACGTTAGCTTCATACCTTTCTCTCAATTTAGTCTCGAATGACGAGTGACAGAGATGGAGCTAACGTAACTTCAAACTTCGATTTTCAAAGTAGGGCCTCAGTTGTTTTACCTTTTTCAATTAGGTACGTGGGAACTTAACTAGGTATTTTTTTAAATTATATTCTGGGCTGATTTTTCAATCTCCAGATAACACTATATTATTGTCAGGTAAATTGTAGCTCTGTCCTTATCTTTCTTATGAAAAAGAAAAAGAATAGAGCTACAATTTACCTGACAGATGGTGTTATCTGAGGCCCGTTTCACGAAGCTACAAGTTACAAATTACAAGCGGAACTCTCTTTCTAGAAAAAGGAGTTAGAAAGAGACTTCCGCTTGTAATTTGTAACTTGTAGCTTCGTGAAACGGGCCTCTGGAGATTGAAAAATCAGCCCTCTGTGGATTAGACGTTTATTATTGTTTATCTTATCTAGAAAAATGGATAACATTAGTTATCAGAACCTTTTGTGCAAACGTATTGTGTGTTGAGGTCAGATTATGTCGAATACTAGTAGAATACATAAACATTAACGGGTAGTGGCCCTAAGGCCATGTTTTAAAATGGATTTTATGGATTAAATGTTTTTAACGATATGACTATTTCTTGTACTTTTCTTGTTATTCGTAGGCTCTGTACCCAAAGGGTAAACCTGACATCTCCGGATTGGGGCCTTTTGTCCTTTTGTCTTTTGGTCTTTTAAGCCTAATTTACATATGTATGGCGTGTCTTGTACGAACAGTGTCACATACTTACATATACATTTGATTTAGTGAGATTTACATCAGAGGAGTGTTGTGATGGCTTCTGTTGTGTCGCATTACACAAGATCAAGGAGCTGCACAGTGAGCAAATTACGGACCAAATTGGTGGGCGCGACGACGGGGGAAGCGTAAACCGCTCCGCTCTGCTGCCACGCTATTGGTTCCCAGTAATACACTCTTATCTATGATTGGTTTGTCAGTAGACAACATGCGCAAACATATCCCCTCTACTAGCCGCTCGGAGCTCTTTTTACGTGTGTCGACGTCACGCTATAACTTGAAAGCGGCTTTACTCATTTCATTCATCTTTTTTTTAATGTTTTCTAATACTTCGTAGAAAGTCATTTATAAAAATTAAGAAAATGGCGCAGAAAAAAAAACCACTGGGAAAGTCGGAAATTTTGCAGCGGGGCGAAGCCGCTGGCGGGCCGCTAGTAATATAATCAGTTGAGTTTCACGCGCGCCGTACGCTGCCAAAGTTATTCCAGTTTTTGTTTGAGTAGCTATGGCCACTCGAAAAGCGAAAAGATACTGCATAGAATACAGGTGATGAACCCTTTATAAGGCAGAGGGAACCCACCAAAATAAATGTAATATGAATCTTAAGAATTGACAGTTTGGTTGTATTTGCGAATACTATGACAGTTGTCAATAACCGGTAAAGGGTTAAATAGGTAATGACAGGAATGTATGTCGACTTGTCATTATTTAGGCTTCCTAAGGATATCGAAAGGTAAGATTATTAATAATATTATTTGTAATTTCGGTCTAGATAGGTAGTTACGAGTAGGTAGGTACTTAATTACTGACACCATCATTACAGTTACCTACTTACCTGAAAGAGCGTTCAGGGTTAGTAGATCTCCCAGTACTGAGGGCCCTGACAAGATGCATTGCGCTAACTAACGTTTCTATTCGTTTCATTTTTAAACCAATCGCGTCACTGATAGAACACGTGTAGTTTTTTGGAATAGGTTTTTGCTTGGACGTCCAAATACGCGATCCCATCAGAGTGCGCCAACGCGTACCGTGTCTTTACACGTATCGGGATCAGGGCGCGAAAACAGCGCGGTGTATTTGGAGTAGGTAAAGACTTGTTTTACCGGGCGAAGGAAGATTATATAAAAAAACTAACTTTTTTCAATTCAAGAATTGGGATACACCCATTTTTAACAATGTATGAAAATTTCAAAACCATTTCGAGGAATAGGCTTTCCGAATCGATCCCAGTAGTTAGATTAAAAAAATATGTTACAATGATTTAATTATATTAAAATTAAGAAATGACCTTCATTTGACCCCTAAATACCCGTCCCAATTGCGCTATATCAAGCACTTTTGTGGTTTTACATAAGACATATAAAACCTCTTCAAATTTTCATTTTATAAGTACAATTTAGATATCTACCTGACACCTACGTTTGAAGACAGCTGTTGTCATGTCATATTTATTTGTTTACAAATTGACTGTAATTCTTATGATGAAATTAAAATATTAATGAGACCATTTCTCTTTTGAGTTATGTGTGATAAATGTTAATAATTTGTGTGGAAAGGTTTTACAAGAGGTTCAAAAAGACGGGATCAACATTTATTGTAGAAACTCATGATTGGAAGTATGGAATCCGCCTTTTCAACAAATTGTATGTGATTGTGTTAAGTAAATCTAGTCTAGAAACAAGGTCATGTAGGAAGTGTTGTATTAACTGAGGTCTAGGTAATAAGCAATGGTTGAATGCTTATATACTCTTAAATAATAAATTATATCATATTGCGATTGTTTGTTTACATTATATTTGAATGACGTTCGTTTATTATGACTTTGAAAACAGATCACAGATAATACAAAATCGTCTTTCTAAGTCTTAGATGAAGTATACCCGTTCTTTATAAATATCTACGTCATCTTATCGCTATAAGTAGGTAAGGTTACTTTAATTTAATAAATTATTTTAAATATCAATAACACATTTAATCATGAAATGCTTCAAATTAGTTTCTTATAAAAGGCTATTCTTTCGAATAAAAATATAAAATCAAGCAGTTATTTTTTTTGGTGTACCTATCCCAATTGTGTACGGATAATTTTAACCCAATTCAATGCGTGTGTGTGGACCATTTTTTGTAACCGCCATAATATTGAAACAAAACATAATATTGGATTATACTGAAACTTCTACCAATTCAATACTGAGTCTTACTTTTATAAGTTTTCGAGTTATTATATGAAATATACAAGGTGTTACAAAAATACCCGTAAAGCCGAAAGGGGGTTAAATGGTGCCTTATAACAAGTCCATTTACAATATTTGAGAACCGTACTATCACCGTATGACTTACCGGCAAAAAAAATAAAATCATTATTTTTTTCATTGATGTGCCAACCCTATTTCAGTAAAATTAAAGAGTAAACTACGCAGAATGTTTATGTACAATTTTATCTAATTCGTGAAACGATCAAGAGACATACTAACAAAATGTACAGAATTCGATTAGATAGATATTACAAGTCGAGTTTTGGAGTCGTAATATTCTGAGTTAGAAAACATCGTCATTTTGGAAAAAAACACGAAACAATTGTAAAGTCGCGATAAGAAGATTTGAAATTGACAACATATTTTTTTTTCCGTGTTGACGTTTTTTGAAGCCAGTACTTAAGCATAATGACATCATAGTATTGCACCTTTGTGGATGAAAACTAGAAACACCATTAAAGTTGACAATTATTAAATTGGTAGGTTGGCCTCTCTGTTAAATAATCTATGCTAACTCCGGTTCCCTGACATGACAGCTTACTAGGGTTGACAATATTTTTGGCTTTTATAATTTATTCGATTTTTTACGGGGTATTTTGTAACACGTTGTATATTATATATGTACTCTCAAACTCTCAGTCACTAAAACCTGGGCCGGACGTCAGCGTCCGCGTACCGAGAAAAACCTCTTAATACTTAAGACTCGCAACACTCGCAACGCGGAAAGACTCTGAATCAAATATTTTACTCATAAGCCGCGTACTTCTAAATACTCGTGAAACTAGTCTTTGGACCTAGTCTTTTTGTGGACGCGTACTCGGAAGACTCAGTACGCGATTTGCCTAGTACGTCTCACCTCTACTGTGAAATGATTACTTGTAGCTTTATAAAACGTGCCCCTGCCCTACGAAGTGGGCGGAGTCAGTAAAGCTCATGCGGGCGAAATAAAATAATACAGACTCTCGTAACGCAGATTAAGGTGCATTTTGTCTCGTTACGAGCGCCCCCACTATCGATCGGAAAAATGTAACCAAGGTCACTTCTGTGCCGTGCAAGGTATTATTATCGTTAACGCGTTCTGAGTAGGTTTAAATTTGCATGTTTGCTGTCACAGAGTGTTCCTTCTGTACTTTTACCTACTATTACTTATTCTGTGGCGAGCGGTAGCTCCGAGCGAGATGCGGCGGACCTGTCGGCAGCATGACCACTTTCAGTAGATTTCTACTTTTTTGGTAACTAAGTTAACTTTTGGTAGGTCAAAATAAGTTAGTAGTATTAGTATTTTAAGCCAATAACCCGCTTTTAATCTGAATGCCCAATTTTTTTTTTCTCAAAATGTCGCTACTCTGCAAAATAACACCGAAGTTTCCAAAAGTGATACATATCTTGTGATATAACTATGATGAAAGTAAAGTAAAATAAAAACAAAATGTACAATAACGTAAAAAAAATCGACAGAGATGAAGATGTGGACGATGCGGGTGATTAGGTGGGTAGTAAATAAAATTATTTCGTTTACTTAATCGTTTTTATTCATTTACCGTCTATAAATTATAATACTACCTTAGTACCTACACTATGATCTTTATCGCACAAAGGAATACACTTAAATGTACAAATACCGGTCTGCATCATTTCCTCGGCTTGCATGGGGTCGTTCTCAGCCTGAGCTGATAACTTCAGTACTGCTGCCACAGTGTTGCTTAAAATTTGTGCAGCCTATTTTACTTTCATTTTGGACCGATATTCAGGCTGCACATAAATAATAATAAAATGAAAAATCTATTTTTTTTCGTCCACTTTCAATAAAATGCGCCCATTTGGCCTTCATGCCACTACTTAAAGCGAAGTTTAGTTAAGGAAATTATTTCTTATCGATTTAAACAAATGGGACACTTCGTATATTATACTAGAGGACACCCGCGACTTAGAATTAGTTTCCCGCTACCCCCCCATTACTTCCCGTTGGGGGTAGATTTTCGGAAAATCTTTTCTTAGTGCTCACTTAAATCATGAACCCCTGTATCAAATTTCAAGTTTCTAGGTAGGTACAGTAGTTTCGGCTGTGCGTTGATATATAAGTCAGTCAGGTTTGCCTTTTATATATATATAGATAAACTTTTTTTCATCAGTTTCATCACACGTGAAATAATTATTACTCCCATCATGATAACCAGGGTTCGGAGTTTTCATAGCACGGTAAGACGAAAGAGAGCTGTGGAGTCGACATCAACATTAAAATTCAACTCTTACTCATTCGTTTATTTAATTGCAATATTTAATTTTATCATGAATATGTATCATGAATATCATGATTTCACTTTTAATATTCATAACATTGTGAGATTAATATTAAATAATGTGTACTAAAAATCATTTTTGTTTAAAATTGTAATCTTTAATTACTTAGCTTAGCAGCTTTACCCAGGGGCTCAGGGCGAATATAAAAGCATTTTGGAATTAAATAAACAAATGAGTATAAGTAAGAGTTCAATTTTAATGTTGATGTCGACTCCACAGTTCTCTTTCATCTTATCATGCTATGAAAACTGCGAACCCTTATGATAACATATTGTCAGTTATATTTTAAAGCCAGTTTCCTGTATGTCACGTATGACCTGTTTAATTAACGATGTCAAAATCTGGGAGGAAACAGTTCTGATGAAACTAATCTGCTGTAGGTACTTGTCCATATTCAATTAAAATTAATAGGTACTTGTATGATGGTGTAAGCGCACTGCGGCTTTTATACTGGTACGTACGTGGAGGTAGGTTAGTAATTAGAAATGCACGAATGCACCGATCAGCAAAAGCAGACTTTATTAAAGCACTCACTTAAATCTTTACAAAAAACTATAGTACAATAAACTTCGAAGATCGCTCGGGTCGCTCTTGTTCGCACTGTTCGCTTTTAAAGTAAAGACTGAATATACCCATCACTGGTCTTCTCACACGCGCCATTTGAGACCAATGACGACCAGGAGCGTATTGCATAAAAAATAATAGCTTATATTATAAGCGGAACTCTCTTTCCAACAGTATGTATTAAAAAGAGACTTCCACTTGTATTACAAGTTAGAAGCTTTTATGAAACGGGCCCCAGTGGCCCGTTTCAAGAAGTTAAAAGTTACAAATTACAAGCGGAACTCTCTTTCTAGCAAAAGCAGTTAGAAAGAGACTTCCGCTTGTAATTTGTTACTTGTAGCTTCGTGAAACGGGCCACAGCCATTTGAGCAGTGTTGCCAGTTTAGGCTGCGGCTCGCCTGAGGCGGAGTGGAACGGAGCTGTGCCAATATCAATACAATCCAAACTAACGTGCGAAAGGCACTGCATGCGCCTTCTACTCGGCTCGGTATAAAATAGATCGCCAACTGTTCCTATCATAAGGGCTACTTACGCTAGGCTGGATTCAGCTTGGCACCTGCTGTATTCCAGGGTGCCTTCAGTGGAGTAGGCTAGCGGGGGGAGGAGGGCTAAGGTGTGTGTTTGCAAAATTTTGTGGCATGGCGCTGGAGCCCCCGTTTAGGAGCCACGTGCCGCCCCGGCGCAATATCAATACGGGTCGCGACAGGTCGCCGAACACGCAGATACCTATTTCGTTTCATATAGTGCCAGGGAAAAGTGTGTTACAGTTATATAGATAATTCCATGCTAGTAAGCCTCATCATCATCATCAGCCTATACTAGTCCACTGCTGGACGTAGGACTCTCCCATTGCACGCCACCCAGCACGATCTGCGGCCACTCTCACCCAGCTCAGCTCTTGCCAGCCACCTTGCGAAGATCGTCGCTCCACCTAGTCAGGGCGTCCTAAACTACGTTTGCCGACCCCCGGTCTCCACTCAAGATCACGATAACTCCAGCGGTTATCCGTTCTGCGGCACATGTGGCCGGCCTACTGCCACTTCAAGCTGCTAATTCGATGATATTAGGTCAGTCCAACTGAAGTCGGGGCGTCAGGCGTATGTACCAGCGACATCAGTTGGACTGACGCTATATCATTTGAAGAGAAGTTAATTTTAACTTTGGAATAGAGTTCATTGTTTTTTAAAACATTTAATTTTTATTTTATACTTTTTAGTGATCATAACAGCTGTTATGTAGTCCTACTTCTGAATGAAAAATAAACTAGGTAGGAGATTTCAAGCTCACCGCAAGCAACGCTGCGCTAGATATTTAAACCATATTCGCTTAACTATCTTAATCGAGATATCTTATCGCCACCCATGAAATAGGTACCATTAAAAAGTTCCGGTGGCCATCTGTGATCTCCTTCATCAGTTTCACTTCACCAAATGATACTTTCTGAATGCAAATGCTGGACTTGTTACTGAAAATACAAAAATCACTATATGTATGCCTATAATATTTGAGGAGTTCCCTCAATTCCTCATCAGATTCTGACTTGGTGACAATGGGACCACCTCGAGACACCCTTTCAAACCAAGAAAATTAAATATATATAGGTACCTATTTTAAAACGGTGAAATCCATGAACACACAAAAAAAACATAGGTACACAGGATCTTACACCCGTATTCACAAACGTCACTATGAGGTCTCACAGTGCTCACGAACGCACAGGGTGGTTCAAATCGTCTCATAAACAAAAGGTCGGTCAAAAACGGACCAATCACAAATCTGTTATTGAACGTAGTGCGATTACTCAGTGAAGGATCCCGTAATAATTGTGTCCTGCAGCAATAAACATTTTTTCATTTCATTTCATTTTCATTTCATTTCATTTTTCATTTCATTTCATTTAGTATTGTTTGTGAATACGTGAAGTTGTTTGAAAACACAGAACAGACAAAACAGTAGAAGTGTCAAGTGGGCGTGTAACGTGTGGCATAGTTAAGGATGATTTCCACCAAACGGCTCGCATCGCATCGGATCGGTACGGATTTTACAATCTTTAAACGATATTAAATCGTGTACACAGTATATAAAGTCTATATTACTAAGCCGCACACAGCAGCTTGACGGCGGACGTTTTCCGCGACACGCGATCGGCGCTGTAAGTATGCTGCGACACGCGATCGGCTCCGTGCGTTTGCGATCGGCTCCGTTCGCTTGTCGTCGTGTGCGGAACCTTTCGGCCGTGACCGGGCGAACACACTATTCTCGAAAGTGCACTCAAACACGTGGTAGGAACGAAACTATTTGACTGGGTGCGGATACGTTCGCAAGCAACCGTACGGTGCCGATCGTGTGCGTCGAAATCCTGTCTACCGCGAACGGCTGTTACCGCCCGATCGTATGCGTCGACATGCTGCCGGACACGATCGATTGTAGCCGCATCCGTTCGTATTCTTTCCGTTCCGATCCGTTGCGGGCCGTTTGGTGGAAATCATCCTTTATGCGGAGTTCATAACCTACCATACTTTTGCCGCGATTGCTTAATTATTTCGATATTTCTAAAACAGGAAATAAATCCAGAAGCATGCCTTATTGCATGCTATTTTGAAGGGTAAAAACGATAGCCGCACCAAAAACATTTTCCATGGCGGCGTGTTGTTTTTATGATAGTTTGAGTATTGGCGACAACAGAGGCCCGTTTCACGAAGCTACAAGTTAAAAATTACAAGCGGAAGTCTCTTTCTAACTCCTTTTGCTAGAAAGAGAGTTCCGCTTGTAATTTGTAACTTGTAGCTTCGTGAAATGAGCCACAGGTCTGATACTAAGCGAAGCTCATGCCACTTCCACTGTTTTTTCTATTCCGTGGTTGAAAATGAACGTCGATTAATAAAAACGTTCGAACCCAAACAACTTTAGTTTTGAGATATCTTTTTTTTCAAGTTAGTGTAGGTAATGTTCAGTGATGGATCATTATATTACTTTTCATCACACTTGCTCGTAAATAGTGTCCTAACATGCTAGAAAAATCGACCGTAAATCCAAAATAATACCTTCGGGCCTTTTTTTTACCATTACGCCCTATCGTACGTAAAAGCTTTTTTTTTTAAATATAATGCGTAGACTCAAACTATCATTATACGTCAGGACCCCAATTCTTGTGCCATAAGATATGAAATTTCATTCGAGATGAAATGTCAGTTGCATACAATTTTCTAAAAATCTCGCATATAAACTATTGATCTCGACTGTCACTAGAATCGGACTCCTGAACACGTTTCACATTATCTGTGGTAAGTCATAGAAAATGATGTAGTCTGTAGACTATCGAAGTGCCGATAAAAATATGATATTTTTTCTGATTTTATTTTTTTCCTCGCAATTGTGATGAAAAACATTGTATGTTACACGGGTGGTAAAGGAATTACAAAGCTCGAGTCATTAAAGCCCTCAGCCTACGGCTTCGGGCTTCTAACAAACTCTCGTTTGTAATTCTGCCTTTACCACCCTTAATACACAATGTACTATTTATGTTGATGTTAATCGTAAGCAAGTGTTTGTCTTTTTTTACGTATATTAGAATGTAGGTACTTATTTAATAGGTACTAAAAACAGTTCTGTCAATTTATCATAAACAAGTTGGAATGTCAAACGAAACGCCATTTTGTTGATATCCATATTGAACGTAACCATGGTAACCAAAAAACAAATCGATGGATATTAACCAGAGATTTAATATTTATATGTTACTATTAAGTACATTTAATGTCTTTGATATTAACTACCTATCTATTTTTAGCAATCTAATAAAATAAAAAAAACATAATTAGTCTTAAAATTAATTTTGTTTATGTACGTAATTGTAATTTGTATTAAAATATTTTTAACCCTTTTATTATACAAATTAGGATGTCAAGTGTACACAAAACGCCAAGACTGATATCCGGAATGAACGTAACCATGGTAATAACATTGCTATAATTATTATAGAACTGTTATTACCATGGCAACGCTCATTATATAATTGTTTTTCCGCTTCGGTTACGCTATAGGTGGTATTCTGATACCGTTAACGATATCAATATTAGCGAGTAGAAAAATACATTTTATTGTCAGGTAATAGGAAAAAGGGCGTGCACCGTTTTTAATTAATTACGATTTCTTTATCGCGTTTCCTGTATCTATTTCTCAAAAACGTTCCAAATTATAAAGTTGTAGAACCTATCGACACGCCTCGGCTTTGCACAGATGCAAAGCTTGGAACGTTTTTGCTATATGATAATACCATGTTAACTGATCTCATTGGTATAGTTAAGATGAGTATAGCTATTAATTGTTTAAAGAAATTATGAATTTTGTTGTTATGCATTTTATTTTTATATCAGTTAATTCTAGACACCTCCGGTGATCCTAGAGCTGGTGCTAACCTCTCCCAAAGGATTGGGCTAGCCATCCAGAGAGGTGGTGCGAGCGGACCTGCTAGAGGGGGTGTTCTTTTTATAGTGGTGATTATTATTTACATCTTTAATGTTTGAGTAGCTTAGTTTTATTTTAATTTAATTAAGTTTAGTTTTAACTTTTAATTGTATTAATTTAATAAGTAAGTTTATAGCGATGGTCTATAGTAATAAAGTAATAATATAATTTTATTATTATACATATCAAAATTATGCAGTTCGTGTTATGGTAATGAACATTTGGACATTTGTTATGAAAATTATGCAGTTTATGGGCAACAGACCATAGATTTTTGACCTTTGCTTATTATTTACGTATTAAAATTACTTTTCGTGACCGTATAAATGACAGTTTAAAGCTATGAATAAAATTACAGGAGTAGAAAAATACATTTTATTTAACAAATATTATGTGATTTTTAGATAAAAAAAAAAATACGTGGGGATTTTATACGATCTTTGTGTATGGATCCATCAAATGCAGTCTGTAAAAGAAATATGATCACACATCTATGAGTTGACCAGAACAACAACTACAAGGGTAAAAATTATTAAGGTCCAAACTAATTTTTTTTGGATCAACTAATGAATTTCGCTTTATCTCGGTAAGCAAATCCAAAACCTTGGTCATATCAGCCTGTTTTGCTGCATCTTGGAAATATACGGAGAGTTTTGTGTCCCCAGCAAATCGTAATAATATTGCACCTAGTTCTTCCAACTGCTTTCTCAGTCGATCACATTCTTCTTGGAATATTTTAATCTGGGCACCTCTTTCTTCATCTCTCTTTTTCAACAAACTACGTTGTTGTTGATACAGAGCCACATATTCACATATAGTATCAGTTTCGTTTTGTAACTGTAAAACTAAATGTTCAAGCCTGTGCTTTTCGTCCGATAAATCAGCACATTCTTCCATTATTTTCAGGAATCGTTCCTGAAGTTTTAGCATGGCATGTTCTTTAGGAATGGTAGAATCATTATGTTTTTCGCATATATTTTCGTCAGGGTTTGATTCAATCTTTTGAATTATTTCTTCAGTATTGTCTGTATAAGCCACATCAATATTGTTTTCACGATTACTTATAAAATTTTCTGTATTGTCTCTGGATTTTAAAGATATTTCGTTGTCCATAGTAATGCTGAAACTCTCTGACAAATGCTCACACTGTTTTTCTGCTTCACGAAGGTTAGTTTGTAATCTGATCATCTCTTCATCTTTTGCCATTAATTTAATATGCATATCTTTGGCGTTTTCCGCAATATCGGCCAGTTTTATTGTGAGCTCCCGATTTAAATATTTCTCTGCAGTTATCTTTTCCACTAACTCCAATTTGTCTTGACTCTGGAAAAAGAACTAAATCTGAATATATATAACATTATGTTCGTACGAGTGATTCATAAAAACAATCTTTTGGCACTTTAAGTTATGGGACCCGTTAAGTTAATATTTGCGTTATTTTTTAGCCGTCTTTTAAAGCCCCGGTAAAGCTGGGTCATTGGGTGATGAACAACGAATTTAGAACGGTATAAAATGGTTTGTCGTTAAGAGTTTCCATAATAATTGCGGGTAGGTAGGTCCCATTTGTTCCAAAATTGTAATTTTATAAATTGTGCAATTCGAATAACTCAGAACTGGAAAAGTCCTTGGCCGCACAACTTCTGAATTAACTCACAAGAATGTTTAGCAGCGCAACTCCAGAACGCCCTTGTGATCGGTTCCTTGCCATCTTTATTAATAACAGGTGTCACCTTCCTGCTCCACGAGTCCGGTAGTACCGCGGAGCCAAACAACTATCGACCCATTACATGTTTGCCTACTATCTACAAGCTGCTTACATCCATTTCGAGCACAAAATTAAAAGCGCATTTTGTTGCAAAAAACTTTTTAGCCACTGCTCAAAATGAACGTAAGGTAAGGCTCCGCGGTACTAAGGAGCTCCCCCTCATAGATATGACCATTTGTCAGCAAGTCAGATGAAGTAAGTCAGCCCTTTCGGCCGCTGGAATTGACTATAGTAAGACGGCTTATGACTCACTCATCACTCGAAAGGATCTTGGGAGTTGTATAAAGTTAATGCAACTTTGAGGTCCCTTTTAGGTGTGTGTATAGAGGCAGTGGGTCACAGTCCTTCGTCAACCAGGTGGCCGAGTTGCCCCTCTAATTAGCCTAACTTGATAAGGATTAAAAGAGGCATCTTCCAGAGGTCCTTTGAGTAGCCTTGAATCCTCTCACTTCTTTGCTGAAGGATTCCGGGCTTAGCCATCGACTTCGTAGAGATGCCAAAGTCATTTCTGTTAACCGAATACTCTGATATCGTGTCACCGCCCTACTACCATCGAGATATTCTTTAAGGATGACAACACTAGCGGCTGTCATTGTGGAATCGTTATTTTCCCGCTTACGAAATTGTTATAAGTCTGAGTAGAGTAAAGTTGATTAAATTGTTCTCATTATTTTACTGCTTAGTGTTTTTTTGCTCTTAAAATTTCTCACTTATATGGATGACTTAATACTGTTTGCAACTATTGAAAATCAGACAAGAGTTCAGTAGTGCCATAAAGATGGAATTCGGTGCAGATAAGTGTGCATATGTCATACATGTTCAACGAGGGAAAGTAGTAAATTCATCGAATTTGCAGATTTCTGAGACAATGACTCTCAGATCTCTCTCTGAAGTTGAAACCTGGAGAAGGAAAATTATAAGTAACGGAGATTGCAAGGAACAAGGAAAAGGTCGAAGCTACACAGAACGTGACCAGGTGACTCCATCCCAAATTACTAAGAAAGAATGAGAAAGAGAGAGAATGAGAAAGAAAGTTTGCAAATTAGCAATCACATCGAAACTCAGAATGTGCCGAAAATTTATACGTTTTCATTAATTGTGGCCCGAAAATCTAGTCTTTTTTCGAAAATATTGAACTGTGTGTGTCATCATTTGCCCTTTCAATAATTCGGGGTCGGGGCAGCACGTCTTTTTCTTTCAAACATTCTTATCAGCCATCTTCTTAGATTTCGACCCCTTTCACTATAGCCCTCCACATTCATATTTAAAATTCTTCTCGTCACATGACTTTCATTCTTCCTCATAACGCACCGATATGCCGATCCCATGATATTATGCTATTTCCTTTAATTTTTTCTCTGACACATAATGTACTTAACGAGTATAAAATATTTGACAATATTATTTGTTTTTTTTTTATATCTCAGCGTATTACGAAAGCATGTTGATAAAGCCAATATTTGTAGTAAATCTACAAATACGTTACTTTAGTAATTTTCCGTGAAAATGAATGTAATTAATATTAATTTATCAGTCGCGTCTAGTTGTTCTTTAGACTCACACTTATAATTCGGTTATAATATTGAGAAAGCCGGAGCAATAATTGACAGTGAGCAGCAACGGTGTCCTTTTTCAATGACACATCAACATTATCCACCACGACACTATTTTGAAATACATACTTACGTACAAAATTCGCAACGCTTTAATACTTTTGCACCTGATATTGCAGAATAATAACTTACCAATTTAACAAAAGCCTCTTCTAGGTCTTGGACTTTTGTTTTCAGTTTAATATTTTGTTCAGTAGCTCTCTGTGCCGCAATTTTATCACTGGTTATGTCGGCTGTTAATTTTGTGATGCTTATTTCATCCTGTGTACTTTTTGAGTCTCTTAATTTACTCAACGTTATAACTTTTGCTTCACTTTCTTCATACTGTTTCTGAAGCTCTTCATATTTGTAGTTAAGTTCAGTGAGCATTTCCTATAAAAAGTCATATTTCGTAGGACACAGTGTATTCAATAAATATTAGGTAATTATTAATTGAATTGAAGCAATACATCAGACTAATCATAATATATTGCGGGCAAACGAGTAATACTGAATTTGCCGTAAATTCACCAAAACAATACTATGTAGGTATAATAAGAAAGTAATTAACAAAATGAACTCGCTGCTATAAACCCGATAAGCCGGTAGTAACGGTCGGCCAGTACGTAATCACATCCCGCAGTCATTTTGTTCATATTTTAATGTAGCTGTGGCTCTTGTTTTTTTCAGCACTGGCCAACGCAATAAATAATAGTTAAGTAATAATTACCGTTGCTTTCATATAATTCTGTTGTAGTTCAATAACATCATCATCCGATTTCTTGGTCTCTACTGCCTCTTTAAATTTGTGGTAATTCTGTAATCGAATTTCCATATCACCAATTTGATCAATAAGGCCACTCTCCCGATTTGTTAAACTTTCAACTTCTTTTGATAAATCTTGATTTTTAGCTACTACAGACCTAACTTGATTATTTAATTCACTGACATAGTGTTCATAATGGGAATTTATCTGATCTCGTTCTTTTTGCAAAACCTTTAACTGTTGTTCAAGAGTTAATATTTTTTGCTGTAACGCCTCTATTAAGTTACCATCTTGGGATTCAATACAAGGTGCTACACAATTAGCTGTTCCATTCGTAATTTGCTGTAATTTTAACTGGGTTGCATCAAGTTGATCCTGTATCTTACAAAGCTGACTGTTTAGTGAATCATTTTCTGTTTCTTTTGCAGTAAGAACAGTTTTTGTTAATTCTAATTGATCTTGCAAATTGCCGTTTTCTTCAGATAATGAAATTTTCATCACATTTAAGTTCTCAATTACTCGATCTTTTGAAAGTAATTCTTCAGTTGCCATAACATATTTACTATTTAAATTTTTTAAATTTTTCTCAAAGTTGTTAAGTTGTTGTTTTGACAAGTTGTAATTATTAACTGCTGCTGTGTAATCGCATTCTAGTTGCGATATTTTTTGTTGCAGCTCATTAATTTTTAACTCGAGGTTTCTTTTACTCGATACAAGAAGTTCTGTAACATTAACTTCAGGAGTTATTGGCATAGAGTTGTCGTTTTGATTTTGGTCAAAATGAGTTACAATTTGTTTATCAATGTTGTCCTCCCATTTAATGTCTGCATCTGTTTTAATACAATTTTGAGAACATTTGATATCTTGTGTTTCGTCCTCATTGGTACAACTTTCTTTTAGTACACCTTTTTTTTCTTGATGATCCTTGAGCTAAAACAATTTCAAGTATTTTCTTTAAAAAAAATACACATAATAGTGAAAACGTTCAATTGCACGACAAGGACATAAAACAAGTTATTTTGACAGAGACATCCGCCCGACCTAGGGTTACCAGACGTCAGGAATTTTCCTGACATGTCAGGCAGGAATGCGGCCGGAATATGAAAATTTCGGAATATTTCAATGAATATTCTGATGCACCTTTTTATTTACTTTTTTTTATCTGGAAAAGATAATAATGAACTCTTGCAACTTAACTGTAGACATTATCCTTGGAGTGCGATAGGCTGATGACGTCGCGTTGTGAAACAGAAAAGGAATGAATCACAATCGGGTCATTATTCGAGCGTTTCAACCGCCTCACTTTTGTGGACAGATTTTTGAAGAATTGCGCGTATATTTTGATGCCCACCCACTTCTACAAAAATGTGACCACGGAAGTGATTCGTAACAAACGCCCAAATAATGACACAATCAATGTTTATTTATGTAGTTATACTATACCTACACGTTAAATTGATGTTAAAGTCTACGACCGCCCCCCTAGGGAGGCGCGGCACTGGTTGGGAGAACCGGTAATAAAAGATAAATACGGCTCGGATAAAATGATTTATTTTATGTCCTTGTCGTAGGTACAATCTCCTATTTTATGTTTATGCGCCAATAGGCGCAGTTTAACATTTCATACAGTTGCGCAACGAAATCACCTGCGCAGAGCTATAATTTGTTCCAGTTAAAATGACGAAAATGCACTTAACGTGAAATTTTACAACTTCTTTTGTTGCTAAATATGAAAGGAAAAGATAACAAAGGGACGTAATAAAACTGACCAAAGTGTGGCACGTGTGCTGGAGTAGCTCAACCCTTCTTGATCATTGAAATGAAAGATTTCTTTAAGCCGTCTATATTGTAATGCAAAAAGGATAAAAAAATACATATTTAGTAGATATTCTTATGGCTAGTAATAGCATTCAATATACTTAATTTAAAATATTGTCAACAATGAAATCTCTCGCTCTACCTTAAACAATCGACATTAGGATTAATGGGTTTATTGATTTCCAAATACAATTACAGTGCGGTTAACATTCAGGTAAATATATATTTTTTCTCCCACGTGCTCGGAAAT
This sequence comes from Acleris cristana, assembly GCA_948252455.1. Lineage (NCBI taxonomy): Eukaryota > Metazoa > Arthropoda > Insecta > Lepidoptera > Tortricidae > Acleris > Acleris cristana. Next base: position 9,791,488 of record OX411773.1, read on the forward strand.
GTCAACCTTACTGTCGTAAAATCAGCCCACGAAGTTCTGAGACCAAGGCCCAGGCAAAATTAAAAAAAAAAAGTTAAAAGTAATTGTTTTACAACCCTACTTGAAGATAATAATTGAACAATAGATTTTGGGAATGGTTGGTTTTAAGTGCTTTTCGTCATTTTAACTGGAACCAACTACCTATATACGAAGGGAAACTATGCGAGTAGGCGAAAGGCCGTCGCGGCCGTGTTTTTTTTACCATTATTTAATTTGGTCAGTTTTGTTTACCTTTAACCAAAACTGTTAATTACTTAATAGGATAAGTATTTGAAATTTCATGGATTTTCCTGTGACGCGAGCGCGAGGTAAGTTCTTGCATATAAAATTCAACCCAGACAAAGTGGGAACGGGCCGCTAAGCTTTTTTAATAATAATAATAGGGAATGCTCAGCAAAAGAATTATAAGGCTAGAAGCGGATAAGACCTAGCAAGCTCTCGTGGCGAAATGATGTCCCGAAGAAGGCGGTCTCTCGCCGCTGTATGGAACCTGGTCGTGAATGAGCTGATTACCAAACTGAGCGACTGTCACTACTACACGGTGGGTTACGCTGACGACATTGTAATCCCAACGAGTGGTAACGTTACCGGTACAGTATGTGACCGTTAAGCCCTGCAAATCGAGGAAAGCTGGTGCATGCATAACGAACTATCCGTGAACCCAAAACAGACGGAGATGGTAATGTTGACAAACAAACGCAACTTAGGCAATTACAAACTCCCCAGGATATTCGGTACAGAGCTGCGACTCTCGAGTGAGGTAAAGTAATACTCTCGAAGTAATACTGGACAACAAATTGAACTGGAGCAATCACCTGAACAGCAAATTGACAAAGCCACGCTATAATTTTGACAATGCCGCAGACTGGTCTATGGCTGTACACGTCAGTTATTAGATCCATCATAAGCTACGGCGCGGTGGTCTGGTGGCGGGCCATTCTACTTTTCGATGCCTAATAAAACGTCCCCTAACGTGAACGTAAATAAAGAGTCATAATTTTCAACAAAACTGGATAATCTTAGAAATGCACACAATTATCAGATTCTGGTCGACATACCTGAATAATGTTTTATCCCAAATTGTGTGGGGCTGGGTAAAAAAATGCCGTAATATTAAGTACAAAAAGAACAAATATAGTGGGTAAATTTACAATAAAAGATGAGATCTGGTTGCGAATTAATGTGGGACTGCTATCTCAAGATATATCTTAAATTTTAATTTACATTTTAGGCATCGAAAAGTAACAGACCGTCGAGGCCAAACTACAAACACTACAGAGGCTGGCCGGCATAGCAGCTACGGGATGCATGCGGACAACACCCACAGTATCGCTGTAAGTCATACTTGATCTGCCGCCCCTACACCTCTTTATCAAACAGGAGGCGGCCTAAACCGCTGTACGTCTCAAAAACTAAACCTATGGAAAACTACCAAGGTGCCACACCGAAATCCTATGAGAGTTAAGAATGATAAGTAACGAACCATTAATAGAAGCGGTGACCGACAGAGTGCCGAAGACATTTGTCTTGGACAAGAAGTACAAAATACAGCTCCTCGAAGACCCCTAGGAGGGCCTGAACCCCAGGGAGGTGAGAATCTTCACAGATGGATCCTTAACAAGGTTAGGGTCCGGCTCCGGCTCATTCTCGGAGGACCTAAACATACACATCTCAACACCATTAGGGGCCCACAGCACAGTCTTCCAGGCAGAATACATGGGCATCATAATGGTTACGACAGCAATCGAGACACGGAAGGTAAAAGATCTCCCGATCCGAATACTCTCCGACAGCCGATCAGTGCTCCAGGCCCTACAGAGCCACACCGTAACCTCAGGGCTAGTACTCGAGTGCCACAATGCCCTGACGAAGGTAAGCAACAACAACCTCATCACACTACAGTGGATAAAGGGACACAGCAACTCACGTGGTAATGACGCGGCCGACGAGCTGGCTAAAAAGGGCTCAACACACAACACAACAAACTGCGACGAATAACCAAGGTAGAACATCAGCAGTAGGTACTGGAGAAACCTAAGAACCTGCAGGCAGGCCAAAGAAGCCCTCCCGACGATCAATCCCGTATTGTCACGGAAGCTACCACAGTTTAAAAAGACCCAACTAACACCCGTATTCACAAACGTCACTATGAGGTCTCCCAGTGCTCACGAACGCACAGGGTGGTTCAAATCGTTTCATAAACAAAAGGTCGGTCAAAAAGAACCAATCACAAAGCTGTATTGAACGCATTGCGTTTACTCAGTCAAGGATCCCTTAAGTATTGTTTGTGAATACGGGTGTTAGACTCGTAACTGGGGCAATAACTGGCCATGCCCTATTTAACAAACATTTACACACTTTAGGTGAAACAGACAGCCCCCTGTGCAGAGCCTGCATGACGGCAGAAGAAACTGCTGCCCACGTCCTCATGGAGTGACCGGAGGTGGCTACCAGAAGTCGTCGGTCCTGGTAGAACTGGATTGGCAGGAGTAATGCCACGCAAAATAGGCGGACATTTGAGCCGTCGAGTTGCGGAAAAGCGCCCGCCACAACCTATACCTAAGTAATTGTATTTGTTTACTATTAATAATCAATGATCGGTGATTTAAATTAGACACGGGGTGAACGACCTCAATCATTATGTTAGTATGGATTTTTTCCATCATGACTGATATATAAACTAATACTTTGTGGAGGTTTTAACTAAGTTTTGCTTAAAATAATGTTTAGAGATTAGGAAAAGAATAGAAGTTTTTGTCTCAACTGGTTGCCATGTAAGAGTAAAAAATCCCTTACAGACAACTGGTTGTGTAACAGGAATAAGCAAACTAAAACCCGACTTTTAAATAGCCACTGACACTTATATACCTACTCTTGACGAATGATATGACACCTAACTGACCTAACCAATTTACGAAAGTTCTTCTATAATAACTGGTTGCCATGTAAGACTAAGAAATCCTTATAAACAACTGGTTGTGTAACAGGAATAAATTTTCTTCTATCGTAACTGGTTGCCATGTAAGACTAAGAAATCCTTATAGACAACTGGTTGTGAAACACAGTTGCGATGGCGGGACGAACCGACACGAAAATTATTCATTGTGTATTATTAAGCATAAACCTTGGTAATTGCCGAATATATTGTGCATTTATATTAATAATATAACCAATGTTGTTAATTGACTGTCATGTATTTTATAAATACATTGCATTTAAATTGTTTTGTTTTTGAACGATTTGTTCGTTATCGCGGGAAACTGTCGTATCTATATTAAATTTTGTACTTGATATCCCGCGAGGGAGAATCCAAATAACCAATCACTGTTAATAATCCTTAGTCAGTGCGGCAATGTCGTCTGTATGTGATGTAAATCATTATTGCTATTGTATTAACTATCGGTGAGAACCTGTAATTGGCTTTCTGAATGTATCTATGTTGCTAATCTATTTATGTTAACTGTTTTCCCTAAATAAATCTACATATATAAAAGAAAAAACTGACTGACATCAACGCACAGCCCAAACCGCTAGACCTAGGAACTTGAAATTTGGAAGGAATATTCCTTGGATATCCTAGGGGTGCACTAAGAAGGGATTTTTGAAAATTAATCCCCTAAGGGGGAATAGCGGGGAAACTGATTCTACGCCTACGAAGTCGCGGGCGACCACTAGTAAATAAATAAATCAGAATTAGACCATGACGGCAGAAAAATACATCTAGAAATATACACAAAGTGAAAAGTAATAACGAACCACTTAAAAATACTGCTCAATATAGGACACACTACACTGTAACTATGGAGTGCAATTTAACCGGTTATTAACCGTTTTTGTATGAAAATAACCGGTTAAAACGGGTTATTACCGGTTATTTGCATTCCCTAACTGTAACAGAGTATGCTCGCAGTTCAAATTTAAAGCTTCGAAATATAAATCCACCTGTACATACTCGCTGATTCGACCTATGAAGTTGGAAGGCTGGGGAGTGATACAATAAGTTACTATTAATGACTTCTACGCAGACGATATCACAGGTAAAGATAGGTTAGTTTAGACTTGTCCCAGTCATTCTATTCACATTGGTCTATATGATCTAAACTAAGCTTATGTTGTTTACAGGCTAAGGTGCTGGGAGTTTCATCAGAGGAAAATGATGAAATCCTTCAGGATGAGGGCGACTAAATATTTGCAGGCACTAAGTACAAGAACAACATCTGCAAGAAAAGCCTGGAATCGCTGGTTTAGAAGGCAACAATACTAAGAACATGGTACTAGCAAAACTGAGATTATTAAACCAGAGCTGGTTGTTATTTTATTCATGTATTAAAGTTAATCAAAATGCTAAGTTGGTGTCAGACAACACATATTTTATAACAGTAGCGACTCTGTGGTATCCTGCTTATTCTAGCACGGAGTAAAATAATGCAATTAAAATATGGACACATAAGTGCACTTAAAAAGAAATAGCACAATGAATTGCTGACCAATTTTTCCATATCCACTTTTTTTATACTGCCATTATTTGCTAGTCTCTATCACCATTTTCATTGATTACTATTATAATCTGGAGATTATTTCATTATTGGCTAGATACAGAAATTAGTAATCTTACAAACAATAATATCAGACCACAATATTGCCTGCTCTAATGTTATTAGCAGACATGGGAATCCAGGGGGCCGCCCCCGCCCCTCCTACCCCCCAAACATCCTTCTCCTATTCTGTCCCCCCCCTCCAAGTAAACTCAATTTTCTTCTCTCCCCCTGCACCCCTAATCTTGTAGGATGATGCAATAATAAAACGTTTCCAACACCCCATTCCCTAAGCACCTCTGTATAATCTCTTTGTTTAAGCAACCTCCTGACGCACGCACCACCCGAACACCTAAGGGGTGTTGGTGGGACGGGGGATGGGGAATCCTGCGGCCTCCTAAACGGGAGAATGATTTTCTCTCCCGGCCCTTCAGCACTGGCTGGGGTAAGACTCCGCTCGCGATTCACCGGTCCCTCGTCAAACTGACACCTGCCCTTCCCCCCTTAATTATAGCAGATGTTTAGGCTAAATTGCAATGGAAGAGGTCACAAAAGAGGGCAGCGCAAGGAGACACGCGCAAAAATAGTATCTCCAGGCAAAAGACCAAGCCTCAAAAAAGGGTAGCCCCACCCATAAAGATGGTGTCCACAGCCACACAAGCGGTCCAGAAAAGATCTCCGACCCAACCCTTCCATTGTCGGGCAAAAGAAAGGAAGCCCGTAGTCCGTAAGCATGCATGCGTCAGGATTCCCACTCCGCGACTCACATAGATATAAGTCTCCCCCCCATCCCAACCCCCACTCCTATCCCCCTTTTTGGAAAAACCCCGCGGATAAGTAAACGGAGGAAGGACTTTCTCCTCCGGCCTTTCAGCACTGGCTGGGGTAGTATCCGCGGGAGTCTAAATTCTAGATGGTAATAGGGGCATTGGTGTTTTTAGCCGGTGCGAGCCCGGCAGTACCTGGGCCCTCCATTCCCAGGTCTCCGGAAGGGATTTTCACCTCTGCCCTTTTTCTTTTTCTCAAAGTAATGTTTTAAAAAACAGTAAACAAAAGCAAGGACTTTTGTCTTTGGCCCTTCAGGCGATTACCAAAAAAAAAAACCAGTGGGCAAAATTGAATGACAGGTAGGGAGTTCTTATATTGATAAACTCAATTATCGATGCTTGTTCTATATACTAGTGATCACTCCAAGTTATGTTTGTAAAACTATTATTATATTAAAACTAAAAATTAAACAAGAATGTATCTAAAAATAAGAATGTATCTTCTTCTTTTTTTTCAAAATGATTTTTAAAACTTTACTCATCATAATTTTTTTCTTCATGAGTCGCATCTGCTATTGTTAAAATAAAAGATCAGAATTTGTTCCAAATATTCGGGCGTTAAACGTCTTTGTCTTGGCTGATAAATCCATTTTAGGTGGCTAAATGGACAGATGGATGGATGGATGGGAGCGAACATACAATAAATTATTATAAATTATGAATGTTAAATAATATAAGTCAATTAATTGATCGGTTAATACCTAAATAAAGAATCTTTTTTTTTTTATTGACTATAGGATGTAATTTTTTTTTTTAAACTTCTTTCTTCATAACAATACTTAAAAAATACATACAATGCTGGGCGCAATCACTAGTATAATTATGGAAAAGCTTCATTAATTGAGTTTATCGTTACCGTAAACTTGGATCAAATTCAAAGTTTAACACTAGGTTTTATAGAAACTACCTGTAGACCAGATGTCCAAGGAATTAGAAAGAAGAATTAACAACACATGGAGCCGATACTGGTCAATGAAAGAAATCATGAAAAACACAACCGTACCTGTAGAGATCAAATCAAAGCTTTACAACACATGTATACTTCCTTGTATGACATATGGCTGTGAAACTTGGACACTCACTAAGAAAAACACTCAAAAACTAGCAGTCTGCCAACAAGCAATGGAAAGAAGCATGATCAACATTAAAAGGAAGGATAAATGGAGATTAACAAGAATAAGAAATATAACTAAAATAACTGGAGTGACAACAACAATTAAGAAAAGGAAATGGAAATGGTCAGGCCATATGCTAAGATCCAAAATAGACAAATGGACAAAACAAATTACAGAATGGTACCCAAGGGATGGAAAAAGGAGTCGAGGAAGACAGGTTCGAAGATGGGAAGATGACTTCCCACCACAATGGAGAAGGGTCGCACAAGATAGGAAAATGTGGAGGACACTAGAGGAGGCCTATGTCGAAAATCGACAGCATGACCAAGGAGCTGAAGCAAATAGCAATACTTAATTAATTAGTTTAGTTTAATTTAAAATAACTTTTATACTTAAAATATATTGCACTGCATGCCAAAATATATGAAATGTATTAATACTGGTCATTGGAATAAAGGCTAATTGAAATTGAAATTGAAATTTATAGAAACTAAAAGACAAAAAAAAATGCAATAATCGGTATTTCTTAGTTTTTCAAATTGATTTATTAGAAAAAATTGAGACCTTTCGTTTTCCATAATCTAAATTAAAACACTATGATCAAAGATAAACTACGAATGGGGTTACTTTGAAACCACTAAATAATTTAATGAATATCTCAAGTAAACCCACTGAAAAGCACGTAAAATCTGAAGAAATATAAAATAGATGTTGTTCTTTTTCAATATCACTAATTAGATTCGCTTAAAATAAGACAGAATTCAAATAACATGCGTTTTTGCATAACATAGGTACATTGGAAGTTTTTTTATCTCAAAAATCAAGACTAAAAGCACACTAACCATTCCTATTTTTTCTATACGAAAAAAGACAGTAACACGCGCACTACTTTAACTTTCTTAAGGGGCAAGGAGCAACAATCGCCGTCACCAGTGTCGAAAAAAAAAATGGAGGCGTATTCCATCTGCTCAAGAAATACATGTTTGTGTGAAATGGTAGAAGCTATTAAAGTCACCCCGTAAATCAAAGTATTTACTTATTTAAGACCCCGGTTTACGGTAGAGGAAATCCCCTACCTGTCATAAAAAAAAATCCCCCAGGATTCCTGTCTGATTATTAGGGAACTGAACTAAGACAAAAAGATAATTACATGATTAATGACTCTGGAAGATTTATAAATTCGCAACAGTCAAATACGTACGTAGAACTTTACCTTTTTTCGAGCTAAAGCAAGCTTGGCCGCTCTTGCATCCATTTTGATGATATTGTAATGCTGATTACTGCCTGTAAACAATTAGATTTTAAAACCACCGTCGCATTAATTTAGGCCACTACTCATATCAAACTCAATAAACAAGTTATAGATTTAATTTGAAAACTTCTAATAAAGATAACTTTCTAAGCATTAAACTTCTACCCAATTTACTTAAGTAAGTACGAAAGCTATATACGTTTACTTTATCTGTCAGCCAGCATCAATTTCATAGCTGTCATTCAATTGACAATTTGACTCACAGATTATAACAAGATTATAAGCATAGACTTGACATGTGTGTATGTGGTTACGTTCAGATTTATTATTTACCAGCGTGTCACCGTATTGGTTGCGTTCCAGTGCTACCAAAACTACGGTTTTCAGAGGCCCTACTCTGAAAATCCAAGTTCGAAGTTACGTTAGCTCCATCCCTGTCACTCGTCATTCCGGACCAAATTGAGAGATAGGGATGGAGCTAACATAACTTCGAACTTCGATTTTCAAAGTAGGGCCTCAGGGCCCGTAAAAGAGCCCTCATGTGGCCAATTTACTAAATAAATATTTTGAATTTTGATCTTTAGGTTGGACTTGGGACCCAATTCTCGTGACTTCGAGATGATTTTTCATGCGAGATATGTCGAAAAAATGTATGCAGTTGACAGTTGATCTCGCATGAAAAATCATCTCGAAGTCACGAGAATTGGGTCCTTGGCCACATGTAATAACATTGTACTAAAAACCGCCCCATGACATATCAGTAAAATTCGATCACATGCGTAAAAAAATCTCGTTAATAATGTGCAAGGTAAAATTTGTGAGTAAGAAGATTGAAATTAAACACAATCTTGTAGCGTCACAGAATAAGTATAGTATAAGTACCGAAGCGACTCCCTGTGACAACAAACATGCGAATTTAAACCTAATCAGAACGCGTCAACGATAATAAAACAAGTGCACGGCACGGAAGTGACCTTGGTTACATTTAAGCGATCCATAGTCGGGGCGCTCCTAACGAGGCAAAATGCACCTTAAATCTTCGCATCGAGAGTCTGTATTATTTCGCCCGTCATGGACTTTACTGACTCCGCCCACTTCGCAGGGCCGGCTGTTACTTGTACTAATACTTATTCTGTGGCATTGCATTTATTATTAATCGTAGTTTTCTTATGTATTTCGCTTAAGTTAAATAACAAGAAAATATAGTACATGCCTGGAGGGCTAGCAAATGTTGTCCGCGACTTGTTTGTTGTTTGCTCGGATCTGTGGGAGAGCTTCCTAGAAACTAAACTTACTGCTTAATGAAAACATTTTAATCCACATTAATTATTTAATATTACACGGCGAATAGACATTTCTTTTTACCTCCTGACAGCGAGTCGCTACGGGGCGATCTTGTTCGAACAGCAAAGAGTTGAACAGTGTATTGCAATACTCTTTGCTGTTAGAACGGCCTCTCGCCGGCGTAGCGCGCGGCATTAGGTATAGTCGCCACAGATCTCCCTTTCTATCTACGTAATAAGACGTAGTTTACTAGGTTTATCGTAGTATTGTGCTGTTTTATCAAATAACCAGTATATGCTGACCTTGCTTTAGTAGGCAGTCACCATTACTAACTGAGAAATCTACTTACCCTGAACGCCCTACCGTAAGTAGGTAATTGATTTTGTTGCGAAAGTCGAAAACTGCGATACTGCGGACGGGTCGTTAATAAAATAAATAATATTATAGAGTCGAAAAGTGACGAACCTTTACTTACCTTGACTATAAAACTATATGAAGATTCAATAAAAGTTGCAAACGATTAATGTAAATACCTAATTAATTAATTCGGTATTTCGTACCTTAAATTCTTAAGTTGGCTAATTTTACTTAAAGGAGGCATTCTTTTATTTTTAACCCTTCTTTGCATGGTGATGGAAATTTCCTTCATAACATATGACATACCTAATGCCAACTTTTTTTATGCTAATTCAAAATCAAATAGGGTTTGAATTCACGACTTTTTCATTTTTATGTTATTAAGGGTTAAAAAGAAATAAAACTGCATTCAAAGATTTTCTAAAAGGTAGCTTGCCTCACCCGGGAATCAAAGCAGCTAAAAATAAAATAAGAACTGGCTTTTTTATTCTTCTAATCGATTATTGTTCAGGATAAAAGCTCTCTAATAAACATTTGGTCTCAGAAAAAAAAAAGAAAAAAAAAGAATGAATTTTAAAACTACAAGAATGTCTCCTTAACCCTTAAATGCATGATTTTTTTATTTTCGTCAAAAAAAATACATTTGAAGCCTATTAGCGTAATAAATACGAGAAAAATAATAAAAAAAATCCATAACAATTTTTTAATGTCAAAATGGCAATAATTAATTAATGAGGATGTAGCCTACACTATGCATTCCCTGCAAATTGTGTTAATTCGTAGGTACACTCGGCTTATTGATACTTAGTTCCGAAAACAATAATGATTTTGAATCTGAATCAAAACATTTTTCGAAATGTGCTGCTGTGATCAAATTAAGTAGATACTTATGTTTAAGGTGATCCAGGGCTATTATAGCTGTAGTGTTTATCTTTCTCGTAGTTTTTGTGGAAGGTTACAACCTAAGTGAGGATTTTTTTTAATTTTGCTTTCTTCACATGTATGTATATCACTGTTTACAAAAAGCCATGGGAAAGAGTGTAACTAAACAATACAGCTACGATAGGCCCGTTTTTTAAGATTCTATATAACTTGTTATGATGAAAGAGGGTAGGGAATTAAAACACTAGTATCAACCTAGACCTAACTATTATATTATTATGTTATTAATTATTATCGTGCATATTATCTAATCTCGTGTTCTTTGACAAGTAACTGTAAGTACATTAAAGAATTATAATATTTACAAAATACAAAGTAATTTACATTAAATATGATAGTTTCTAAAGCAGTTGTTTCTTTTGTTGTAACACAGTGATACGTGTCATTTTTCACAGGTAATTTGAGTGAACCCCGTGCATTCTGGCATTTTACACCTTTTACTTATTTCGCCAAAAGATGGCCAGTGGCCTAGCTGATCGAGATGTATTTCTTTCGGTGGTGCTACTTGCGACACTTTCTACTTTTTATTGGGATATGATAGCGTTGGCAGTATAAATCTTGAAGTGAAAAGTCGCCGACGTGATCGCTGGGCTGCCAGTATTGAATTGTACAATCCTCGCAATAACCAGTTGGTCTCATTCCTTCATCTTCAAGTGATAATTATATCATACATTGGTAGCTGTCGCCATGCCTTTATATATTTATATATTAATATGTGGGAGTTATTGTCCTACCACTATGTCTAGCCAGACTCACGCCATGCATGGTGTACAATGAGTCACGGACCACATAATAGTAGACGTTGGCATGGCAACAAGACTTGTTATTGTTAATTTGTATTAGCTGTTTATTATGTTTATTTCTGCTTCGCTTATTATGTCTATATCTGCTTCGCTTAACATGGTTTCATTATATTAATTGATCAATGGCAATAGTAATAGTAATAATGTGATCTCATACCTGGCGACAGATCCTGCTAAGTCCTCACTCCCTGCTGTTATATCATTGCTCTTAACCACCAACAGTTGCTCACCAATAGGTTGCTATTGAGTTTGTTCACCACCTGTAGTTTAAATTAAATACTATGACTTCAACTGCAGTAAGACCGCAGTTGAAGCCACACATAATGTCAAGTAATTTATGCTAAGCTCAACCAATAGAGAATGTCAACCAGTTTAGATTTTTGGCTTATCGTATTCTTCATTAAAAACAAAAAAATGCTGTAAAAAAATCATTTCGATACGTCTAATAGTTTCCGAGATATTGAATTTTAAACTTCGTATGCGGCGCTCGAAACCCGGCGGCTAGCGCTCACGGATGATGACGTCATCGTTTGGCTGCGGTACGCGCCCTTATATGAATGAGTGAGTTTACAGGGCTTCTATCTTATAAACCGTAATAAATAGACAGTTGAAATTTTCACAGAATACGTGTTATTATAGATTCTATCGATTAAATTTTTAAAATGAACAATAAATCAAATCCCAAGAGGGGTCCCCGTACAAAAACCATGAAAAAAACCATTTTTTTTTACTTTTTTATATGGATTGTATTTCAATAATGGCTTCTTATTTTGATGCGATTTTAAGCTTAAGTTCTAGTCTAATTTTCATACTTTACGACTAAATAGAAATCTCAAGTAAAACTGCTACAAATAGGTGACAAAGCTGATTTTATCAACACGATGTTTTAAGCGGTCACCCATCCTGTTTTAGACTACGCTCGTAGTTGCTTAACTTTGGAAGTCGTAATTTTTTACGAATTCGTTTTGATGTGACTATGATAGTTATGGTTATCTATTGTTTTGTTTTACATACAGTTTAACCTGTTTAACTAAACTAACTGTCCGTTTCTGACCGGCTTTTCTGTTTGTAATGTTTGTCGAATAAGTTGGTTAAATAAAAATAGAATAATAATCAAGCACTTTTAATTTAGGGTTCACCGTATTCTACATAAAAATACCAAAACATTAATGCAAAAAACCGGGCAACAGCCTGTCGAACCATGCTCAGTGTAGGGTTCCGAAGCCGTTACTACAAACAAATTAGACCTCGCGACAAACTTAACTTTGCCGTTGGAAAACTGTTATCCCCATACATCGATATAGGTCGCGGTCAGTTTACCAACACCGCAAATAAGTTTTCGGCAGGTATAAACATTTAAACCGTTTAACTCAAGAGCCAATGAAGTCTACTTAGTCGTGATAGTTTTCCTTTGAAGATATTTTTCATATTTTTTATTTGTAGTTTTGGCTGTAGTGGGGAGGGGACGACGACACTTGACTCTAACAAAAATTTGCGCTTTAAAGCTTTTCATAAACGGATACCTTAATTGAAATATTGTTTTCACAAATCCGCAATATTTTGGAAAGACCTATACAACGACACCCCACACTATGGGGTAGACGAGAAAAAAAAACTTCCCCACGTTACGTAAAAAAAAAAAAATTTTTTCATGATTTTACTTTTATTTAACTATGTTGGCGTGACTAATATGTATATTCATGCCAAATTACACGTTTCTAGTACTAAGAGTCTCTGAGCTAGGCTGCGGATAGACGGACACACGTCACACACACACACTCACACACGCACGCACGCACGCACGCACGCACGCACGCACGCACGCACGCACGCACGCACGCACGCACGCACGCACGCACGCACACATACACACACACACACACACGCACGCTATCTAAGCTATCTTGCATACACGAAATAACAGTAATAATGCTCAAAAACAGTTCAAAAACTACCTACTTGCTACAGCGGCCGCTAATACCAACAACTAGCGAGAGAGAGAGAGAGAGAGAGAGGCGGTCTAGGTACCTAACTTATGGCGAGTGAGCCACTTGGCAGCGCCCGCCCGCGAAATTTGAAATCGATGAAATGAATAAGTACACAAAATATCAGAACTACTACCTAGGTCAATCAAAAACTCATGTTTTATAGTTCATTATTTTATACGGTACCTAGCGGTATGAATTCTACATTAGATACGACATTTGTAAAGAAAGGGCTATCACCAAAGTTAAGTAAACACCGCTTAAACATCGTGTAAGATTTTGTTGTTTGTTGTTTTACTACAGATTACTGTTTGGTCGTAAGTATGGAGTTTAGATTATTGTGTGACACCGAAATAAAAAGCTAATACAAATACAACCCGCACTTCGGCTTCCAAAGTTAAGCAACTACCTACTTACAAGCGTATTCTAAAACAGGATGAGTGACCGCTTAAAACATCGTGTTGATAAAATCAGTTTGGTCAAATATTTTTAGCAGTTTTACTTGAGATTGTTATTTAGTCGTAAACTATGAAAGTTCGACTGCAATTTAAGCTTAAAATAGCATCAAAATAATAAGCCATTATAAAAATATAATCCGTATAAAAATGCTAAAAAAACTGGTTATTTGTCATGTTTCTTGTATGGGGACCCCTCTTGGGATTTGATTTATTGTTCATTTTGTAATTTTAAACAATAGAGTTTATAATAACACGTAATCTGTGAAAATTTCAACTGGTTACTTATAACGGTTAAAAAAATATAGCCCTGTAAACTTACTCAATCATATAAGGGGGCGTACCGCAACGAAACCATGACGTCACTCCAGTAAGATGGCGCCCGCACCCTTTAATATTTTTGACCGTAATTTCATACGTTCGTAGAATCAAAACTACTGGGTCTATTTGAATGAAACAAAAAGTAGTATGTTTGTTTATTTATAAGCTTTACTCTTACAAAGTTTCAAGCGATTTGGCGTACCTACTGACATTCTTCATTGTTAATGATAATGCTATATGGTCACTAGAATGAACATCAGTTTCCAATATACACACACAAACCTCTCTCTCTCTCTCTCTCATCGTACACATGGCGGGACTTAACCACCCAGTCTCATTACAGGTCGGGCTAAAACACAGCCACCTGATTCTCACTACAGGGCAGGCCAAACAGCCCCCTGATTTTCTCTACAGGGCAAGCCAAACACAGCTCCCTGATTTTTACTACAGGGCAGGCCAAACAGCCTCCTGATTTTCACTACAGGGCAAGCCAAACGGCTCCCTGAATTTTACTACAGGGCAAGCTAAACACAGCTCCCTGATTTTAACTACAGGGCAGGCCAAACAGCCCCCTGATTTTCACTACAGGGCAAGCTTAACACAGCTCCCTGATTTTTACTACAGGGCAGGCTAAAACAGCCCCCTGATTTTCACTACAGGGCAAGCAAACACAGCTCCCTGATTTTCTCTACAATTAAACTTGGCATATAAAGATCATAGCAAGATGGAGGTAAATTGCTCAATCAGCTCATAGGAGTTTCGCTGAGCCATAAACATCCACTCACTCAACAAGATCATAAAAAGATAGTGGTTTTACTTATTACAGACTTAGACACATGATATTAAGACATATGTGGTAATTGGATACTTGGACATTATGTGATGCTTAGTTACTTTGATATTTAGTCACTCAGTTAATTAGACACATGATACTTAGACATATGATACTTAGACAAATAATACTTAGTACTTAGCTTCTATAACAGCTCAGGAGTTTGGTGAATCGAATTTATTAGCACTTTCACTTCACAACTATGAAACTATGTAAAGAATGTAAAATATGTGAGTAAACTTCTTACCATAGACAATCAAAGATTATGGCGGGAACTCGCTTCTGTATAATGTTGCTATGTACAAATATTTACATATCGCGAGACGTCGCGACACACCCGCCGCGGCGAGTTAAAGTAAGGTTGTCATCAAGTGGCTCGTCCATTCCCTGATTTTTTTGCAGGGCTCGGACCGCGGCAGATCGTTTTTGTTTATCTTCTTTAGACAGTTCTTGAACTGATTCATTATCTCTCATAATAGTGTCATTATCCATCTCACTACAATCATGCGTCATATCCGTATTATCATCTGTAATATCTATGTTATCATTTGTCATATCTGTGATATCATTTGTCATATCTGTGCTCTCTTTTGTCTCATCCGTAGTTTGTGTCGCGTCTGTGTTCTTATTAGTTACATCCATACAATTTTTCATTTCGTTTGTAAGTACATCAGGCTGCATGTCAACACCTTCTTCTATTACAATAACTGGTGTATCTGAAGTTTCTTCGGTTACAATTTCCTGCGTTCTTGTTGTTGTTTTAGGTTCTATATTTTCACAAGAAAGATTACTTTGCGGATCAGTTTCATCAACTTCCAAGGGATACAAATGTGCAATAGATCTTATAAATATGTGATTACCAACTTTCACTTTCGCTACCCTGCATTGTCCATCTGCACCCTTGATCAGCTCAACAATACTTCCAACCTTCCAGTTCTCTCGGTTCTTTAAATCACTTTTGATCTGTACAATATCACCAATACAAGGATCGTTATGAGCCTTAACTCTGGGTTGTTTTGGTGAGTGTCTATACCGTTCCCTTAGACTCAATAAATACTGGTTTATGAACATGTCTTTGTATTCCATCATTATGGTTTCACCACGTTTCCATCCTTCTATAAGTTGTTGCTTAGTTGTGGTAGCTAAAGGTGCCACTTGGTCCGTTGACCCCTGAATAGCTAGACATTTTCCAGGTGTTAAAAAGTCAGCAGGTTTGAGTACCTGTTCCAAGTCAGATCCCACATAAGTGAGAGGTCTTGTATTTACTACTGCTTCGACTTCCTTCATGATAGTCAGTAATAAATTCATTATCACTTAGTAAATGTTTTTGTAAAGTTCGTTTCAAGCAATGTTTAACTATAGCCACAAGCCTTTCGTATACACCTCCATGCCAAGGAGCTAGCTGTGGTATAAATTTCCATTTTAAATTCTCCTTGGACAAACCATCACTAGCTATAACTTCAGAGAGTAATTTAAACTGTAATGCATTATCAGTTACTATTAATGTTGGTGCTCCTCTAGACGCTATAAATCGTCTAAATGCTAATAAACATTCATCCGCAGTAAGATCCTTTACTATCTCAAGATGGATAGCTCGTACAACCAAGCATGTAAATAAAGAAATCCATCTCTTCTTCTTGCCATCTTCTGACATTACAAACATTGGGCCAAAGTAGTCTACACCTACATATGTAAATGATGATGCGTACTTCACCCTTTCTGCTGGCAAGGCTGGGGTCGCAGGTAAAGCATACGGTCCACCGCCGTGCTTTATGCATTGTGGACATTTATTTATCACTTTAAGCACTTGCGCTCTACCTTGAGGTATCCAATAATTCTGTCTTACTATGCTTAATGTGTGGGGCACACCAACATGATGATTTTTCTCATGTGCCTCTTGACAAAAGATACATGATAACTTTCTTCGCTTGTCGTAGAATTTCTTATTTCCATTTATTTTTACTTCATGTTGTCTTTTCCTTGGTACAAATGTTTTATTTTGTACAGAAGTGTTAGGTCTGTATTTCTTGAGTCTTCTTTCATTTTTATTAATTTCTGAACTATTGAAAACTCTTTTCGGTCTTGTTTCTCTTATATGTAATGTTTCAGCCGTGTAATTAACTTTATTATGTTCATTCATTTCGCAAGCTCTTTTAGCATCTTCTCTTGCAGAAATTATTATATTTAACTGTTTCCTCATTTCGTCGATTGATTCTGTGCTTATTTTCATTTTCATCTCATATATGATGTCTACCGGGAACTTTTCCATCAATAGGAACCGCAGATGATTATGATTCGTGTCTTCTCCTAACGATTGTAAAACTCTCAGATGTCTTTCAATCTCATCTAATGTTGTTCTACAATCTTCTGATCTTTCAGCCCTTTTCATTTTGTAAAGTGAAGCGTAATGCGCATCGATGATTTGTACTCCTTTGCCATATCTTTCCTTTAAAGTTGTTACAGCAATCGGGTAATTTTCATTTGTTGTCTCCAAGCCATCTATTACTGTCCTTGCTTCCCCCTTTAGAGAAGCTTTCAGATACAGTAACTTGTCAACATTACGTAGATTTCTTTGATCAATATTAGATTGGAATTGATCCCAAAATTGATGCCATTCCAAGACGTCGCCTTTAAACGAAGGTAAGTTCAATTCTGGTAATTTGCCTCTGCTACTATTTGAATCGAAATTTGGAGTGCGATGGTCCTTGTTAACTTGAACTCTTGCATCAAGCTCAGCCAGTGTCTCTTCTCCCTCTAACTGCAGTGATGTCAAAGTAGATACTTCATCTGCATTTGGGCAGACTGACGTGTTGAAATACTGGTATAAATCAGCATTAAACCTGTTGAGTATGGATTGTAACTTTGAAGCGGTGATTCTAGCTTGTTCCAAATTATCACCATTCCAAGAACTACACGCACACAGACTGAGAGCCTTATCAGATAAAATCTTTATATTTGACGCAAATGTAGACAGTCGATTTAACAATATCTCTTCCATTTTGTTTCTTAATCTGTTGATTAGTTCAGAAAGAAAATGTAAGAATAATATAACTATGGTTATATTCATAAATAATAATAATTTTTATTTTGTTCATAACTAGTTATCTCCTTGAAACTATTTGCTGTTTGTTTTAAACAAATGGCTGTATATCAACATGGTTCGCTATGCATCTACTTATACATACACCCTACAATGGTAAGTAGTCATCATCATCATCAATGAAATATATGAAAATTCATGACTATAAAAACCACACAACAAAGATATTTAAGAAATTAAAATCATGTTCTTTCTATATTTAGAAAATAAAGTAACAAAATCTCTTAATCAATTACAAGAATTATACTTTACTTTCCTAAAATAATAAAATAACTCTATCATTAAACAATGATGGTTGTAATACTATGTAATTTTATTAGTTGTAAAAAGTATGTAATTTTATTTGTTTATTGCATCCAAAACATAATAATTTAAGGCATCTCAACAATATAGCATATATCAAATGAATGCAATGCATTTGTTTTACTAAATATTTTGTTATTAAAAGTATTAATTTTGCTCAAAACAAAAATATATCAATGTATTTTCACTTGTCATATCATAAGCGCCACCTGTCCCAAACTTGCGTAAACACAAACTTCGTACGTACGTAGTAAGTTTCATGAAATATAATTAACTATCAATATAGGTATACAGCATCGTTTATCATTTACCAAATTAGAGATTACAAATTCATGGATCTTTGTGTAAATTAGCATCTCACATACCTTAGTATATTCTCTTACATAACCGCCATGAAACCAAGACTGCCGTGAGGCTGCGCGGCCATACCGCCTTTGTAATATTCGAACTTGTGCCGCCGTAATTCCCCAGCGACCAATGTCCTTTGGTTTCTTTAATTGTAGTCGCTTTCCTAGAGTATAAAATTGTATTAATTTACAAGTAGGTAAATCTCTTTTAACACGTAACTAGTACGTTTTAAACTTGTACATAACTTAGCGTAGGTAGATACCTACTCTCGTCACCGGCACGGCAAGGCAACAAAATTCTGTTTTATGCAACGAAACTTTTATGTATTACATAAAGTAATACCGTAGTATATCACTGATAGTCTCACAACGCATCAATAGTTTGTGGTTGTTATTAATACATAACTAAATTCAGTTGTTTTGTAACTTTGTAAAAGCATTTTCGCGACACCGCTTGTATTTCGACGCAACTTTTATTTCTAGTTGTAAACTATCAAGAAACATTGTAACCACATAATATATTGCTTACCTATTAATAATGCACAATTTTCACACACTTTTTGCATATATTTCCACGTTTTTCCTTTAGTAATTACTTTTTCACGTAACTGCACACACTTGTCGTTTCACGCACAAATTCGGCCATGTTTGTTTATTACGCGCTCGCTGTAATATTGTTCGTACGAGTCAGGTCATGTTTTATTTCGTAAAATGATTTTCCATATTCTTAAATTTAGTGTGATAAATCTTTCAAATAATCACTGTCTCTTATTTACTAATTATCCTTTCTTATCAGTAAGCATTAGATAATTTAAAGATAAAATTCTTATTAGAAAACTTGGCGTCTACGGCTTATTCAGTACTTCCGGTTTGTGTACCAACCTTACGTACTAACTTCTTATACTACGAAGAAAGTAACAAAGTCACAAATAATGAATTAATCCACTGGTTAATATTATAATAATATTAAAATATCTGTAACTTACAACCTCTAGTGAGATTCACGTTGATTTTTCTTATAGAATTCAATTACTTATGTAGCTATATCGTATGGCTGTAGGCCGAAAAAAAATGGCGCCTACAGAATTAAATTATTTACATCACGGTTGCATAATTAAGCGTAATTTGCTGTATCAATTTAATAAAATACAATTTTATTCAACGTATACAAGCAAATATAGCATTCGAACAATTTCGATTTCTAAACATTATCTTATTATGTAAAGTCAACTTTAATTCTCTACTACTCGCCCCTAGATGTCGCTATGAGTCACAAAATTACTAATTGCACATTGATCTTTCAAGATAATTACTTTAATATATTCTTCTGGATAAACATATATCACCCGCAACTTCACCAAATTTGTCGCCATGCCTTTATATATTTATATATTAATATGTGGGAGTTATTGTCCTACCACTATGTCTAGCCAGACTCACGCCATGCATGGTGTACAATGAGTCACGGACCACATAATAGTAGACGTTGGCATGGCAACAAGACTTGTTATTGTTAATTTGTATTAGCTGTTTATTATGTTTATTTCTGCTTCGCTTATTATGTCTATATCTGCTTCGCTTAACATGGTTTCATTATATTAATTGATCAATGGCAATAGTAATAGTAATAATGTGATCTCATACCTGGCGACAGATCCTGCTAAGTCCTCACTCCCTGCTGTTATATCATTGCTCTTAACCACCAACAGTTGCTCACCAATAGGTTGCTATTGAGTTTGTTCACCACCTGTAGTTTAAATTAAATACTATGACTTCAACTGCAGTAAGACCGCAGTTGAAGCCACACATAATGTCAAGTAATTTATGCTAAGCTCAACCAATTGTTAATGATAATGCTATATGGTCACTAGAATGAACATCAGTTTCCAATATACACACACAAACCTCTCTCTCTCTCTCTCTCATCGTACACATGGCGGGACTTAACCACCCAGTCTCATTACAGGTCGGGCTAAAACACAGCCACCTGATTCTCACTACAGGGCAGGCCAAACAGCCCCCTGATTTTCTCTACAGGGCAAGCCAAACACAGCTCCCTGATTTTTACTACAGGGCAGGCCAAACAGCCTCCTGATTTTCACTACAGGGCAAGCCAAACGGCTCCCTGAATTTTACTACAGGGCAAGCTAAACACAGCTCCCTGATTTTAACTACAGGGCAGGCCAAACAGCCCCCTGATTTTCACTACAGGGCAAGCTTAACACAGCTCCCTGATTTTTACTACAGGGCAGGCTAAAACAGCCCCCTGATTTTCACTACAGGGCAAGCAAACACAGCTCCCTGATTTTCTCTACAATTAAACTTGGCATATAAAGATCATAGCAAGATGGAGGTAAATTGCTCAATCAGCTCATAGGAGTTTCGCTGAGCCATAAACATCCACTCACTCAACAAGATCATAAAAAGATAGTGGTTTTACTTATTACAGACTTAGACACATGATATTAAGACATATGTGGTAATTGGATACTTGGACATTATGTGATGCTTAGTTACTTTGATATTTAGTCACTCAGTTAATTAGACACATGATACTTAGACATATGATACTTAGACAAATAATACTTAGTACTTAGCTTCTATAACAGCTCAGGAGTTTGGTGAATCGAATTTATTAGCACTTTCACTTCACAACTATGAAACTATGTAAAGAATGTAAAATATGTGAGTAAACTTCTTACCATAGACAATCAAAGATTATGGCGGGAACTCGCTTCTGTATAATGTTGCTATGTACAAATATTTACATATCGCGAGACGTCGCGACAGTAGCCATTCGAAAAATAAATCTACCATGATCGATTGAGGTATACGCAACAAAGCTAGTTCCTGCTGAACGTAATCAATCTGAAACGCAAGTAATTAAAAAATTGTATAATAAATAGTTAAAAATTATTAATCTAGAACAAAATTAGTAAGTATTAAACAAATAGTTCAAATTTGATTACCTACTGTAATATATTTTTGTGTATTTTTAACTTACATTTTCTAAAAGAGATTTCTTCGAATTATCCATTAGGAATTCAAAATGTGAATTCAATAAGTATAAAACTTTCTTTTTCGACAAGTTGTACAATTTTGCCGGAGTACGAGTATAGAAATTCATTGTTTTTTAAATTAAACTTTAGTTATTGTATCAATATAAATGAACCAAGCCCGCCAAAATGCTTTTTTTAAACTATGTACCTATTTTCCTGAAGTTTTTTTTAAAATTATAATTCATGTCGTCGGTCACAGAAAATTATAAGTACAACTTGTGTAAAATAAACAAAATTGTCAAATTCAAAATGACAATAATTCGAAGAATTCTTTGGAAAAAGCATAAAATCGCTTCCATTCACTGTTTATATCACCAAACTAAAACAACTTTCTAAAATATTTGCGAGTTCGATATCGTTCATAATAATAACAAAGTACTGTGAGTGCATAGTGTAGGCTAGATCCTACACGAGTAAAAATGCAAATATTGCCTACTTATACATTGAGAACATTATTCAGTTTAATAAATGTGTAATATTATGACATGTGTTAACGTATTCGAATAAAAAATAAATACTTACTTCATGAAAACAGTCAAACACACTAAAAGAAAACCTTCAATTTTTTATATTCTTTCAATTGCCGCCATCTCGTTCATAAACACGTATAACTTTTTTTTAATACAGGTTCGCCAACATACGAACAATAAATATGAAAAAAGGTTAGTTTTCTTTGCGGAATCATTCTTAAGAACAAAATAAATATTCCTATTTTTCGACAAATTTTGATTTCTTTGTTATGTAGGATGCATCCTACACCATGCATTTAAGGGTTAAAGTAAAATGAGCCAACTTAGGCTGGGTTTTATAAAGATCCGTTGGATCAAATTTCGGTCAGGAATGTCAAAACTTGTATGAAGTTACTAAAATTTGATCTGACATATTTACTAACGGACCTTTATAAAACCGGGCCTTAAGGATTTAAGGTAGTTTCCCTCCAGAGCTCAGACTTATGTCGCGTTTCGGCGACGTGCCCGCCCGCGCGGGGTCCGCCGCGGTTCGGCGTTTGTGTGAATACGATGACCCGGGTGGCTCCCGTGATGAAAACGACATGGTAGGGGCCCGACCCGCTCCCGCCCGCTTTTCTATTTATACTATGGTAGTTCACTTTAGTACCTTGTCACTTTAATCGCTGTGATACATGCGTACGGGAACAGGGCATAATGAATGGCCGGAAGACCGATCGATAAATCGTACGCCTACTCCATCATAACATAATCATGTATACGAGTCTTTCATGTTCGAAAAATATTCTATAAAAAAACTAACTGTATCAGTTTCATATTTATTTATGATTTGTCACAATTATCTATATTACAATTCATCAATACAGCAATGCAAAATAGTAAGAATATAATGTAATAAATTATTTTATCACATCCAGTGTTGCACTTACTTAAAATAAAATAAAAACAATATCGAATTTGATACGTATTTCACCACTATAAAACGATAAAAAGGATTGCAATTGCATCGCCAAGTCTAACATAATTCGATACTACAAAATACCTATAAAAAAGAAATCCAATCTAATGACGACCACGAATATTTTAATTAAATCTAAAATGGTTTGCTTTTTGCAAGAGATCTTGTTGACACTTCACAACAGTAGCATCGAGCTAAAGAATACGTTTGAAATATATATATAGCGGGACATATAACATAAGGCCTAACAATAAAGGTAGCATTGTGTCGTTTTCGAAATTTCGTTAGCCTGCCTGCGACCAGTATATTAACTATTGTATGAACATAAATTAATAAATACAATAAAACGTACCTACTTCTTATGACAAATGTATGAATAATGTATTATAATTGCAATTATAGTCGTTAGTACGTGGAGTATCCAGTCTTCTAAAAAAATATTATAACTAACGGATGTCGCAAGAAAATACCTACCACCATATTGCTTTACAGGTATCGTATCGTAGTATTCAAGAAAAAAAAACTGCATATTGATGGTTTCAATAGTCCCATCTATTAATGATGATAAATAAATTTCAAAGTGGTAACAAACGTTTGATGGTCGTGGAGTTGAGAATAGCCCATCCCATACTCTTAAGTGAGTTTACACACTATCTGATCCGATATCGGCGGTCGGCACACACAGGATTATGGATGGACACCAGTTATGGATTAGAGTAAGAAAGAAGTACATCCGGCTCGCTCTAATCTAACCTTCACTCAGTGCCGAACGAAATACTAGAATTTGAAAATACCTAATTCTCAATATACTGGAGTCTCATAACTAGACATTCAAATAAGGGTATTATATTAACATAAATATTTAGATTCTGGTGTTTTGGGTATCTGGTAATAATAATAGTTGGACATTTTGAAAATCTGCTATAACTGGTTCCTGTGTATCCCGATATTGAATCACCTAGGGATTTCTAAAAACCTACAACAAACTCATGTCTCACTCACCTCACTACATGAGGTCAAAGATGACAGAGTGATGTGTTGTATTGTAGTATCTTTATATAATAATCGGGATAGACCAAAAAAAATAACTCACTGTTTTTACATTCTAATTCGAAAGAATGGGTAATTTTAAGAGACCAAGTTCATTAATTTTGTATTTGATCCAATAGTTTTGTTTGAATATCTTTATTTATTTAGCAGACATTTTATGGATGACATGATTATTTTTAATTTGGGCTGGCATTTTCTAATATATTACAACAATTAAATTATATCTTATGATAAAAAGTGAATGTATTAAAACATACTATTTCAAGCGGTTTTCGCCTAACCCGTAAGATACACCTAGGAGGGCTTCAAGCCAAAAACGAAAGTCAAACAAAGGTTAAATATACTTTTGTCGAAATATCCGAAATAGATAAATATATCAAAAACTTAATAATGCAGAACGGCTTTAAAACCCTTTAATTCCTCGAAATGGTTTTCGAATTGGAGTATTTGCAAAAATATGAACAATCCCAATTGTTGGTGCTCTATGAATAAATGTTATTTGTAGAAGGGTATGATAATTTTAATCCGGAAATCTATATGGTTATTTTTTTGTTTTGATATGAATTGATCGCAAATTATTTAAATGTTTTTCGTTTTCGAGATTAATTTCGGGGGCTACGGGACTCCATAGTATAAGAACTTCGAAGAATATTGACTCAAAATATTATAATCGACCCTACTTTCCTGCGACATACATTGCATTACAATAAGAAAAGTATCCTTATATCTAACCTAAACATTATTTTATGTAAGTCAGAATATCTTGTGAATACAAAATGAGAATGTTCAAAGTTATAATTCATAAAGAACAGACCGAACATGATTAACTTAAACGGAGCTGCAACTTACCACTTCTATGTAGATCATTTTTGAATTACAGCTCGCAATGGCTCTCACGACAGTCATTAGTAATTAATGTGATGTAAATTTCCAATAGAGCGTACACTTCAGTGATTTACATTAGACTCGGTAGATAACCTACCAGCACTCGAGCGTAATTCGCGTCGCGGGCCTGTTGTTATTTCTTCAGATGACTTACGACTTTTCTTTCGATTACCTCTGCGGCCTCCGTCATTGGGAGATGCATCATCGACACTACTAGATTCATCTGCAACGCTACTTTCTTTAGTTTCTTCTTCAGGGGCACTGTTGCCACTTTCGGTGTTGTGAATATTCTCAACGTTTCTCTGCATCATAGTGTCATCATGGTAAGTAATGGATTTCGACTGAGATTTCTCATCTTTGTCAACATTAGAAGCGTCCATTGCAGTTTTGGGTATATTTTTCTCAAAATCACTTGGCTTGATACCGGTTTTAATGACAGTTGAAGGAGCAATAAGATCTTCTAGATCCATTTCCCCAGTAGAGTGGTCTTGTTGTTTGTCAATAGTAGACAAATTCATTAATTCTGAAGTAGCAGTTTCCTTTACCTTTTTAGAAGAATTTATTTCTGTTGCTTGTAGAGCCAAGTTTTCGGGTTCATTACTCATTTCATCATGTGTTCTCTTTAACCCTAGTGGAACAGAAGAGCAGTCTTCAGACGACAGAGCTCTTGCAATATAATCAGATGAGCTTTTGCTTAGTTTTTCAAATGCATCCTTTTCCATATCTTTAACTTTTTTGGCGTCAGCTGAACTGACTAGGCTAGCACTTAAAGCACCAGAAGCCATTTGTTCCAATAACATTTTACTAATATCAATGTCTTTTTTGTCACCTTTCAATAATTTTTCCTGTACAGCAACAAACTCCGGAGGCATCTGCGATCTTAAAGTATCGAAAGGAAGTTTCTTTTTGTCAGTTTTAGATAGGTCGGTAGCCATAGCTTCATGGTTGTCGCTTTCTCGAGTTCTTTTTTCCGCTTTTAACATGGCGTCGTAACTCAGCGACTGCTTAGAGAGAGACTCTAGGAGATATGGATCTGGTGGTAAAAGTATCTGAGGTAGTTGACTTGATTGCTGGCGGTCTGTAACCTTTTGCTGACGGGACGTAGAGGAACTCGTCACTACTGTCGAAGATCTAGGAGTAGTAGTTTTCATAGAACTACCTCGAGCAGAACCGTGACTAGAGCTATGCATTGTTGACGAACCAGAACTTGCGGCTAAGTTATTATTAAGCAATCCTAGCGCGTCATAAGCAGAGGATATGCCAGAGTGCATACCAAAGGGATTCAAGCCACTTAACCCCAGTTGTGGGTATAACATATTGGGGTTAGGAAAAACGAAAGGGAATTGTGAATTTGCATTTTTGGATGTACTTCCACCGTCGGCCGACTTTCGAGATTTAGACTTGGGATCACTTGCGGCCGCTGCTCCACCGAGACTATTCATATCTAGGGAAGAAAATCCTGGAAGTCCCAACCCAGCTAAATTAGCAAAAATATTACCTCCGGTGATGTTGCCTAATAAATTTGGCATGCTACTAAAAGAGCTCAGCAATGGATTATTTTTCGGATCGAAACTGCTGAGACTCGAAAGTAATTTAGGGTCAAAGGTATTGAGCAGTTTGGGGTCGAAACTTGTCAAGTTCGAGAGTGTAGCAGCTAGGGTTTTCGGGTCAAACGCACTCAAGCCTGATAAACTTGCTAAAAGAGCAGGATTAAGACCGGCCACATTCTGATTCAGATGAGATCCGGTCGATAAAATATTCGCCGTAGAGCTGTCCAACGTCGGGGGTCGTCCTTTTTTCCGCTCAGTCATAGAACCGCTCGGTTGCATAGGTGAATGTCTCTGAGTGCGCACGTCCTGTGGTAACTTGACGTGTTCTTTGATCCCTTCTGTCCACTTGGAATCGATATCGTACATAGGATTTTCAGCAATCCACTGTGCAAGGTGTTTGAGCTGCGGTGCCTTGTGCCCAACGATGCGCTTGCCGGTGACGCGGTGCACGACTGGCACGTGCTCGTCGGGCGCCAGCCGCGGCGTTGCGCCGCGCCTGCGCGGCTCTACGCTGGCTTGCTCCGCCAGCCACTTGTTTACTTTAGCCTCATGTGAGTAAGCTTTCATCGTCGCTGAAGATGGAGGCACTTTTTGAGTTTTGCTGTGCTCCAGGGACTGTTGCAGATACGAAGAGAGGTCTTTAGAACTCGTTTGAGGCGAGGGAACGTTGGTAACGGTGACCGAGAACGGTTTTTGAGCGGGTAGAGTAGCGGAAGGAGGGGCGGCCGGCGTGACCGTGACGTCGGGCAAGATGGATCCTCGCCCGCGCACCGGTGGCTCCGTGGATGACGTGCTCGGACTTTTACCCTTAGCGGCGGACAATCCTAAAACTATTTCGTCTAGCTTCCTCCTCTTTTTTTCTTTCCCGACTATCTGTTCTGGCGCAGGCTGTAAAAAAATAAGAAATAATTTAGTGGTTATCATCGACTAGTCTTTGCCTGTAGTTAAATTATCATCATCAAAATATTTTGTAAAAATCTATTTTTGTTTTAACAAAGTAAATCTAACGCCGTTTTCTTATGATATCTGACAAATTTCGATTATTTTTGTAAATATATATTTTGCAGTGCAATGAGATTTGCATAATAATATAATGTGATTGATGCCAACGCGTCTCAATATGTAGATAGTAATGTCAACATTTCCGGACATTTTTGAGAAAAATAATATTACATACATAGGTACATAGATATGCGCTTGTCGGCAGTCGGGCAATAATGATGAACAACACTTACAACATTCTTTCTCTTCATCAATTTGGAAAGGGTGTCGTCCAGCCTACTCCTAGAGGGCGGGACGTTGGCGGCGGCGGCGGCGGCGTCGGCGAGCGGCGTGCGGCGGCCCATGCTGAAGTCCTGCGCCTCGCTGAGGTCGAGCGGCGCCGACAGGTCGACGGGCGCGGCGGCGGGCGCGGGCGAGGGCGCCACGCGCTGGTGCGCCGGCGGCGGCGCGGGCGTGGAGCGGCGCGACCCCGAGTCGCTCGACGCGTCGTCGCGCGCGCCCGAGTGCGCGGCGGCCGGCGACGAAAGCAGCGCGTGCAGCTTCGCGCGGTCGGTCTCCACGTCGATAGCGATGTGCCGTTTCTGACTCTGTCTGCGCTCATCCTGTAGCTCGGCTTGAACGCTCCTGGTGTCTCCAGATTTGGATGCGGTCGCCGAGGGCCACTCGCAGTTCTGCACGGCGTGAGCGATGTGGTGCAGTCTCGTTTCGAGCGCGCGCTCTGTGAACCACTGCTCGGGGGAGAGCGATTCGTCGATCCGGCCGAGTTTGGCGAGAGTCTCGAGCTCGGACAGTGCGTCGGTGTCGTCATCGTCGCGCTCGCAAACGGTCGACGTTCGTTTGCTGCGTCGGAGCGAAGTTCGCGTTTCGCAGCCGGAGCCGTCCGAATTGTTGTGCTCCTCCTCGTCAGATGACATCTTTTGTGTTTCTTCGGGCTTCTTAGGGCCGCTCTTGTTACTGTTGTACCACTTACTGGCACAATCAGCGAATGGCAATTTCTGATCACAAAACAGTTTGTGATAAGTGTCACCCAACCCATGCCTGAAAATTAAAATATGTTTAAATAATAGAAACCCGACTGTATTTTTACATATAGTCTATTTAACTCATTATTCTTTATGTTTTCATTACTTTGATTAAAATATTATACCCCATGTCACTCCCACATCTAAGACGAATCTAACGACACCTCACTCTTCAAAATCGGTCAAGCCGGAGGTTACAATGGAACGGAAATATATACATACATACATATACAAGGCGTCCCGTAAGTACTAGGACAAATTAAAATAAATAATAGGGCATCACCAGGTCTACCAAAAACACCCCCATGTACGTTCAGCGATTTTTAGTACTTTCAGAGATATTGATCATTTAAATCGTTTTTTTTATATATTTTCCTTATGTCCATCGTACGAAAAACCCTTAAGCTCATGTGTTATTTCAATGTTTTTCAGTCATTTCTTTCATTGTTAGAATCATTATGGACTTAGGATGTTTTTAAAGCGACACATCCCATTTTACTTTTCACGTCAACTTTTTGTGTAATCACACAAAGTTGGTTTTACCATACTAGATGAAAAACAAACATGGGGTTCATAGTATGGAGAAAGTAACTTTGTGTGATTACACAAAAAGTTGTCATGAAGAAAAAACTGGAATGTAGCTTTAAAAACATCCTAAGTTCATATTGATTCTAACAATGTAAGAGACTGAAAAACATTGAAATAATACATGAGCTTAAAGGTTTTTCGTACGATGGACACAAGGAAAAAATACAAAAATTCCTATTAGAATGATCAATATCTCTGAAAGTACTAAAAATTGCTGAACATACATGGAGGTGTTTTTGGTAGCCCTGGTGATGCCCTATTATTTATTTTAATTTGTCGCACTACTTACGGGATCCCGTGTACACCGGGACATCCTGTATATGTAGGTGCGAAGTTGGGTAAAAAGTTATCAAGGACAGGCTTCTACTTTTCTCCAACAATAAAATACTAGAGACTGTTTTCTGAAGTTTGCGTCTCGGCCACGCTAATATTTTTTTATTAACTACTTTTACTTAGTCAAACAGGCGAAAACATTTGTATGGAGGAAAGGCCGCGGCATTTCAAAAAAACATCAACACCAATGCCCGTTTGCTCTACGAGGGGTGATCAATAAGTTTTTAGAATCGGTATGAAACATCCTCATAATGTTTTTTTTTTTAAGTTG
This sequence comes from Acleris cristana, assembly GCA_948252455.1. Lineage (NCBI taxonomy): Eukaryota > Metazoa > Arthropoda > Insecta > Lepidoptera > Tortricidae > Acleris > Acleris cristana. The sequence goes on from OX411773.1 coordinate 9,821,170, forward strand.
GACTATACCATGGCAAGAATAAATGTTAAATTAGAGAAAAAAAATATTACATTATTCATTTGATTTCTGTTATAGCTAAACAAAAAACATCTGTATAAACAATTTTACAAGACGGCAAAAATAAGAGTTAGTTTTGTAATTATTTGGAGCGGTTATGAGAAAGTCCTGATGCTCTTATATTTTTTTTTATTGAAAATGAAACCTTGGTTTCTCATTATAATTTAAAGGATAAACAAGTTATGTTTGCAGTGGAATTTTTTTTTCTAACTCGGTCACCAACATTTATGGTGGCTTTTTCGGCCTTTTCCCGGATTATTGAGGCCTACAAATAATTACTGTGATATTAGCTTTTAGCAATTATCAAATAACCTAGGAGAATTATATAACATTATTCTGCCATATAAATATGGAAAAAAAATATATCTAAAAAACTGATGAAAAAAATTAACGAGTTTTCGGCAGAAATTATGCTTCAGAGACATCTAATTCACAAGGGTGCTGCTCTCCGACCTAAGTTCAGAAACGATAACCACTTCCCCTGTTATTTAGCCCTAACTTTTGACTACTACCTCTCATTAACCAATGTTCAAAAACAACTACTTAAAAATCACAAGCTGATGATGACTTAGTAAAGGTACAAAATTTGACCTCCAAAAGAAAAAAATATTTTTATAGTGGTAAAATAAAACATTTAAATGACGATAATAAATGTTTGCAAATATAGAAAGTGTGCATATTCCAATTAAAATATAATGATTTACATATCTCCCATTTTTTATACCGATTCTAAAAACTTATTGATCACCCCTAATAAACTTCAGAATCTCCTAATTTCTTGCCTGACTTGTTAAGGATACTCCAAGCGAAAAAGTAGCTTGCACTAACCGTAAGCCATTCCTTACTACGTAGGAGATTCCTAACTTTAAGAGCCCGAATAGATATATGGGTAATACGCAGATTTAGGTTAGCGTCTTTCCTGTGGACATACCCAAAGTTAACGTTTTGCAGGTCTAATTTTCTGGCTTAACCCATATCTGCATAAACGGCGTCAGGTCTACTTTAGTCCTATCAGATAAAAACATAACTTATATGCACACAAGCCTTTAACTACACTATTGACCACAGGAAAGACAATTTTTGTTTTTTCGAGTGCGTGTGACCCATATAGGTACTTTTTTTAGTTTTTTCTTCTGTGTCCTTATGTCAGCAGGGGTAAAGTAATTGTGTTCTGTGATCTGATCATTGTCAGGCAGTTCTTGTTTTGATCGATATTTTGGTTATGTCAGGCCGGTGACACTCTGCGCTACAAAATGTGCGGCCTCCCACGGAAGGCTTATCAGTTGAGTGTCACGCGAGCGCTCGTTTTGACGCGCGCCGCCGTACACTGCCAAAGTTATTCCAGTTTTTATTTGAATAGGTACCTATGACTACACGAAAAGCCAAAAGGTCTATATCGAAGATATTGTAGTGTGTTTAACAACAAATTTAGTAATACAACTACTACAAAATGACACTTCATGGCCCTTACAACAAATGATTATTGTTTGGTGAAAACGTGCGTCAGCTCCTAGACTAACATTGACCTACTATTCCTGTACGGGTAGCACAAGTTGTATTTTCTCGCTTGTCGCTTGTGCGTCTCTATCGTTACAGACTAGATTTATTTATTTATTAATGCAATTAGACACAAAAACAGTTGCACAAACAAAATACTCATAACTAGACCCCGCTATCGGAGGTGCAAAATGGTAGCTGTCAAGTTCTTAGGGATGGGTAAAAATTATTTTTAAATACTAGCTATATGTCGATAATTTTCCTCTACCATGATGAGACTCTAGGACTTTAATTAAACGTGTTTATTTTATAAAACAGGACTATATACATACTAAATGAATATGTGTTAAATATTTTTCATTTTTATAAATAAAAATCTTCAATCCTTAATAATTAGTAACAAATTATCGTTATCTTCATAGCACGAACCATTCATAAATTAATTAAAAAAACATTTTTTTTCCGTTTTTTGGAGTTCAGAATATTCTGCAAGAAGTGACTCCATTTTCTATTATATAAAATATTTTATACGAATAAAATATGCTAGTAAACACAGGTAAGCACAGTAGAGTTGTAAGATGACATTGACTATCTATTGACGTAAATAATTTATTATCAATATAGGTAAGTGGCCAGTATTATACCTCTATTGAAAAGGTTTATCCCAAGAGCGTTCATGCACTGCCCTGCAACTCGAAACATTAGAAAAGTAAAATAGCAAACAGTGTTTTTGTTGTACTGATAATGGTTTACATATCTGATGACAATGATTATCATGGATCCTAAATAAACATGTTAAACTGTAGTCTAAAAAATGGTATAGGTACATATAAAACTAATTGTATAGAAAAAGTAAGAATATCGATATCGACATCATTAATATTTTTACTTATCCCTAAGAACTTGACAGCTACCAATTTGCACCTCCGATAGCGGGGTCTACTCATAACTGAAGCAATGGAAAGATAAAGACAAAAAGTATTATTTAGTCTACAATGTCTACATTAACAATGCCGGATTTTACAACCAAATAATATACCATAAACAATCAACCATTCCATTCTTTCAAGGGTGAATCAACAAGTACTCCCCAGAAAGGATAGAAAAACTATAATATATAAACATCGGTATCAACGTTCATCTTTCATGGCAAAGTACGGTTTGCAGAAAAACAAATACAAACAAATACATCTAGTATTTAGAACCTTTATTTTTTATAAATAAAAAGAAAGACGCTAAATATGTATTAAAGGTAAATAAATTACTAAAATTTGTTCCATGGACTTTTCTGTCAACATTTGACGTCTGTTATAATCAGGGCCCGTAATTTTCATGCCGTTGACGCAAAAATGACGTCACGCTGCATAGAGTATGATTCCGATTAAATTCGTCATAATTAATCATTTAACAACCTCTGCAGCTAATAATAATTAACCAAATGTGTGACACAACAAATAAAAATACGATTACAAAACAAAAGATTTTTTATGAATATTGCATTACGTATGAACGCGAAGATGACTTAGATATTCTTTGCACAGGAATTAATGCAAGAAGGATGGCGTGCTTTACGTTAGAGAGGAATTCAGTTTTCTACGTAATTATTGTAATGTGTTATTAACAATACCATTTAATAAAATGTATGTATAAAAACAAATCAAATAGTTTTATTTACGTTTCACGTATCAAGTAGTTATTATTTATTCCACGTGTAAATAGAGTACTTTTGAAGTCATTTGTACATGATTAAAATTATTGACGACTAATGATTAATAATTTACAATAAAACTATTTGGGATCACCCTATATGGAGCGTGACGTCAAATTGATGTCATCGGCATGAAAATTACGGGCCCTGGTTATAATACAGGGTGTCCCAAAAGTACCACGCCACAGTGACACCGGAGGTAGGTCAGCTCAAGAGGAACCTAACCAGCCTAACATGACCTCAGTAAAATATGACTTTATTTTTTTCAAATTGCTAGGCCAATTGCAAATTAAAATTAAATTGGTCTAGCAATTTGAAAAAAATAAAGTCATATTTTACTGAGGTCATGTTAGGCTGGTTAGGTTCCTCTTGAGCTGACCTACCTCCGGTGTCACTGTGGCGTGGTACTTTTGGGACACCCTGTATATCCATTTTTTAATGACCAAATGACCTTTTCACACTAACTAATATTTATTTGGTTTGACAATTAAATTGACATTTGTTTCCTATTTGGCATATATTACTTTTCGAATGCAAAATGAGTATTAAGGTTATATGACATTATTAAGATAATAAAGCTCTTTACGTATAAGTACAGTATTTATATAGGTACAGTTAACTGCAGCATAATTAAATTTAAAAATAACACAGAATATAAACGTTACTATTCATCAAATATTCGAATGTATTTATTTTTTTGCTATCCTTACCGGGTGCCATGAAATTTGAACGTTGATACCGATGTATAATAATATATATCTGCCAACGACATGGCTTACACGCTTATTAAATCAGACAAATTGGCTTACATTTGATAAGGAAGCGGACAATGTTGTCCCTAGGTTTTGTATGGAAAATGTGCATTTTCCCCTGAGTTTCCATGTTTTTTCGAGGATTAAAAAACATTTGAGGTGTTTAACGTGTAAGGTCTGTAAATTTGGTGGTCTGATTTTAATATTCATACATTATTCTTAATCATAATAAAATGTCGTACAATATTGTACTGAAAAATATACAGAGTTGACGTTTCAATTGATACTAGAATTGGGCCTATTTAAATTGGGTAGGTTTTGGAAGCTCATTACTTTACAATATTCGATAACGTAATTTCAAAATTACGTTACAGCTTTAATTGCTGTCACCTACTACCACTGGTAATGCTGGTCATTGCCTACGGGTTTTGAACATAATAGAGGAGTTATGATTATGTGTGTAGATAAATTATTTAATGGTAATTTTGTGGGAAAATTGAGATGTAGTGGTAGTTATGTAGGTTGCTAACTTGCAGACGCCGAGTACAAGCAGCTTGTCGTGGCGCGCGGGCTGCCACCAGGGCGGCGCGTCGGGCGAGCGCTCGCACAGCGCCAGCCGCGCGTCCAGCGCGCCGTGCGGCGCCACCTCCTCGCGCAACACGCGCAGCAAGTCGATCCTGCAACACCACGCCACTACATCAGCTGCACTCGACGCAGACTCTTCTAATCACAACTACAGTTAGTCCGTGTTAAGATACTATAGTAAGTGCTCAATAAAATGATCAGTGAGATGCCCGTCTCAAGACACGTTAAAACATTCCCAATAAAAAACCTTACATTTACTTATTGAAAGGTCTTTCTAATGCTAAAAAAACAAGGTATAGTTAGGCCGTTTTCAAATAAAATGTACATAGTTAAGAACAGTTAAAAGCCTCAATTAAGATCCTTATTTTTTTTCCATTTCATAACAAGTCATTTTAAGATAATAAAAAAATTTACGTGTGCAACGATACATAATTAGCTCTTAACCCTTAAACCTATATTTTTTATAAGAATAAATCGAAAACTTTGATAGTAGGCACAGTACACATGACTTTTTTAGTGATTTTTGAGAAAGATAAAACTTTTTTTGCACAATGGGGAGAAATGATGATTTACAGTCTTTAAAACATAGCATGGTGCAAATGACATGTGTCAAAATCACAGACTAGTGAGGTGGAGTGTATAAAACTCTAATCGATAAAATAGTCAACAAGATGTTGGCACTACTTCAGGAGGCCATTGCCAACGTCAAACCGGAAGATTGGTCAAATGTAGTAAATAGAACAAAAAGAGACATTTTGTCAGATTGGGACCGTGATATTCATTATGACAATATAACAGATTCATCTCTTGTCAAAATCAGATGACGAATCTAGCGAGTTAGTAGAAGAATCAGACTCAAACATAGTCTCAATTGTTATCCTTTAAAATAGATTTTAATAAGTACATACTTGTTTCTTTTATTTTAACAGAACTTTATTAAAAAATTAGCCTTTTATATATATAGAAGATAAAACATACAGGTCCCACAGGATTGAATGCGACTTTACACGTTCGTTACTCACAAATTAATAAGTATCGATAAACACGTGGTACAGTAGTGTCGCATCACTAAACTAGTCTCTAATGTTTCGTTACCTGCATTTTACGTTTTGTTATTTTGACGTACTTTTGTTTTTTTATTGATAATAAAAAATAAGTAGGGTAAATTTAAACCCGAAGAATAGCTAAACTTAAGTGGCAGTGGGCGGGGCACGTTGCTAGCAGGACTGATGGCCGATGAGGTCAGAAGGTTCTTGAGTGGCGTGCGCGGATCGGGAGACGAGCTGTAGGTAGGCCTCCAACAAGATGGAGTGACGACCTTGTAAAAATCGCGGGAACGAGGTGGATGCGAAAAGCACAAGACCGGTCTGAGTGGAGAGCCTTGGGGAGGCCTATGTCCAGCAGTGGACGTCTTTCGGCTGACATGATGATGATGATGATGATGAGGGTAAATTTTACTCGTGTAACACAGTTTTCTTTAACTTTAAATATTTCAATCCAGACATATTTGGACTGCAATTTAAATAAAACGTAAAATGTATAGACTGCAGCATCTCTCTTTGAGTATGAACGAAACGTTGTGTCAAATGTCATTTGCACCATGCTATGTTTTAAAGACTGTAGCTGGCAGAAAATCGATTCACAAAAATCGGCCCAGGTAAACAAAAATCCTCGTTCCTCGTCCTCGCTCTCAGTGCTCGTATCAATTCGCGGCTTTCGTGAAAAACAGTTTACTTTGGAAGTGATTATTACTTGTTTGTGTGGTTTTTTTAATAAACACATCATGGATTCCAGTAGCCCAGGTAAGAATTTATAGTTTGTATTATTATTTTGCCTATTTGTACGTACTTACTTTTACTTTAACGCCTCGAATGTTATAAGTGCAAAATGCACATAAGACATTTTTTATTCTTCAAAAAGGTTAGTTACATTTCTCATCGTTTCTCGAAGCTGTTTTTTTTTTCATTATTTTATTAACACAGGTCTTTACTGCACAATTACCATAAAATTGGCTGCTATTTTTTTTTTTTGCGAAATTTTATTTTAAACATATTTGAATGACTTAGGGTGATTTGTTACAAAATTCCGCGGAAGACTCTGGGGATGACTTTTCTTCTGACGACGAGCCTTGGGTGATATCTAGGTTTATAAACTTTTATTTTTATATTAAATTTATATTCTTTAAGTCGTTGTTTTCTTGTTGACTTTAAGATCAAATATTATTAAAACTAAAAAGGTTAACCTCAAAATCGAATACTTCGTCCTTTTTTTTAAAGATGCGTCAAAAACCGCCGAAACAGGAAAGGAAATGTTGGGACTGCGTTTAATATTATTAACAATTGTGTTAAATTTCCTCGCATTGTTGGAGAAAAGCACTATACAAGCCTCAGCCGGGAAGGGCGGTTGCTGGACTAGTATATAACTTTACTCGTCCCGCAACTGCCATTTTCCCGGTCTTTGCAGTAATGTACCATCTTTTAACAATATTTTGGGACCAAAGAGATTTAATATTATAGGTAATAGAGTGGACATCGGAGACATTTTCATAGAAAAACTTTGATCATCAGCATCATGAATGCCATCTATGACGGGCGTGTTAAAGTATATACAGGGTGATAGGAAATTCGCCGTATTCCTTGAAAGGGGTTATTCTACAGCTCATTTGTAATGATTTAAGTCCAGTCAACCAGGGGTCAAAACTCATTGGTTTTCGAGTTATTTACGTTTTTAGATTTTTCTTAAAAATACCCGGCTTTCGACCTAAAACTAGTAATTGTGTAAAAACTTCGTCATTTAGAAATAAAAAAAAGCATTTTTCAAAAGCTAATGAACTACAGATTACGAAAAATAAAAAAAAATGCCAAAAAAATTTCTTCTTCTTCAGCATGATCATGTCGAGGTCTTCCAGCGTCAGCTTGGCGGCGTTGAACTGATCCTCTTTCCCGAATAAGACGGTACGATGAACCAAACACGCTTACGTGAGGTAAACGGCGGTTAGGGTAACGACGTTGGTATTTCGACCGTGACGGGATAACAAACTACCACAATCTGCACTTTTGGGCTCCCAAAGGTCAAAACTCAAAAAATCAAGCGAAGGAGAAGGAGACGGCAAAAACCCCACGTACTAGAATTTTTGAAACAAACAAATTAAATTAATTGACCTAATGACCTTTTGTTTGTGTCACCAAAGGCAATCCGCTGTGCCTTCTACCTCAAGAAGATAAGTTGAGATAAGAAACTGAAGACAAAGTAAGCCTTCGGAGAACCTAAAACGGCACAAACAAACCCATTTAGAGTCAAGTACGCTAAGTCAAGTCTTCTACCTGTTCTGCTATTATTTATTCACTGTAATTTTTTGAATTAAAATTAATTGAAAAATGTCATAAATTGTACCTTTTTAGAAAGCGTATGAATTGAACAAACTATTCCTGTAATTTGTACGCGAAGTGTTGTACTTTTTTTTTTTGTTATACTTTAAAATGTTAAAAATTTTGGAAAATAATTACTAGCACTTCCTACTTCAAATCCTTTTATTTGCAAAAATTTAAATTTTTTTGGCATTTTTTTTATTTATCGTAATCAGTAGTTCATTGGCTTTTTGAAAAATGCTTTTTTTTATTTCTAAATGACGAAGTTTTTACACAATTACAAGTTTTAGGTCGAAAGCCGGGTATTTTTAAGAAAAATCTAAAAACGTGAATAACTCGAAAACCAATGAGTTTTGACCCCTGGTTGACTGGACTTAAATCATTACAAATGAGCTGTAGAATAACCCCTTTCAAGGAATTCGGCGAATTTCCTATACGTACGACGTACGACTTGTTACCTCGAGGTAACAAGTTTTGCATCACACTTTTGTTCGCTATGCCCCGTCTATTACTACTATACATTTAATGTCTTTGTTTGGGACTGTTTTATATTTTGGAATTGTGTTATATTGTTTTGCATTGTTGGAGAAAAGCACTTCACAAGTCTCGGCCGGCATAGGCAGCTGCTGGACTCGTATATAGCGCTCATAATCGTCCCGCAAAAGCCTTATTCCTGGTCTCTGCAGTAATGTACTATCAGTTAAAAAAAGGGAAACGTGAAAGTAAAGCGAGGATACCTCTCCAACGTCGCGATGGCTCTCTCCTCGCCAATGGGCTCGGCCTTCAGGTCGGCGCGCGTGGGCAGTTCGGCCTCGCCGACGGACAGGCCGCACTGGCGCTTGCACATAGCCATGAACGCCTTGAGGTAGTCGGTGAGCGCGTCGTCGCTTTTGGCGTGCAGGCGCGCGAGCGCGCGGAATCGGCCCCAGCGCAGGCTCTTGGTGGCGGGGTCGAACTCCACGCCGTAGGAGGCCACGGTGCGGCGGAATGCCTCCTCGTCGGCGCGCGACCAGCGCCACTGCGAAACCTCGTCGCGCGCCAGTTGCTCCATGCGCTCGCGCCGCTCCATCTTCTGGTTCAAACACGAACTTAATAACCCACAATTATTACGGCCGTTCGAAAAGAGGTCGAGCGAATGAGCAAACACATTAATTAATCTCCGTCTACTTAACTCGAACTCCACTTTTGGGGCATTAGTAAATAAAGTGAACATAACATTTTTCTGCAAGCTATTCCAATGATGCTATAATGATTTTTTTTTCATTATTTAGTAAAAATCTCCCTGACAAATTCACTGTGGCATTTGGCTGCGAAACGTGGTAACTGAATAGTGATAAAAGGCTTAACAAACTCAGGGCAGTTAGTTGTCCCTAGTAACGAATAAACAATACCCTTGTAAAAGTTACACTTCTACCGTGAGTGAACTGTACGGGATCCCTTTGTTACCCATAAACGTATTGTATCGAATTATGAGTCAGAAATAGATTTTCACTGTCGGACTTCCGATAATCGGGGCTGAAAAAGTATGTGATCTTTAGCGCACACAATATATTGGACGTCTCTCGTATATATGAAAATCGTAGTTTTTAGACTCCAAAATGGATTATTCTAGGTTAACAGGATAGAGGGCTACCCCGTGTTGCCAAATATGTCGATCTACCTGCGCACAGTGGTTGAGTTATCTATACCGTGTGTGGCCTAAATTAGGGGATAATATTGAAAACGGACGCTCTATAGGTCACTAGTAATTGAATCTTTATGGTCCCAACTAATTAAAATATTTTTTTTACCTTTTTCTTTTTTTTCTAACAAACTTAATCGTAAATTCAATGTAATCCAAACAATGCAATAGTCCCGCTTAACTCAATCGATTGAGTTCATTCTGCATCGTAGTTATTCGGAGCTACTAGGAAAGTGTCTGACATATGGGTTATGTGACACAACTTATGTTGGTTGATATAATACTTATTATCGCACTTCACGAGTCCAAGTAGGTATTGTTATTTTCAGAAGTGATTATTTTGCACTCAAACATTAATTAAACCACTTTCTAGTTAATAGTAAATTATTTATTGTACAAATAACAAACAGACACAAAGCGGAAAGCACGTCGCTTCGACCAATTCGTCGGATTGACTCCTAAGATTTGATCAGCTTTTCTAGTACTGGAAGAGGGATGCCGTCTAAAATATCGAAGAATTCTTCTTTCTTATTGCCGGCTGACGTTTAGAAAGGGTCGGGTGCCTTCTGATCGTATACCGGTATTATTTTCATACAAAAATACCGGTATTCAATTTTGGTATCTCGCTTATAATTGAATATTTTTGCTCTTCAATTAATTTATATAATAGAATAGTGTTATTACCTAAATTACAGTCGAAAATACCTATCAAGGAAATAATGCGAATTAAAGAAGATATTTCAATTTTAATTAATACCGGTATTGATACCTGACCACGACATTGACAACGTTAGCGATAATATCGTTTTGCAATAATACACTGATTATGAACACTAACTTTAAATTCTTATTGTGTGTAATGTATGGGTTTTGGTTAACTGGGATATTTTCAGAAAAAATACTGATACTTTAGAGAGTCTCTGTTTTCAATATTATCCGCTATTCTAGGCCACACACTGTATATCGAGGGTTGCGTGGTCAAACCCGATAAATCGAAAATTGTTTCTTCAAATTTCAATTCTCTTTTTTTAATCATTAATGTTCTTTTTGACTTGACACAACTCATACTCATACCTACTCATTTATTTCTAATATCAAATATTACATGTCAAATTATTATTTAATACAATATCTAGTTACTTACTTACACTATAACAACACCACAATATCAAAAATTACAAAATTCAGTGGGTAGGATTATTGTTATGTTTTATGAATATTGCTTGTTCTTTGTTGAAACTTTCCAATATTATTTATTTCATAGTATAGGTAGACTTTCGTAGTACAATAGTTGGGATACACCCCTTTCTAACAATGTATGAAAATTTCAAAACCATTTCGAGGTATAGGCTTCACAAATCGATCCCAGTTGTTAGATTAAAAAAATATATTACAGTGAATTAATTACATTAAAATTAAGAAATTACCTTAATTTGACCCCTAAATGCCGGTCCGAATTGCGCTTTATCAAGCTTTTTTGTTGTTTTACATAAAACATATAAAACTTCTCCAATATTTTATTTTAAAAGTACAATTTAGATAGCTAGCTGACGTTTGTCTTCAAACGTAAGCTGTTGTCATGTCAAAATTATTTGTTTACAAATGGACTCTAATACTTATGATGAATTAATTATGTTTAGTTTTAACTTTTAATTGTATTATATTAAATATAGATCAAGATTATATTTCTTCTAACTTAATTACCATTTTAATTGTACATGAGACCATTTATTTCTCTTTTGAGTTATGTGTCATGATTGTGATGAATGTTAATAATTTGTGTGGTGAGGTTTTCCAAGAGGTTCAAAACGACGGCATCAACATTTATTGTAGAAACTCATGATTGGAAGTATAGGATCCGCCTTTTCAACTTTAACCTTTCGTATGCGGGAGGTTAAAAAAATACCAAGTTCTAGTCTCTTCGGATTACGATATAGTCGGAAAAAACAAGCTTAAAAAAAATACAAAAAGATATCCAAATTTTGGGAGCAGATCTGCTCCTACGCATACGAGAGGTTAATGTGATTGTGTTAACCTGTCCTTTGACGCTGACCTACCTATGCGTCAGCCATTCTAATTAAGATTTTGGATTTAAATTTTATGGACAAAAGATTAAAAATTCGAATTTTAATGCTTCAATTAAAATCTGTCAGCTACACTACAGGTTAAGTAAATCTAGTCTAGAAACAAGGGTCATGTAGGAAGTGTTGTATTAATTGAGAATATTGAGAACACATAATAAAAAATCGTCTTTCTAAATCATAGACGAAGTATACCCATTTCTTATAAATATCTACGTCATCCTGTCGTTACAAGTAGGTAAGGTTTCTTTAATTTATTAAATTAATTTAAATATCAATAATACATTTAATCATAAATGCTTCAAATTTGTTTTTTTTTAGTGAACAAATAATAGGGCTCTCTAAAGCATCTCTTTTTTTTCAACATTCATAATTGTTTATAAGTTATGGAATTTTTCTAGCTTAACCGATGTAGATATAAAGATAAGTTGACCCTCCCCCAACCCCTCAAAAATTTACATCAAAAATCCATCCCTGGATTCTAAGGACCAATACTGCCAAAGGAAATCTTTGGTTCACGAAACGCCGTATTTCATCTGCTACAACTGCCACTATTATGTCACAATTTTGTTCGGACGATCCTATCTAGTTGTTTAATGCCCGGTTCCAATATTAAAGAAATGAATGGTTTTCCTTAAGTCTCGTTAAAATTTGACATGTCAAATTTTAATGAGAAAATGATTCGTTTCTTGAATATTGGAACCGGGCATTAATCAATGCTGTGCGCAGGCAGATCGACATATTTGGCATTAGGGAGTTGCCCTCTATTTTGTCAACCTAGAGTAAATTATTTCTTTGTCGTGACCTTCTGTAATATTATGTTGTATTAGCGGTGTCAGGACTGTCAGGTAGTAACAGACAGATAGATGATGTTAGTAAAATTTAACAGAAACACCAAGTAACAATTTTGAATTCAAATTTGAACTTTAAGCCGGAATTCCACAGCGAGGGACGCACGTGGTGGGCATAAATTCGCTACTCATACAGCTGCACACGCACGAAATGACGTCTATGTCACACGCCTGTAATAATTAATCCTATTGGCTCACGTGTGCAGCTTGTGCTTACCGCAGTGGCATTCCGGCTTTACTATACAGGGTGTCCCAAAAGTACCACGCCACAGTGACACCGGAGGTAGGTCAGCTCAAGAGGAACCTAACCAGCCTAACATGACCTCAGTAAAATATGACTCTTTTTTTTTCAAATTGCTAGACCAATTTAATTTTAATTTGCAATTGGTCTAGCAATTTGAAAAAAATAAAGTCATATTTTACTGAGGTCATGTTAGGCTGGTTAGGTTCCTCTTGAGCTGACCTACCTCCGGTGTCACTGTGGCGTGGTACTTTTGGGACACCCTGTACATACAACACTTGGGTAGCAGACAGTGTAACAATACAAATATCATTATATTACCAAGGTTTAACTGATTTGAAAACCGTACCTTAGCTTTCTGTTGCATCTTAAGTTCTTCGCGTTTGTAGTTCCGCTGGTATGCCGTAATAAGCCGGCGCAACCTAAAACCAAATCATACAAATAAATGAGTCTCTAGGCCGAGCTGTTAAAACCTATGAAATTACGGAGGTGAGTCTCATAAAATATAACAACATTTTATATAATTTCATATTAAGTATAAACGTTTATAAGACATAAAAAACGTTACATTTATTGCTTAATTAGTATAAGATTTATGTTATATAATATCATATAGCATATACAAGATATAGAACTATAAGCTATAATATCATATATGAACTACTGCGAAAGAAAACTATCATTAAATAAAATCATAGCTTTTTTATAACTCTTCTGTCCTATTTGAGGTCACGAAAATGGTAAAAGGCATTCAGCGAGCGAGCGGAGCGAGGAAGTAAGATGGGCCAGGGCAGATGCGACTCGGATAACCTAACCTAGGTTATAAGGCTCAGGCGGGAGCGTAGCGAAGTCTTCGGTTCGGTGTTAGGTCTTTTTTGTAGCAGTCCTGAAAATCTTGCTCTTTTGTTTACTTGCATGTAATGAAATCGAAATATACTTAAAGACAAAAATAAGAAAATAAAATGAAAAAAAATACAAATTTTATTGTTTTTTCAAACCCAAGGTTGTAGCCTCTGAGAGTCTCACACTCCGAATATTCAGCTTTCCTGTTCATAATGTTATTTATTCTCTGCTGAACTCTCTTATATTTTATGAACTTTATGTTTTATGTTATACTAGAGGACGCCCGCGACTTCATACGCGTAGAATTCGTTTCCCGCTACTCCCCCCATTTCTTCCCGTTGGAGGTCGATTTTAGGAAAATCCTTTCTTAGTGTGCTCACTTACATACTGAAAGGAAACCCTGTACCAAATTTCAAGTTTCTAGGTACAGTAGTTTCGGCTGTGCGTTGATATATAAGTCAGGTTTGCCTTTTATATATATAGATATACATAGTTAGATTAAATAAATGTTTTAGGTTTTGATTATTAGATAATATGAATATTATACCATTTGACCGTTATGTAAAATATTTTTATGTCCATAGATCATAATATTTTATGAAAATATATAATTTATGGTTATATTTTTCATTCTAATGAAATAATGATATAATTATCAACTGAGTTTTATACCAAATGAAATTATACAAAGTGGCCTTATATGTTACTTATTATGAGTAACAGATATTTTGTTGTTACAGGTTCTATTCTACAACTTACTCAAATTCCTGACAGTGTATGGGACACAGGTAATAGACTTACAGATCAGGGCCTCTATTCTATTGGGTAAAACCATATTGCTTTTGACATGGTATAGTATTGTCAACGTTACAATAGCTTATACTTTTACTTGACAGTAATGGCAGCAGAGTTAAAAACAATACGATAAAACGTCAAAGGTTATATGGTTTACATAGTAGAATAGAGGAGCTGTACCTTTCGCTTCCTAAAACTTTGCAGGTTTTAACAGTATATAATAGAGAGTCTGGACTGGCACATTGGAGACTACGTAAACGATTCGATTACTTAGGTATTTTTACCCGACTCCCAAGAAGGAGGGTAATGTTTTTTCACGCCACTGCTCGGAAATATGGCCAAAGAAGGATCGAAATCAGAATAGAAAGTTGCTCTTAGTAGTACAACACAAAAACAGTCCAACAATGTTGAGTTGCAAAGTAAAATGGAGTGTTTTTAGACCAGTTTACTTTCTACTCTGCTATTGGTCGGTTATTTATGACATTAGTAACTCGTTCGGAAATAAATAAAAAAATGTTTGACAAATATGACATTAGAACGTTTAATTAAAAAATTAAAACGTCAAATCCGCTCAGTGAAAGTGTATTTTTGCGATTGTAAACGTGTTTTTATGTAAGTTTTTAAGGCGTACGTGAAAAACGCCTTTGCATCTTTAAATAAGGTAAAAATTAAAAAAGTTAAAAAGGCGGGAATGAAAATTACTTCTGTTCTTTTAATTGGAAACAAACGCTAAACTTTTGAACTTTTGATTGGAAATTTGTACGATATTCAACAAAAATGAGTGATACAAGTACAGATATGGATCTTACACCGCCTGAAATTCAGGATACGGCAAAGTCGGTAATTCGGAATTTACTGCCAATAAAATCCCGTCGCAAATATCAGAAAGTGTATGAAAATTTCAAAGCATGGCAAATAAATAAAAAAACGAACTCTTTCTCTGAAAGCGTAATGCTGACCTACTTTGATGAACTTTCAAATATCAATATTACTTTTAATTAAACTGTGTATTATGTCCTAACCTGTTTTATTTCCTTACATTAGGCTTGAAAAGCACATAGTATTGCCTCGGTAGAAAGTGCAATAGATGGACTCGTATCTTCGCGGTCCTCACCTGCGGCTCGGCCCGCGAACTAACTCGTCCATCTATTGCTTACTTTCTGTACCTGGGCTACAATGTACTATTACAAGACTGATAAATAATAGTACATTGTAGCCCAGGTACAGAAAGTAAGCAATAGATGGACGAGAGATTTTATTGGCAGTAAATTCCGAATTACCGACTTTGCCGTATCCTGAATTTCAGGCGGTGTAAGATCCATATCTGTACTTGTATCACTCATTTTTGTTGAATATCGTACAAATTTCCAATCAAAAGTTCAAAAGTTTAGCGTTTGTTTCCAATTAAAAGAACAGAAGTAATTTTCATTCCCGCCTTTTTAACTTTTTTAATTTTTACCTTATTTAAAGATGCAAAGGCGTTTTTCACGTACGCCTTAAAAACTTACATAAAAACACGTTTACAATCGCAAAAATACACTTTCACTGAGCGGATTTGACGTTTTAATTTTTTAATTAAACGTTCTAATGTCATATTTGTCAAACATTTTTTTATTTATTTCCGAACGAGTTACTAATGTCATAAATAACCGACCAATAGCAGAGTAGAAAGTAAACTGGTCTAAAAACACTCCATTTTACTTTGCAACTCAACATTGTTGGACTGTTTTTGTGTTGTACTACTAAGAGCAACTTTCTATTCTGATTTCGATCCTTCTTTGGCCATATTTCCGAGCAGTGGCGTGAAAAAGTATGTTTTTGGAGTTCAGGCTGACCTGGTGTTGAGGTCCTGCATGGAGGGCCACTGGTGCGAGCCGGGCGGGCCGGCGTCGTCGTCGGGGCGCGGCGAGGCGGCGGGCGACGTGGCGCCCGCGCCGCTCGACACGTCGTCCGTGCAGTCTTCGTCGCCGACCGCGCTGCCACGAACTTTCCTCTCCTCACTCCTGAACAGTGGTAGCAAAAATGTAATCATTATTCATAATTTCTTGTTTGAGGAATCATGATTTACATTTGATGATTTTTATAAAAGAAATAAGTAATCCATCAGCGGATACTGCTTTTTTGATGAAAAATATTATAGTGAAGCTTTCTGAAGACATATTTTTGTTTTAACATAATAGACCTAAACC
Organism: Acleris cristana; assembly: GCA_948252455.1. Classification (NCBI taxonomy): domain Eukaryota; kingdom Metazoa; phylum Arthropoda; class Insecta; order Lepidoptera; family Tortricidae; genus Acleris; species Acleris cristana. Next base: position 9,837,818 of record OX411773.1, read on the forward strand.
GCTTACCATTACAGTAGTTTTCGATCGGATATTTAAGTCTTTTTTTTACAAACCCAAATGACCGAGTCGTAAGCCTATCGCCGATTTACTATAATAAAAGGTAACCAAACGTTACAGTTAATTCGATTTGGCATTTACAAAACCATAACCCTACCATGCATTAGCCATATCTATGTTTATCCTTACTACGCGCAAGACATGAGACTTAATCTTATTATTGCACTACCTAAAAAAATTATGCCTAGCGGAAGATAGCCCGTACTCCGTGCCACGGCCAGCCGATGTCTGCCGAAGGTGAAAAGAGAGAGGCGATGAATAAGGTAACAACCGGTTGATGTTTAGTGCTTAAATAATAAAATTACTGAAATCTTAATCAACTAGATTAGTGCGAAATAGATGTGTTAACTAGTTTGAAAAACTGGCCCTAACGTTAGATTAAAACAACCATAGGGTAGCCAAACGATGGGGTTTCCCTTTTGATAGGCTTAACCAAGTAAAAAGGTTTTCTGGGATCCCTGGCCTTAAATCATTTGACAGACTATTATTTCTTTTAGATTTGAGGAACCGTTTGGGAAACATTGAACACTAAGGTGGTTTGTCCACCGCACAACGTCAACGACACCTGTTTTGTGTTGCCAGTACATCGGCCCGTCACAATCTTGTTGTCGTTTCGTTGACGGCGACGGTGGACAAACAGCCTAAGTGTCACTACTGCCAAAAGTAAAATAACTAAAAATCCGAAGTATCTTAAATGAAAGCATATATTCATTTTAAAGGAAAACTATCACACTATTTTTCATTGGTTCTTGAAATACAGGAGACTAAAATGTGCTGTTTTTTATATTTTTATTTTGATGGAAATAAGAATAGAATAGAAATAAATTTATTGACAAATTTTGACACAATGCATATAACAAAGCAGAAAAAGAAAGCAGTTTGGCAAATGCGTGCACATTAAATGCTTTGTTTTATTTTATAGCGATAAGCACATTGGGAGGATGGTGCCTTTTTCCTGAGTCAAAACTGAAGCAATGTTTTATGCACGATAACTTAGTTTGTATCTAGCTTCAAATCTCAAGATACAAAACCGCTGACTTAAAAACTATCTGCGTAGAATGGGCCCTAGAAACCAAATCACAAGCTCAAGTTAATTTAGAAATTTGTATAAAAAGTATCGAACGATTGTCAATAATTTTTTGGATATTAATTTTAAACGGTGCCAGCTCAGGTGGGACGGCAAGTATCTATGTAATTGCAACCGAATAGTATTTAGAGTATTAAAGACAGTGAGAATACTAACTTGATGTCCGTGCACTCGGCGTCGTCGGGCGGGCCCAGCTTGTCGACGTAGCACAACTGCGGGTCGGAGCGCATAGCGAGGTAGTTCTCGTAGCCGTGCACGTACGTGCCTACCAGCAGCGACACGTCGCACTCCGCGTCCCACCACATGCGCGGCGGCGCGCTGTCCACTCCGCGCGGCACGCGCATGCCCAGCGCGCTACGACAAACACACCGTTATCACCAGGGATCGTAAATTCGGTTCGATATTTACCTTAAGTTGGCAAAACCCCGGAAAAAGATAGGCGAACATGGCGTCGGCTTCTTAAAAATATTATTTCAATAATTATAATACAATTTCTGCATGTAATATCGAAATACTTGTACTCAACCGTAAATCGAACTTAATTTCTGTTTCAAATATTAATGTACATTACATACTACCAATATTATATTATTATCAAATGTCATGCGCAAATGTTTCTGTAAATTTGTATGAAACAATAAAAGGCTTTTTTATTTTTATATTTTTTAATTTATTATACGGTGAAGTATTTACATCAAGTCGAGCAAAAAGCAGACACCACCCCTTGCGCTACTATACTATATGTATTATTGTTTTTGGGAATTAAATACTGAATTAAAAAAAACTGTATAAATAATATTTCAACCGACATTACGTTAAAGTTACTGCTTTTTTGAAAGGACCCCGCAGCAAACATAGGGATAAAGTAGTTTCAGTCAAATCTTACGAAATTTTAGTATGATCAAGTCTCCTGATTATTTTTTTATAGGGGCGCAACTCTCCCAGAAGTATACTTTCAGAAATAATCAATTTAGTAGTTTTATACAAAATATATGAAACATGCCTATTTCTTGCAAATCCTCCTCTTTGCTTTGTTATGCACGTCGTTCGTAACATAGATAAATGATCATATGCGATTTCAACGTGACAAACGTTATTATTTAAACGTTATAATTATGATGACGCATTATTATTGTAAGTAGAACCATGCCCACTGGCTTCCTGCTATAATTCATACGATAGGCTCACAATTGGGACGGTTCAAGAATAAAGGGACTCAAAACAGATATACATAACCGACAGTTAAAAGATAAGATAAAAAAGATAAAAGATGTTTATTCAGTAAGTAGGCCGCACGGGCACTTTTACACGTCAAAAATCTACCAGCGCTTCGCAAGAGACCACTGCTGAGAAGAAACGCCGCAAGAAACTCAACAGTCAGTCGTTTTTTAAATATTGCTTATGATAAATGATATTATACAACGAAAAGAAAAAACTTAATCTAGCATTATATAAAACAATGAATGTAACAAACAATATGAATATGAATATATATCATGCGTAGTTGAGCAGGAAAATGTGTCTAAACTCAAAATTCTAAAAAAAAAACTCATAAGTAGTAAATATAAAAATAAGTAAAAATTATACTTAGACGGGGCAAAACAACACATAAATAGTTTCGATACATTTTCCTACAGAAACCGTGTCCCCTAGACAATACACAATGTTTTACATATTTGTATGATTAAGTTATTATTAAGATATTTAGGTGTTTAATTTAGGCCAAGCATTTTTATCTGTTAGATAGTCTTCGACCCTATAGTAAGCTTTAGACATCAACGACTTTTTCAAATAATTTTTAAGTACTGGAAATGGTAACTTTAAAACTTCGTCAGGTAATTTATTATAGAAATGAATGCATTGACCTACAAATGATTTATATACCTTACGGACACGAAATTTTTTTATATTCGTTGGTAACTACATCGTAAGTTTACGTCATACTCATAACTTCAGCAACTGTCAGTGTAGGTATGTCATTTCAAAGTATCGACTTCAGGAAACGCGTCACATAAATAGAAAAAATATAAACTGGATTATTTCTGAAAGTATACTTCTGAGAGAGCTGTGCCCTTATAAAAAAATAATCAGGAGACTTGAATCTACTTCATACTAAAATTTCGTAAGATTTGACTGAAACCACTTTCTCTCTATGTTTGCTGCGGGGTCCTTTAGGTTGATATAATACGGTGGCATATGGGACGGTGGGTGCCATCTATTTGGCATATTTTTTAATGTCCGAAACGTATTAGGTATAACAAGTTTCGCATAATTTATTTACGCCGAATCTTAGACTTGCCGAAATTTTATTTGGCATAAATCTATATTATCCGAATGGTTGTTTACCCGAATAGTATGTTAGCATAATATCGACATAGCAGAATTTTGATGGCCCGAAATCCTGTCCGAATTTATGTCCGAAACAACAATAACACTATTTTTTGATTAGTGTAATGACTAATGGTAAATGGTTTGCATAGTTACGTTAGGTGTAAGTTAGGTCAATTTGGAAAAAATAAAATAGGTTTAGGTTAGGTTAGAGTTGTGTCCAGGCGCGAAGCGCCAAACTACGCGCAAGCGGAGCCCCGTCGACACCGCCCTTGGAAGCGGGACATAAGGCGACTCTCCTCGCTGAGGTAATTATTATCTTATGTTAATGTTAAATTATAATAATAAATTAAACAAAAACATTTACTAATCATGCTTTATTTGTTATATTACATTAACAAAAATCATCATTGCTATACAGGAAACTCAATTTATTAATTCGGCGAATTAAGTTTCTGCGAAATGAATTTATGCGTAAGTCATTTTCTGCCAAATTACTATTCGGAATTCAGAAAATATGCGTGATAGAATTCGGCGACATTAAATTATACGAAAACAGTTTCTGCACATATACAATTCGGCTTAAACAAATTACGCCTTATTGAAATATAACTGAAGAAAATATGCGTAAACAAGGGGAACCAGGGGACGGTATCTTCTTACTATAGCTCGACTTGATGCAAAGACCACTAGCCACAAAAAATTAAAAACTTTCAAAAAGAAACGTGCCTCGGCAGTGACCTTAACACTAGGAGCTATTCCATTAGACAAGTGCCAAGTAGTGCAAGTTGCATAAAAAAATACTTCACACTTGCGTACACATTACACGTACACACGCATACACGTACATTTTTAATAATGACGATGTTGATGTTCTCGGAACCCTTGGTGCGCGAGTCCGACTCGCACTTTGCCGGTTTTTTTATTCAAGTGACATCATTTTTCTTGCAACTTGGCCATGACACTTGGAATACCTCCTTAAAGGTTGGATAATATTTATTACTTGTGTACTGCTTGTCTAAATATAAATCTACACTGATGTAAAAAGATCAAAAAATCATTTAACATTTCATGAAAATTAAATAGTATCAACTCCGTTTATTACGGTTTATTCAAGTGTACAGTCACCAGCAATAATATATTATCCAATATTGGGCGCAAAAATATCTGACACGCTCTTATACCTGTAGTAATCAAGACGTGTCAGATATTTTTGCGCCTAATGTTGGATACTATATTATTGCTGGTGACTGTACAGTCAATGTTATCAGCTGCAGATTTTTTGGAATCGCCACCGTTTCTTTGGGACAGCTTTCTTTTGCCGCTCTAATGTCGATAATGATGGCGACTGATAAGAGAATTTTGGGACTGTGTTTAATATAATGGACAATGTGATATATTTTCCGGCAATATAGGAGAAAAGTTCTATACAAGCCTTGATCGGGAAGGGCGGTTGGTGGACTTTTATAATAATAAATAAAAAAAAATATGGGACAATGTTACACAAATTGACCTAGTCCCAAACTACGGTCTAAGCTTGTACAGTCACCAGCAATAATATATGATCCAACATTGGACTTAAAGATATCTGACACGTCCTTATTACTGGAAGCAAAAGAGCGTGTCAGATATTTTGGAGTCCAATGTTGGACATTATTATTGCTGGTGACTGTACTATGGGTACCTGATAACGATAAATTTACATACTTAATGCACTAAACGTTTTGCGGTTGCCGCGCTCTATTTAATTATGTGTACTAATAGCAGATACTACACACTTTTAATTTATTATTGAGAACCGTCTATCTATTACACAACTCTTTAAAGTTAGGACGGACAGACGGACTATGTAGGCTACAATACTTGACCAATGTCACTCAGAAATATTGTAAAATAGTAATTGAAAATCGTTATTTTTCGGCAAATACTGGAGTATTTATATACCCTACTTTATTTGCAGTATTCGTATCTGTGCAGAGGATAAGGACACTTGTATATATTTATCGTACGTGCCCGATGTGTTAAATTTTCTTGTAAATAAGTAAGATATAGCCTATAAAATTAAATTTTAATTATTTTATGTAAAAAATCGCTGTTCTTATTTTTGCTTGAAGTAAATTCGAAAAAATCCAAAATATTTTTTATTTTTTATTTCCATGAATGAATTTGTTCGAATCTCGCAAAATATATTAGGTTCTACCAATTCTTTACGCACAATAACTTAAGTTATCCTGTTAACTATTTTGCCTTAAATTTTATTCACAAAAAAGCGTTATTTTTTTTCTCTGTTCCGGTCATGGAAAGTGTTTAATTTTTCTTTATTATTTGGAGAGCTAAGTTTAAATACAAGAAAAAAACCGCTGTTTAGATTTTTTGCAAGGTTCAAATTTAAAAGCCCCACAGTAAAGTGTCCGCCGCGACGCCATGGTGCGTCGTAGAGAGTAAAGAGGGGCTCCTTTTTAACATTTACGGCTACAAAATAAACAATTCAATTTTACCTTGCATGAATCCCATTCTCGATTTGGCCAGCATAGTCACCGATGACTTCGTGTTTAATATAATACATCATACGAACTCTCAGCAACACTCTGTAATAAGATCGTGCAAAAATATTAAATGTACCTACCAGCCTACGGAATAATATAATAATACATTGACTATTACATATAACGTCGTTGATAATTAGCGTTACTTACTTATTGGCATGTCGAAACAAATGCTTCTTGTAACTTGATTCTAAATATGCTTCACAGTCATATTTTTCTATAGAACTCCAATGGTTTGAATCTTCCCACCTTGGAATATCATTAGGCTTAGGTAAATCTTTGGGCCGGTTCTTCTTTTTAGCATTTCTACCTCGTGGTACAGGATTGTGGAGTCCACTATGGTTTCGAGAAATTGTTACTTCACCATTTTCACAAGGTTCAATTAAATCCCAAATAAAATTTCTTATTTTTTCGTCACCTTTATAATGACGCAAACAATACAATACCTAAAAACATTAAATAAATAAGAATAGCGAGCACAGTTCATGAACTATAGTAGTAAATTAATTTGAATATCGTGTCAGAAGTGCACATTGAACTCAGCGAAAGTCTAAAACTTCCTCGGTATTAGCATGGCTAGTCATCATTTTCTTTCCCAAGATCCGAATCTTTTGTTTTATGCCAAAATCGCATATTGTAGAATCGCACGCACTTGTTTAAGGCACTGGGTGAAAGTCAGAAAAACGATTAAATGTGTTGCCGGCAGTAAATGCGGCAGTAAGTCACAGAAACCAATAAGACCCATAACAAAATTATACTTACAATAATTCGGGCACAATCCTCTATTACAGGAAGAGTCCAACCTTTTCTGAATTGATTTTTGTCGATAATTTCATCCCATCGCGCCCATCTATTGACAAAATGGCTTTGTGTTTTAAAGAACTATAAAATGCTTACCGGCTATCAAAAAGTTCAAAAAAAAAAGCAACTCACCCAAACGTAAGTAATCCTCTCTCTATCTTGAAACATTCGGATCTGGTCCAAGATCCATAATTAACCTCCTCGTCCACAGGAACGCCTTCGTGTCGAGGTATATAGTCATCACTGGCATATCTTCTTCCTTTTCTACCTAGTTTTTCTTTTTTCCTCTTACTTCTTAAACTTATGCCTAAAAAAAATACAATCTTCAATGATATTGATAAGGGGGGTTTTGAAAAAGTGTACATAGTTAAGGATTAAAATTAAGAAACTTAGTCATGTGAGTAACGAAAATTAACTATTATACTGCTATAAGACAAATTATGGTATGTCAGTCCTGTAGCTATTGCGACCATGTTACTAACAGGTGAGGATTGAGTCTGCTGCGTTCGAGGGCCTTACATAAATGTATGACTAATTTTCGTTAAGTAACATCACTGAAGTTACCGTTTCTTAATTTTAGTCTTTAACTAGGTAAACTTTTTATCGAAAACCTCCCATAAAAAACTCGAGCAACAAATTCCCAGAGTAAATTATCAGAACGGTAGCTATGTAGTGACTTCACTTAAAGCATGTTATTTTAAGATTCAAGGCGGAATAGGTTTCGGGGCCATTGCTTATTCCATCCTAAATCATAAACCAGCTGCCGCTTAAAATATAGCCATTAAAGTTTATAAGAAACTTACCTTCTTCATCTTCCTCGGAATCCGGCGTAACTTCCATGTCAGACATCTCCATTGGACCATCGTCATGTCCGTATCTTTTAATAACCGTACGTTTTCTAGGCTCAGTTACTATCAAATCTTCATCCTCCTTTTTTTCCGTCGTGTCTATTTCTGCCTTTTTAGCCCATTTATTCCAAAAATCAGGATCTCTGATATCGATATCTGATCGCTGGTCTGTGGCAGCAAAGCTGGCTTTAGAAAACGTTGATCCTTTTTCAGATTCCATTTGAATGATTTGTGTTCTACGAGCCAATATCATCTCTATGTCTTCTTCACAGAACTTATCGCCTGCATTATCTTCATCCATCACTGCACCATAAGCGCCTTTTTTTAAGAGATCCTCTATTTCTTTTTTAGACAGCTGCTTAACCCCAGCTTCCTTTCCTTGAGTGTTCATACTTTGTAATATGGCTTTATCCAGTCCAAGTTTCATTGAAGCTTTATCAAACATTTCTCTCTCATACGTATTTCGACAAATCAATCTATATATCTTTACCATTTTTTGCTGTCCAATACGATGACAACGAGCTTGTGCTTGCAGATCATTCTGTGGGTTCCAGTCACTGTCATAAATAATCACGGTATCAGCTGCCGTCAGGTTAATACCAAGCCCTCCCGCTTTGGTACAAAGCAAAAACACAAATCTATCTGAATCAGGTTTGGAGAATCTATCAATGGCTTCTTGTCTCAAATTGCCTCTAATTCGTCCGTCGATTCTTTCATAAGGATATCGTCTAAAGACAAGGTAATCTTCCAAAATATTTAGACATCTCACCATCTGGCTAAAAATTAATACACGATGGCCCCCTGCCTTCAATTTAGGTAGCAATTTGTCAACTAAAACCATTTTCCCTGACGACTGGATGAGTGCTTTATAATAGGCTTCGTCATCTTCACCATATGTTTGTTTGTAATCAAATTGAATTTGGTCTTCAGCGCCATTTAACAAATAAGGATGAATGCAGCATTTTCTAAGTTCCATCATAGTATTCATTAGATTCGGAATATTAGCAGCGGAAGTGGTACCTTTTTGTAAGAAACTAAAATTCCTTTCCAAAATAGCCCGGTAGTATTTCTTTTGTATGTTCGTTAATTCAACTTCAATTATAGTCTCTTCTTTAGGGGCAAGTGTCTTTTCAACGTCTTCTTTTAATCTTCTAAGCATCATGGGTTTCAGGAGAGCTTGTAGTTTAACTACTTCCGATTCAGTTTTTAGCTGTCCAAATTCATTTAAGAATGCGTCATTACTAGCAAATTGCGAGGGTTCCAAGAAATTCAGAAGAGAAAATAATTCATTCACATTATTCTGTAAAGGAGTACCTGACAAAAGAACCCTGTGTTCCAAATGAAGTTGCCTTAATCCCTCCAATAATTTGCAATTTCTATTTTTTAGTCTATGAGCTTCATCAATAACGCAAATTCTCCAGTTAAAGGACTTAAGCTCTTGAAAATCTGTAACTATTATTTCGAAAGTGGTGATTAACACATTAAATTTTGTTATTTCCGTTATAGGTTCACCTTTTTCATTTTTGTAATAATATTCATATTCTTGCAACATACTCTTGCTCTGTTGAGATCCATGATAAACGATGACGTTCATATCAGTCCAGCCTTCAAATTCTCTTTGCCAATTTGGAATAGTAGATAAAGGAGCGATAATGAGAAATGGACCCCTTATGCCATATTCCCAAACAGAGTTTACGAATGTTAAACTCTGAATTGTTTTACCAAGCCCCATTTCATCTGCCAAAATACAGTTACGGTTGTTATGCCATGAAAATAGAAGCCAATTTAGACCTTCAAGTTGATAAGGTCTTAAAGTATTTCCCCCTTTGTAAAGAGGAGATTCTTTCAGTTGTACCCAATTATCAGCAGATGGCCTTTTTTTAAATTTCCATTTATCTTTTGGTGGAATTTCACTAAAAATTTTATATTGTTTAATTTTATCAACATCAACATCTTCCTCTAATTCCCAAGTGCTATCTTCATATTGCAAACTTTTCCATTTTACTAAGTAATGTTTCACTACTGCATTATTTCCAGGATCCTGAGTGTCAGTCATATCTAAAATCCTTTCAACTTCAACATAATCCGGATTAAATGGTTCGTCATCCAGAAGCTCAAATATGTTCGTCTGTTGAGCTTGTTTTTGCTTAAACCGCTTTATTTTTGAAAATATTCGCTTGTCACCTTTATATAATTCTTCCTCTGTTTTCCATTCACAATGTAAGTAAGAAAAATTTCTGTACTTGACAAAATATTCCTCTACATCAACCATTACAGGCTTTGCAGTGTTCGCTTCAATGACTTCTTTATTAGCCTCTGCCTTATCATTTTCTTCTTTTGGGTGTTGATTATTTTCAGGTTCTTTTGGTTGTGTTACTTCAACTATAGAATCCTTTTTAGAATCAACGACATTAGAATCTTCATTACTGCTTAATATTATTTCGCAATCGTTTGTCGACTTGTTAGTTTCTGATAATTCATTTACAGTCTGATCTAATTCCTCTTTGGGCTCCACTTTAAGGATAGGCTGTGGATCAATTCTCAGTTCCCTTTTTCCCATGCGACAAGCAAGCACATTTTGAACTATCATAGCATCTTCTTCCAGTGTATTCACATACACATAGTTCGCCTTGAGCATGCCTTCTGCCCGGCTACCATCTTTTGTATCGGTATGCAATTCTTCAGTTTTAAAGTCCTTTTCTTGCTTAATATTTGGCATAATTAAACATTCGTCATCCGACAGGCGCAACATAACGTCATCAGTGTATTTTTTACGCTGTGTATTTCTTGCCGATCTTCTTTTCAAGCTGTCATCACCTTCAGGAGGCGGGGATGGAGGGGGTGTCGACATTAAATCATCAGGCTCGCCATCAGAATCAGGTATTAATCCACCTCTTTTCTTTCTCCTTCCCCCGGGTGTTCTCTTCAACGACATTTTTTTACAGCCACCACTACCAGAGGAACGTTTCTTCGATGATCTCTTTTTTGTATTAAAGGAATCCAGATCATCGTCTTTGTCAACTAGATCCCGTTTGGCCTCTGCTTCTTCTAACAAGTCTTTTATAGCTATTTTGGAAACCGGTATATCGTCAAAGTCTGTGACAGTGTTATCATCAACAGCCGATAAATCTGGTCCTGATTGTGAAGCTTTAAGAGATTCGACGCTCATAAAACTTTGGTTCATTGACGCTTCCATTGACTTACTATCGTTAGGGTCTTTGTCCAACAATTCATAATTTGTAGTGGTATCTGCCTGAATTTCCGAGGCATCTTTTTTAACATTTCTTCGTCTTTTTGGAGCATTAGGATCTTTAGGTTGCCTTTTCTTGCGTTCTTTAACTGGTTTCTCACCAGTTTCTAACTTCGGTTCTTTAGGAGTTCGCGGTTTCCTTTCCTTATTTTTACGAGGTCCTCTTAGTTTTTTCACCTTTGTATTGTTAAGATCGTCCATCGAAATAGCACTGCTGTCTAAATTCGTGATATCTTCATTAATATCCATATCCAATTCAGAGTTATTTTTTAGTCCAGTTCCGGCTGTTACAAAATCTTCAGAAACTGGTAATTGATCAAGAGGTTGAATGACCATTTTCTCTTTTTTTGCTCTAGGTTTCCTAGGTTTGGCAGGTCCTTTACCTCTTCCTCGACCTGTTGTACTAGTTACCTGTGGGCTTTCTACCATTTTAGATCCATAAAGAGGATTTTGGATAGCGCAGTTGGGTCCTCCACTACATTTATCAGTTGTCTCATGTTGTTGCAAAAAGGCCAACCTTTCTTGAAGACATCTTACTTTTTCTTGATTTTCAGCTGAAGGAGGTAAACAATATATCTCTTGTATTTGTTGCTGCAGAGCAGCTCTTTCTTGATGATGAGAAGATGCGTACATTCCAGGTATACTGTGATGAGGTATAGGATTTCCTCCCAACATCATAATATTAGAACTAACATTATGAGGCATGTTCGCCATCATATTAGGTGGGTTAGGTGGCTGCATATTTGCTCCGAGATTTGGACCTATATTCGGATGCATATTTTGAACTCCAATTTGTAATCCTACTTGTACATTAGGAATGTTTGTAGGTACATTTGGTGGTACATTAGGCATATTACTCGTAGTACTTTGCATATTCGATGGTAAATTTCCAGGAATATTGGGATGGACCGGCGGCATGCAAGGCAAATTATTAGGTGGTGTATTGTGAGGTTGCACACTGGGTGATACACCAGGCGACATTGTGTTAGACGCCATGTTAACGTGTTGCATTGGGTGGTTAGTTGCAACGTTAATTTGCCCACTGGACGCTGACTGCGCCCCTGGTAGTATAGCGGGCCTATTTTGGTAATTTGTTGGCAAACCATGAGAAGTATTACTTTGCAAACTCGTAGGTAAATTAGGCGGAATACCGGGTGGCATCATATTTGGTAAATTTCCTGAAGTATTTTGCAAACTGCTTGGCGGGAAACCTTGGGGCCTGCTTATATTATGCGGAGGTAAATTATCATACTGATTAGTTGAAGAGGTATTTAAATTAGGAGGATGATTAATTGTGTTTGATGAACTAGTCGGTTGCAAAGATATTTGAGGATGTTCCTGTGTATTAGCCATATTTGTGACGGAAGAGGGTAATGACGAATTTTGACCCATTAATTGTTCATTACTTTTCCTGATGTTTGTTTCCACTGGCTTTGGACTAGCCTCCACTTTCGGATCCTCAAAGGCAGTGTGAGTGGAATCTTGTTTTTCATCTTGTTTTGAAACTGTAACAGAATCAGTGCTGTTATCGGTAGATTGAATTCCAACCTTTTCACGTGGCTCTGATGTTTCAGTTACACAAGGCGGATTAATAACATTGGGAGGCCCGCTGTTCGAAGTAATAACAGGAGTTACTTCTTTAGGTATATTAGTTGGCGGCATAAATAAATGTGAAACATTTTCACCTTCAGTTCCACTTTGAGTGAGGGTAGTTTTTTTCTCCAAATCTTTATTTTCCATGTTTCCTATCGTTTTAGGTACATGTTTAGCCAAATCCGTTACTACAGGTGGTAGTGGAAGCGGATCTCCAGATTTTAGCCCTTGATCTCCGCTTTCGGTGGGAACTATATTATTCATGGGCTGTAAAATTTTGTTTTGGTTCCATTGCGATGGTGAGGATACGACATGTGGTACAGCTGGTGAAGCTGGGTTCCGTTGGTAAGAGTACTCAGAACCAGCCGGTAAAACCATTTGCTCTAAAGCTTGAAGAGTATTTTGAGACGTAAAAGATGCAGACGTTGGTGGTGGCCCTGAAGAACTTGGAGAATGCACTAAATTTCTGGAGCCATGAGGGGAGGCACTCGGGCCCTTTACTGGGGACATAACAGGCCGTGGTGAAAGTTGAGGTTGCTGTTGTTGTCGAGGAGACATTTGTGCTCTTGGCGACATTTGAGGGGACAATTGAGGAAAAGGAGGGCGGTATTGAGCACCACTAGATTCCATACCTGGAGGTGGTTTTGGTGGATTGTACTGATTACTGACATTAATATCCAGAGGATGCTGTGCTTGATGAGATTGATAATTCATAGAGATGGAATGATGTGGAGATGTGTATGGCATCTGTGATGGCACAGGGTGCGTAGATGCAACTGAGGATGGAGGTCCTGGAGGTTGCCGCGTCACATGATGCAAAGGAGGTGCTCCCCCATGGTGCAGATGAACGTTTGGGTGTCCTTGTATTCCTGGAGTAATGCCACTTGAATGGCTGCCCATGTTCTGATGGGGCTGATGCTGTGGCACTGACCCGTGATTTTGTTGACCAAGAGGTAAACCATATTGATGAGAATTGACCTCCATTTGTTGGTGATAAGAAGGATGCTGACTTATTCTAGATGCGGCTGGAGGATGCATCTGTGTGTAGTTTGGATAATTCTGTAATAAGAAATATCGATTTTTATATTACCGTATATAGCTAGACTTGAAGAAAATAAGATTTATTAACTGCACTTTAGTCTTACTCATCAATAAAATGGTGAATCGCATATCTAGGAATAAGCATATTTATTGCAACTGAAATCGTATAAGGCATTAAAGATCATGTGCCTCCTCAACTAACTTTGACTGTCGAATTTAAACAGAAACAATAGAAAAAAGGGAAGAGTGCATACTTAAATCAAGTAAAAAAATAAAACTTACAGAATTCAAATGGAAAGAAGGTTTCACCTGCTGTTGTCCATAAACTTGTTGTGATGTAGATTGGGAAAAATGGGGTTGTCTTGGCAAATATGCTCCATTTTGAGCTTGTATTCCTCCTATTCCAGCAGCCTAAAAATTATTTATCACACACTCAGGCTAGTGGTCTAGATGTAATTAGTAATATTATAAGTACATAAAAATTAATTAATTTTAATGCAAAGGGCTTTGGGTAACCTTGTATGAACACAATAAATTGATATATTTTTTCAGAGGTCAAGGTAGTTTTTTTTTAAATTATCAAACATTAATTATATATTTAATGCGTTTAATAATATCAGAGTCGAGATAATAAAGATTAAGTTTTAAATATTTTTTCCATAAAATACGGGCTTTAATCTATGAATACGATAACATGTTAAAAGTAATATGGTTTTACCGAGTAGAATAGAGCCCCAGATATACTTTACTTTAATATGTCGGCTCAGATTTAGTTAAAAGTGTTATGTTAAAACAAAATATATTTTATTTTAATAGATCTATTATAAATAATGCATACAACTTTTACGAAGGTAACTTATAAAAAAAATATGACTACGAATAGCCGCTTATCAAAAAAACATACGACTTATGAATTACGAATGACAACGGTTTTACCCAAACCATCTTGCGTTGAAATTTTAACTTAAGTTGCTAATATAATATAAACATAGTACATACCTACTTAAAAGCATTGACGCCTAACTTTATAACTTTTTTGTAATTTATGCAAATATTGTTTAAAGAAGTACATATGCATCGGTACATAATTATGATACTTCTTAGTAGTGGCCACCAGGATACAAATAGTTCAAATTACCTGTTGAGGAGGGTACTGGTGCATTTTTTGCTGATGTTCATATGAATGTCTGTAGGCAGGCGTAATAGGCGCGTATCTGTTGGGACCTGGTGCGCTCGACCAAACTCCCATGTCGCCAATCCCTACAAAAATGCAAACAAATAAACAATTATCGAATCAACTGTCAGTTGCGAATTAAGTTATTGCATTTTTATATTATGTAAGGAAGAAAAACAATCATTGTCTGTCTTAGCTTTAAGAGTCTTTTTATTTTACGGATTCGGCACACCAAACGCGTGTTAGGAGCAGCGCAAGTTGAACGCAGGCCCGACTGTGTTGACTGTACTGCAAATTCGACACACCAAAATTACTGTGTCACGCGCTGCTCATGCACCGCGCTGTTCCTGACACGCGTTAGGTTTTTTTCATCCTTTGATGAAACCTTTATTTCATCACTTATTTCAAAGTCAACTTCCACTGATGTTCGTGTTATTTGTTAATAGAGTAAATTCCCTAAATAATAATATGAACTAGTCACATAATATGGACCATACTAATATTTCTGAAGATGTTGTTGCTATCGTAGAGAAGTTGGTCGCATTCGACGCCCTTGCACATGCAATGCATGCATACATGGTCGCTCGTGTCAATTTTCATCATTTAAAAATTGTGAGCACATTTGATGTACTTTTTCGGTTTTGTAAGATAATGACTTCTTTACGGGTGCAAGTAAAGAAGTCATTATCTTACAAAACCGAAAAACCTTGTTCTTGAATCCCTATTTTTCAGAAACACTGTTTTGTTGATAAATTATCTTGGTGTAGTGTATGACTGTAAGTATTACCGGTATTTTTTTTTAATTATTTTTTTACCGTCTAATGCCACTAGTTTGTATTATGGACCAGTAGGGCGGCTGCATCCAATTCTTTGGGAATATTGCGAAAACTGTTAAAAAGTTATATGTAGTTAACATTTAAGATTGATAACAAGTTCATAGATGATAAGAATTATAAACACATTGTGATTCACTCCTACTCAAATTATTATTTTCCATATTACGCACTCTTGGGATTATATCGAAAACCCAATGGTCCATATTATGTTACCTTTGTTGCTTGTCTTAAATTTGATATATTTTAGAAATATGACAGTTTTGTTCTTATATGATATTTCTATTATTGTTACTTACGAACTTTACGACCATATATATTCTTCACTGATTAGTCTTGATAAAACATACTTAACTTTAATATTGTGTTTTATTTAGGTGTCCCTCAGAATCCCTAACAACGTTTGTCCTAATACATCGTTTGTCCTCCTACCTCCTCCTGTCCTACTCTATTGAACTTGGACCCTGATGCAGCTAAAGAGTTTGAGCGGTTCTTTACAAATATACCTTTGGATATCACTAAATCATTACAATCATCTCCAGATAGGGCTGAAATATTGTTAAGATCAAATGTCAAGTAATGCACACATGTGTTTAATTTTTATCATGTCACTCCAAAAATTGTTATTAGTACTTTTAGGTCACTTAATATAAAAACCGGTGAAGTGTGAGTCGGGCTCGCGCACGAAGGGTTCCGTACCATTATCAATACAACATTAGCCAAAAACGGCAAAAAAAATCACGTTTATTGTATGGGAGCCCCCCTTAAATATTTATTTTATTCTGTTTTTATTAGTATTTGTTGTTATACCGCCAACAAAAATACATCATCTGTGAAAATTTCAACTGGTGACAGACAGACAGACGGACAGCGGAGTCTTAGTAATAGGGTCCCGTTTTTACCCTTTGGGTGCGGAACCCTATAAAGACTGAAGATCTCTGGGGCCTCTCTGTCACAGTACTACAGTCCATCTTAGTGTTAACTACACCTTATTTAGCTGCTTTATTTAACAAGTGTGTCGATATTGGAGGGTTTCCCGATCTGATGAAACACAGTAAGATTATACCCTTGTTTAAGTCAGGGACAAAAACAGACCCGACAAATTTTAGTTTAAAAAACAAATCCTAATCCTAATTTCCTCACATTTTAATAAGAATAAGTTGCTTCACAGTAGTCAATTTGGGTTTACCAAGGGACGGTCTACTACAGATGCCGGTTCAACCATAAGAATAAGTACTATTAGAAGGGTAACTTCATCCCCAATACGCGCGCTCGAGCGTGGGCTGTCAACAGTCCAGGACTACTTATCGCAACAAACACTAGCGGGTTGCCACACATCGGCGCTTGAAGTAAACGTGCAACAATATTTCAAATGAAGCTCTCAAAGGCGCCACTGTCTATGCAAACTGTGGTTTTACCATACGAAATTGTTAGTTCCGTATTTGACCACGTGCTTTACGATAATTGTAGGATGATACCAACGAAGTTTGAATCTTTATTTATTATTTGTAATATAAACACATTAAGTAAAGAGCGTAAAAATGAAAGAATTAAATAAATACATTATTTACCTATGCACTTTATGTTTTATCCAATATTAATCGTAATTCAGTAAGTTTAACTGCCGCACTCAGAGATGTCAATTAAATTTAATGCTTGTTTAGTGACGTGTTGTCTTATTCTATTGATATAGCAAAGAAAGTGACAGCAGCAACTTTAAACAAGCATTAAATTAAATTGACGTCTCTGAGTGCGGCAGTAAGATAGTATTTCAGTGGTTACGTTATAAAAGAAAGAGTTGCTAAATTAATTAATAAAATGCACAAATACTTTTTACATATATAAATTATTTTTATTGGCTTTGCGTTGGTTCTTACCACTTTATATCTGATTTAATTAATTGTAATAAAAGTACTTAAATTTTTGCTGCTGCTTGCTGTCACACTCATACGTCACTGAAACTATTGAAAAGTCTTACGGATTTGAAATTGTACGGACATTTTAGTTTTATTAAGTACCTAATGATGATTAATAGAGTTGAGATTTTTGGTGGCAATTTTGAACAGAGTGCAGTGGAGTCGTTATTATAGATACTTTTATGATTGAATGAATGAATGATAATGAATGACAAAAAAATAGTAAGTAACATTACTTTTTATAAACAAACAAATTGATTATCCTATACTGGAAGTGAGGTATTAGAGTAAACCAATAGGTTTTTGAACACACCTATCTATCTATGATGTTGAATAATTAGCAATTGGAATTAAAGTTTCAAAATCTTGCATGTTATCCTCATCTGATGTTAAATTATTGTTAAGATTATGAAATGCATATACTGTGGCAATCTGTTCCATATTTTCTGGAGTAAAGCGATTTCTTAACTTGTTAAAAATCCATTTATGTGTCGAGAATGATCGCTCAATATCCACCGATGTTAATGTAGCATGCTGTAGAATCTGAGTATGATTTCCAAAATCTACCATATCTCTCACTTCGTAAAAGTCTGGACTTCTATTCAGTACATATTCCAGCTTATTTCGCACAGTCTCAGTTCCGTGCGAGTTCAGTGTACTTGTTACAATGTCAATTATTAGGAGACTTTCATCTATTGAAATATTTGTACATTCTAATTGTTTTATTGAATCTGGTATAATTTCGTAGCAATCTTGTATAAATTTTAACTTATTTTTCAAATGTTCATTTCCAAATAAAGCTTGAACTTTTCTGATAGCAATTGCATCTCTACTATTTAACTGCATCACAACGTTTTTTATATCTTCAAAGTAGGTAGCGTAATAGAAACTAGCCTGTAACCAGGTGCCCCATCTAGTGATTACCGGTTCTGGTGGCAATGGTATATTTGGAGCATATTCTTTAAAAAGTCGAACGCGGTGGGGCGATTTCAAAAATATTTTTTTTACATTTGATATTAAAGTATTTACGAAACTATGTTCAGATCGAATTTGCTCCGCGACTCTATGTAGACCATGAGCTAAACAAGTAACGTGTTTAACATTGGTGTATGTCTTCTTTAAGATCTTACCAGCGGCAAGCATTTACGCAGCACTGTCTGTGCAGAATATCAAAAATTTATTTATATTTTCTGTGTAGTTCTCTTCCCATAAAAACCTTAAGCTGTCGTCAACCACAGAAGCAATTGTATTAGCATTTACTAGAGTCACAACTTTACAGGCTAACAAATACGGTCTTTGCTAATTATCTTCCAAAGACTTAACGATAACGTTTACGACACAATTGCCAACAGTGTCAACTGTTTCGTCTACAGTGAGCCATAGATTACTGTCGGAAACTGCAAGTCTTATTTTATCAATTATTGCCACGTAAATTTTTGACAGATAGTTTTTTTTCAAAACACTTTGCTCCGGCAGCTTTTTATAATTTGTACATTACCAACAAAGGTATTTTTCAAAAAACTTTCGAAATTTCGGATGATTTACCCTGTTCCAAGGAATATTACACGCAATGAGAAATATGCATTAGTCATAAACAAAGTCATGTTGGTCGCCACATTTCATTCGGTGTTGAGCACTATTGATGTGTTTCAGCACGTTATATTTTTTCATCTGCGTCAAACTTACTGCACAAGCTGAACAATATATAGTTTTGCTTTCTTCGCTAAATACAAGTTCTTCATATGGTTCTATCCATCCCAAAATTCTTCTAACTTGACGAAAATTCATTTTATTTATTATTTAAGGTCACGTCGACAACGTTTCGTAAATTATGTGTTGCTTCCGAAAATTAATGAGACTACGATTTGTGTGAAATGTCAAGATTGACAATATAAAAATGTCATAGTGATTGACTTTATTTGAAGATAATTTTTAGTCATCCAAAAAGGTATAATATTTGATGAAATGATCAGGCGATTGGTAGCTTGAGTAAGTGGAAAATTTAATTCGAGTCGTAAAATAATTTAATGGAAATCGTTTACGTATAATTTCACATAAGTTAAGATTTGTACCATTCAGTCATTCATTCAATTATAAAAAGTAAATAATGACGACTCCACTGCATTTCTTGTCCAAAAATGCCACGAGAATCCTAACCCTAATGATTAAGTAAGTCAGCAATGGGAGGGTTAATCGTATAGTTTTACAGGCAAATAAACTAATTCTACGCAAACGAGGTTGCGGGTTTAGTTAGTATTATATATTTATGGCAACCCTAATTTTTCGATAGGCGAGAGAGCGGTAAGGCGGGGCGTGGGGCGCTGTAGGTAACTATTTGACGTCTTTGCTGTCAAATCCATACAACGACGCCGAAGATGCCCTTCTAATAGTACTTATTCTTATGGTTCAACCTTAATTAAATATGTATTTCATGCCTGGGAAGTATCTGGGAAGATGTAATTGGAGTTTTTTGTGATTTATCCAAGGAGTTTGACTGAGTCGATCACGCGACGTCAGTGCGAAAACTAGTTTATTCTGGTATCAAAAACGGTGCCCTTGATCTTATAACATCTTACCTTGCTCACCGAACTCAGCAGTAGTAGGAAATAAACAGAACACAATCCCCTGCATTGTATCAGCTGTTGCTATGGGAGTACCCCAAGGCTCAATTCGGGGCCTATTCTTGTTTTTGATTTATATTAACGATCTCCCTTACGTTATGCGCGACAAACATGAAATAGTTCTGTTTGCCGATAACACTTTACTTTTATTTAAAGTAGATAGAAAACAGGCAAATTTCAATGACATTAATGATACGTTGTCTACAAATGTTGATTGGTTTACAGCCAAAACCTTACTTTTAAATGCCAAGAAAACCAAGTGCATGAAATTTTCTCTGTCAAATGTGAAAGCTGCAAAATGTGAGCAAATGTGAACAGGGCTAGTATAAGACTAAAGGACGAGATAATGGCATTCGAAGATAAAATGGTTTTTTTGGGATTACTTTGGACTCGAAACTGCAATGGAATGCGCATATATCCACCCTTGCGGGTAAACTTAGTTCTGCAGCGTATACAGTAAAGCGAATCCGACAACTTACAGATGTCGAGACGGCGAGACTGATGTATTAAAGTTATTTCCATAGTGTTATGAGTTATTGGATTTTGTAATGGGGAAAAGCGGCTGACATTCAGGCCGTCTTTGTACTACAAAAGCGGGCTATACATTTTATTTATCAACTGGGTCCTCGGGTCGCACTCAGAGATAAATTAAAAAAAATATATATTCTTACTAAATAATCCCTTGCTTAGGAATGCTTGCATTATTAAGGCAATTCTATAGGACTTGACTTTATGTATTGAAAAAAAAATATGGTTGTACTTTGTGTAAGTACCCGAGCTCTTTAAACAGGCACATTAACATGTTTGGGTAACCGCGTTTCCCGAGAGGAGACCGCTGTTGAAAAAAAGCGCCGCAAGAAATTCATCAGTCATTTAATTATTGCGCTGGCAGACAGACATATTTGGCTTCAGGGAGTTGCTCTTTATTCTGTCAACACAAAATAATATATTTACTCGTAGATCGTTACCAAAGTCGGGACCTCCTTGTCTAAAGAGAAGATCAGATTACAGCTTTTTATTTATACTGGAGTTAATCTAACCACCATTGAAAGAAGTCAGGTCAGAGACAGGGCCAAATTGATTCAGTAGGTACTATTGCCATCTTATAAATAAAACGCTATATTCTGATGTGTAGTTACCTAATGGCTGAATACCTCTGTTATATATGTTAACAGAAAATTTAAGATGTATGTCCAAGTGTTAGACATTGGTTCAGTTGTGCATTTAACTGTAGTTCGTGCATTGTGGTTTGTTTAAGATACCTAGTAATAGTTGAATTTTACGAATGTCAACGTCCCTATTGGAAATTTGAAATGAAGATAGATAAGAATGAATAGTTTCTCACCAGGATGTTCAGGTATGCCATACATAGGATCGGGTCCGGGATGGTATCCTGGGTAGGAATGCGGATGTACATGATGCGTCGGGTGGAGCGGCGCGTGGGGTGGCTGCGGCATGCGCGGGCGCGGAGGATATCCGCCATAGTCATGGTAGTCTGGAGCAGGTGGTGCTGCACCAGAGTTGGGCACTGGTTGTGCACTGCTGCTTAAGCCCCCGGCAGTTCCTCCACCGAATGAAGCCAGTTTCTGTATAGAATTATCTTGGCCTACACTCCCTTGATTATATGGCTGCCTGTAACTAAGTAACAACGGTCATACAAAAGTTGAAAAAAACTGCTTATGCTCAAGAATTTTAACCATGCCAAAGTATAAATTCTACTTGATAATATATTAACCTGTTATCAGTAGAATCTTTATTATCTCCAGTTACACCGGATGTCGAGCTACCAGCAAAGCTGTCTGTTCCACCAAGATCAGTAAGTCCTTCCAACATACCGCCTCCATCATCACCAAATAAGTTGTATGAGTCCATCACTCTCTTAAGAGTGAATTAGTATAATTTGACGTATTGAAGAGCTTTCATTATCTGATGTGCCCATTTTAATCTGAAATAAATGGAACGGCTATAAATACACTTATTTTATTTGTCTGTATAAAGTCAACATACAAAGTGGTATACTAGCAAAACAGAGCATCCATTTATAGTGGGAGCGGTTAGCGAGGGCAAACAGCATTTTGTATTATAAAATAGTACTTCTTTGTACACTTGTTACAACCATTGTTACAACTTAAATCGGTCTCAAAGGCCTAGACAACAAGTGTATGAAGTAACACAAATCCAATCCGAAATACCAAATAATAGCTAAATTTGTCGCTAACCATTCCCGCTATTATAGACAAGACCCAAAATTGGAAAACACGTCTCTAAACAATGCAAGCGGCAAATCATGTAACATTTGCAGTGACAGGGGTTTTGACCCTGCAGAATACGGATCTGCATGTCAACTGTAACTACGGTATTCCGGAAAAGGTGCAGACCATACAAAAATTTTCGCCGTACATTTAATAAATCGTTGTTCCGGCACCCTAAAAAGGTCCGATTGTTATGGTTTTTTGATATGTTGTAAAGGACAATATAGTCATGGTAATCCAAATTTTACGTCCCTCGAGCTCTGTATCTTTTTCTACCATCTTGGAAAAACTGACACTTTTTTGTTTTTTGCCTATACTGTCGTTAAAGTTCATTCTGGTGCTAAATATGGTTCTGCAATATTGTAGAATACAAAATGGGTTACGCTAGTAAGGACTAGATTGCATAACGACTATTTAAGCAAAACGTCACAATATCATAGTGCCTTAGTAAGCACAATGCCTTTTTTGCAGAATGCCCTAGTGAGTAGAATGTCTTAGTTGCACGATTGACAACTACGGCATAACGCCGAAGTTGCAAAATGACTAATAGAGTTAACGACCAAATTATAGAAAAGTCTTGGTTGTAAAATGAAGCATAAGGCAAAGTGTCTGGATAGCATATGGTCTTAGTAGCAAAACGTCATGATTGCATATGAATTTTAAGTATAGCTCAATTGACAGTAAACATGTTTTTCTAAACAGTAGATACCTACATTATCTTTGATTTTAAGTGGCCAGTAGTTACTCACCCTTGTTTTTTTTTTATTAAAAATATGAAGAGTTCCTTCACAAACTACTGGGGCCCGTTCATGAAACGCTTGTAACTTGTATTAAAAGCGGAAAACTCTTTCCAACAATATGTATTAAAAAGAGACTTACACTTATATTACAAGTTACAAGCTTTTGATAAACAGGCCCCAAGTTTCAATTTCCTTGTCATTCAACCATCTAGTCGTTATGCCACTAAGACGTTATTAATTTTTAGACGATATGCCTACCAAGTCGTTTTACTATCAGTACGTTCTACATACGTTGGCGTTTTGCAACTGGGACATTTTGATATTTGGGCGTTGTACAAACAAAACGTTATAAAACTAAGTCCAATCTTAAACCCAGGCATTCTACTATTAAGACGTTTGCACAATTAGGCATTTACTGCCGCACTCAGAGACGTCGATTAAATTTAATGCTTGTTTAGTGACGCGTTGTCTTATTTCTATTGCTGTGGCAAAGAAAGTGACAGCAGCAATAGAATCAAGCATTACATTAAATTGACGTTTCTGAGTGCGGCAGTTAGCTACCAAGATCTTATGAAACTTAGGGCCTGTTTCACAATCGTCAAGTAAAGCATATCTGACACATCAATTCAGCCCTTTCCTTTTCTTGCACTTGAACAAAGACAAGGAGAGAGCTAGGTTTAACTGGCACATAAATTTACTTGTCGATTGTGAAACAGGCCCTAAGACGTTTTGCTTTTCTAGTTATTATGCAATGCCTTACGAGCCTAACCATACAAAATTTGCTAAACCTTTTGGGTTCAAAGCAGTTTCCACGATCCCCAGGGACGCAGATATGGAATCGCTTATGGGGAGATAGCGTTAAAATTTGCTACATTTTTCTTTGTTTTTTTTATATACATACATAGTATTTATATAGTATTTGCCGTGTGGTGCCGGGTTTAGAATGTTGCCACTCCATGTCTTCCCGTGGATGTCGTAAGAGACGACTAAGGGACTAAAGGCCTTGTAGTGCTGTTAGGCGATGGGTTTGCAACCTGTCACTAATACACTGGATAACATCTTAGCCTGGTTGTGCAAAATGTGGTCACAGAATTATCAACAAGTTTTTGGAGTTGTTGGTGAGTCTGTGGCTCTGCCTACCCCACTCTGGGAATGAAGGCGTGAGTTTATGTTGTTGTTGTTTTAACTAGTATTTGTTTTTTGGGAGGCGATGAAAATCTATAAAAAGAACACCATTTCAAAACTTGAAGCAAATCGATTGAATACATCCCGAAAAATATTATATTAAAAAAAAAACATGAAAAAATCATAAGTCGAGAACTGTCACAATTAAAATATTGATTTGATACTCAGCATAAATATTTTTCATAATAAGAGGTACAAGTACCCCAACGAAAATGTTAAGCTCTTTAGTGCGTTGTCATAGTAAACTTCAAACAGAATATCAAATGACACACATGACAATGATAATGACATTCACAATGACAAGGTTCTAAGTATGCTCAACATTTTTATTGGGCGACTACTCACAAAAAAAAACTCGAGCCCATTTGATGTAAGGGCCAACTTTACAATGGAAACCCGAAAATGGCCTTTCGTAAATCATTCTTCCCTCCATATCTCATTAAACATTGATCCCAGAGCAAAAATGTAAAATATCTTTTTTGTTGAGAATTTTATGCCAATTAATCACGTAATGGAACATTTTTGCTATGGGCCATCGTTTACGAGTTATTTACGAAAAACTAAAAAAGGGACCTTTATACCGAGTTAGCTCCATCCCCACCCATCGGTACTTTTAGTATGTGGTTTAAAACACCATTCCCTACAACTATGCCAATATTCGCTTATACACGAGTTTTTTCCCCTGACTTTGCTTTGTTGCTTAGGCTACTAGCCATTCTTGAGCGTTCCGTATTACCATTAGGCACCAGTGATCGTAGAAACTTAATAAAGTACAGACAAAAAACTGAAAAAAAAAAACCAAGATGGCGGAGAAAGATATAGCGCTGGAGAGGGACAAAAAATTTGGGTTATCATGACTATATGTTCTTTACAACATATCAAAAACCGTAACAATCGAACTTCTTTTTAACCGACTTCAAAAAAGGAGGAGGTTATACGTTTCACTGTATGCATTTCTTTTTTCATGTACCGGAACAACGATTTACCTACTAAATGTGTGACGATTTTTTTTCTATGGACGGCACCTTTTCCCGTATACCGTACTTACGGTTCAATTTTCGCATTGGTGACAGGCAGATCCTTAATCAGCAGGGTCAAAACACTCTGAAAACGTCACCCAGACTGTTAAATGATTTGCCTCTTGCATTCCATTTCTTCAAAAATGATCCTAATCTATTAAAATTTCTTGCACAATAACTAAAAAGGAAACACAGCGGACTGAAAGCCTTGGGGCATTCTTTACCAGTCAATTGACGGGTCAAACAGAAACAGATCTGGATTGGTGATAATCATAACCCGCTAAACATAATTAATTACAGTTTTTGCATATACATAGTACAATACAGTTACAATACTTTGTTAGCACTGAATTTCACGTAAACTTACCTATCTATTACCTAGGCAAGCTGCTTGCTCGTACACCCTTTGAGATAGAGATACCCGTCCAAATAACATATAACTTTTAGCAGACAAAGCTTATTTCTTTTAGTGCCTACCTTATTAAGGCGGTTTATCATGCATGAGAAATCATTAGTGGTGAAAGGTTATGTATGTTTTCATCTTTACGAGCACTGTGGCTTTTGCTAACTTTTTTTATTCAGATCACAGGTGTCTATGAAACCTACTAAAACACACAAACACAAACAACAATTTAGTCCATTGTTTGAGTTCTGGTCACAAATAAAATCGGCCTTGAAAAAACGTATACCTCTTTTACTCGTATAATTTTTCGTGTCCCGTCTAGGTAATACTCTGTCTACGGAATTTTATTACCGTAGGTATAGTATATTTAATCTACTTGAGAAAAGCGAAGGTGCCCGTTTTCTTTACACTCCCTGTATAGATAATCTATATATATAAAAGGCTAAACTGACTGACTTATATATCAACGCACAGCCAAAACTACTGTACCTAGAAACTTGAAATTTTGGTACAGGGATTCCTTTCATGATGTAAGTGAGCACTAAGAAAGGATTTTCCGAAAATCGACAGAAGAATTCTATGATCTACACAATGTTTTTGACATAGCCATTTGTAATTACATTTTGGAGTAATCAAAAATAGCCACGTTTATTGACTTCTTCTTCTTTCAATTGTTAAGGAATTATTAAAAAAATAACCAATTTCGGCACCTTCAATTCAAGATGGCGGCTAACGCCTCCGTCCAAGGTCGAAAACTTGTTTTTTTTTAGGAACCCATTATTTGACAATATAATATACTCGAAAATGTAATTCAAGGCTAAAATCTGACAGTTTCCATCTTGTATATTTAGTTATTTTAACATTATTTCATAAAAATATGAATAAGAACTCGTGTAAACACTAATATTAGGGCAAGTTTTATTGATAAAAATACCTACACTTAAACCAAAAAGCAGTAATCGCAGCGAGTGTGCGCCCGTTGTGGTTAGGATTTTGCCCATTGTGGTTAGGATTTTGCCATTTTGGATGCATTTTGGTCTTGAATTAGATTTTCGATGTAGATTATAAAAAAAAAACTGTTCAACCTTTTGTAAAGCAATTAATTTAAGTTTTATACCTTGGAAATTCATAAACTCTTGACAGACAACCAACAAACTCATTTAAGAATTCTGTTGTTGCTTCCGAGGTACGGTGAAACGTCATATTTATATCTCCATAATACAAACGCGACGACCTAGTGGCCGTGGCCGGCCACGCTTGGACGAGGCTCGCCGCAGACAGAGGCGCATGGCACAAGATGGAGGAGGCCTATGTCCGCAAATGGACAACCCAATAGATTAAGGAATTATATTTTTATATATTGCATGCATAAATAATATTATTATTATCTATTTATTGCATTAAATGGCTATATTATTATTATTATTACAATACGAAGTTAGTCAATTCTTAATCCATATTATAAACGTCTGTCTGTTACGCTTTCACGGCTTAACCGCCGAACCTATTTCAATGAAATTTGGTATGGAGATAAAGCCCTGAGTAAGGACATATGAATTTCTTAAAAAAATATTAAGAAAACAAAAACCCTAGGTGCCGGGAAATGTTAATGGTGTAATAAATTGAACTGATGGATAAAATGGATGATACTATTGATTTGCATAGCAACTAATGTATAGCAAACCAATGATATAACAATTACAATGCATAATTCCTTGAAACATAATGGTCTATAGCAGTAGTTCCTGAAGTTGAATGGCCCGCGATCCAAAAATGTTCCAAATTTAGGCCTCGCATCTTGGTTGTTATGAATTAACAAAACATACATACCAGCCAAACATGGAGCTCCTCTTTTTTGAAGTCAGTTAAAAAGGGGCGTAAATCAAACACCTCTACTTGTCGCTGTTTGGCCCAATGTTTGACTGGTAGAGAATGCCTCAAGGTATTAAGTCCGCCATTTGCACTTACTTAGAGTATTGTGCAATAAAGTTTAAATAAATAAATAAATAACTATATGCCAGCCTTCACTATTTTTCAGGGTCCACCCAATATTTGCTTGCAAGCCATACTTTGGGAAATGCTGTACTATAAAATAAAATAAAAAGTAACAATACTAAGGTATATGTTTAAACATCTAACTTAACTTAGTAAGACATTGACTTAAAATGCCTAACAACAAGAAAATTACTGTTATAATAAAACACTGCTATGCTTTTTGACCTGATAAAATTTTACAATTTGTTTTTTTTCTAAATTTTTATTATGATTTTCGAATTTAGATAAATGAAATTATGCTAAATGAGTTTATGCAAATTAAATGGCACCCAGACATAACATAGCAAGCACCCAGGGCAATCCGTCAAATGCATTTATTCATAGTTCAAAATGCAAATTTGGGTAATACATACAGCTTAAAATAAATTTTGATTGTACTCCTTGATGATCTTCATTTCTTCAATGCTGCGCCACTCTGAATGCTGCTTGTATGTCTAAGGGGAAAAGCTATACGCTTATGAAGTTTAATAACATATAGCGATATAACTTTTTCCTAAAGGCACACAGCCACTTCTCATATGTCCAAGTTTCTCTGATTGACGAAAAGTGAGGCTAAGAGCCACAACATCCCAACTCAATTTCCATACTTAAGATTCAAAAATAATGTACAGTGAATTTATTAAGACTTAACCATTTAAAAAAAAAGTGAAGTGTACACACAATTAATATTTATAAATTAACTTGAGTTAACCCTTTGAACGCCAGATTTAAAAAGTACCAAGTATCCAATTGTTTTATTTTTGACATTTTAACTGCCTGTTTCACAATCAACAAGTAAAGCATATTTGACAGATAAATTTAGCCCTTTCTCTTTCTTACACTTAAAAATATACAAGGAGAAAGAAAACTAAGTGGCAGATAAATTTACTCATTGATTGTGAAACAGGCCCTAAACCTCATATTTAAATAAAGGTGACTAAAATATTAAAACCGAGTGTGTGTAAAATGAAAACTGACAGTTTTTCTTCTACACATGCAGATGATGCAGAGTGTAAAATGACTGTTTAAACAGTTCAGTAAAAACTGATTGTGGGTAGAATCTAAATAAACAAATAAAAATGGATAAATGAATATTGGGCACAACTCCATTTCTAAGCATTTAAAGAATTAATCAATGAGATATCAGCCATTATTTATACACAGATTTCCATTTCAGTTTGGATTACACGAAGAACTCATCTAAGTTGTCAGTCTATTCCTCCACTGCAATTTTCATCTAGATGATATATATCAAGTTGGCGGAGGAACATTATTTCAGGTTAAAACAAGGTTTCTAATACAATTTGACAAAACTTTTGTACACTTTTTTGACTACCTTCCATAACTCCAAAAAAATCAACAGCTCCAAATTAATTACCTAAATATTTATAAAAACATAGTGTAAAAGGAAAATTCACAAGTTCATAGCAATTTTACCAAAACAATATTGGTAACATGACATATATTTTTTAAAACACTATACAATATGTAAAATATTTTATGAATACTTAATTAGACCAACGATATTCCAGCAAGATAAATATAAACATTCTCAACAGGATCCCCCAAGTAGGTATGCTTTGTAAGGTACCTACCATTTAAATCAGCTTGTTCATAGGTACGTGAACATGTAACAGCAGACAGATTGACTAACTTTCGCATGCTCATCTTAATCGAAAATCGAAACAATATTCATGTTATTAACTAATTACACCCGTATCGATTACTAAAAAATAATATACTTTTATTAAACTACAGTCATGAATTGAAGAGTGCATTAGAAAGGTAACAAAGGTAAGGAAAGCCGTAGTTATACGTAGGTAGAAAGACACAAGGAACAGTGGTAATTATTGCAACAGAAAGCCGGATTATTATTGCATAAGCAAAACCCATCCATTCTATACGAAATTTGAAACAATTTGGGTAAAAATATAGTTAAGTTTGCTATAACTTACCGAAAACGCCACACAACAAGGCTGATCGTGATCACAAAATGGATACCATATTCTATGAAACTGGGATCAATTAAAATGCCTATAGAATAATGTCAGCTACGATATAATACTATAAGGACAACGCCTGCAATTGTTTTCTAGCGTATTATTGAGATTCAACTCTTAGAACTGCAGGTAAAACTCGCACCACTATTTAGCAATTACGAACGCCATTACACTCCGTCCATTTTGATTCCCAACCAAATGTTTTTTTCTTCGAGTTGAGTGGAGTGCCCGGAATGAACTATACACAACACATCTCGGCCATATTGAGACGAATGAATAAGTAGTCAGTACAACTCCTCTTGAGAATTGCGCGCTATGATGGCTAAACTGTTCTTATGCGGAAAAAAGCTGTATATGGTAGATAGAGTAATGTATAAATACTAGGTTTTCATAACTGTGTACCGTTTACTTACATAGTCTGTGGTTTACACAAGTGTCAACCGAAAGTGGTGTGCTGCCTCTAAAGATGCTATAAAATTTACCTGAATTCTCAAAACAGGAAATAGAAGCGGCCTGCAAATAAAAACCGAGACATAAGTTAAAACGCCCTATTATCGTAAATGATGATGAAATTAGTTGACCAAGTTGTGCGAAGTTTTAAGGTCGCTAAGGTGTTCAGGGAAAATACAGACAAAATAAACAGTATAGATTTTTCACCTAGTGGAGAGACGTTAATTTCGTGTAGTGAAGATGACCAGATTGTTATATACGATTGCGAAAAGGGAACCCAAATGATAACAGTAAACAGTAAAAAATATGGTGTTGATTTAATACATTTCACACATGCAAAAAATACTGCAATCCACAGTTCGACAAAGGTTGACGACACAATCAGGTACCTCTCTTTGCACGACAATAAATACATCAGATACTTTCCAGGACACACTAAAAAAGTTGTAACACTTTGCTTATCACCTGTGGAAGACACATTTTTATCTGGATCTCTTGACAAAACCCTGCGCTTGTGGGATCTCCGTTCACCTAACTGCCAAGGCCTGATGCATTTGGCTGGAAGACCAGTGGCAGCATATGATCCAGAAGGCCTGATTTTTGCAGCTGGTGTAAATTCAGAGAGCATTAAATTGTATGATCTTCGTTCATTTGACAAAGGTCCTTTTGTTACATTTAAATTAAATCAAGAAAAAGAATGTGATTGGACAGGATTAAAATTCTCCCGGGATGGCAAAACTATGCTGATAAGCACAAATGGATCAATAATTCGATTAGTGGATGCGTACCATGGCACTCCTCTTCAAACTTTTACAGGCCATCTTAATAACAAAGGTATCCCAATTGAAGCATCATTCAGCCCTGACTCTCAGTACATATTCAGTGGCTCCACCGATGGCAGAGTCCATGTCTGGAATGCAGACACGGGCTACAAAGTATGTGTGTTGAATGGGGATCATCCAGCACCCATACAATGTGTTCAATTTAATCCTAAATTTATGATGTTAGCATCTGCATGTACTAATATGGCTTTCTGGTTGCCTACTATAGATGATGTTTAAATAGATGTAATTTGATGTCAATTATATTATTACTGTGTAGTTAATGAGATTGAGCAACTTACATCTAAGACTAGACTATAATAAGCAATGATTTGAATATGCAGAGCTAATTTGCCTCAACTTGTGTCAACAAATACATTGAGCTGTTAATATTATTGACACATAATTGAAATACAAGTGCATTATCATTGCTGTCTACATTTCCATTGATATTAGCTGCTCAACATGTTATTTACCAAAACTAATATGAGGTTAAGCAAATTAGCTCTTCATAATTCTAGTCAGTTATAATTAGTAAGGGTATTGACAGCAAAATTGTGAGGATAAAATAAGCTACATGCATGACATATTTTTTCTGTTTTATAGACAATACTGTACTATAATACGGGAAAAGTGTTAACATACAATTACTTAGTACATGCATTTAGTTTCATTCCATGTATACATATAAATTGTATTTTATTAATATGTAAGTTCTATAATTACAATGCCTAGAAAATGTTTAAACAGAAATACAAACTGCTAAATTTCTCTTTAATAGAAATACATCTCCAGAAAATGTCGTAATTTTATTAATCTGTACCTATTTATGTCAATATAAGTATTAAATCAATAATACCATTATCATAATTTGTGAACATTGTTTTTCATTTGAAAATGAATGAACCACTGATTATGATAAGAGACCCAAGTGAATAAAGGTACATAAAGCAGTATAAAATGTTTTTACTGAGCACATGAGGAAACTATAATAGGCCCAGGAAGTAGAGGATTGCTTGCCTGATGAGGTGAGTAAAAATAGATTTGCAGTTCTCACACTCTAAAATGACTCATAATAGCTATAGGTGGACTAAAGTGATGCATTTAATCCCTAGGGACCAAAGGACTTTTTCGTTTTAATTTCCTTGTAAGTAAAAGCCATGAAAAACTACAAACAGCCAGATACATGTTGCCATTTGATGATGTTGCCCTTGTCATCGGAGTGCGCAGTAGAGGGCAGGCTGCACGGGTAGAACAAGTTGTATTTTCTCGCTTGTCGCTCTGTGCGTCTCTATCATTATATTATTATACGGAAAGGTCGATCCGAGCGACAAACAAGTCGCGGACAACATGTGCTAGCCGTGCTGGGCATACAATGCAACCTCCACCGCCTCAGTGTTTGTTTCGAAAATGTTGTCTATGGACTATATTTACTAACCCCAAAAACAACTTGTTAGTCATAGTCATCTCTTTCTGTATCACAGTGACGGGTTGAGAGTAAAAATGATAGTAGTATTAAGTCGTGTATTTTTTTTGTGCCTATGTTGAAGATATTTTTCTCGCAATCGAAGTGAAAAGTAGATAGTTTCACTCGAGACTAAAAAGCTATAATAACACTCGAACTTCAACCGTAAATAACTCGTTTCATAATGGCTTTGTCCAAAATAAAATTAGAGTCATAAAAGGTATTATTATCTAATATATGAAATTCTTGTGTCACAGTTTTTGTAACAAAACTCCTCCGAAACGGCTTGACCGATTCCTATGAAATTTTGTGTGTATATTCAGTACGTCTGAGAACAGGACGTAATGTATATTTCAGGCTAATAGAATAGTACTCTTCGCACCTGAGGCACAAAATAGATAGGTACAGAAATCAATCTACATACAAAGTGCGCTCGAGCAACGCACACATAGACACTGCTCACGGACACGATATCTCGGAATTCTCGGATTCTCGGACCGGTTGGGACCAGTGGGAGCACGATGCACGATCAGACGCACCAACCAGCCGCACGTCGTGCGAGAAATAGTGGGGGGCTCGTTGGACACAAATTCGGTCGTGCAAGTCCTTCGCGGTAATAATAAAATTATTGACGTCCAGCCTACGCACTATCGTTTTGCGTCGTGAATTGTGCCCGGAGGGACAACCCGGAAGGATAATGCGTAGTGGGCTTAAAACAACACACATGTAACGGCTTAAAGGACTTCGGATCCAGGCCATAAACATTTTAAAAAGAAAACAACACGTGTATAGGAGGGATTTCAGATTATATTTGTTATTATTATTTAGGAGACATTATACTATTTGTAGGTAATCTGTGTATTTAGGTACCTATTATAAATAAGTAGTAGTAGTATCTCTTAGTGATCTCTTATTCGTCTGTGAAATTAGAAATAAGTTGTCCAGCCCTGCCGAACCTGCTAAATAGATAAGAGTACGAAATGACCGACACACATGAAATATGCTATGAGAAAGCTTTAGAATACTGGTCAGGAATTCCGGCTACTGTGGATGGTGTTCTTGGTGGTTTTGGTTTTATTTCGGATATTGACATTGAAGGCTCAAAATTGTTTTTAAAATCTATTCTGACCTTGTCAAATGCACCTTTAACAAATGTTGCTCTTGATTGTGGCGCTGGTATTGGAAGAATTACAAAATGCCTGCTAATTCCTAATTTTCATTCAGTGGATGTTGTAGAACCAGATGAAAAATTTATTAATTCCATTCATGACTATGTAGGCAATAAAGCCGCAAAATTAGGTACTTTGTATAAGCTGAGCTTGCAAGAGTTTCAGCCAAACAAAAAATATGATGTTATTTGGATCCAGTGGGTTTTACCATATTTAAAGGATGAAGATTTAATTTTGTTTTTAGTAATTTGCAGGTAAGCCAATATTTCTTTAAGGAAATCAGGTCCTCAATCTCATTTCATTTTCTTACTGCCTACTCTTGCAGAATCTATTCTTTTGTAGCACTCTCAAATAAAATAAAAACAATTGAGAATCTTGTAGCACTCTCAAATAAAATAAAAACAATTGAGAATCGGTATACAGTGTGTAAATGGTATACGGGCGTTTATTAAAAATGGACATAGATTAGGACTCTACTAATCATAAACAGGAATAATTGTTTTCATTACGCTAGCGTATACACCGTTATTAATTTTTGAACATACTATCGCCCCGCAATGTACATCTAAGTCCCTCTGTCAGGTAAGTAATTTTAAAGTGCACCGTGCATGAAAGAGTGTTATACATTGCGTGTTAAATTATTTTGTATGGATAACTTTTTTTTATTTAATTTTAACAAAAGGTGCTTAAATGTGCTCATTAGGGGCTATACTAACCACGGTTAAAAGGAACGCCCGTATACCATTTACACACTGTATACAATAGTTGATTATGTAACAAAATCATGGTCAGCGCTCTTGCCGGCAACACTGCCATGCAAATGTGATTGTGTATTAACCCAGATGCAATGGGACTTTTGAAAATTGGATCGCATGAACTTTAACACGTTATGGTTTGAATCCAATGTGAAAAGTGTCCTCTTAAACAACCAGAAGCTTAAGTCAGTTAAAGTCACATTAAAGCCAAAAGACTAAAATTAAATGAGTAAAATGTAAAGTTTCATGCACTAATAGACTAATGATTTTTGACGATACACATTACTTACCATTAATTATTTCTTATAAGTAAAAATTTATAGTTTTACTAGTAACCATTTTCTCAATAGGTTTGGTTGTTGCTCACATGTAACCGTGTACAGTGACCCACATAAGGGCAATCTAGCCTATCCGCAACCATGGTCAGCTACACAGACGTTTGGTGGTGAAGAAGCAGCAATGCAAGAGCTTACTTGTGCCACCAAGCCCTCAAAATATATGTTACACAGACCTAGGGTACCTCCACCCCCCCTATTCAAGTAAACCAAAGGTATTTTTTTTTACATTAGGACATCAAGGGACGTATCATTTGATAGATCTTAAAAAATCATTACATATATACATTTTTAGGTTTCCGTACCCAAAGGGTAAAATCGGGACCCTATTACTAAGACTCCATTGTCTGTCTGTGACCTGGCTGCATCTCATGAACCGTGATAGCTAGACAGTTAAAGTAATAAAATAAATGTTTTAAAAAACCGGCCAAGTGCGGTTCTGTAAATACATATATTTTTTTATAGAATTCTTATAGGTTTTCCTGTAATCTACAAGCAATGAACTATATTTAGTATATTTTTCAAAATTTTAGGCTCTATTGTTTCAGAGATCGGGGGGAATGGTCAATTTTCATCTTCTTTCATTAATAAAATCAAAATTATTTATTTTACAACAGAAAAAAATATATTTGAGATCCTCATAACAAACCCTTTTCTTTGATTTGATATAATAATATAACATAGTAACGTTTGAAAAACTTTTTTTTTAATTTCCTAATTTATACCCAGAAAATGACCCTTTTAAAAAAAATATATATTTTTCACATCTGTGTTTGGGTCATCAATTTACATATGTGTACCAAATTTCAACTCAATCGGTCCAGTAGTTTCGGAGCAATTTGGCTGTGACAGACGGACGGACAGACAGACGCACGAGTGATCCTATAAGGGTTCCGTTTTTTAATATTTTGTACGAAACCCTAAAAACAAAAAAACACCTTCAAAAACGTAAAAAAAAAAAAACTTCGTTTAAAAGATATAGGTCAGTCCAACTCAAAGAGATTTAATATAATAGATAACAGAGTGGCCATTGGGAACATTGTCATAGAAAAACTTAGATCATAAGCAACAGGAATGTCATCTAGCGTTTAGTAGCAAAATACGCATGAAAGTAATATGAACACTTATTTCAACTATTGCCGCTATTGGACGGTACGTGACGCTCTTGTGAAGCTTATTGAAAGGGGTGTAACCAATTCGATATTAAGGTATTAATACTATCCATGAAGATATCGATATCGTATTAAGATTGATTTAAAATTGCGACTTTGTCAGCGTAGAACAAGTTTTTCGTTCTTCCACAAATGTAATATACGTTTATTTATTTATTTATTTATTTTATTTAATCTTTATTGCAAAAAAGAATATACTTAATATATAATAGGCGAACTTGATGCCGTGCCATTCTCTACATTAATTACAAGTCCTCCATAATAAATTAGTAGTTTTCTATTTGGACGAACTGTATCCATTTTTCACACACTTTTTTATTAACAGGCGGAAATCTACAAGAGACGAAATATCAACAAAAATAGTAATGCCATACTTATATTGCAGTTATATGATTATTGATTAATTATAATTGTATTTCCATTAATATAATAAGTAACTATTCATTACTCTTATTATTTACTTACAAAAAATATCGATTAAAAAACGATAACAGCAATACATCTACCTATTTACGTAATAGTTCATCTACTCAACAACATAGGGTGCTTATAACACAAACAATTTTTCTAGAACCATCTATGAAAATATATTTAAAAATATATAGTAACATTACAAGGTAATAAAGTAATAAATAAATATTAAAAAAAAAACATTACAAATGTAAGCTCAATAACAATTAATTAAAAATATTGACTAGGAGAACAACATAACGAGGTCTCTACGTCAGGAACAGTAATTAAAATAACTAAATGGAAAACAGGTCCTTGCAAGCGTGAACAGACCGGACCCCACAGACAGCACCCGTTCACGAGTATGACGCGTATTTCAGCCATCGCCTCCCTCAACCATGTGTTCGGGAAGGTGGCGACCCGATCAACGACGCCGCCATAAGCAAAGACCTTTGAGTGAGCATGACATGCTCATGCTGCCGGACAATATATCAATAAAAGGTATCCGTCCGGCGAGAAACATCACAATGTGTTCTCATTTCAAAACTGTCTTGTGCACAAGAACCAATAAAATTACAACGAGAAAAGTAAACATTAGGTAAACTTAAATTTTAAAATGTCTACATTATTGGCTTAAAGGTATTTTGCAATAAGCGCTGCCCAGTGGTCAGCTATTATTACTATTTAAAAAGAAGAACCCCAATTAAACTACTTAAAAACGTCTTTATCATCTAGGAAGTCATTTACAGTATAATATGCCTTACCCATCAAGCAGGACTTAATGCGAGACTTAAATTTCAAACAGACAAACGTCACTATGAGGTCTCACAGTGCTCACAAACGCACAGGCTGGTTCAAATCGTCTCATAAACAAAAGGTCGGTCAAAAAGCAGCAATAACAAAGCTGTATTGAACGCAGTGCGTTTACTCAATGAAGGATCCCTTATGTATTGTTAGTGAATACGGGTGTTAATGTTTTTGGTCCAACTAAAGTCTGCTTTTGGTTAAAAATATTGTAAGTCGCCGACTTCAGTTGGACTGACCTATACCTATCAAGTTGAAATTTGGCATAGTTGTATAACTTGATAGCTGCATCAGTTATTAGTAAAATTTTTTTTATTTTAAATACCTAGTTGAAAAAGGGTCTAGAGTGGTGGGTTGAACAATGAAAGTGGTTTTATTATATGGGGTGTCATATGAAAGGTCTTCTCACATTTCAAAATTTTTTTTTTTTTAATTTTCTGTGATGTACTTTTTGATTTATAGCCAAAAATGTGCAATAAATGACCGTTCCCCCCTTATTTCCGTAGTTGATGAATCAAAAAATCTGAAAAAATCCTGACATTACCTATATTTTATGGGAAAAATAAAATGAAGTATTCATTATTTAAAGTTTTTGAGAAATAACAAACAACTTAGAAAATGTGTACAAAAATTTAGGCTAGTCATAATGGACCTTATTGCATAGAAACTAAAGTTCATAACAAAATGAGTATTTTTTTTTGCAGTTACTAAGCAAAATATTTTAAATACACAACCCTCGGTGCGCGAGTCCGACTCGCACTTGACCGGTTCTTTATACTAAACATTACACACTGTTACATTATTTCCGAAAATATTCACCTTATCAAAAAACTGCTTAGTTTGGGAACAACAACATTAAAATGTTTTTAAAAGAACTGTCAAAATATTATGTGCCACACGATGATTTATGCTGTTTTTTTTTCATCAATGTACCTCTTGTAGTTTTCGAGTACAATGCCTATGACATACGGACGGACGGACATGACGAAACTGTAAGGGTTCTGTTTTTGCCATTTTGGCTGCGGAAACCTAAAAAGAACTATATCAATCGACCTGTGCACTAGAAGAAAACTATAGAGCCTCTCAGTACTTCAGCAGTAAGATCGGACTCGCGCATCGAGGGTTCCGTATTAAAGATAATATACTAGTTAACCGCAAAAAAAATACTCATTTTGTTATGAACTTGATGTCTTACGCAATAAGGTCAATTTTGATTAGCATCAATTTTAGTACATGATTTCAAAGTTCCAAGGAGAAAAAAAACAAGCATTGAAAGCTTTCAAACAGAAATCTTGTATTAAGTTGTCATTCAAGTGTCAATTTCGAGAGTTATATTATAGGAGCCCACACAGATCCCCAGGGGCCCATTTCATAAAACCTTATAACTTGTATAAAGAGAGTTCCGCTTATAATATAAGCTATTATTTTATATGCAATAGGCCCCAGATAGCTATTTTGGAAGCAATCAGTCGAATAAATAGAAAGTTCAAGATGGCGGCTACTTTTTCTCAGTTTGTCAACGGATTCGTTGTCGGAGACCTCACAGATCTTAATACAGAATTAATTGTTTTAAAAACCGGCCAAGTGCGAGTTGAGAGGGTTCCGTACCGTACATACGTATTTTTTTTTATCGAATTCTCATAGTTTTTCCTGTAATCTACAAGCAATAAATAATAATTTGTATTTTTTTCAAAATTTTAGGTTCGGTAGTTTCGGAGATCAGGGGGATCAATGGTCAATTTTCGTCCTCCTTCATGAACAAAATCAAAACTATTTCTTTTACAATAATAACAAAAATATCTTTGAGATCCTCATAACGAGCACTTTCATTTGATATATGAGACAGTAAGGTGTACAAAACTTGGTGATGGTAGTCTTGTCTGCCCTTCCCCTACAGTGTATATAAAAAGCCGGATGGAGCTAACGTAATTTCGAACTTCGATTTTCAAAGTAGGGTCAACCAGGAAATATTTTTTTTTGTATCAACTTCCCACTAATTGATAAATGTTTACAAACTGTGACGCGTTCAGTAAAAAATTGAAAACATATTTGTTGTGGGGAAGTTTCTATATTATTGAAGAAATATTTGCACAAAACTAGTTTTTACTAAGTATCAAATGAACATGATCCTAGTTCTAGTATTTAATTCTATTATTGAGTATGTCCTAATTTCAAACACAATCATTGTATTGTTCATAAATAAATGTTGAATTGAATTGAATTGTGACTTCCCGTTCCCGCCGATCTTGCTGTCAAACGTGCGTATCTACTCGTTCAGAAACTTATCACATTCTTACAACAATTACGACCTTGATAAATCAGGGCAGTTATGAAATTCCATTTGATTTAACTACCCAGATTTTTGAGAAGATTTAATGAACGACTGTCACGCCTTTTATTAGGGTATTAATTATACACTTACTAAGAAAATTTGTTATGAAATTATACATTTTATCGTTATACGTTTCGTTTATTATACCAACTGTATGTTGTATCAAACCAAATGAAACGATGTGGAGTTATAATCTTATGAGTGTTATATTTTTGTCGCTGTACCTATATGTTCTATTAATAATTACCCTAAAACATAATTATGTTTTACTAGACTAATTAGTCTAGCTAGGCAAATAAAATGATACATTTCCACACCAGTGTCTTTATCATGCATGCATGCCAAATAGTAATTAACAAGTATAACAGGTGCATTGAAACATTTTTTTCTTTTCAGAAATGCCCTGTCAGAAAATGGTGTAATTATTGTTAAAGAAAATGTTACATCTTCTGGGAAGATCGAAAAAGACCACGCAGATTCATCTGTTACTAGACCTTTAAAAGAATTCTTAAAATTATTTAGTAAAGCTAAATTGAAGAGAATTAAACAGTGCAAGCAAACTAATTTTCCAAATGGCTTATACCCTGTGTACATGGTTGCCCTCGTACCCATATCATAATATGTGTTTGTTGAAACTTGCGTCTGACTTGTCGGCAGTTACAGAAAAGAAGAGCAAAGTATTTTTGATAAATTAGTTAGGTATTATTAAGTTATGCAAATAACTTAAGTGTGTTGATTGCGGAATTATTGGAGCCTTGCGTCTAAAGTTTTACACTAGGAAAACGTTATACACCACCAATCAATCAACAGGTGTTGTTATGCCGACCTAAGAAAATAATTTGTTTTACATGTTACATCTGTGTATTAATCATAATTTAATAAAGTATATAACTAATTAACCGAATCGTTATTATGTTTATGATAGATGTACAATGATCATGCAGTGGAGTGGGCTACTTCCATGTTTTCTTCCCCTTCGTTGCAGTGATATGGATAAAAAAATCCAGTATTTATCACTAAAATAAATGAGAACAGGCTACCAATGCTACCATCCAAGAAAATTTTCCTGCGGTGCACGTTACGCACGCACACGTACAGTCACTTGCAATAATTTATGATCCAACATTGGACTCATGGCTCAGGCTCGTTCGGTCCGTTTCCTAACATGTCTGCTTCTCAAACTGGTCTTCTTCCAAGAAATGACTCTTTCCTATAATGTCAGCAAATGGTTTCCTATCATGCCACTGTCCTAGAATGATCGTTTCCTATTATGTCCGTTTCGAAAATTGACCTGCTTCCTATAATGTCCGTTCCGTGTGATGTCCTATTCCTACGATGTATGCTTCCTATAATGCCCACTATTTGTGTTCTAAAGCCCGTTTCCTACAATGTCTGCTTTTCAGTACAGATATTTAAAAAATTGTACAGGTCACTCACTTAAGGTTTGCTCTAAAAATCAATACGAACTGACTAAACTAAACTATTCCGTTTTTGGCATTTTGGCTCCGGAACCTTCCGGAAAAAAGAATTGAGAATCAGACATTTTGAGAAGTAGACAACATAGGAAACTGACACTGTGGGAAGAAGACAATTTTAGGCAACGGACCGAACGAGCCTGAGCCGCGACAGTGTGGGAAGAAGGTTATTTTGAGAAGCAGACATTTTAGGAAACAGACATTTTCAAAAGTAGACCTCATAGGAAACGGTCAATATGAGAAGAAGGCCACTTTAGGAAGCAGACATGTTAGGAAACGGACCGAACGAGCCTGAGCCTCGAAAATATCTGACATTCTCTTTACCCCGTTCAAATTAAGCCTAATGTGGGCAAATAGGGGATATAATTAGTGTAGTTTTGTAAATTGGTACAGTTATAATGTACAGTTCGAGCTCAAATAGTTTGCATGCTTTGATGCCCCGACACAATTGGTACAAAGAAGCCGCCGCGGCGCGCACAAAGCGGTGTCGGCGACTTCAAAGGGTTGCTATTTCCTCTGATTTTATAAATTTTCTTGAATTACTTAATGCCTCCAGAGGCCCGTTTCACGAAGCTACAAGTTACAAATTACAAGCGGAAGTCTCTTTCTAACTCCTTTTGCTAGAAAGGGAGTTCCGCTTGTAATTTGTAACTTGTAGCTTCGTGAAACGGGC
This sequence comes from Acleris cristana, assembly GCA_948252455.1. Lineage (NCBI taxonomy): Eukaryota > Metazoa > Arthropoda > Insecta > Lepidoptera > Tortricidae > Acleris > Acleris cristana. Next base: position 9,879,447 of record OX411773.1, read on the forward strand.
CACAGGAATAAGGACGTGCCAGATATTTTTGAGTGCAATGTTAGATCATATATTATTGCTTGTGATTATACTACACACGATAGCCCCGTAGATGACTACGCCGAGCGTGCAGTGGCGCCCTCATTGCTATTATTGTGATTTATAATAAGTTGTTAGCATTTGTAGTGACGAGAAAACCTGCTGTGACATAGACGAGAACACCTGCTGTGACATACAGACAGACAGACAACGAAGTCTCACCATAAGGGTTTCTTTTTTACCATTTTGGTACGGAACTCTAAAAATGTTTTAAAAAACAAAAAAGGCGCTTTTTTGTTTTTTAAAACATTTATTTCATTTTATACATTTTAGTGATCATAATAGGTACGCTGTTACGTAGTCCCACTTTTTAGTCGATATGAAACTAAGTTATTTCACGCGCCCCGCAAGCAACGTCGCGGGAAATTCATAGTCATAGTTCATATTACCAAGTGATACAAAAAAAATACTAAAATCGCTATATGTTTGCCTACAATATTTGAGGATTTCCCTCAATTCCTCACTGATCCCCTCATTAGATTCAGATTTGGTGACGATGGGACCATCTCGGAAGTATACTCTATCAAACCAAAAAATATTTTTTTAAATTGGTCCACAATTGACGGAGTAATCGGTGAACATACATAAAAAAAAACGGTGGAACCTCTTTTTAACCGACTTCAAAAAAGGAGGAGGTTATTTTGTTTGAAGTCGGTTAAAAATTAAGCCGGTACTGAGCTGTGGTACTGAGGCATGCTAAAATCTTATACAGCAGTCTTTAAAGGCCCCTACGCAGTAGCTAACTTGGAAGGACAACCGCGCACGATGCACGACGCAAAACAATAGGTGCGTCTAGGCTTGCTGGACGTCAATTATTATTATTATTACCTTATTATTACCGTGATGGACTTGCACGAGACCGAATTTTCATCCATCGAGCCCCCCACTACTTCTCGCACGACGTGCGGCTGGATGGTGCGTAGGCCAGAGGCCCTACTTTGAAAATCGGAGTTCGAAGTTACGTTAGCTCCATCCTTCTCTCTAGATTAAGGCTCGAATGACGAGTGACAGAGATGGAGCTAACGCAACTTCGAACTTCGATTTTCAAAGTAGGGCCTCTGACGTACGTCAGTTGAATCGTACATCGTGCGTGCTTGGTAAGGCCGGCCGCATACTTTCGTTTTCCGTACCGGACCCGTATTCGAAAAACATATGTATGCGGCCGGCCGCGGATGTCCGAATGCGGAAACCGTATTCGGAAAACGTATGTATGCGGCCGGCCGCGGATGTCCGAATGCGGAAAAAGTATTCGGAAAACGAATGTATGCGGCCGGCCTAAACGAGTGCCTTCCTTACCTCAGAGGCCCTACTTTGAAAATCGAAGTTTGAAGTTACGTTAGCTCCATCCCTTTCTATCGATTTACGGCCAAACCCTATATTCAATCCGCGGACAGATAAGGCTTATGTACTTCGGGTTAAAATTTGACACTTGCCCGTACTAACGGCCGAAACCTAAGGCTCTACTTTGAAATCCGTAATTCGAACTTCGTCTATTGCTATCCCTTTTGCTCTCGACGCGTCACTAATTCGCAAGAGAGTGATGGGGCGATCCGAAGTTCGAATTACTGATTTCAAAGTAGAGCCCCTATATTCAAACCGCGGACAGATAAGGCTTACTTCGGGTTAAAATTTGACATTTGCCCATACAAAATGTGTCAAATTTTAATCCGAAGTAAGCCTATCTATCCGCGGTTTGAATATTGGGTTCGGCCATAAATGTGTCAAATTTTAATCCGAAGTAAGCCTATCTATCCGCGGTTTGAATATAGGGCCCGTTTCACGAAGCTACAAGTTACAAATTACAAGCGGAAGTCTCTTTCTAACTCCTTTTGTGAGAAAGAGAGTTCCGCTTGTAATTTGTAACTTGTAGCTTCGTGAAATGGGCCGCAGGCGACACAAACACAAATATAACACATGTTTTAGGCTGTATGGTCAATATCCTTTGCCTTTCCCTCTGAGATAAAAACAACAGAAAAATAAAAAACGCATGCTACCACAGATTATAAGGGTATGCTACCAAACAAACAAAGTTGACAAAGTTTCTAATGTGAGCTACCTTTCGAGTTTCTAGGATATAACATAATTAATTAAAGAACATTACAATATTATGCTTAAACTTTCGTTAATATATTTGTTAACTGTTGTGTTCGTTAACTCCCATAACCATGACAGAAATGGTTACTTGACATATTGTCCCTGCATGGGTAAGTTACAAGTATTAGTGCACAAATTGTAACCGATAGTTGTAATTATGTATGTATGTTATAATTATTATTAGACAAAAATATAGCAGGGATGTACAGAGGCGAACTTATCCCTCTCTGCCAGATAACCTTTGAGTGATTGAGAAATAATTAATGACAACGAGTAGACAAATAAGTACAACACTTAATGGAATTGCTATAAATATCAATAAACATAAATAATGTGTATGTATATACCATAAACTAATATAATAAAAGAAAAAGTGTCAAGCCATAACTTAGTCTAGTTTTGAAAAAATCTATGGACTGAGACTGTCTTATTTCATTAAGTAACAGATTCCACAATCGCACAGCATACTTATATTTATTTGTATAAAATGACAAATGAGTACATAATGTAATTAATTCAGCCTAAATGATTGTAACCCAGAGGCCCGTTTCACGAAGCTACAAGTTACAAATTACAAGCGAAAGTCCCTTACTAACTGCTTTTGCTAGAAAGAGAGTTCTGCTTGTAATTTGTAACTTGTAGCTTAGTGAAACGGGCCACAGATAGTAACCCCCCTTTGTTTAGGCTAAATGATGGCAAGCCTGCCTATTAAGCTAGTGGTAGAGGGTATGATCCTGGTATGGGCATATATTAGGTCCTTACCTATGAAATTGGCGTTTTAAATGGAGAATTTTATAAAAACGGTGGTTTTCATACATGTAATTTTGTGGATTATTTAGTAACATCAAACAAACCAAACAAAATTCTGTAAGGAATATTGGACACTTCTAGGCTATATTATATATTATACATATCTTAATTACTTAAAAATAGTTAGCTTCATAAAACTCTGCGTAATTGAAACACTTGAACTCACAGCACATGAAAAGAGTTGAGTTCACACTTTAATTTTAAACACTAAGTAAGAAGTTGAACCATATTATTTGTATCTAAAACCTTTGTAACATACTGTATTATTGAAATTTTAAAATAATTTGGAAGTTAAAATTTAAATGAATAAATTCCGTACGAAATAAAACACGCAAAAATAACGCCAATTTCATAGGTAAGGACCCAATATTTGTGTGATAAGCTCGAGTATTTAATTTTATTCTTAAGTCTTGGAATTTTTCTATGTATTTAAGTATGTATAACTGTATATAAGTATTAATATATTTAAGAATATATGTCGTGCCCGGGACGTACCTAATTTGCAGTTAAAAATGGTGAATAAAGTAGGCGTGATTCGGTCTAGTATTCGAGATGTATCCAATTTTTTTTAAACTGGTTACGAAAACTTTGGTGCAACTGACCTTTATAATTACAATGTTGCCACTTTAAAGGCAAGTTAAGTCATCTGTTTACAGATACCAAGTAACTAAATCAAATGAAGCTGGCACGCACACCTCATCCATAACTTCTACAGTTATTATATTATATTCGTCTGCAACGTGGCCTAAACTTGTTGCCTATTAGTATGATATTCATAAGATTGAATAAATATGCTAGTAAGAGTCATTGTTAAAATATCGGAAGACATTGTAAAATATTTTCTTACAAAATGCAAAAATATGAGAATAATGGAGATTAAAAATCAGTTACTTATCATTTTAACCCTCAGTCAAGAATAGCTTTAGTTACGGACATGTGTGCACCTACAAATGGGTCCCATACGCGTACCATAGAATAGAATCCAGCATCGCGACAGACCAAATAAGTGACCGAGGATGTAATCGGGATGAACACCTATGTTCCAGACTGGAGAGAGTGGAGGAGAGTCCAAGATAGTTATGGCCAGAAATAGAAACAGGGGGACGCTTAACTTTGCTTAGCAGTACCATAACAACCACATTGTGGACCACGAGTATGCATGAATCCTTTAAGCATGAAAATTCGATATGCTACATTTTTACCAACGTGAGATACAGCCGGACGATTAATATTAGAACCTGTGATGAGTTCCAAAGTTACAGTTTAATACTTTATTGGAACATTGTAGTGAGACACAATACAAATCGTTTTGTAGACAAAATCGTTTTGCTTACTTTAATCAGTGATTGCATTATTATTTATTCGGTTTCAGCCTACCAATGTATTACGTTTATCATGCGAATAAATACGTGGATCAACAACGAATTTGAAACTCGCAACAATAAAAGTGTACTTACCATAACTTTTTAAGTTGTTATTTATTTTAATGATATGAAAATTAATTGGAGCGTATGTTATACGCCCATTTGTGTAAAGACACATGTGTATCTGAAATACGGTGCTTGTGAGACAAGCCTTTAAATTATTCAGTATGTAAAGAGGATTTATGAATGAAACTATTGAAACTTCTACTAAATCCTGTTTTCAAATAATCTATGCTTATTACGCTAACTATACGTTAACATCTTATTCATGTCACAGTTGTTTAGTCTCTTTCTTCGATTAACTCTTCCAACATCACAAGTAAGAAAGGGACAAATTACTCGTATAACTTTCAAGGGGATTTCCCGTAAACAAGTGCTAATTACAAGTAAAGCGTTGCCAGCTCGTCCGCAGGATTTGTTTCCAGGAGAAGCGAAAATATTCCATTTAAAAAAGCCGAATTGGACCTATGTTAATATAACATTTTTAACTCCAAATTAACTCAGGAACACGCTGATAAAATCCTTCGGGTACGTCCCGGGCACGGTGTATAGTATAGGAAATATTTCACAAATATTTGCAAATTAGGTTGGTGTTGCGTGGAGTCTGTGAATTGCCACATAAAAATATTACCAAATTTTATAAAATAAATGCGATGAAATAGTTTTATTCCGGAAAACAGATTCAATAGAAAACACAAGAATAAAAAAAAATACAATAATGGTACAATTTAAACTAAACTAAGAAACTAACGCGTCAATAACACCAAGCAGCTTACCTAGTTTTATGTGCATGTGTCGACCAGTAAGTAGCTGTGCAATTGATTCATTAATATTTTTATTAAGACCTGCATAAACTGTAACATTGTAATAGCTTTTGGTAGACCAAATAAATAAACTAATAAAGCAATAGGCCCTTTTTATCACAGTATTTTGAATAATAAGTTTACCTAAACCCTTAAACCAAGTAGTCCTGAAATAATTAGAGACCGAAACAACATAACTTACATTTTATTTACTATTTTGTTGCAAATAGCAACATCAAGTCTTAGGGCCTGTTTCAGAATCGTCAAGTAAAGAATATCTGACACATAAATTTAGCCCTTTCCATTTCCTTACACTTGAACATAGACAAGGAGAGAGCTAAATTTAACTGGCACATAAATTTACTTGTCGATTCTGAAACAGACCCTTAGTTTAAGAATCTTATAAAAAACATTTTCCGTGTACTTGTTTGTGTTCACAAGTTATGTACCCTGAAGCTTCTCCTTTTTGACTGAGCATGTATTTTTTTCTCTTCCTCTTCAGCGACAACTGCTATTATCACTAAATACCAAATTATCATTTTTGATATACGTACACAACCAACTCTTGAGCATCACCCAAAGCAAATGGGCTGAGAGCCAGTTTCATGTATCCTGAAGGGGCCTCGAGCGTCCTTAGGTATTCCAATGAATACTTTGCCGTGCCGCTGGCGGGCTTGAGTGTCCATCAGCATTCCAATGAAAGCTTTGCCGTACCATGCCACGCCATGCCGCTGGCGGGCTTGAGCGTCCATCAGCATTCCAATGAATACTTTGCCGTGCCATGCAACGCCGTAACACTGGCGCGCATGAGCGTCCATCAGCATTCCAATGAATACTTTGCCGTGCCATGCCACTCCGTGAGGCTGGCGGGCTTGAGCGTCCATCAGCATTCCAATGAATACTTTGCCGTGCCATGCCACGCCGTGCCGCTGGCGGGCTTGAGCGTCCATCAGCATTCCAATGAATACTTTGCCATGCCATGCCGCGCCGTGCCGCTGGCGGGCTTGAGCGTCCATTAGCATTAAAATGATTACTTTGCCGTGCCATGCTACGCCGTGCCACTGGCGGGCTTGAGCTTCCATCAGCATTCCAATGGATACTTTGCCGTGCCATGCCGCGCCGTGCCCCTGGGAGTTGAGCGTCCATCAGCATTCCAATGAATACCGTGCCATTCCGTGCCGTGTCGCTAGTGAGCGCAGTCCCTTAAGTTTATTTTTCTATTTTTTACTTTTTAGTTTTAGTATTTTTAGTAGTAGGTGAGCCGACTGCAAAATTTCGTACCGACTTGATGCCGCGATATTGTTGAATATGTTTAAATGTTTAAAACTACCTAGTTACTTAATATTTTCAATTGTAAAATGCGTATACGCCTGTAAAGGCAGGGTTTGGTGAGACTATACAACTCTCTGGCAGATGTATCTGCATGATTTTGAAGCCAAATTCCATATGCAATAAATTTTATTTCATTTGTCAGATAAGTTTTTTCTTATTTCCTATTTATTTAATGCTAAAAAATAATTGTTTTACAGGCAGATTTGGTAATCAAGCGGACCATTTTCTTGGTGCTCTATCATTTAGTAAGGCCTTAAACAGAACATTGGTCTTACCTCCATGGGTTGAATACAGGTATGGTGAGCCTAAGTCTAGACAGGTGTCCTTTGACACTTATTTCAAAACTCAAGATTTGGCCCAGTACCACAATGTCATTACAATGGAATACTTCATGACTGAAATTGCACCAATCACCTGGCCAAACCAAAGTAGGATTGCATTCTGCTACACTCAGCGGGGAGGAGAGTTAGAAAAAAGTTGTAACGCTAAATCTGGCAATCCATTTGGTCCCTTCTGGGATACATTTAATATTGATTTCACTGGATCCGAATTCTATGGACCACTGAACTATGATGCCACCAACTCTGCAATGGTTGAAAAATGGAAGCTTAAATATCCCCCAACAAATTGGCCAGTCTTAGCCTTTACAGGTGAAATCTAGTAACTACTTACTTGAAAAATTGGTTTTAATTTTGGTAATAGGCAGTTAATATACATATCTCATTGTATACCTACAGGTGCGCCGGCCAGTTTTCCAGTACAAAATGAAAATAGACATTTACATAAATATTTGCAATGGAGCACTAACATTGCAACAAAAGCCAAGCAGTTCATAAAGAAAAATATGAGTGGGGGTGGCTTTCTTGGCATCCACTTAAGAAATGGTCAGGATTGGGTAAAGGCTTGCCAGCATGTCAATGACAGTCCAGTGTTGTTTGCTGCGCCTCAGTGTGTTGGATATAAAAATGAAAGAGGATCTCTGACAATGTCCATGTGTCTCCCACAGAAAACTGAAATAGTAAAGTGAGTTTTTGAGGCACGTTTTGTTTATGATTAATTGGCATTGTTCATATTTTTACAATTACTCTAATTCGAAAACCATTTCGAGGAATAGGGTTTTAAAGCCGTTCTGCATAATTAAGTTTTTGAAATATTTGTCTATTTCGGATATTTCGACAAAAGTGTATTTAACCTTTGTTTGACTTTCGTTTTCGGCTTGAAGCCCTCCTAGGTGTATCTTACGGGTTAGGCGAATACCGCTTGAAATAGTATATTTTAATACACTATTACAATCACTTTTTATCATTAGATATCATTTAATTGTTGAAATTTATTAAAAAATGACAACTTAAATTTGAAATAATCATGTCATCCATAAAATGTCTGCTAAATAAATAAATTAATTAAAACAAAACTATGGGACAAATACAGAATGAATGAAATTGGTCTCTTAAAATTACCCATTCTTTCGAAGTGGAATGTAAAAACCGTGAGTTATTTTTTTTGGTCTATCCCAATTGATTATTAGTATAGGGGTTTTATTGTACTCGGTAAAACTATATTTCTTTTGATGTAGTCGTATTTCCAACTTTACGATAGCTCTTATGTATACAGGGTGTCCTTGGAAGTGTGGATCAAATCGAAGTAAAAACCGGCCAAATGCGAGTTAAACTCGCGTGGTTCCGTACCGTACTTACTTACTTACATACATACGTTTAGGTGCACATTTAGGTTCACAATAATTATTATTTTATCAATTACAACTAGGGTTGACAAAATATTAATTCAGTATTACTTATCGTTAAAAAAATCGTTTAAATTATAGTAACATTTATTGATAAGATATAGTTTTAATTGTTTAAGAAACAACTTTGGTTTCTATACATTTTTAATAGAATTATGTAGACGGTTGCATATGGTGGGGGCTAGAAGTTATTATTTTTATTTTTCATTTATTTAGGTTTCGGTCGCTTCGTCTAATTTCAGTTATAGGTGTAAGTATAGAGATTTATATTTTTTTGACAAATTTACATGATTCCAATATGTAGATAGAAGTAAGGGTGAGCATTTGTAATTTAATAAAGTGGGGGCGACAGGAATGCATTTTGTCAATATTTGCTAAAATTCTGATTTTTTTTTGTAGAATAAAGATTTTATCCTTAATATTTTATTTCACTATTTACAAATGCATTTGGGACTTCATTTTTTATTTATAATATATCTAAATTACTAGCTTAATATACTTAAGTTACAAAAAAACGGTTCAGTACTTGAGACAAAAATAAATAAAAACCGTTTATTTTTTCTCCGAAACCTGTGGCATTTTAGGCTCAATATTTGGTGAAATAGCATCTTATGCTTGGGAAAATAAATCTGCAAAACGACAATCAATTTGGCGTCAGGGTCCGCCATCTTAAACTCCTAATTTGACATCCATAACGACTTTTTCAAAAGACATCTTGGCCTCTATCTTGAATTCCAAATTTGATATTAATTTCGAAATCTGCGTCCCCAAAATCCAAGAAAATGACAACCACGACGACTTATTAAAAAAAAAAATATCCTTCATTGCCCCTGCAACAGGTATGCGAGCAACCCACTTTAGAATTAATTATTGCGCCTATAAATAGTTTCAAGCACCATATTCTATAATAAAAACAGCATATAAACTTTGTTTCAGACAAATTAAAAGAGTACTGAAGAAATTGAATGATATCAAGTACCTTTTTGTTGCATCAGATTTTAACCACATGATTGCAGGGACCGGACCCGCTTACCGTAACCTGGGTTTTTATAAAGCTGGTTTTGAAAAACCCCCTGAGGCTCTACTTTGAAATCCGTAATTCGAACTTCGTCTATTGCTATCCCTTTTGCTCTCGACGCGTCACTAATTCGCAAGAAAGTGATGGGCAATCCGAAGTTAGAATTGCTGAGTTCAAAGTAGAGCCCCTGTTTCGGTAACCCTTCTAATCAGCTTACCCGCTATAAAGGCTATCGCTTCGATTGAATTAATTCGGCTTATCACTTACCGGTATCAATAAGCCGCGAACGGGTTACCCCTTGTTGCGCTGAATGAACCTGTTAAGATATTTTAGTTTTTCACATACCAACTCGCGTGCGGTGCGAGAAAAGAGGGGATGGAACGGGTTACCGTAACCCGAACGATAAGCGGTTAGTTCGAAAACCTATCTGATTCGGTAAGCGGTTACCGGTTGTTACGGATCGGGTTACCCGGCTTGAACGGGCTATCGTAATGAACGGCTAAGCTGATGAAAGGCTTACCGAAACGTTTGGGTTATCATATGAAAGGGATATCGATTCGAACGGCTTAAGCAAACGAGCGGGCCTGTCCCTGCATGATTGAGGATGAATTAACGAATTAATTATATAGATTTAATGTGTCTACTGTAAGACTATGTTCTATAATAAAAACAGCTTATACTTAAACTTTTTGTTTCAGACAAATTAAAAGAGTACTGAAGAAATTGAATGATATAAAGTACCTTTTTGTTGCATCAGATTCTAACCATATGATTGATGAATTGACGAATTCATTATATAGATTTAATGTGTCTATTGTAAGACTACAGCCATCTGATCCCCATTTAGACCTGGCAATTCTGGGACAGGCAAATTATTTTATTGGCAATTGCGTTTCATCATTTACTGCTTTTATAAAGCGAGAAAGAGATGTAAGAGGTTTGGGCTCTGAATTCTGGTCATTCCCTCACCGCAAGAAACAAAGACATGAAGAACTTTAAAGTAAGATGATGGCAAAACAATCATGTCAACTGCATGCTAGAAAAATCCCGAGAATTAACAGCCAAAATATTGTGGAAGCAACAATATTACCGTTTTGCACTCTGTGTGTGGCTGGCTTGGCCTACTTTTTACTAGAGTATCATGGTGCAAAGAAAGCGCTTTGTTGGTTGTAGTTAATGTTGTATAGGAAAGGAAGTGTGATTAAAACCATAAAATATAATTTAAGTGTTTTTATTAAGCTTTAACAGCATACACCCTTGGTGGGAAAAGAGATTTCTTTCTAATTTCCTTTCTGGTCTTGAGCTTGGCTTCATGTTTCGTAAGGGCCTTGCGCATAGCGCGGGTCTTCTTAGGCCTCAGGTCCAAAGGCTTGTACTTCTTGTTCTTATAATGGTTGCGAAGATTGACCTTCATTTTCTGATGGTATACAATGTATACTCGAGCAATAGCCTTCCTTACGACACGGCTGAAATTAAAGTTATGTACATGTTAAAACACATTGGCAAAAAAAAACATTTCTTAAGATTTTGTACAGTGCCTGGTTTCACACTTGTACAGTAGAGTACAAAGATATGTATACACTTTTTCACCTTATTCCATTGAAATAAGGTCCACAAATGTATACAATGACATATCTTTGTACTCGACTACCTACTACACGTTTTTTCCGTACTAATATTAATGAACAGCAATAGAATACAAGAGATATGTATATTTGTTGCTGTTGCTGAAATACCCTAGAATAATTAACATACAGATGATTAGTTATTCAATACATTCCTTTTATAGTCCAAAAGCTGAAGCATTTTTGGGTAGGTGTTTGCGGGCACCGTGGAAATGTGTACAGTACTTCTTTGATGATATTTAAATACAACGAGCAGGCCTTGCTGAAGGGGATGGATTAGGGCTAAACCGAGTTATGAAGTTAATGATTCTTAAAGTAATGTTTTTTTTTTAATAGAAAATGTTCTCTAGTTATTTTGATATATTTTATTAAATATTGTTAAATTAAATATTTAAGAAATTAAAAGAGCCAGATCATTTAGCCAGACCTAAAAAGGAGCTAGGACTGGAAAATGATTGAAAAAAATCTTGAAAAAAAAGTTACTAGACAAAAACACAACATTTCTTTTCCTTACACAAAACCATCTGTTCATTGAGAAAGAAAGAATTTATATACTAGATTAAATGCATAATTTAATTATTAAATGGAGGTTAGGTTCGGTTTTATTTATAAGTGAGGTCAAAAAAGAAACATATTATTTATTATAAAAAATTGGAATGATACATGCCTAGACCTATTTAAAGTATTAAATAAACTCTGAGTTGAGCAAAATCAGTTTATACAATTAAAAAATAAGTAGCAGATAATATATTTGATAGATACTGCTGCTTTTCCTTACTATAACTTTTATAATAAGGAGCATTTGTTTCACTCGACACCACCAGAACGACACCACCTGTGGTGTCATTGGGAATCACTATTCCATCCGACACCATCCAAGTGATGGGGGAAAAGTATAAACTTTACGAGAATTGTTCATACATATTTATTTTTTATTCAAAACTAGAAGTCATGTCTTGTTTGTAAAAAGTGTGTTTGTCAGTTTATTGCAATTAGAGATGCGCCGAATATTCGTTTCGTATTCGGTATTCGGCGTATTCGGCATCTTTTTCACTATTTGTATTCGGCCGAATTATTCGGTTTTGGTGCCGCATATATTCGATTCGAGTATTTCTATTTTCTTGGCTTACTTTTATTATAATAAGCACCTTTGTTTTTATTTGTAAAGTAATCGCACGATGTTTTGAAGCAAAGTGACAGCGCGGTGGGTGAGCGCGAGTGATGTACCTACGGCTCGCTTGTCATCTAGCCAGCAGCGACACGCAGCGTACATGTCGCACAGCTAGATAAAAACAGTATCAACTCAAAATCCTAGCTAGTTTTGTTTCAAGTTCATAGAAGTTGTAATAACGTTGATTTTAAAGTACAGTTGTATTTAGAGTTACTAGTCTACTGTTTTGATCTAGCAGTGCGATGTTAGAACCTGTTTACGCGGCAAAACAATGAAATGGTAAACCGAATAATTCGGCCGAATATCCGGTTCGGTAAAGGTTAAACCGAATAGTATTCGGTGAAACCACTAATCGGCGCATCTCTAATTGCAATCATGAGAGCCTACTTTGCCCGTGTACCAGTAGGTATACGCGGTAGGACCACGAGCAAAGAAGGTGCCGACGGAAGTACTCTAGTTCCCGGCAAAATCTCACACTAAATCACAGGCAACAGCTTGTATGGGTATTGAAGTATTGAATACCTACCTATATTAATTAAGATGATAATTCGCTAACATCCCTAATAGTCAGTGGTATTAAACAGAATAGTGATTCCAAAAGACACCACCAGTGGTGTCGTCCTGGTGGTGTCAAGTGGAACAAACGATAAGGAGAAGGCACACATGCACACAGGCCACCTGATGGAAAGTGGGATCCAAACCCATGCAAAATTTTGTTAACCTGTGTAACTAAGTAACTAATCAAAGAAGCAGGTTAAATCTGTATGGATGTGTTACATTATAATTAGGGTTGCCAACTATTTATTGGACAAATACAGTATCTTGCAGGACAAGGTGTACCTAAATAAAATAGTACACTGGAAGAAAATATGTATAGTATTTTAAAGAAAAATCTTTTAATAAGAGTGTAAGGTATCATTCATCTTTATATAGTATGAAACAAAGGCCTTCCCACCGTTTGTGTGTACATGTAATGTGCTAAGATATTTTCAACTGCACAGCGGATTTTAATGCAGTTTTCACCATCAGTTAGATAATTTTTCAAGGAAGGTTTTTATATATAACAAATTCTGGCGTATGTATGGGTGTTACAGAAACCTCACATAAACCAAAGCGCAGCGAGGGCAGGTCACTAGTTAAATATAATACACTTAATATAGTATTTTTGCATACTATATATTTGTTCAACAGTATATAGTATGCGAGCCAAAATATAGTACAGTCGAGTTCATAAATATGTATACACTTTAGTAACTTGACACTTTAATCGCTGTGAATGGCAGTTATAACATGACATTAAATAGACAAGGTATTAAAGTGTATACATATTTATGAACTCGGCTGTACAATACTATAATACTAGCTGTCCGCACCCGGCGCCGCCCAGGTGTAAATATTTTTCATACAAACCATTTTGGAGGAGTTTTGTTACAAACACTGACACGAGAATGTTATATATTAGATAGTACAGTTGGCAACCCTAATACCCACACCCACACCACCACCACACTTCATACTTCCAGGTGGTTTATTGTTAAGAATCCCAAATTACATTTTATTTAGTAATCCATATACCAATGGTGATGTAAAGACTAAGTGCAGTGTTCACCAACAATTAAATGGACAGTTACCAGTTTCACGGTTGTCAAATGTATTGACTAACAGCTGATTAAGACTTAACCGTCTGTTAAATGGGTTGGTGAACTCGGCCCTAAATTGGACTTACATTTTGGACAGCTTAGAAGCCGCACCTCCAGTAACTTTAGCCACTCTTAGATTGGTTAACTCTGTCTTCAACTCTTCCAGTTGTTTGAAGAGTTCCTTCTTATCCTTCGTACGCAACTCAGAGCACTTAACTTTGCCCTGCAAATAAGAAAATAACAAATCACTACCATGTTCTGCCCACAAGCAAACTTGTCACAATCTATTTAGCCACATCTCAAGTCCTTTCCACGAATGAAACATCACTATCTTAACAGTAACTATACCATTGATTGAGGTTATCCCAAATATATATGGAATTCATATAATGAATGAAAATGATCATGCATAACTATTCTAAGGATAACGAAGTCAGTTGAAAAGTGAGTAAGTAAGTTAGGTTTCAATTAAATCACAATTACAGTTACAAATAGCTCCTAATACTAAAAAATTATCACACGACACTGTCACTGTAAATATGCCTTCCTAAAGCCCAACCATACAAAAAAAAATGTTCTGAGCGATGGATCATTATATTTTTGCTTTAGATGTATGCAATTAAAACAGATTTGATAATAATTCACGCACCATTTTTAAGTCAACACAGAATATCCACCGCCTGTCACCAATAAAGTTGACGTAAAGAACGTTTAAGAATGTGTTGCCAGTCAATATTATTAAAAATATAATTGTGTACTGTAATGGCCCTATTCTACAATCGCCCATTCGAACGACCCCTTCGACAGAGGCCCAACTTTGAAAATCGAAATTCGAAGTTACGCTAGCTCCATCCCTTTCTCTTGATTTAGTGTGGATTGACGAGTGACAAGGATGGAGCTAACGTAACTTCGAACTTGATTTTCAAAGTAGGGCCTCAAAGGCCCTACTTTGAAAATCGAAGTTCGAAGTTACGTTCGCTCCAACACCTTCTCTCGATTTAGTATCGAATGACGAGTGACAGGGATGGAGCTAACGTAACTTCGAACATCGATTTTCAAAGTAGGGCCTCAGATCCTTAAGGCTATGCGGTGCACGAGCAACTTAGTTGCCTAGCGACAGTAGATCTACCTCTTTTTCACGTTCGTTCGAAAAACGTGCAAAAGAGACATAGAGTCTGTCTAATGAAAGATGAACCTGAGAAAAAGCGGCAAATTCAAAAAATCTTCATATGGTATTACCGATCAATGTAGGAATAAACGATTTTGATACTTTTCTTATTTTGTTTATTTTGGTGGGCACAAAGGAAGAGGAAACGCGTACTTTTTCACAATAATAAGTTTATTAGTAGAAGCCCGAGAGTCTTACTACTTAATACGTATGGGTGGATCAACTTTTTTGTTGTTGTTAGTGTTCCGTAAGCCAGGAGAGAACAGTGATAGTTTCTTAGAAAAAATGTTATAATGTATACTTCTATCACACTCAGGAGAAAAGCCATAAAAGAATGGTAGTGGACTTATATATCTTTTGAAATCACAGTTTTAATGAGTGACCCAGGAAACGTCACCCTGGCACCGAACTACAAAGAAAAGTTGATTGACCCGTATAGTCAGCATTACAAAAATAGATAGTGACACCCAAAGTCGCCAAACGTGTACCGAACTATTTAGCAACTTTGGGTATCACGAAGTATTAGATGCTTTGAAACTATCTATGAAAAAAAAATGCAGACCACCATAATAATGATTGCATCAGCATGCTTCTCATTTGTGAGCTCTTTTAGTAAATAAAATCACCAATAACAAGTCATTAAGTAAAAATATTTTATTTATTGTTAGGGTAAAACCGATGCTTTCTCTCAACTCTGCTAATAGGCATCTGAGTGTAGGCACTTGCTTCTTCACAATATAAAATTCGTTCACTTTATTTCTGATGGCATGGATGTCAAAACTATCTAAATTGGATACTGTGGCCTTGTGAGTTCGCTTCTTTCCTGGAGTACTGAAGACACCATGGTTTACTTTGCCTTCATTCTCTTCAATGTCGAAACACTGATATCTGTAAGAAGAAAGAAGGAATGAATTAAACAGAACACCATTTACAAATATATTGTGACACGCAGTACAGCCCCATTTTACAGTCCGACAGCTCTAAGAACATTTGGGTTTAGGTGTAATCAAATTGCATCGGTGAGGTTCAAATCGCAACGGTTTAAGAACAAGGAAGACAGGTATAACCCGAACATCTTTTCCAAGAGCTCATGAAGTGTACGTAGGTACATATTAATATGTTTATGATATCTTTTAACTAAATGTATATAAACACCTCCTTAGTGTTTTACTGAAACTAGGTATGAGTGTCAGTTATATTAATCATCTGTTTATTTAATTAATTTAATAAAATTGCGATTGTTAAGAGATTCAACATGGTACCTATAGTATATGTCAATATGTACCTATAGGTACAGACAATACACCTATGTATAGGGAAAGACAATGATTTAATTAATCTTAGTATTTACCGGTCATTGATGATAATTCTTCTAAATACTTTGTTTGACTCTGGCATAGTTAATCGTTTTGCTCCAACTCTTTCCACTGCTGAAGATTTTTCAAAAGCGTTTGTTTTTCACCATCCACGTCCAGCTTATCTGAAAAGAATACATCGTTTAATTTCTTAATAGAAAAGAAATACCAATTTCAAAAGATAGGTAGAACAGAAAACTTATGAAACTTTGGATAGAAATAATAAGTATCAAAATTAACATGCCATACTAACCTTGTTATAACCTATGAATTCGGTCACCGTATGTAAACACTCTATTTTTAGTTTCAACAATGCTTCCCTCTTCTCTTGTTTTTCTTTATATTTGTTTATAATGGTACAAAGGATCTGTCGCACACCACTTTTGATAGTTTTACGCATGTTTAGTCCGTAAATTTCGAGAAGAAAACTTTAATTTGACAGACTCGAGCCAACAACGACTTGTTTGTCAATGTCAAAACGTCATTTTAATAGTGTTGCCAGACCTGCCAGTCAAATAAAAGCCCGGTTCATCATTCATTAGACAGACTCTATGCACTGTCGCTAGGCAACTAAGTTACTCGTGCGCATAGCCTGGGGCTCTACTTTGAAATCAGTAATTCGAACTTCGGATCGCCCCGTCACTTTCTTGCGAATTAGTGACGCGTCGAGAGCAAAAGGGATAGCAATAGACGAAGTTCGAATTACGGATTTCAAAGTAGCGCCTCTGATTGCAGTCCGCTGCCATGGATAGAAAGAGTGATTCTTTTTTCAACATGCTTGGAAAATATTCAACTTTGAAAAACGAAGTTCAAAATTTTATAGATATTGGTATAGATAAACCATCGAGAGCGCGGAATCGCATATGTAGGTATGTAGGTAGTGGTCGTAGTGGTAATGTGTTAGCCATTTATAGGATTCTATATTAGAATTTTCTCTTTTCTTGTACATAAAAAGAGTTTTGTTATATGTTCTATTCTACTTTATTGTTTTGGCAACCGGGTTTGTTATAAAGGGGCGAGTAAGTACTCGATGACCTTTTTCGCCCGTGTTTCCCTTTAGAAGTTCGCGTACTTAGGATGACACAACGGATGCGAGTAATGTTGCCGAGCCATAAGTACGGTGTACTTACTCGTACGTCCATCGGGCCCGTTTCACGAAAAGTTACAAATTACAAGCGGAAGTCTCTTTCTAACTCCTTTTTCTAGAAAGAGAGTTCCGCTTGTAATTTGTAAATTTTAGCTTCGTGAAATGGGCCTCTGGGATATAAAGTGTGTGAATGTCATAATATAATATATTTATATTTAAACTAAAAGAAGGTTATAGCGCTACAAATCATATAGAGAAGGAATTAAGTTAGCGTAATGTAATTCATTTTTAAAGGGTGCATCGAACAGCAATGTATTTGCGCAGCTGAAAATTCTCACTTTTGTTCAGATCTACCGTACATATCGATATCCAAACTAGAGTTTGTTTTGTATTCTTGTATTATTGATCCGTATCACCCAACATTCAACCGACTGAACATATTTAGTCTATGGTTAAAGGATATGTACCTAGCACAAAGTATTGAAACTATAGAGAGTAACTTCAAAACTAACGGACTTTCATACAAATTTTCATCCCCTTTTTTACCCTCTTAGTGGTGAAATTTCCAAAATCTTAAGTTAGTGGATCTCTGCACTGTGTAAGGTACTTATGAGCAAAATTTCAAGTCCCTAGGTCCAGCGGGTTGGGCTGTGCGTTGATATAACAATTAGAATTTAGAATTTTATATGTACAAAAATTAAAAAATCAAGATCGGCTAAATTTTTTTTAAACCTTTATTATATGTATTGTTAAAAACACATTACAAAAGTTTTCATAAGATTCATTGACTTTCCCTGGATTCCGAGGTATAAACCTTACGGCACTCCACTACCTGTAGGTATAATAAATATATTAGACTTGATACCTACAGTCATGCAATCAATATTAAATAAATATTTGTATTTTTATTTTTATTTTGGAGTTAGAGTTTTAGATAGGATGACATCGTGAGGAGGCGGGGTTGGAGGGTGGTGCCTATCTCTAGCAGTGGCACAAAGGTAGAAAGACAGCTAAAGTGCTTATCTTTTGCCAAGCTAACAATCTACTGGAGCACCTAAAACATAAATAAGACGCTAAAGATGCTGTCAATGAAAAAGGAAAAGAAGATTTGTCAGCAAGCATTTCTCGAAGAAGTTTTTTTTGGAGCTATCCATTTTCTCTTCGTAAACAAAATTTACCTGTTAATATAGTTATTTGTTATACAAGGGGGGAAAGTTGTATTTTACCTGCGAGTGTTCATTTGAAACACGAGCTAGCGAAAGGATTCTAAGATAGACCACGAGCGAAGCGAGTGGTTCAAAAATAGAATCCTGAGCGTAGCGAGTGTTTCAACACACGAGACATAAAATAACTTTTCACCCGTGTATAACACTAAACTTTTCACCTCACTACAGCGAGGAAAATAAGAAAAAGGGTTTGTACTATCAATTATTATTTACTTATTTACCTCTTTGTCAGTACAATAATTTTGATGTTAGAAATTCAGCACTTTTAACGTTTTACGTTATGTTAGTTGTCAAATATCACTTAAGCTGCCTTCAAATGTCAAAACTCTTTCTTCACATGTGAATAAAAAGCGATTTTCTCAATAGATATCAAACAAACAAAAATGCTTTCCGAGCTAGTGAGATGAAATAGTACATTACTTAACAAGGGCTGTAAAAGAAAGAAAGCCCGAAATCGCAGGTATTTGAGACCCGAGCCGTAGGCGAGGGTTGTAAATATGCGATAGAGGGCTTTCTTTTTTACTGCCCGTGATGAGTACACAATTTTACGTCTTCACCTGGCCACAATGCGAGTTTTACCGTGCGCGCAGCGTGCGATAAAACTCACATTATGGCCAGGTGTTACGTAAACCTAATTGTTATTCAGGGCTTATTTTCCAATCTCAAGAATTAAAAAAATAAAGTGATGAGTTGGTTTCCTTCTTTAGCTTATTTAACCGCAAGATAATATTTACACTTTATTTATTTTCTTTTATTTACTTTGGTATTGAAAAAACAAACAACAAATTAAGGATACATACATACATAAACTCATGCCTTCATTCCCAGAGTGGGGTAGGCAGAGCTAGAGAATTACCAACAATTCTAAAAAAAATCTGATAATTCAGTAACCAAATTAAGGATAATAATTCATAACTATTCATAAGAAGATGGTCTGAAAGGATAAAGACTAACAATTAGGTAATGATTATTTTAGACACTGCGATGTACTTGTACGTACATACGCAACTATGGGAGGTAACGGAAATAACACGCTACGCTACTGATGCTCTACCGCTCGTCTAAAAATATACTTCGCAACATTTGTTCCTTCGTGTATCTCTGCAATCGTGTTTTTTCTGGTTGTGCTTTAAAATTGTAGGTTTATTATACTTCCTAGGATGGTTAACTACACTTAAAGGAGATTACCGTAAGTATTTTAGTACTTAGTTACATTTCGGTAAAGTAAATTTGAAGACTTAGGTATCTGAAATCGCTGGTTAATTGATCAAGCTTATACTGAACGTATCAACAAAATACATAAGTGTTAGCGCATCGGTCAATACGATACACAGGCAGCATTCGATCTTAGTTGTTTCGTAGGTTGTGGGTTTGGTTTGGTCGGGTATTCTTATCAATCTTATCATATTTTACTGTTCTTAATCTTTACTCACTTTTGTTTTATATGTTTTACCCGACTACCATAGCCGGAGTAAGCATGTCTGTTTCTAAGTTTCGATTTATGTGCATGACAAGTGTATAAGTATGTACCTATGTATAATTATGTAAACTCTTTATTGCAAAAAAATAACAATTAGGCACCTGAAAAATTGATGCAAGTAATGCGATAGAGATCTACCGTTTCCGAAAGTGCAAACAACATTTTACGTAATGCAATTCCCGTAAGTAGCGATAATAAATAGGATCCACGCGATATAACTTCAAAATCGTTTTATATGAATAGGTAGGTAATAGGTACAGTGAAGCGTAAAAATATAGGAGAACGCAACATCTCAAAAATATGTCCCAATGCACCTTATTCCAGTGTACTTAATAAGAACTTCATAACATATTTATGAGAAAATTCCTTCGATTCAAATTTTTGCACGCAGTCCATTTTGGCAGAACCAGTGACAGTACCCCTACCATGAGTTACAATTACCGTACTCGCTAGAGAGTCGAATGCTCTGTCCCTCGCACTCTATAACAATACTGCGAGGTCTGCGAGCGACAGAGCATTCGACTCGCTAGCGAGTACGGTAATTGTAACTCATGGTAAGGGTACAGATACTGCAAAAGGTAAATACGTTTCGATCTGACGAACGTTTAAGACCCGAGGGCTTGTTGTCTAACGCACTCGCAATCACGATCGTTTTCATTTTGAAAATCGAAGGCTTGTCTGCATACAAAATGAAAACAATTGCTGCACTTTGAAGTCGGTTGTGATTGCGAGTGCGTTAGACAATAGCCCCTCTGGATGTACGTTTATTTTTTTAATAAAATCTGGGTGTTTTATACGATTATGAATATTATGATTAATAGAATAATGGTAACTTTAATAAATTTGTCATCATTTTAATGTACCCGGAAATAAATTACATGGTTAGAAATATGTTTCAAATATTTTTAAAGGTCGCTTGACTGGTTTGTACCATTTACCGAACTAAGAAACTGATTTGCACATAATACCGAACCGAGCCGACGCATCACCGAACTAGGGAAGAAATGTACCTACTTATGAAATTTTGGCGCTGACCGCTGAGTGATGCTCAAACTTTAGTGAAACAATAGGCATTTATATTTTATTTATTTATTCAAATGGTAGCAATTTTAATGAAATAGTAAATATATGGAAGAAGACAAGTTTTTTTATATATTTGATAGGGTAAATCGCTTGTTACTGGCCAGTTTATAAAATTACTGGCCACAACCTTGATGCTATGTATGCATTTGACAATACGTAGCTTTTGTCGAGAAAATTTGATAAGTGCTCATACAGAGAACCCTTCCTTTAAATCTTGTTTTTACATTTGGTTAGTATCTGTGGCCCGTTTCACGAAGCTACAAGTTACAAATTACAAGCGGAAGTCTCTTTCTAGCAAAAGGAGTTAGAAAGAGACTTCCACTTGTAATTTGTAACTTGTAGCTTCGTGAAACGGGTCTCTGGAGGTTAGCCAGTAAAAGGCGATATATCCAACATTACTAAAAATAGCTAAAAACTTAAATCATGGTCACACTATCACTTTTGGCACACGTCATGTGACCAAATTGAATAAAATAACATTTTTTTCTGATTATAAACCGTTTATTTAAACCTAAAATATTAATTATTTAACAATCTCTGGAACCAGTTTTTTTATTAATACTTTGGTATTCAATTATTTTTATAACTCCATATAAAAAAAAAACTCAGCAAATAAATATTAAAAAATAAACATTTTTAAGTAATAATAATAAACAGTGTAGAATAAAATAAAAAATCAACTTAAAGTTAGAATGCAATGAATGCATGCAAATGTGAATGAGCTTAACATGTCACGTTACCAAAGCAAATAATATAGAGATCAAGATTTTTTATTAAGAGGCCGACAATTAGGTAAACTAGCGTAAAGCAAAACATAAGTTTTTATTCTTTTTTTTATTAGCGGTGATCGGAATAGGTAGAGCTAATTTGCCTAAACTTGATGCATGTTCATTCAATAATGTATTCCCATCTCACTCACGCATGAATGAATACGCGTCAAGTTTAGGCAAATTAGCTCTGCCTATTCCGATCTCTGTTTATTAGAGACCTTTGACAAGTCAAGATGTTTAAGTTTTTAATCAGGAACTGTCACTGTCACATCCAATATAGGAATATTTTCTAAAAACTTGTTATTTTAAAAAAAATCCCTACACAACAAATAAAAATAAATAAGTTTTTTTTTTTAAAAAAGGTAAGAAATTGCTGGTCTCTTTAAGACAATTTAATAATAATTTTTTTTAATGAAGTTTATACCTACCTTGTAGAATTTTTAAATGCGGCATAAATGTTGAGAAGCACTGGCATTTACAAAAATGCACGAAAAATTATACATTTTAGTATCGGCCTAGCTGTTAATGGATTAAGGATGATATTCCAACGAACACCGTGCAGTAATTTGGCTGAGGCAGACATGGATTCGGTAGCAGAGACCATGTGTACTAATCACCGAACGCCCTTCGCCTTTCCCAATGTATATAGTAGTCTTTGAATTGGACAAACCAAATTACAAATCTAATAATAGTATCGGTATAATTACAAATCTGACATTATTACTAACAATTGGAAATATTATGTAACCATGAATTCCATTGGCTTTTGCTACTATTGCTTAAAAAGTATAGGAATATAATCCTTTTTTTTTAAATAGCCTTACCAATAAGCTTAATTTTACGTCAAAAAGTCGTAAAAATTATAAATTTCCAACGAAGTTCTACAAAAAATTTCTAATTTATTGATAATAATACTCGGCAATTACTCATTAAATTTGGAATACTTCTAGTTATTCGAAAAGAAAATTAGATTATAATTATAAGTAAGTCATGATCAACCGGTAGGTAAATAAATAATTAAAATAACATACGCTTTCCTTTATTCCGAACGCTGTTCGGTAAAACCTTCCAGTCAAAATAAACTTTCACCGAATTCACATTTTAGCTAATTTTTATAAATATGTGTACACTAAATTCACTTCATTTATCAGAACACAAAAACTAATTAAATAACAAGACAGGAAAACCACATTTTCAAACACAAAAGTACTTAATGTAAAACGGTTTTATGACCTTAAGAAGTATACGCGATATCTTGTCGATTTTTACAAGGACTCCCCTAAGGGTGGTCGCCCACGGCGACTTTTTGCAGCGATACAGTCGCGCGTTTGGTATGGTATCGCTGTCACGTTTGCTCTCTAATGTGTGAAAGTGACAGCGATACCAAACGCGCGACTGTATCGCTGCAAAGTCGCCGTGGGCGACCGCCCTTACCTAGTCGTTCTCCCTTCCTTTCCTTTTACAATGACAAGACTCTTGAACAGTCAAGAGTGTCAAGACCGTTTAGATTACTTAGCTGTTTTTAGGGTTCCGTACCAAAATAGTTTAAAAACAACCCTTATGGTGAGACTTCGGTGCCTGTCTGTCTGTATGTCAAAGCAGTTTTTCTCTGAAACTAAGTATAAAAGCTATCAACTTAAAATTTGGCATAGGTAGTTGTATAACTTGCTTGCCCGCATCTGTTTTTAGTAAGAAAAGGAATCTAGAATGGGTTGAAAAATTAAAGTGAATGTAGGTATTATCCCCCCTTGTCCCCGAAGTTTATGGACCAAATTCAGAAAAATTAGTGACTTAAAGATAAATATTTATAATAGTTACGCGAAAATTAAAATGAACTTGTATTAGTTTTCGAAAAATTTGCTAAAATCAGCATTAAAACGTAGGTTAGGTAAAATGGAAATTATTGAATAGAAAATAAAGTCCTAAACAAAATTTGTATTTTCTCGAACATAATTCTACGAATTATTCGCATTTTATATACTTTCGCAGAAAGTCAACAGAGCTCGTATTTCTGGGTATTTTGGCCCTCCGGGCCAGCTGAAGAACTAACATAATCAACACCTACATCATACTTATGAAACTAAGGGCCTGTTTCACAATCGTCAAGTACCTAACGCGTATCTGACATATAAATTTACCCCTTTCCTTTTCACACACTAAGGCCCGGTTTTATAAAAGCCCGTTAGTAAATATGTCAGATCAAATTTTAGTAACTTCATACAAGTTTTGACATTCCTGACCGAAATTTGATCTAACGGATCTTTATAAAACCCAGCCTTAATCATCTAGACAAGGAGAGAGCTAACTTTAACTGACACATAAATTTACTTGTCGATTGTGAAACAGGCCCTTAGGGGTGCCTTGGGTGCGGAATTGTCATTTTTCATTAGTATAAAAATTGCGAAAGTGTTTAAAATGCGAATAAACCAATTCTACTTCCTTATCATAAAATCGGAACTTTCTTAGTAGGTACCTTTAGTTACGCTATCTCAGCAAATACAGTCGTTGATCGAATTCGAGATCAAAACCCTAACCTCGAAAGGGTGCACATTCGCTGTGATTACTGCATTTTGGTTTAAGTGTAGGTTTTTTATCAATAAAACTTACCCTAATATTACTGGTTACATGAGTTCTCATCTCATTCATGTTTTTATGAAATAATGTTAAAATAACTAAATAATCAAGATGGGAACCGTCAGATTTTGATCTCGAATTCGATCACCGATGTAGCCAATATACCTACCTTGTAGATAGATTATCTTAAATACGGAAACCTCGGTGCGAGAGTCCGACTCGCACTTATCCGGTTTTTTTAATGTATTGTCACCAATATCTTCGTCAATAAAATTGTGGACCGATTTTGAAAATGGGGTAAAGGCTATTTAAGTAGTACACTCCGTTTATGTTAAGAGTTAAGTCGACATAGGTCGACCTTTATTACTAGAACCCCAGAACGTAGTCACCAGTATAGGTAATTTTATATTATAGTACCTATTCAAGATTGCACTATGATGCCCAATGATAGATAATAGGTATATTATTGCAGGTGACTATAGGTAAAACTGTGGCTGTAACTATTTTAATTTTACATAGGTACATTTCCTTTCCATACATAGATATACATTACATATTCTGCCAACATATATTTTTCAACTTAAATCAGTCAGTCCTGTATTTGCTATTGCAGGAAAATCAACGTTCAACAATGTCTAGATACAAACAACCAAAAAATCTGGAGGACTTGGCCCTGAGCAGGCTCGGGGACTGGATCGCGCAACAAGCAGAGTTGCTGATGTCTACCGTCACGGCAGAGGCCCATCGGGACACCACCATCGCTCAGAACACGCTGTCCCGCCACATCAACAGTATTCGCAAATATTTAGACTACAATGTCCCGTGGATGGTGCACGATTTATTAACTAATGAGGCAGTAAGAGCACTGTCTGCTCTTCTAGAAAAAACAAAAAGCTCTTTAGGGTTCCGGGCGTCTATGGGGAAGTTTGTCAGCCAAATGAATGTTGTTGTGAGGATGACAGAGGTATTATTTACAAACAATTTGACTGTCGTTTCCATTGATAATATTCCAAAAATGATGCGCTCTGTTTTCTATTCCAAATTGCAGATGCTTTCTGGGTTAGTTAACTTAAATTTAGGTTCACTTTCTGGAGGGTGGAAAACCGCAGATATGGAGGGGTCTATAATTGAAGCTCTAAAGGAACTTCGTAATCTTAAATATCTTACAATCAATTATGACTGCACCGATAATATATTACATTGTATCAAGAACAACTGCAAAAAGCTAGAAAAGCTAGACGTATCTAGTTCTAAGTGCGTGAGTAACGAAAGTATAGATATCTTGGTCAAGTTATTATGTTTGAAAAGTATCCAATTGTATAGAACATCCGTTACGTTGGAAGGGTTTACAAAATTACTGATTAATTGTAAACAATTAGAAGACATAGGCCGGTGTGATGATATTGGTCGTGTTCTAGAATTCGTAGATTTGGTTGATTCTGCCGCTCCACCATTTAAATTAAAAACCTACGTCAGCCGGTACGCCCCCGCCGCCCACTTGCAACTAGCTGTAGACATGTGTCCTGACATAAGAAGCATAACTGTTTTCCACAGCTCTGTACAGGGGGATTTAATGATGTTGATAGGTCTAAAAGACTTACGTGATCTCAAATTGCTGTCCTGCGATTTCTACGCTGATCAAATAAAACAAATACTCCAAGTTAAGGGTTGCAATATTGTTAATTTACATCTCGAACATGTAGACCAAATTTATTTAAATGCTTTAATGTACATAAGCCAAATGTGTCCCCTATTACAAAGTTTCACTCTTTACAATTGCACGTTGATACATCATACATCATTATTCACAAATAAGTTAGAATTATTGCCGTTCAGAAACTTGAAAAAGTTTACTTGTGTAGCTACCTGCACAGATGATCAGTTGTTTTTTTTACTTAGTAATTGTATAAACGTACAGTTTATTCATTTAGGTACGGCTGTCAATATTTCTGATGAATTCATGTTAAAGCTCTTAGAAAAGAATCCGTTAATTCATTTAAAAGAGTTTCGTATAATGCAGTCTGACTTTTTGACAATGTTATCAGTAGAACGAATAATTCAAAGTTGTATGAGTTTAGAAATACTGGTAGAGTTGGAGAGCTGGCACTTGTTGACGGAGGCCGATCGCGACTACATAAGGAATTACATTAAAATTAGCAATTTCAATATTGATACTGCTCCTATTAGGAGGTATGTAACTACTACAAATGAAGGAATGCATTAATGTTATTGTAATGTTACTTTAAAATTAATTGCTAAGTAGTTAGTAGGAACTAAAATAGATAAATAAAACGTATTGAAGACATTTTTTTTTTGTTTATTCAGAAAGTAGGCCGCACGGGCACTTTTACACGTCAAAAATCTACCAGCGCTTCGCAAAGCTGGGTCCACATTTGTATCATTTTGCCGATCACGATCACACGTATCGTATCGAGCTCGCGTATCCTAAGTATGGACGCTCACTTTTGGCACACCGTATCACTACCATCGACGTGTGAAAAAATGCGTCCATACTAACCGTAGCGTAGCAGCGTATCGTATCATAACTCCGTATCATTAAGTGTGGACGCTATCCGTATCCCCTTTGATGATCGGGGAAAAATCGCCTCGAGAGCGATCACGGCGTATCGTGTATCAAATCATAACTTCGTATCGTGATACAGTATCAAAACACGTCCATACTTACCGATCTTGATACGCATGTCCGATCGCGAATGTGCGGGGTATATAATAAACGCGTATCAACATCGATCCCGAGCGATCAGATACGGCGCGCCGCATGATCGCGTTGTTTGTGCGTCCACACTAGCGATCTTGATACGCGTCGGTGCAACGCGACGGAGATACGATACGACGAAATGATACAAATGTGGACCCAGCTCAAGAGACCGCTGCTGAGAAGAAACGCCGCAAGAAACTCAACAGTCAGTCGTTTTTTAAATAGTGTTTATGATAAATGATATTATACAACGAAAAAAACCTTAACCTAGCATTATATAAAACAATGAATGTAACAAAAAATATTAATATTATATATCATGCGTAGTTGAGCAGGAAAATGTGTCAAAACTCAAAATTTCTACAAGAACTCATAAGTAGTAAATATAAAAAATAAATAAAAATTATACTTACCTATGACGACGGTGCAACACAACACATAAAAGTTTCGATACATTCTCCTACAGAAACCGTGTCCCCTAGACAATACACAATGTTTTACATATTTGTATGATTAAGTTATTATTAAGATATTTAGGTGTTTAATTTAGGCCAAGCATTTTTATCTGTTAGATAGTCTTCGACCCTATAGTAAGCTTTAGACATCAACGACTTTTTCAAGTAATTTTTAAGTACTGGAAATGGTAACTTTAAAACTTCGTCAGGTAAATTATGCTTGGTAACCGCAAAAGAAAATACTCATTTTTTTATGAGCTTTACTTTCTAGGCAATAAGGTCCATTTTGACTAGGTTAAATTTTAATACAGATTTTCTTAGTTTTTTTTGTTATTTATTTCTCAAAAACTGTAAATAATGAACACTTCATTTTATTTTTCCTATAAAATATAAAATTAATTAATTATCTATACGTCAGGATTTTTTTCAGATTGTTTGATTAATAAACTTCGGAGATAAAGGGGGGGGGGGGGGGGGGGGACGGTCATTTTTCGTACATTTTTGGCTATAAATCAATAAGAACATCACAAAAAATTTAAATGTGCAGATTAAGACCTTGCATATGACACCCCATTTGCTATAATCGAACCACTTTCATTTTTAAACCCCCCATTCTAGACCCCTTTTAAATTATTTATAAAATTAATTTCATTTTTTTTACTTAAAACAGATGCGGGCAAGTAAGTTGTACAACCTACTGTGACATGCAAACAGACAGACAGACACAACGAAGTCTCACCATAAGGGTTCCTTTTTTACCATTTTGGTACGGAACCCTAAAAACCATAACATACATTTAATTAAATAACAACGATGTAATTCGGTTCTGACGCTTTACCGGACGCTGCCGCGGCACGCCCACTCCGCTCGCTCGGCCCGCGCGCTATTATGATCACAATTAACCAACCAACCGACCAACCTAACCTAATGGTGCGGTAGTGTCTTAACACTCTTAACATAGGCCAGAGGGGGCGATAACTGGCGATAACCGCCGCGCCGGGTCTCGATCACCGCATACGCAGTTTAAAATTCATATTTAACTCAAAAACTATTTTACGTATCGAAATATTTTTTTACACCTATTTTCTGTTTTTAACCCCTAAATGATATCTCTACGTTTCAGTGGGTGTTTTTTTTAAACTATACTTAACTACAGTAAGAAATTAAGGTTAGAAAAGAAAAACATCATATAAATTTTCAAATGAGTAAATTGTTTTTTTTTTTAATTTGCTCGCGTCTTGTTCTCGTCTCGCGCACAGTCGTTCTTAATGCATAAGTGGGAAAGAGATAAACTAATTAACAGACCTAGGAATATACGGGGCAAAATTAAATGACAGCTAGGGATTGACTATATCGATAAACTCAATTATCGATGCTTTTCCCATACACTAGTGATCGCTCCAGGTTGGGTTTGTAAAAATAAAATTGTATTGAAAGTATGCAAATGTAACAAAATAGCAACATAATTCTGGTTATTCTTTAAATTCAAAGGATTTTTTAACATTCACTCAACATCATCATATTTTTTTTACTCCTAACAAATTCTGATTGTTTATTTTAACAAAAGTAAATGGGACAGTCATTCCGAAATACACAATAAGAAAAAAATATGATGATGATGAGTAAAGGTTAAAAAATCCTTTTAAAATAAAGACTAACGAGAATTACGTTGCAATTTTGTTTCATTTGCACCTACTATCAATTAAAAAAAATTACAAACAACTTGGAGCGATCACTAGTATATGGGAAAAGCATCGATAGTTAAGTTTATCGATATAGGCAATCCCTAGCTGTCATTTAATTTTGCCCCGTATATTCCTAGGTCTGCTAATTAATGTCACTTGGTACTGAATCTATGCGACAGTTCGTTGAAATTAGAAGGGTGAGCATTTAATTGATGTGTCCTTTAAAACGGACAAAATCCGTTTAAGGGTTAATGAAGAATACTGTAAGGCAAAAACTGGCTGACATTCTCTATAACTCCAGTCTTTATTTTTAAGTAAAAAAAAACCCGACATGCCAGAGTAAAAAAATATTTTCATCTTAATTTTTATGTAATAAGAACGCCTGGAAATCTTAATAAATATTGTTACGCCGATGGGATAAGGCGCCTCATCTTCAATCGTGAATTTCGATGCTTTAGAAGCTTGTGAAAGAGATAGCATGATTAGAAAGAGACAGCAATACTGAGAACCTTCGAGAAGCATGAGAAAGAAACAACACGATTAAAAATGAGACGGCAATACGCAGAATATTCCAGACCCGTGAGTCAAGGTCAAGCACATCGCGAACAATACAAGGTAGAAAGGCGTAGAATATTCCAGCAACGAATAGTCTCGAACGACCTTGGCGGGGCAAAGTACATCGATCATTCCAGAACGCATTCTGGAATGATCGGAGACGGGAACTATAAAGGCGGACCGATTGCAAGTACCTATTCAGTCTTTAATTGGAAAGCGAACAGTGCGAACAAGAGCGACCCGAGCGATCATCTGAGTATTCGAATTTATTGTGCGATAATTGTTTGTAACGGTTTAAGTGCGTGCGTTATTAAAGTCTACTTTTGATTATCGGTGTATTTGTGCATTTCTATCAGTTACCTACCCCCACGTACGTAACAATATAATTTCTGATTCAATATTAAATTTTAGGTCAAACTTTAACATAGTACATTGTTCAGCAAGGGACTATACAAATACAAGCCATAATGACACCAATGAAATAAAAGCCAAAAACTATTTTTTGGAGTAAAAATGTCAAAGTTTGATAGCATAAGGCCGGCCGCATACATTCGTTTTCCGTATACGGTTTCCGAATACGTTTTCCGCATTCGGACATCCTCGGCCGGCTGCATACATACGTTTTCCGTATACGGAAAACGAATGTATGCAGCCGGCCTAAATCTCGATATCAGTGACTTGGCAGCTAGTTTAGAACAGCAGCGTTAATGCAAATAGGTTTTAACAACAACTGAAAGTTTAGAGCTTCAGATCGAAGGTCATCTGCCCATGGTAGCCCCTAAGGCCGGCCGCGGGTGTCCGAATGCGGAAAACGAACGAATGTATGCGGCCGCCCTTAAGCGGCAGCGTTTGGCTTTATATTTAATGATAAATGAATAAACGTAATTCGTACGAATGTAATATTGTTCGAGTAACAAAATTAAGTGCTTCTTAAGAGGCCGTATACGAAATTTTGCGATTTTGCCGATTTCGCTGATTTACGTGATTTTACCGTTGAAATACTGTATTTCTACAAGTTTTAATGCACAACACGAAAGATAATTTCAAATTTTAACTAATGTATCAGCTACTTTTTTGTTTTTAATATTTTATTTTGATTAATCGACCTGACACCGGCGACTGTTATGTGAATTTTGCTGGAAGAGGTTTAGAATGTCACATATTCATGAATCGTTTTGAAACGGTATGAAAAATGTACAAAGTATTGCTGTGAAAGTCGTCTAAAAATGTATGAATTACTTTTTACCACTTCCATATAAATTTTTCGAGTAAAACGGGCAAAAATAATTTTTCATTTCGGATACTCAGAACTCCCGTTCATAAAATTATAACAACAGAAAAAAACTTTAGTTCAAAATCAGTCAATACCTAAAAAAAATATCCAAAAAGTACAAAAGACTTGGCAATAAATAATGTTTTAAAACAACCTAAATCTCGCATACTCGACCAAAATAAAAAAGTGGCTCGTTTATTCGTAGGTCATTTATTCGATCGTAACTAAAATGACATTTCATGTTGAGCATTAAAACTTATAGAAAAGCAGTATTTTTAACCTGTAAAATCTCAAAAATAAGCAATACCGGCAAAATTTCGTATACGGCCTCTTAATTCTCATTAAAACGGACCCATTGAATTTATCGTTAGGTACTTGCGTTATAATAACATAAAAAAAAACCGACTGCAATAAAAAAACAACTGAAAAGCAAAAAACAATTGCCTTTTATATATATAGATAACTTGGATATTGGAATAGGTGTTCCAGCCGGGGACAAGCTAGTCCAAATGTTAAATGATATAACTTTATTTAAGTACTTATCCCTTTACAAAGTCAAGTTTGAAACTGAACTACCTTACAGTAGGTCATGTAGCGAGAAGTGAAGGTGAAGAAATGTGAGTGTTTAAGGACGACCTCGCAACCCCCCCTGCCTCGTTTTTTGGTTTAAAAAATTAAGCACTCAAAAAAAGAAAATAAATTGTATGTATTGTTGTTGTGTCACCTACCAACCCGAACTGTAAAAAAAAATACTAAACCTTTTTTTGTTTCAGAGTTTTCGATTCTCGATGAAATAGATACAAATGCCCGTTACAACGGCGACTTCACATTCTAGAGCTGATATCTCTTAAAAAGCCCCACTTATTTCCATGAAACCTAGCTAGAACCACCCGGATTAAAAGAAGACATTCTCAATGCTCAAAAAATGTCTGCAGTTTGCACATTGCATTATTATTCAAACCACTCAAAAACAGTATCTTATTGCAAAAAATTCCAAAGAGTTGATTCCCACTAGTTTCATTTGTCCGAAAATCCATAAGTTATTACATAAGTATTTTTTTAACCAATTAACTCTATAAAATGTTTAAAAATATAATCCTACAGAAACAGAACCTGTAAGTGAGGTTAGGTTTATTTACGCGTTAAATCTCAAACATATGGCGATGAATGAGATCGTTTATGTAGAAGCGTAATAGACGCAACATGCGATGATGTTCAACGCGTCTCTGTAAAAGAGCCCTTGATTAAGTGACAGTTGCATAAATAACTATGAAAATTAAAGAAACGTATATAAATTTCGTCTTTGGAGTGAAGTAATTTTCATTTACTTTAATTGTCATTCTTATTGCAGTAATCCCATAGCTACTAAACTTCGCAATCCTATAAAACTCGGGTGTAACCTAGCCCTTTCGGAAGACTATGACGTTATGAAGTATAGATCTCTAAAACATGTAGAGTTCTTTGACCGTTCATATAGTAAACGCCGTTTTAATTGTGTAATTGTTATTTATTATGTGTTTAAACTCATACATATTTTCGAAAGCTTCATTTGATGTGATTATTTCTTTGAGCATTATTAACTTAACGATGTTTATGTTTCCGTTAAGACTAACGCTGCTACTGCACCTCTCTGATCCATCTTATGAAATTCAGGGGTCGAAATTTATTAATTTACAATAAAATGTGTTTATTAGTTGCCTGCAACTTTTCGTAGTCGTTTAATATTAATAACATCAAGCTAATCCAGAAAAGAAATCTGATGCGTTTTTAACGCTGCTGGATGGCAAATTATTACTCATGTCTTTCTTTTTGTTCTGTTTCTGGTTGACGTCAATAATGGAATCAACCGTTTCAAAATAAGATATATTCCAAAATTTGACATCATTGTCATGTGAGCAGGATGCAATATAGGAACCATCATGGCTTATATCAAGGCATTCAACTGGCAGACTGTGTTGACCTACAATTCCCAATTGCCTCTGCGGGAACATATGAGCTGCTCGCAGTACGCCATCCTCGCCTGATGTCACTACAATGTTCTGTGTGATTGGAATCATGCACGAAATTGAGTGTTTTTGCCCAATATATTCATCACTATGCAAGCCAAACTCTTTCCAATTAAACAAATACAGCTTTCCTCTTGAAGAACCAACTAATAATTTACTGTCTGAGCGAAATAATCCCATGCAGGTCAATTCAGAATCATACTCTTCAGATGTTGAATAAATTTTGCTAAAACCAAAGAAAACATTTTAATGTAAGTTAAATAGTTTTTTATTTACTGCGTTGCGTTTAGTTACATACTTAATTAACGGAAACACATTTCGTAAAAAAAAAACATGAAAGTTATATAGTGGAAAGCTTGAGATTCACCGTTCCGAGTGCTAATGTCAGACCATCACGCATCACACCTTGCGACATAAGATGACCAAGTCAAAACTGGGTAAATTTTCCGTACTGCACAGACTTCAAACATGTTTACTTCGACAGTATTACTTGCTGGAGGCGTAAAATGCTTTTACCAAAATTGTTAGTACAATTATTGATTAGTTAGTATAATCATTAAGTAAGGGTACTTAAGATACAACATTTAACGGTGCAATAATTTGTTAATATGCTAAATATTTTCCTTTTGTTATTTTTATTTAATTTATTTTTTTCTACCAAAATATCTCTGTTTAAATTTAAACTTTAAAAGTTAAGATTTAATTAAGCTCTTTTAGTCTTGTTACTAAAATTTGTTATATCTACTGTTCGCTCTAATTTTATTATGAATGTTGTTGCACGCCTGTTATTGAGGTACAGGTTAGATGTGATTCCTATTCATTTAGTTACAAAATGAATAGCCTTGTACTTTATTAGTGTGCGAATTATTAAATAAATAAATAAATATTTCAGAAACAAACAAAATCAGTAAACTTGAAATAATAAGGGCAACAGTTTATAGTTAAAATCGCCGTCAATAGAATTTGCTAACTATGTAAACATTTTCATATTAAGTTTAAGATGAAATAACTATTCATTATACTTTATTTTTAATAAAAACACGCTTGGTGAATATTTGAGGTTATGTGTCAAACAGTACTAATTTGTTTACATAGTTAGCAAATTCTATTGACGGCGACTTTAGTGTTCAATTCAATGCGCCAGCGCCCTTGCTTCTACATACAATTGAGTGTGGATACTTCAATAAGTTATTGTAGAATTACGTAATTTTTTTTTTCTTTACCTATTATTTGTACCTTTTGTGTCTATATTTTTGTTACAATTTTGTGTATCTTGTTGAGCATTTGGGTTTACCTGTAAGTTCACAAGAATAGACTCTAAATAAATAAATAAATAAATAAATAAGACGACAGTGTTAATACGTTCGGTGCCGCACGGTGGCTCCGAATCAAAAAAAGGTTGACAAAGGACCAAAGTTTAAGGTTAAACGACTATATGAGATAAAATATTAGGTTAAGTATTTATGTATATTTGTGTATCAATTAAACGTCGACTCGGTATATTTTAAGTAAAGTGTCGTACTTACGCCATTTTGATTTCGAATGACATTAGAATACTTAGGGACTTTGATAGTTTGTCAATGATTAAAAAAAAAACATTCATATTCGTGACACAGGTTAGCTTTGCCACCATTTGTTTGTTTTGCCGCCTATTGAACGCATCTTAGAGTACTTATAATTACTTATAATATGTGTGTAGATAAAGTAATGTATGCAACTGTACATAATTAGGTCTTAAAACACTCGTGTGATCTTATTAGGAAACTCGCCTTCTATAAATACGAAACTTACGATACTTACGGTTTTATTTGTTACGATTTCAGTTTCTCTGTACAACTTTCTTTAAAAAAATATTTGGCTAAGTTTAGGTTAGGTTAGTTAATGACTTTAACACTAAGTTGAAAGTTTTTGTGCTAGTTATAATATTTGTAGTTGTTATTATTTTGAACATTATATTTATTTCTAGATCCCACAACGGATAAATCACTGTACCCTTACCATGAGTTACAATTACCGTACTCGCTAGCGAGTCGAATGCTCTGTCGCTCGCAGACCTCGCAGTATTGTTATAGAGTGCGAGGGACAGAGCATTCGACTCTCTAGCGAGTACGGTAATTGTAACTCATGGTAGGGGTACTGATCACTTTTAACTCCCAACCCTGACACTGGCAGATTTGTTCCACTAAACTGTTAGACCGGAATATACTGACACAAAATTTCCAGTCATTTGTATATACCAAGTATTGTTATACCAAGTATGGCGACCCTTCAGGGGTCTTATCGCGTGGGCGTTAAGGGTGAATTGCAAAAATATTGTACATAGTTAAGGAGTTAATTGAGATAACGTTAACTTTCTTCAATTTTTTTTCCTTTGTGTAACGAAAATTATCCATATTATATGACTAATCTTCTTTACACAAAGGAAAAAGTTAAGGGCTTAACAACCCTTTTTTAATGGAGCCCTTAACTATGTACAATATTTTTGCAATTCACCCTTAATCGAACGTGTCGGATAAGTTACGAAAGTCAAACGATTTGTAACACAAAAATTCTTGTATTTTACGATAGTCGATGAAAAAAGAAGTCGGCGGTAGCGTAATGCCAATGCCATACTTCTCTGGTGTGGCTTACAGCCCGCCATACCGACGAAAACACATTAATTAAAAAAAATACAATTCAACCATATGTACAAGGCTCATTTTTGCACAGCTAATCATCGTCGAGTAGCCTTTCACGAAAATCACCATGCCATACTTTTCCGACGGTTCCAAATGGCCGCCATACGGCGATAGTTTTTTTTTTGTAAAACTATTTGTACCAGGATAGCATTTCGATTTTTGGAAAGTATATGATACAATGTGACCGTTATTATATTTGCCATAATTCTAGTAGGGGAAAAAGTGGTGCCATACTGGTGCAAATCGTTCAGAATACGCATAAAATCTAACAATTTGAAAAAAATATTGTACACGTTCGCCACCTCCCACAGGTATGGCCTTATCAAACTTCTAATTATGATCATACATAGAAATAGTAAAAAAAGTTTTAGGACGGTACAAACCGTTTAGCGAAAAAAATATTTACTTCTTTGCGGCGGTATGGCGGCCATTTGGAACCGTCATGTGAAACTTTGATTTTTTAAATGAGAAATGTTGACCGCATAGCTTGGTTTATTTAATTAAAAAAACCGACCTTCCCACTTTTGGTCCTATCCCACCTTGTTTCGATTCGAAGTGACAAACACAAGATCTGCATTATTTAATTTTGTTCCTTTTTCTCAGTCAGTAAGTATTAAGTTTCAAGATAAATTACAAAGATTTTTAGGTGTTTAATGCCCTACTCCATCTATCCAACAAGTTGCAAACATCTGTGAGCAAAATTACGATTTTTCTTGAAAAGTGTAGGCAAAAACTTATTTTTCAAAAGTTTCTCCTCTATCATCTAATTAATCTTTCCACAATCACAATTTGCTAAGTATCCTGTTGTGGGTGAAGCCTATGAACCTCAATAATTGCAAACAGTTGGTTCATTATTATACAAGGTGTTTGGACCATAGACTATCAAAAATTTGGACACAGTTGGGCTCTTTTGCTACCTTTCAGTTTTTGCTCATAGATTGTAAGAGTTACAGTAATTAATAAAAAAAATATATAACTAACCATAATCCCACCTTTAAACCCTCGTAACTTTTGGATACGGTACAAGAGTTCAATTTTTTTCATGGGTAATTTGAGAAAAAAAAACGTCTCAATAACTGTATCCCTTACAACCGGTAACCTTGAAATGAGCTGAGAGAGACAAAGGACTAAGTGAGCTGATTTAAAAAGTAAATAAGGTTTTTCTGATTTACCTTCCTTTCAAATCAATAGAAGTGAGTACCCCATCTCCTCCAGCGCACACCAAATACTTCCGCGCATCAGTTGTGATCATTTCAGCTACATGTTCTTCACCAATCTTAATACTAAATATAGGTTCAGGTTTCCTCAAATCCCATAATTTTACAGTTCCAGCGTCATCACCTGGAAGTTTTTTTTAAATATAGTAAGAGATGTGCATATATGATGTATTTCTCAAAGCTTTTTTTTCTAATGCTTTGTTTCAGTAAAGGTGGCAATTATTAGTCTGGCAATAGCCATCAGACTTGCACTTGCAACTGACAGTGTATTTATCATGTATTTCATTGGAAAAAAAGAAGGTAAAGACATGTTTTATTCAGTAAGTAGGCGGCAGAGGCACTTATACATGTCTAAAATCTACCAGCGCTTTCCAAGATTAGACCACTGCTGAGAAGAAACGCGCCTTAAGAGTACTATCAGGCAAGTCATTTTTTAAAATATTCTTTATGGCAATGATAATAGGTACTTTACCTAGCATTAAATAAAGATTGGCAAACTGATGCGAGACTGGTAATACTGTGTGTGTGTATGTATCAATATTTGTTCCCTTATAGAGGCTGAATAGACGCCTGGCCCGATTTCAACAAACAAGGTGTACTTAAATTTGCATTTGCATTGCGGTATCACTACTTAATTTGATTTAATTAAAAGCGGATATAAAGTATAAAACATTTTACCACGCATATACCTACAACAATATCAAGCATGCAGTCATGTTTTTAAACCTTGATTTTTCTTCACTTGTCCTTAGTGTTCCCCCATATTCAAATACAAAAATTGGGCTTATTAGCCTTAGCCATGGCCATATGAGAGTGAGCCTCGAAACCACCACACCACATCATACTACTTAAGCTTACCTATACTTGAACATTTACACTACAATACCATAAACAACTAAAGCATAAAGTTATAAAATACCTGTGACAATTTTGCCATTGTCTAAACATAACAACGAGTATACTGGCTCTTCATGTGCATTTTCGAAACAATGCATTAGTTTTCCCGTTTCCACATCTGTGGCCATTATAGCCTTATCCTTAAAACAAATAATTTACTTGTAAATAGTGTGATATGTTAACAATATTATAAAGAAACCTTTACTCAAAAAATTAAAGTTTTAAACAGCCCTGAAAAAAAAATTAAACCTTTGCTGTTGTGTACATGGTAACTCCTTCAGCATCAAACTCTACATCTCGACAAGCTTTAACATGTAATTCTAATGTGTTAACAAGTTTGGTTTCATCATTGTTGTATTCATACAGTAAGACATCTCCCATTATATTGGCTAGGGCAATTAAATTTTTAGCTGGATTGAATGAGATGTCCACGATAAAATCATCACATTGGATTGTGGGAGGATGATCTCTCTGTTTGATTTTCTCAGCCTTTATAGCTTTTACAACTTCGTCTTCATCCTCATCCTCATCCTCATCCTCATTTTCAAGTTCTGGTTCAGCTTCTGCGTCACTAATCATGTCTTGGTCATTATTATCAGCATTTTCTGTAAATTACGATTAGCAAATGAAATGAGTACTTCATTGCGATTATATGGGTCCGTAGCATAATATCGAAAATCCAATTTCATAAAAGTATGAAATTCCTAAAAACAAAACTTTGAATATCAAAATGTATAATGTACGAAACTCCTAAACTTGCATGTCCTATGTTTAATTAGCCTGTTTTAAAATGTCTAAAGTACAATACCACTAGTGCATGAAAATACTAACAACATTGAATTTTCGAAGTTTTGCTACGTTCATTAGGAGTGGAGTTTTTAGCATTAAATGTATTGATTTTCGAAGAATTGTCACTAAGCTTTTTGTACTTAGCGATTTTGAGCACTGGAAATATTGAGTTTCAAGAATTGTCATTAGACATTTTGTAAAAAGAAATATTGATTCACGATTTGATCATTCGAGTGCAATTGTACATTAGAAATTTTGATATTCGAAGTTTTGTGTTAGGAATTTCGTACTTATGAAATTTGATTTTCGATATTATGCTACGGACCCGATTATACAATACAATATAATACAATACAAATAACAATATAACTTTGATAAAACTAGAGATAGCAATCAACCAATTTAATATAACAAATGAAACTTTTAAGTTGAAGTGAAGTTAAGCGGGATTTAGGTTAAACGAGTCGCACCGTTATGGTCATCTAATTCAATATCATCGTCAGATTCTCCACTGGAGTCGCTACCGCTTTCGTCCGAAGAATTCTTTTCAAATCCACGAAACTCTCTCGTCATTTTGTAAGATGATGAGAGAATATAACACTATGATGTGCTCGCTTCCCAGATTTTAAGGTGTGTTCTAAATCAATTCTAAATGTCTACACACGTGCTGCACACTAAAGTCATTAAATTAACTATTAAACAAACATGACATTTGCATTGCACGGATGTACCAGATGTACGCAATGCATGCATGCTTCTTTTGACAGAGGCTCTACTTTGAAATCAGTAATTCGAACTTCGGATCGCCCCGTCACTTTCTCGCGAATTAGTGACGCGTCGAGAGCAAAAGGGATAGCAATAGACGAAGTTCGAATTACGGATTTCAAAGTAGAGCCTCAGTTTAGATCGGTTAAGCCCTCTACGCACTATCCATCTTGAAGGACAGCAACGCACTACCGTCCGCGCTGAACGCACTATCGTGCAATGCAAAGTATCCATCATGCTAGACGTTGCTGGTGTTGGGGCTCGTCGGACAAAAAGTCGGTCGTGCGAGTCCATCACGGTTATAATAATTATTATTTGTTATAATATAGTTATAATTAATTCGTCGAACGTGCGAACTATAGTGTAAATGTGGAGTTACGCGGGATTCTCGCCACGATTCGCCGCGAATCGCAAACGAATGTACAGAAGCCTAGGTTCGCACGTATTCTAGACGTTGTTTTAACGAGCAGTTCAAGTAGCTTAAATACTAAATATTTATGGAGATTGCAGAACAAACTATAAAATAAATTATTTTCTGCTTTCCTGCATTTATAAAGAGATGCAAAATGTAATTTTTTATAGCTTCAATTTGAACGCATCGCATAAAAATTCAGGTTATAATAATTATTATTGTTGTCCAGCAAGCCTACGCACTATCGTTTTGCGTCGTGCATCGTGCACGGACAGACAGCACGGAGGGATAATGCGAAGAGGGCTTTAGGGAATTCGACGTATAAGGCCGGCCACATACATTCGTTTTCCGCATACGGTTTCTGAATACGTTTTCCGCATTCGGACATCCGCGGCCGGCCGCATACATACGTTTATACGTTTTTCCAATGCGGAAACCGTATACGGAAAACCTATGTATGCGGCCGGCCAGGGATGTCCGAATGCGGAAAACGTATGAATGCGGCCGGCCGCGGATGTCCGAATGCGGAAAACGTATTCAGGGGCTCTACTTTGAAATCAGTAATTTGAACTTCGAACTGCCCCATCACTTTCTTGTGAATTAGTGACTCGTCGAGAGCAAAAGGTATAGCAATAGACGAAGTTTGAATTACGGATTTTAAAGTAGAACCTCAGAAACCGTATGCGGAAAACTTATGTATCCGGCCGGCCTTATACGTCGAATTCCCTAAAGCCCTCTTAGCACTATCCCTCCGCGCTGTCTGTCCGTTAACGATGCACGACGCAAAACGATAGTGCGTAGGCTTGTTGGACAACAATAATAATTATTATAACCTGAATTTTTATGCGATGCGTTCAAATTGAAGCTATAAAAAATTACATTTTGCATCTCTTTATAAATGCAGGAAAGCAGAAAATAATTTATTTTATAGTTTGTTCTGCAATCTCCATAAATATTTAGTATTTAAGCTACTTGAACTGCTCGCTAAAACAACGTCTAGAATACGTGCGAACCTAGGCTTCTGTACATTCGTTTGCGATTCGCGGCGAATCGTGGCGAGAATCCCGCGTAACTCCACATTTACAGTATAGTTCGCACGCTCGACGACTTAATTATGTCTACATTAAGGCCCTTATGACAGATAAGGACAAAGCATGGTTTAGCTACTCCACGTTAGAAATTAATTTGTTTTTTACTTTTAGGCCGGCCTCATACATACGTTTTCCTTAGAAGTTTTCCGAATGCGGAAACCGTATTCGGAAAACGTATGTATGCGGCCGGCCGCGGATGCCCGAATGCGGAAAACGCATTCGGAAACCGTATACGGAAAACGAATGTATGCGGCCGGCCTAAAAGTAAAAAACAAATTAAAAAGAAAAGGAGGAAACGAAGATGGTGGATGTGGTGCGTTCGCGTGCTCTTTGACATGGGCCAATAAACCGACAAAAAGTCGGTTTCGGTGGCGAATCGGCTTCACATTCACGCTTTCACGCGTTCACGCATAGTTTTCACGCGATCGCGCGCGAATGTGGAGCGCCCGGGCGCCCAAATCTTCATTCATTCATTCGTCGACGTCCAAGAATACTAAAGTCGCCGTCAATAGAATTTGCTATTGCCAATTCACCATGATTACTCGATAATCAGGTACTTTTAAAGATCAAGTGAGGTCTTTGCAACAATTTATACACTAAATCATTATTTTCATATTAAGTTTAAGATGAAATAACTATTCATTGTACGTTATTTTTAATGAAAACACGCTTGGTGAATATTTGAGGTTATGTGTCAAACAGTACTAATTTGATTACATAGTTAGCAAATTCTATTGACGGCGACTTTACTATATACATTTAGGCCGGCGGAAACCGAATTCGGGAAACGTATGTATGCGGCCGGCCGCGGATGACCGAATGCGGAAAACGTATTCGGAAACCGTATACGGAAAACGAATGTATGCAGCCGGCCTTAGCTCTAGTCAGTTAGCCAGATAGAATAGTATAGCCAATCAGAATCAGTCAGAGTCAGTCAGTCCAGTCGGTTAAGAGCTACATGCTTGTTCAGATGTGGAAGTAGAAGCTAGTGGTTTTATTCTGCGCAGTTCATTATGTTATGTATTTTGATAAAAGGTCGTGCTAGACCTACATAAACTACGGCCACTAGATAAATATTTAGCGAACTGTGGTTTGAGTTATTTTGAAAGTGAACTTAACAAGTTACCTGTAGTAAATTAAAGGTGTTTTTTTGAAACAGTCTTGTAAGTTAATTCGGCACCGTTGTCAGAGGAAAGATTTACAGTGTTCTATGGAACCTTGAAGATAATTTTAAAGGTAAACAATAAATCAATAATACCTTCTTAATTTCTTATTATTTATTTTTAACGTAACTGACTTTCGTAATGGATTCTTGTTGATCATTACTCCGTACGATATAAGATATAAGTACTTAAATGAACTTTTTTTAGCTTTTTTAATGTTGCGACTAGGTCGGCTTGTAAATAATGTTCGGGGGGGTTTTAACTAAGGACAATCTTATACAAACTGACTTAGTCCCACAAAAGGCACAGAATTATACCTACTTAGCCGATAAACGTTATTTTAACGATAAATATCTTAAGTACAGTCATATTTTAAAACATACAAAACTAGGGAACATTTATTTTCGCGCTCATAACATAAACACCAATTTGCTCATACCGGGAATCAATCCCGGGACCGCTAGCTTCGTAGCAGGTTCACCACGAACAGTCCATTTGCGTTAAGAATGTAGGAAGCGAATCATCAGTGCAACTGCAGGGTAACAAAATGTGTTGTAAATTTCAGTGTAAGTAGGAAGTTAAAACTCATACAAATTATAGTTATTTTATAAGATTAATGAATAAAAATAAACCTAATTTTGAGCGACCAGATTGTTTAGGTAGGGGGCGAGCGTGGCTAGGCCAGCGGGCTACGCGGATTCACTGCATTTGCATTCGGACTAACGTAACGGGCTAGGTAGATAGGTTAGGTACCTATACCTAATAGGCTAAAATCGTCGTCAAAACAAAACCGGTCAAGTGCGAGTTTTATTTGCGCACTTTAGAGTTCCATACAAACTTGGTAGGTAGGTATAGTTTTAACTTTTTGAACTGAGGCTCTACTTTGAAATCCGTAATTCGAACTTCGTCTATTGCTATCCCTTTTGCTCTCGACACGTCACTAATTCGCAAGAAAGTGACGGGGCGATCCGAAGTTCGAATTACCGATTTCAAAGTAGAGCCCATGAGCTCTTCCACTTAGCTGTAAACACTATGGTCATTGTATCTATACAATCCTATTATCTGCTTTTGTTCTCGAAACCGCCAACAAGTTACTTTACGAAAAAGTTTAGCAGTACATTACATGAATGTTGAACTTTCAACCTTATTTCTTGTTGAGTAGGTTTACCTATAAAATGGCCTAAAAGGAAAATAGCGTATTCAACACTTTGCCTTTATCTACAGAGTAAGTTCTTTTCGAGTGTCGGGCGGATGTCAAATGAAAAAAAAAACGCTTGCCATTATTCTATTACTGTATTTTGTAGTCCATTGGTTAAAGAAATAGAGTCGATAATCCATGTTAACCTTCGAAGGCGGTTATAATCTGCTTTTACTGCGAGCTCGTTATCCTAATTTGTGGTTAACTACCTACACAATGGCTTTGTATTCTTAAGTGGATAAGCTCTGTTGAAAAAGTTAAACTATAGGTAGCCCTTCCATCACGAGAATCAAGTCGTCGAGTAGGTAGGTACCTAGTACCTACCTACCAATGACTAGTTCATGGTTACCCTAGACCAGGGGTTTTCAAACTTTTCGACTAAAGGGCCACACTGCGCCAAATATAAATTCGTGCGGGCCAAGACTTTGGTTTCATGGCTGGTCTTCAGCAAATCACTTCGCCCGTAGGATAGTCTATGGGTGAAATTGTCAAACTTGACGTGATCTGACAAAAGGGCACAGTGCTGCCAGGCTAAAAACCAATCGATAACGTTTTAAAGAAACTCTCAAACGTTTTAAAGCATGTCTCAAACAAACCAATTTTGTAGTGACGTCATAACGCTGTTTTCTTTAAAAATTAAAATAATTTAATATACCTACTTATGCAAATGAAATGCAAAACAATAACCACGAAATTAGTGTCTTCGAGCTAAAACTTATTTTTTTGGGATAACCCAATTGGTTGACTTTGGGTGAAGTCATTTTGTTGTCATGTCAGGTTGGTAGACCTGGGGCTCTACTTTGATATCATTAATTCGAACTTCGGATCGCCCCGTCACTTTCTTGCGAATTAGTGACGCGTCGAGAGCAAAAGGGATAGCAATAGACGAAGTTCGAATTACGGATTTCAAAGTAGAGCCTCTGGCTCTCAAAAGTTAAAGTTTATTGACGTAAGGTCTGTCAAATTCCCCGCAAATGCGATGGCACTTGACGTGTCGTATCCACTTCACTTCAATAATGAATGTAGGATGACAATGTCTTTCAGTGGTTATTAGTTTTAACTTAAAAATATCATTAATTGTAATTAATTAAACAGTGAGGTAATTGCGTGAGACCTCACCCATTGAATTCAATTTTGGTTGGTAATGAATATTTTTCAACTCCTGAACACTGATAAAAAATCACCGTGTATATGTATG
The DNA here is from genome assembly GCA_948252455.1 of Acleris cristana. Classification (NCBI taxonomy): domain Eukaryota; kingdom Metazoa; phylum Arthropoda; class Insecta; order Lepidoptera; family Tortricidae; genus Acleris; species Acleris cristana. The sequence continues at coordinate 9,924,030 of OX411773.1, forward strand.
TATATGTATATGCGCTGCACACGCGCCGCACACGCGCCGCACACGCGCGTCTCGGTGTGCCGGGGTTCCATTTGTTTTGTTGTTTTACAACTCCCTGACGCCACGCGACGCTACGCGCTGCTTGCTGCCACGCGTTTGGTGTGCCGGAGCCTTTAGTCCCGATGTGCAGAAGCTAATAGTAGATTGTTCAACAAGGGACTAAAACAAGCCATAATGATTAATGACACGAGATGTTTAGCCAAGCGAGCGAGCGAGCAAGCGAGAGTGGCTATAGTTAGAGTCTCGCGTTAAACACTCTAATTTTCACTTTGAATGCGAGAAAAAAAACGACGTTCTATACAAAATTACAATATTTAACAAATATGTAACAAAGTTTCTAACAAATTTGTTTCGTGGTTGTTGGTTTTTTTTAAGTGACACTTTAAAGGCTCCGACACACCAAACGTAGCGTCGCGTGGCGTCAGGGAGTTGTAAAACAACAAAACAAATGGAGCCTCGGCACACCGAGACGCGCGTGTGCAGCGCGCGAGACGCGCGTCTAGGTGTGCCGGGGTTCCATTTGTTTTGTTGTTTTACAACTCCCTGACGCCACGCGCCGCTACGCGCTGCTGCTGCCACGCGTTAGGTGTGCCGGAGCCTTAAATGCTTGCATATTTAGCCAACAGGAAACTTGAAAACTATTTGGATAAATAAAATAAAATTATCCTTAATATATTTAAAAAGATTCATATTCGTAATAATTCATCGTGTTTTACGATTTTTTCATTTTTTTTAAATAATTTTGCACAATTGTCATTTTGAGGTCGGTCATATAATCCTCCATTCACAAACACCGTGGATTGGTTGTTTAAAGGGTTTCCAAAGTAAATTAATAAAAAAATAGTACTTAAGTCCCTAGGGAGTAAAGTGTCGTTTTAAACCCTAGGGATTAAATACATCACTTTAGTCCGCCTATACAAGGCTATTACGAGTCATTTTAGAGCATGAGAAGTGAAAAGTATGTAACTATTAATATTTTTTTGCATTTAATATACCTACCTACCTACCTAGGTAAAATATACAATTATCAGCCTTGAATACTTGAAATAAATGAAAGTAAACGAACTTTACAGGCTTGAAGTATTTTAATGTTTTACCCTCTTACTATACTCGAAACTCGAATTCAAGACCAAAATCCTAACCTCAACGGGCGCACATTCGCTGTGATTACTGCATTTTGGTTTAAGTCTAGGTATTTTTATCAATAAAACTTACCCTAATATTACTGGTTACACGAGTTATGCACGAGTTCTCATTAATGTTTTTATGAAATAATGTTAAAATAACTAAATAATCAAGATGGGAACTGTCAGATTTTGCTCTTGAATTCGAGTTTCGAGTATAATAATGGTTGTATAGTGGTGGTATAGCTATACAATGTTTTGTCCTTATCTGTCATCTATCTATATATATAAAAGGCTAAACTGTCTGACTGATGTATCAACGCACAGCCGAAACTACTGTACCTAGAAACTTGAAATTTGGTACAGTGGTTCCTTTCATTATGTAAGTGAGCACTTAGAAAGGATTTTCCGAAAATCGACCCCCAACGGGAAAAAATGGGGGGAGTAGCGGGAAACTAATTCTACGCGTTCGAAGTCGCGGGCGTCCTCTAGTGTATATATATATAAAAGGCAAACCTGACTGACTTATATATCAACGCACAGCCGAAATCACTGTACCTAAAAACTTGAAATTCGGTACAAGGGTTCCTTTCATGATGTAAGTGAGCACTAAGAAAGGATTTTCCGAAAATCGACCCCCAACAGGAATAAATGGGGGGAGTAGCGGGAAACTAATTCTACGCGTACGTAGTCGCGGGCGTCCTCTAGTTGTGACATATGAATTTGACAGATAAGGGCAAAACAGCTATACCACCCCACCACCCCACCACTAACCATTATTAGTAAGGAGGTTAATGTTTAGGTAGTTATTTGGGCAAACAACGGTACAAATAGGTTGTTCTTAATCACGCGTTGGTGTAAAGCTGCCACAACTTACTAATACAATAAAAATAATGAAATTTGGTGTAAATTACTAAAAATAAATACTTAAATAAATAAAATAAATGGATAAATGTGAAAAGTATGGTTTTATTACATTATTGTAGGTATAAATTGTTGAATTAACTTATGTAAGCTCCCGTTGGCACGTTTCTGAGTACGTTTACTAGTACGGCGCGTAACGGCGAGTCACGTGCGCGGAACACGCGACTCGCGTGACCTACTATTGGCGCGGGCCGCTCCGCGCGCAGTCACGTGTCATGACGTGTCAGACGTCAGAGTGACGCGACGTTCCACCCGACTGTAAATGTATTTAATTTACTTATACAGGGTGTTAGGTATATAGTGGATAATCCTTGAACTACGGATAGAGGGCACTTAGGACGTTATGAAAAAGCTAAAATAGGTTTAGTAAAAGTCACACGGTTTTCGAGATTTTTGGACATTTTTGTTTTTTTTGAAAATTGACACCCTTACTCGACTTTTTGGTCATGGTTAGTGTACGAAGATATTATTTTTTAATTTTCTTTTTACTTTAATAATGTTTAATAGTGGTGCTATCAGATAAACATTACCAATATGGCGTCACAACAGTGCTTTAATTTAAAAAAAAAAACGCAAACTTGAATTTTGCATCTTCGATCGAACATTTACCAAACTTTGAGCTGTTGCAGTGAAAAAAAAATACACTACCACAACGTAGCCCATGAGCTTAAAAACATGCCCATTTAATAGGGATTTTAAAACAGTGAATAAGTATTGTTTTATTTAAATATTAGAATAAAAAAATAACTTCAGTTTTCCGCAATTGCGTCGATTATTTCATATTAAATTTGTGCTCTAGAACTCCAGATAGAGTACCTAATGACGACAAACTTTTCTTTGCTAAAATAAGAATACTGGCCACTAATTTTGTGAAGCATTTTTATTTAAAACGATTTATGTTCTGGGCAAAGCATTACAACCTTTTCGTTTCAATAATAACAATACTGGGCACTACAAATTTTAAATGCCATTTATTCGAAATTTAAAACATATCTCGATCGCTTTTTGTTTTCTCAGCATTTTACGTCAAACTTTGGTGTAGGTAACTGCATAATGTGAATTGATCGTTGACGTATTTTTTTTAATTTGAAAAATTTGGGTCTCCACGCGTCCGACGCAGCATCACTCGACAAAACGTTACCCTTAAGGCATAATCGCTAGGCAATAAAACTTGCACACGTTGGACGTGAAATTGGTGTAACTGGTTGACTTTTAATGTAGCGTGCACTTTCCATACAGATAAACCCAGGTAATTTGCCATATCACGCACGGATAGAGAAGGATCTGCCCCAACTAGGTCCAAAATATTAACGTCATCTCCTCGGGTGGGCTTTCCTTCACTTGTTCCACCTACACCCTGACCAAGAATTCTGCCTTCAGTGAACGCATTATGTACTCTATTAAAAATCCGGTAATCTGAATGGCGTCTGTCAGGGTAGCGTTCGGCGTACAAAGCCGCAGCAGCACTGGTGTTGCCTTGACACTCACCATAAATTAAATGCATTTGAGCATATTCACGCTGTGTGTATTGTGTTCATGATATCGTAAATTAAAAAAAATACGTCAACGATCAATTCACATTATGCAGTAACACCAAAGATTGTCGTAAAATGCTGAGAAAACAAAAAGCGATCGAAATATGTTTTAAATTTCGAATAAATGGCATTTAAAATTGTAGTGCCCAGTATTGTTATTATTGAAACAAAAAGGTTGTAATGCTTTGCCCAGAACATAAATCGTTTTAAATAAAATGCTTCACAAAATTAGTGGGCAGTATTCTTATTTTAGCAAAGAAAAGTTTGTCATCATTAGGTACTCTATCTGGAATTCTAGAGCACAAATTTAATATGAAATAATCGTCTTAATTGCGGAAAACTGAAGTTATTTTTTTATTCTAATATTTAAATAAAACAATATTTACAGTTTTAAAATCTCTATTAAATGGGCATGTTTTTAAGCTCATGGGCTACCTTGTGGTAGTGTATTTTTTTTTCACTGCAACAGCTCAAAGTTTGGTAAATGTTCGATCGAAGATGTAAAATTCAAGTCTGCGTTTTTTTTTTAATTAAATCACTGTAGTGATGCCATATTGGTAATGTATATCTGATAGCACCACTAATAACCATTATTAAGGTAAAAAGAAAATAAAAAAATATATCTTCGTACACTAACCATGACCAAAAAGTCGAGTAAGGGTGTCAATTTAAAAAAAAGTCTAAAAATCTCGAAAACCGTGCGACTTTTACTAAACCTATTTTAGCTTTTTCATAACGTCCTAAGTGCCCTCTATCTGTAGTTCAAGGATTATCCACTATATACCTAACGCCCTGTATAAATGTATTAAGGAGGAAGCTTGATACGTGATTAGTAGGTACAGTCGAGTCCATAAATATGCAGGTATACACTTTAGTACCTTGTCATATTAATCGCTGTGACAATTTTATATTATGGCAGTTTAAACATGACATGACATTAAGTAGACAAGGTACTAAAGTGTACACATGTTTATGAACTCCACTGTACCGACGCAAAAGGGCTTAGGTAGGTATACCTACTCGCGCGCGAGTCGCGACACTCGCAACAAAGCAAAACCGTATTGCTTTTAATATGTTATCATAATTACTTACCTAATAATACATAATAATAGGTATTGCACAGACATGACCTCGTAGCCAGGATCATCAATTTATTACATTTTTAACATTTAAGTATATGTTACTCTAAATTTTCAAGTTGTATTTCAATTCATCTACTTGTTGTATCCTCTATCAAGGTCCCCACAGTACCTACGGCTACGCCTGTATCGCGAGAAAACAATTAAAAATTAAACAGAAATTAGTTACATTCTAGGTATAGCTCATGCAATTTATGATGGCGAGTGGGCTTTACTTGTGGTAAACACATATCTGTATACGTGTCAAAGTGTGCGTGACAGCGAGAGCGGGTATGGTAAGCATAAAAAATAAAGAGAAGTATTGGACACATTATACTTATTATACTGTCGCAAACCATCTAGCAAATAATGATAAGAAATAATGCAATTAAGTATTTTAAACCGACTTCAAAAAAGGAGGTTCTCAGTTTGACGAATTTTATTTCTCCATCAATTACGGTCCGATTTCAAAAATTCTTTTTTTTGTTTTGTTTGACTGAGTTTACTTCCGAGGTGATGATCCATGATGAGCGGATCCATGAGGAATTGAGGAACAAGCTACTAGAAAGTAGGGTCGGTTTATCGATTGAACGAAACTTACTTGACATAGTTGCTGCTACCAGAAAAGTAGGTTAGGTTAGGTTAGGTTCAGTGTTGCCAACTCCGAATTTCATTTTGTGCTAAAACTACGCTGGAAAAAGTGCTAAAATTGTGCTAAAGCCTGAAAAATTGTGCTTAAAAATGTGCTAAATAAAAAATGCATCAAATCATAAATATTATAAAACAACAAACTACTTATTTATGTTCTTGATGTGATATGCGAACTACTTAGGTAGTCATACTACATGTAGTTAGCGACACTAGCGACCTTCTTGGTTGCATCTTCTACGAAATTGATGTACCTAACTCTATCTTGTCGCGAAGATGACATTTCAAATGTCTCCGTATTTTCTGTCTTAAAATTACGTACAATTTTATGTTACTTAAAATTAAAACCTATCTGTAGGTTTATCTTTATTTTAGAGGGCTTATTATTGCCGTGTTTCTTGGGTGACTAAACGTGGATCAAACATTCGTCACGTGTCAGAAAGTGTCGAATGTTTTATTACCGTTTTGTCAAGCGATAAACACGGATAGGACCACAGTTCTAAATAAATTTTCTATTTTTATTTTAGGATACTTCAAAACAAAAATCCGTTATACCACGCTATGAATAACTTTGCGTTTTTCCGGATATTGGACATGCTGACGGTAGTTCGTGGCAGTAAGCGTCGTGGAAACAATATACACAAGTAACTCGAGCGACGGCGCGCTCGCGACTGATCGCTCCGTCAGACACGCACACTACCGCAATGTGCATGTACACGTTCAACCACTAATAAAGCAACTTCTTATTTACTTACTGAAATGAACTGAAATGAAAATTATTCATTTGCGCTATAAATTACATGGTATGGTAGGTAGGTCTTAAAATAAAACATTTCTCGAAACATATACCTACCAATTTAACCGTAGGTAATCGGCATGCAAAAACTTTAGGTACTTAAAAACAAATTTAATTACTTGTATTCATATTCATTGAACGACAACGCATTTTACACTACTAGTATTTAAATATTTTTATTAGATTAACAATATTTTTCAATTAATTACTTGCCTACTTACTTACTAAGTACTTACATTTTTTTTTAAACAATATTCAAAAAGTCAATATAGGTTCTTGGTATTCCATTGGGTAACGGTTCCTTCCTACGCCTACGATATACGAACCAGTTTTACATTTGGGGAATGAATACCTACCTACCAATCGGTTTGGTAGGTATCTAGTGTTAAAGTGACATGCTTGATTTTTTGACATAAAGAGATGTTGATGTTGCTGATTTTTGACAAAGCCAGCAACTTCAAAGATAGGTAGGTATATAAACACGTAACTGTTCCCCCAACTTCTCAATCAATTCTCGTGAGTTCGAGATGATTTTTCATGCGAGATATGTCAAAAAAATGTACGCAGTTGACAGTGCATATGGCATGAAAAATCATCTCGAAGTAACGAGAATAAGGGTCCTGTTACTCGTCAATAATCTACCAGCGCTTCGCAAGAGACCACTGCTGAGAAGAAACGCCGCCAAAAACTCAACAGTCAGTCGTTTTTTAAACATTGCTTATGATTATGATATTATTGGAATGGGATGTTTTTGCGTGGCGATGGATGGCTGTGTGTCGGGAGTGCTTAAAGTTTTGCGAGAAGATGGGTGACAGGCGTGACAGGCCTTCTAGTGTTCCTCTATGAGGTATAAAAGTGTGGTTTTACTTTATATTAGTTTCACAGTGTATTAGTGTAATTCTGTAATGCTGTGTAAATATACATTTGAATAAATAAATAAATAAATTACACAATTATAAAAAAAAACCGGTCAAGTGCGAGTCGGACTCGCGCACCGAGGGTTCCCTATTGAAGATAATATCATAATATGCTTGGTAACCGTAAAAGAAAATACTCATTTTGTTATAAGCTTTATTTTCCAGGCAATAAGGTCGATTTTGACTAGCCTAAATTTTAATACAGATTTTCTTAGTTTTTTCTCAAAAACTGTAAATAATGAATACTTTATTTTATTTTTCCCAGAAAATATAAGTAATTATCTATACGTCAGGATTTTTTTCAGAATTTTTGATTAATAAACTTCGGAGATAAGGGGGGGGAACGGTAATTTTTTGTAAATTTTTGGCTATAAATCAAAAACAACATAACAGAAAATTTTCAAAAAAATTGTTTTGAAATGTGCAGATTAAGACCTTTCATATGACATCCCATTTGCTATAATCGAACCACTTTCATTTTTGAACCCCCCATTCTAGACTCCTTTTCAATTATTAATAAAATTAATTTCATATTTTTTTTACTTCAAATAGATGCGGGCAAGCAAGTTGTACAACTATGCCAAATTTCAAGTTGATAGCATTTGTAGTTGCTGAGAAAACCTGCTGTGACATACAGACCGACAGACAGACAACGAAGTCTCACCATAAAGGTTCCTTTTGTACCATATTGGTACGGAACCCTAAAAACGGCAAAAAAATCACGTTTGTTGTAAGGGAGCCCCCTTAAATATTTATTTTATTCGGTTTTTAGTATTTGTTGTTATAGCGGCTACAGAAATACATCTTCTGTGAAAATTTCAACTGTCCAGTTATAACGGTTCATGAGATACAACCTGGTGACAGACAGACAGACGGACAGCGGAGTCTTAGTAATAGGGTCCCGTTTTTACCCTTTGTGTACGGGACCCTAATAAAAAAGATTCAATTCATTCGAAAATATGTCACACTGCTTAAGTGACACGTGGACGCGTACGACGCAAGCGGTGTGGCATATTGTATGAGGATTTATTTATGCTACCTACCTATACAACGCAGTGGAACGCGCACGCGCACGCGCACGTGCAAGTCTACGCGCACGCATCCGGTGTGGCTCGGTGGCCTTTTACAGGCACATGCACCCTTGCAGCCCATATATTTCGGGAGGCAATTGATTACTTTTGTCCCTTGCTTAATCTACCTACCTACTAATGTTTCAAGTAATTAACATTTTTAGGGTTCCGTAGTCAAACTAGGAACCCTTATAGTTTCGCCATGTCCGTCTGTCCGTGCGCAACTTAGAACCGAGCTCTTAGTTCTAGAAAGCTGTTATTTGGCATGAATATACATATTAGTCACACCGACATTGCGTTAAAATAAATTCTTAGAAACTTTCTTTTTTCTCGTCTACCCTATTATGGTAAGTGTGGGGTTTTTCAAAAATATGTGAAATATTAAGATAGTCAAGTAGAGTAGTAGAGTATCAAGTAAGTGGCCCCCCTCCCCCCTACAGCCAAAACTACAAACACTAAAATCTGAAAATATCTTAAATGAAAGCACATATTTAGCTACTCGTAGGTATAACGAATTTTAAAGGAAAACTGTCACGACAATGTACTTGATTGGTTCCTGAGATACAGGCGACCAAAGTGTTTATTCTTATCTAATCATCTAAGACAGCACCAAATAATTTTAAATAAAGAATTAGTTCATAATACTTGCCCCGTTTTACTTTTTTGGTTTTTGTTTCAGATAAATCATGGAGTGGGTTCTTAGCAGTCCACAAATCCATAGTACATTTGGCAACCTCGGCTTTGTGCATGCAGATGGATATCACATAAACGAGAACTGCAATGGTGAGGAGTTAACGCTTCAGACTATTTAAATCTTTAACTCTTCCTAACATTGTAAATGTGTAAAACAATGCAAGTGTGGCCGACTGGCCTTTTTATATCCCTTCAATATAGCAAGCGTAGCCACTTATTAACGTTGGTATTATCAAAGTTGGTAGGTAGTGAGAAATTCACTTTTATTAGCGGCATCAACATTTTTCTTCAGGTATTTTTTTCGTGTTAATATGGCATTAAGATAGAAAACAAATAAAATCTAGAAAAACTTTGGTTTACTTTATCATTATCAATTATCACACAAATAAATGGTTATAAATTAACAATTTATTTGTCCGATAATGACAAGGTAAACCAAATTTTTTCATCAATCCATCATTACCTAAAATCACTGGTGAAACCGAAACCGGAGGAAACAAACTATTATTTTTTATACAAAACCGAGGGACAACCTGGTCCACTCAGCTATTATTGTTATTAAAAATAAATATGTCTGTACACATATTTATTAGGTTGTCTCTCGGTTTTGTATGAAAATAATAGTTTGTTTCCTGAGTTACCAGTGTTTTTGGCAAAACGGTTGTCCTGATTTGAATGTCATACTTCCAATTATATTAACAATTAATCGAGTCATAAAAAATGTAGTTTAAACCTGGTTTCTGTTCTTCTTCCTTCTCTGCTTCTCCAACTATTGGAAGTCGGCAGTCAGCTCCGCTACTTCTTCCGGTCTTTGACGAGGTTGGATAGCTCCGCGGCACGGGTGGCTTCGGTCCATTCCCGGATGTTGCGCAAGCACGACTTCTTCCTACGACCAACTATTTTTTATCCCGAATAACTCGTTAATAAATGTAATTGAATGTTTCAGCGGCGTTACAGTCGATATTGCGTAATATTTTATCTGAGGACCAGTATCTTCGTTCATATCGAAGAAGCATAAGTTGTGGGCAAAACATACAGAAAGATCTTGTGCCTCTATTACTACATGCGAAGGAAGATACGACCATAGAATTACTGGTGCAGATTCTTGTGAATTTGACTATTCCGGTAGAATGTTTGCTCTCGGTGGAAGTAATATCACAATCAGATTTCGGAAAGCAAACTGTCTATGACATCAATAATTTGCTTACGTCCGCAAAGGTGGCTTTTGCGGATATTCGAGCTTCGAGAGTGGTTATTGAATTTCTAAAGAAAAATGCGGATAGTGAACAACTAATTAAAATAACGCCGAGACAATGTTCAAACATAAACAATAGTCTTTTGCTCATGAGAAATTTACTGCACATACCGGAGGGTATCAACAGTCTCAACCCGAACAACAACGAAACCAACCACCCGGTGCAAAATCGGATAATCTGGAACATATTTAGTCAAGGCTTTGATAAGCTCCTCATTGAGCTTATGATTATGCCAGAATTGGTAAGTGATCAGCTCTCCAATTGACATATTATTGTATACTTCGCCACCCGAATCATACAATAAGGTTTGTGCGATCTGTAATTACCTACTTAATCATTAGTAAGTAAAAAGAGATACTCACGCAATACCTTATCGTAAGATTCGATTGCTAGCAATGAACAGTTAATCCAGAAAAAAGTTAAAATTAAAAAAAAACCACAAGGAAGACTATTTATTCCACTTAATTAATTTTATTTGTCTTTTGAGACATCATTTGAGATCACAAACCTCCTATCTAAATACGCTTAGTCCGATTTTTGCAAGTAAACAAGAAACCGTACCGAAATTGTGGGGCGCGGGTAGTGGGTAATAAACAGGTAATCGCGTTCTGATTGGCTCGTAAGCTCGCTGTCTACATACACTAGTAGTACAGTCACGAGATCAAATTTGGTACCCACCTTAGATCCAAAGTTAATCTGACACTCTACAATAATAAGGTTAAGTTTTCTAAAAGTTACAAATGACTTGACATCTGTAATGACATTGACGACTTCAAGCATATTTTTCTTGAAATGGGTCCCAAATTAACGCTCGTGACCGTACCTACGAATGAAACCTAGGTTAACAATAATAGCTACTATGTTAAATAAAGAATAATTCAAGCTTTAAGCATTTAATATGTCTTTAATAAAGAGAAGGGTGCACTGAAACATTATGTCAAATCACCTTAATAACTTTGTGAGATATCGCGATTTGAAAGTTAGGAACCATGTAATTTAGTATGTAAGTAAGTAATTTTCGTGTAGAACCACGTCCAAAATAACATAAGTAAGTAAATAAATATCAGGGGACAATCTCACACAAATTAACCTATTCCCAAACTAAGCTCTAGGCTCGTACTACCGGTGGGTGGTTTTAAAAAAAGTGTAGGTACTTAAGGACTAAAATTAAGAAACTGTAACTTTAGTCAGATGACTAACGAAAATCAACTATATGTACCTATACTCTTTATTGTACAAGAATAAAAAAGAAATACAAAGCACTGGCAATATAAGAAAAAAAACAATTAGGTACAAAGACGCCCTTATCCCTTTAAGGGATTTCTTCCAGCTAACCCGTGTTAAAACAATATGGTGGTATCTCAGACAAAATTCCTGTAGAAAGTGCGACCATATTACTAATGGGGTGAGGATTGAATCTGCTTCGTTTATTCAATTTGGAGTCCACCTGTTCGCGTACCTATGAGGGCGGTATATAAATTTGTATGTAATTTTAATGACTCACCTAACTACAGTTACCGTTTCTTAATTTTAGCCCTTACCCGAGTACTTAATAAACAGAGAAATAAATACATAGTACATAGAAAACATCCAGGACTCGGAAACAAACACTCGCGCTCATTATACAAACATTTGCCCATATCGGGAATCGAACCCGGGATCGCTATCTTCGTAGGCGCAGGGTCACTACTAACTATAGGTTGACGCGTCATCAATGGTTCGGTTCAACGACATGGTTTTTAAGAGTGAAAAAATAAAGTCATATGAAGATTTAATATCTGTAACTGTGGTAAGTATTAGTTTATTGCCAACTCTTTGTTTATCACGCTCAAAACAGGAAAAAGTGTCAGGCTAATAATGTTTACCTGTTAATTGCTTCAAGTAATATGGGTGAGAATAAAATAAGTTAATATAATACTTTTTATAATTTTTAATGAGATTAGATATGTGTTTTGTATTTATTATTCTTCCAGACTAACTGGGGAGTAACAATGGTACAGTTGGTCGCGCTACTTTACAAAGATCAGCATGTTACGGCGTTATACAAGTTGGTCAACAGTTGGCTCGGGAGGTGTGCCTCGGATAGTTCGGAGGACAATGAGAGTAACACGTCTCCACCAGGCAGAGGTACGTCATCATTAGCCATGGTTAAAATTACAACGGTTCACATCAAGCAAAAAAAAAATTTTTTAAAAGATTATTTCGGTGATTAAAAAAAAAGTGCATCTGGTGGAAAAATTTCGAACATGTCTAAAAATCAGAAGAAATAGTAACTTTAACTATCTGCGAGGATATTACGGTTTGACGAGTATTTTCAGAGAAATACTAGTTTTTCTTATATTATTATTCTCCATACAAGTTTTTTTTTAATATTTATAATCAATTATTTACCCATCCAAATTATCTCGGGCTCATTTTCTAATATGAGGATGGCAAACAGAAGCTAGGTATTTCAAGAGTGAAAAAAAACATTTGGACTTCGGTTTCTATTTCTATGAAAACCGATTTTCAGTCCACCGTGAGCCGGACAGCTACCTTTCCTTGTTCTTAGTCCAAGCTGTTTATGTTGCTTATTGCATTTGTAGAGGGTTACTCTCAAAATTCCCTTTTCGCCAAAGGACCATTTCAGCTAGATGACATAACAGTAAAACAGTAAAACACACGGTCAACAAAGAGTCAATTCAGCTGAATGACTTGAAAGTACAATACTCAGTCAGCGAAGTGTCAATTTAGCAGGACGTCACAGAATTGAAATGAGCAAGTAGCCAAACGTTTGGAAATATAAATAGTCCGTGTGATTAGAATACCTAATTAACCGAAAGTAAAATTATTTGATTGACATGAACATAGCAGGAGTTATTAGCAAAACGACTGGAAATTAAAATAGTCCGTATAATTATAAGTTTGAATTATCGAGTGTCATATCAACACTTGCCATTTTAAGATCCAGACGTTTTGCTAACGGGCTATTTGGCGTTCATGTCTATTTAGTAATTAAGACATTTTGAGTTACAAACGTTTCGTTACCGGGCCATTTAGCTTTTATGTCCATTAAGTAATAAAGACATTCTAAGACAAAGAAGTGTCGCTACTAGTGTATTTTAAATTGTAACATTCTAAGATCCAGACGTTTTGCTAAAGATACATTTAGCGTTCATGTCTATATAGCAACAAAGACATTACACAATCCAGACGTTTGAGCTATAATGTCATTTGGCGAAAAGGGAATTTTGATAGTAACTGCTGTTACGTACGAAAACTAGGTAACGAAAGTTCCCCCTAGAATGTAAAAGGTGTTTGAATGATTTTATCAATTGTTTGTTAGATTAGGGCCTGTTTCACAATCGACAAGTAAATTTATGTGCCAGTTAAAGTTAGCTCTCTCCTTGTCTATGTTCAAGTGTAAGAAAAGGAAAGGGCTTAATTTATGTTATGTGTCAGATATGCTTTACTTGACGATTGTGAATATTGTGATACAGGCCCTTAGTGTAGTTTATGTAATTTTGTAAGTTCGTGTTTGTTCTTATTTTATCAATATTACTTTAAACAGGCAAACAAAGTGGTATTGTTTATTTTTGTTAGAGTAAAGTGTACAAATACTAAAAATCAGAAAAATATCTTAGATGAAAGCACATTTTATAACGAATTTTAAATGAAAACTATCGTGACTAAGAAGACTTGATTGGTTCCTGAGATACGGGCGACTAAAATGTTTATATACCTACTAAAATAAAATTATCTAAGACAGCACCAAATAACTTTAAATACTTAGAGAATTAGTTCATACTTGTTGTTTTGTTGAGATAGTTTTCGTGTAGTAACGGCGCGTCGGAACCCTACACTTAGGATGGTCATCGGTCAGACATGCTCCTGCCCGATTTTTTTATTTATTATCTTAATCAATCAGTATTAAATATAATAAATCAATAGTAAAAGCCTAAAATTTTTTCTACTCCAAGGTTACCGAAATCTTCTAAAATGGTTTCATTCAAATGCCTTAATTGCAATTACATATATCACATTAATAAAAATTGTTTTGCGATTACAAACTTACATTAACCGTGACGTTTATCGATGTAGGTATAGGTGAAAATTATTTCAAATACAAATTTTAGTTTGTCCTTCAATCCGACGTATCTTTTTGTTACTTTAAGCAATGTTTGGTATTTTTATATTATAAAACAGAGTAGTTTATGAACTTCAGTTTTGTTCATTATTATTAAAGTAAAAATAGTACATTAGGTTAAACAAATTGTCCCTTTAAACAACACAGGGTTTGTAAGGGGTCAGAGCTACTGTCTTAAATAGTCCGTGGTGGGTCTACACGACACGCTATAAATATCTAAATAATAACTAAGGTGAATTACTAGTGACATGAAAAGTTTATATTTAATTTACATTATTGTTCGAAAGAGACATAAGTACGAAACCCTTAAAATAATGTTAGCTTTCCTTTTTATCATTTGAAAATACTAATGCTCGTTAAAATTGTAGGAAGTGAAGATTCTTCGCTCATGTTGACGTCAAATCCGACGTCTGATTCCTCAGACACGGGTGGAAGTGGAAAAAGCAACGATGCCCCAAATTATAATAACAACGGGTGGGGAGCTTCTTCTGGAAATAATACCAGCGAGAATGAAAATCAATCATTTCAGCCACCTTTACCTGAAGGGAATGACATTCAGATGGGGGAGAGTAGTGAACATGAAGCATTAAATAACGATGAACGTATGACATCCTCTGAGAACGTACGTAAATATACGCAACTCGTTTACTTATGTGTTCTATTAACGAAGGCACGCCCCGCCGCCAGCTAAATTGACGTTGCACGGTTGCGGCGATGTAGGAAAAAAAAACTCCTTCCCTACGAAATCGTTCGTGTGCGAGCCGGACTCTCACACGAAGGGGGTTTCGTACCACCGTACAACATTTAACACTCCGTCTGTCTGTCGCATGGCTGTACCTGGCTGGGTATCCTTTGGGTATGGAAAAATAAAATAAAAAGGGAGCGGGAAATAGTGCATTAAAAAAAAAATACACTTTCGATTTTCTCAGTTACCTTACGTATTTTTTGTAGAAAGAGAAGATTTTGTCAGAAAACGGGAAATCTAAAATTATCGACCAACAGCAAAAAATCACTAACGAGGAGAATGCAGTCATTTCAGAGAATTCTGACCGTGGGTATGGAACTCAAATAGAAAATCAAGAGTCTATTTCGACGTCTAGTAATGATGACGAAATCCCAGCAAAAAAACCATCGCATCAAAAGCCGCACAATACAAAGCAAAGAAAAAACAACAAAGCGCGCTCTGGGCTTACACTTCAAGACCGTAAGCGAAAGAAAATAAATAGGAGAAGTAAAGCGAAAATGTAAGTACATACCAACTACGCGACAACCTACTAACCTACTCTAAACAGGTTATCTTTTCGTTTTAAACGAAGTCAAAATTAGAAATGGAATACATAATAATATGGAATATATAATGGAGTATCTTCTATAAATAAATAATAACAAAAAATAAAATATTTGTTCAAATGTTATTCAGTAAGTACCTAGTATATCTACGTTATTAAAGGAAACTATAGCTTGGTAATCGTGACACTCCCATGATCCGAGCGAGGGCGGGGAACATTACCTACTACAGTCGATGACTTGTAACCTAACCTGAGGGGCTATTGTCTAACATGGTCTAACGCACTCGCAATCGCACTGGCTTCAAAGTGGAGCAATTGTTTTCATTTTGTATGTACAAGCCTTCGATTTTCAAAATGAAAACGATCGTGAGTGCGTTAGAAAATAAGCCCTCCGCTAACCTCTGCCTACGCACTATGTGTTTTACGTTTAGTTAGGGTCTGCCGATATCTGTAACAAATAACAATATTCTGCATTAAGTAACATAATTTGATATACTCGTAGTATATGCAAATATTGTGTAGACGCGATAAAATTTACGGTGAGTAAATCGCAGTTTTTTTTTTTAATGTTTCTGTTGTTTAGGTACTACATACTAAAAAAGACGTCAGCAAAACCAAATTTTTTTTTTGATTTTTGCCATATTCCATAACTTTATCCATCATAATCAGAGGTATCAGAATTAACATAATTTTGATGTTCTGTTGAAGTTGGATCTTGATTGCGTTTTTATTAATTGTTATGTACATTATTTTATTTCATTTAATTTTATTGAAACAACTATACTTACACAATTTGTTTGGCTTTACGTCCAATAAGTTTGCCTACCACGGGCGGACTCATGTTTACGTAATCTCGTGTACGTTTTGTTTATCGCCAACGAAGGCGGGCGGCGGCCGACTGACTGAAGTGACGCTCTTGTCAGACGGCCCCCGCCGCGCGCACACTTCATACCGCCATCGCTGTCATTCATCCCCCTTCGCCCGCGGACCATGGGAGTGTCACGAACGAATTTGCTTAGTTATATCTATAGTTCAGACTGTTAAAATTAGGTATTCTATTGTGAAAAAAAAAAACTTTGAAATAATTGCTGCTATTATTAATCAATGTCGATCGAAATTGTGTGTTCTGTTTCAGCATTAACATTAGAGGACTTGCATACCAAACTCCTACTGATGATGACATATCAGATATCTTGAAAGAATTTACGGTTGACTTTATACTAAAAGGCTACAACTCTTTGGTGCAAACACTTCATAACCAGATTCTCACTAATCTACAGCTGGAAATAGATACTTCACATTTTTTCTGGTTAATTACATATTTTCTGAAGTATACAAATATAGTTGAATTGGACTTCGAGCAGTATATCTCAGTGATATCATACGACATATTCTCATACGTGACCGCCGAAGGTGTTAACTTGTGTGAACAATTCGAATTGGCTATTAAGTTAGACGGGAATAACCTGAAGCCGAGCCTCAAGCGACTTCATCTGGTAGGTCAAGTTCAGTCTTCCTGCAATTTCTGGGTTTTATTATATTATAGGCACGGTAAGGCGTCGCATCTTTGCATAAAGCATCGCTGTACCGTGCCCGTGTGATTTGACCCTTAGTCGCCTAAAATTCTGGGCC
Organism: Acleris cristana; assembly: GCA_948252455.1. Taxonomy (NCBI): domain Eukaryota; kingdom Metazoa; phylum Arthropoda; class Insecta; order Lepidoptera; family Tortricidae; genus Acleris; species Acleris cristana. The sequence goes on from OX411773.1 coordinate 9,941,197, forward strand.
GCTAGTCTACTCGGTAAAGCTATATTATTGTCTTTGAAATGTATTATTTTAACTCTGCCGCCATTACCTACTGTTGTAAATAAGAGCTATCGTAACGTTGACAATACAAAATAACATGTCAAAAGCAAAATTGTTTTACCGCGTAGAATATAGGGGCCTTGATTTTGTGTTCTCACAATTTTCAACACAAATTTCAACACCGTTTGTGTGTTTTCAGGCTGTTACAGCTATTCGGGAATTAGTTCAAGCCGTTATGGATCATCAAAAGCGTACTAATATTTCCGTCAGGAATAAGAAAAGCCTTGTTATATTACAAAACAAATTGAGTGACTCTGATGAACTACGATCACTCCTGGTGTTGCTTTTGCGTCATTATAATCATAAATATCACACAAAGCAATATTTACAGGTAAGTCAATTAGTTTTTATTTAAATTAATTCGTCGACGTCGGCAGCAAGCTTTAATTAAGGCAGCAAATAATCTTGTCGCAGAATGTTAATTATTTATTTTACCCTGGGCCGTAATTAACATTTACTGTCAAAAAACCCTTATTCTTGACCAGAGGGCTTATTGTCTAACGCACTCGCAATCGCAACCCGCTTCAAAGTGGAGCAATTGTTTTCATTTTGTATGCAGACAAACCTTCGATTTTTATAATGACAACGATCGTGATTGCGAGTGCGTTAGACAATAAGCCCTCAGGTGACGGTGTAAATTTGTACACACACGCCACTAAGATCTGGAACATTCTTTGTTTTGTGGTGGTTGAGTTCTGTGTTGTCCTAACAATAGAATTCCAATATACCACGAGTGAAAGTTATAAATTATAATTTTATAATACAGTATAAGATCAAAATAAAAATAAAAAGTCAAGTGCAAATCGGACTCGGATAGGTACCGAGTGTTCGGTACCGCTCGACATTCATTTGAACGTTACGCATGACGAGAACTGTGATCTATTGTAAGAACTTGGTTTCCAGTAAAATCTCACTACTTTTACGTACTATAACGAACGTTTATTTGTGACCCATTTCAAGAAAAATATATATAATAATAATGCTTGAAGTCGTCAATGTCATTAGAGATGTCAAGTCATTTGTAACTTTTAGGAAACTGAACCTTATTGTTGTAAGTAGAATGTCAGATTGACTTTGGACCTAAGATGGGTACCAAATTAAAGTTCGCGACTGTACCTGTTATCTAAACCGTTAACGAAGTTGGCATTTTTATGGGACATATTTTTTTTTGGTCAAATAAGCAGGTATATGCGTATGTTTCCTTTTTTTTAACTGGGCCTAATAAAAAAATAACCAATAAGGGAGTTGTGCATAACGACTCTTTTTCCAAGAAATGTAACAAGCGCGCAAATTACCCACTCACGGCACGGGAAAATAAATAAATTTTCAGATTTCCTTCTTTTTTCTTTGTTACACGCAATTACTCAGCTGGACGCCAAATTTCAACTTTCTATGTCATCTGTACCTAAGTAGGTTCTGTTTTTTAGTCCGGGGAAATTGAACCAAAAATTAGGCCAACCTTGCACAAATTTAAAACCATCCCGCGAAAAGTTCATCCCCGCGCATACGTTGTTAGGGTTCCGTACCAAAATGGTAAAAAAGGAATCCTTTTGGTGAGACTTAATTGTCCGTCCGTCTGTCTGTCTGTCTGTAAGTCACAGCAGGTTTTCTTAGCAACTACAAATGCTATCAACTTGAAATTTGGCATAGCTGTACAACTTGCTTGCCCGCATCTGATTTTAGTTAAAGAATATGAAATTAATTTTATAAATAATTTAAAAGGGGTCTAGAATGGGGGGTTGAAAAATGAAAGTGGTTCGATTATAGCAAATGGGGTGTCATAGTGATAGGTGCTATACTCAAATCACTTTTATTTTTATTTCACCCCCCATTCTAGAACCCCTTTTAAAATATTTAATTTCATATGGTAACTTCTTTTAAAATGGCAGGTAACAGTTCAGTCCAACTGAAGTCGGCGACTCACAATATTTTAACCAAAAGCCGGCGGTTTTTTGTTTTTTAAACTTTTATTTTATTTTATTCTTTTTAGTGATCATTATAGTTGATACGAAACTTTGAGATATTTCAAGCTCGCCGCAAGCAACGCCACGGGAGAGTCATAGTCCATATTAAAACAATTAAATGTTCTTCGTTATACACTTCGTTATGTAGTCGCTCAACTATCTTAATCGAAGTAGGTATCTAATCGCCACCCTTGAAATAGGTACCGTTGAGGAGTTCCATTGGCCATCTGAGGTCTTCATCATCAGTTCCACTTCACCAAATGATACTTTCTGAATGCAAATGCTGAACTTGTCACTAAAAAAAACTGAAATTGCTATATGTATGCCTATAATATTTGAGGAGTTCCCTCAATTCCTCACAGATCCCCTCATCAGATTCAGATTTGTCGGTGCAAATCGTTTCCTATTCGGATCTCCTACTATGAATGTTAATCAATGTTAATCGACTTTTAGTTCATACATTTTGACGGCTGTTAACATTCTTACGGCCGCACTCAGAGACGTCAATTTAATTTAATACTCGATTAAAGTTGCTGCTGTCACTTTCTTTGCAACAGCAATAGAATAAGACAACACGTCACTAAACAAGCATTAAATTTAATTAACGTCTCTGAGTGCGGCAGTAATTGTCTGTTAAGTTGTTAACATCGTATGGTATGGTGAAATTGTTACTTATAGTCAGTGTTAATTGAAATTGCCATAAATGTAAACAAATTAGTACTTACTGTTTGACACGTAACCTCAAATATTCATCGAGCGTGTTTTTAAATAAATATTAAAAAAAACGTATAGTAAATAGTTATTTAATCTTAAACTTATAATCAAGTGTATATAAGTTTAACACCTCACTTGAGCTTTAAAAGCACGTGATTATCGAGTAATAATGATAAATTGGTAAGTTTTGTTGTTTACATCTTTGCCAGTTTCAATTGGCACGGACTAGGTATTTAATATCTCAGTAATCGGTCGAGCTGTATTTATGAAAAGGGTTCTAGTTAATCTAATGGGTTTAACAAATTAGCTAAACTTCAAGTGTTTATCCCACTATTATTATAAATGCAAAAGTTTGTGTGTGTGTGTGTGTGTGTGTCACGCTTCAACGGCTGGACGGAATTGGAGTGGAGATAGATTATACCTACCCTGGATTAACACATAAACTTTTCTTCATACTGGAAAATTTAAAAGTTTCTGCGGGAATATCGATAATCGAAATCTACGCGGACGAAGTCGCGGGAAGAAGCTAGTGATAAATAGATTTTGAATTATGAGGGGGTCGAAAATGACCCGAAATGGTTCGTGTATATAACCCACGGCCGGTGTGTCTATTTGCTTTGCGAACTTGGCTGATTTGCCGCTATTACTGTCAAACAAATAAAAGCTATCGCAACGGTGACAATACGATAACATGTCAAAAGCAATATGGTTTTACCGAGTAGAATAAAGCTTTGGTAACTGGTAAGTTGTAAAAATTCTTTCTTTCTATATTTAGTCTTCTCAACAGGACCTCATTTTGACCAATCATATCCTGCTCCGCTTCGTGGATACATTTATAGGGAGTCCAGATTACACCGGCGCTCTTAAAATTGAGGAGCATATTCGACAGTACGTATATTTAATACTTAAAATCTAGTTCTTAGTTCTTACTTAAGGTATGCTTCCGATGTTGGCGACCCCTGAGGTTTGATACGGCTTCTTGTCGAACTGTCGATCGTGCAAGCTAAGTCATACTAGCAAGTTTTAAGGTACCGAATTGAGAATGCTCGCCCTAAAATGTTGTTAATTATGTTCAACTGACGGGCCGGTTTAAACTAACCGGTTAATAATTTGTATGTCGAGTTATAAAGCGAGTTGGTTAAGAGCATCACCTACCTGCCTGAGCAATCTCAGCGACCGCTTCGTCGTAGCGATAGGCCTGGCCAAGATGTAAACGCTGCTACAAGTCTACCAGAATCTCATGAAAAAAAGGAAACTTTCAATTTAGGGCTTGCAACTACGGGGTAGTAGGATTTAAAGGTACTTGATTTTCCACCAGTCCAATAACGGGCAAATCCTATATTCAAACCGCGGATAGATAAGGCTTACCTCGGGTTAAAATTTGACACATGCCCATACAAAATATGTCGAATTTTAACCAGAAGTAAGCCTATCTATCCGCGGTTTGAATATAGGGTTCGGCCATAAATGATGATATTGATGATGAATGTTGTGGTGGTCTCAGTCCGCGTAGCTAAGTCTTTATTTCTTTGGAAATTATTACATTTTCCAGGATAAAATTTAAATATCACGTCTATCCAATTAACTATCTATGCCGTGAAGATGGAACAAACCGTAGAGGGACGGAACAAATAAATTTATAATATTAATTACAACGGTTAGTTACCTACCTAACCCTTAAAACAAACTTTGGATTTGCATTTCTTATTCTTTAAGTATTAAGGTTAAATTAAAACAATCATGTGCATTATGTATGTTTATTAGGATTTAGTTAAAAATGACTTCAAAAATTCAATGACGTATCGTTGCTTAGCTAACAATACAGCACAGATCCAAATTTTGTATACAATTTTAAATTTTCTATTATATTAAATTAACCCTTAATGATTCATGTTTAATAGTTAATTATTCATGTTAAATAAGTTTAAAATCTTTTTAGCTAAGCGACTACATGCACTTTAATGTAAGCCAATTTCGTATTCTGAGGAAATGTGAGGTATTTCTTTTTTTTTCTATTTCTCATGAAAACATCATGAAGACCGTGTACACAGGCGGTGGCAATGAATAATCCTGGAATTAAATGGCACCTCATTATTAAGTTTTCTAAATGGACTTTTACGTTTCAGACATAAAAGCCAAATTGAGTTATAACTTATAATAAGTAATGTTCCTGCAAATGTACAAAGGAACTTAAAGTGTCAATATTATTTGGCTTCATTTACTAGTCTATTAAAAACAGGACACTAAACCAAATAAGTATTGTGTTTGATTTACATCTTCTTGCTCACAATTTTTACAGTAGTACACATGTTTAACGATATTTTTCGCCTGAGATCGAAGGGCTTTATATTTTCCGATAACTAACGCTATATTTGAGTAAAAACAATAACAATCTCTGACAAGCGGTGAAATTTGAATTGTCAGGCAGGAGGTGACTCATCTCGATATGAAAATCGATTTATTTTTACTTTTAAATGGGAAGTAATTAAATGGTCAGCCGTTATTAAAATTGTTTCGCAAAAAAAAAAGCAATTAACTCATTTGGGCAGCATACACAAATTTGGCTGGCAATAAATAAAAATCGGGCTACAACTCTTGTTCAGCAAACAATTTACAAACGGTAAACATTTTAACCAATATCAATCTGCTTTTTTTATCATTTGTCTGCCTAATAAACAGTCGAGCTGCAAAATAATTACTTGGGCAGCAAGATTTTACAATTGGTCAGCAGAGAAAACATGTCTGTAAGCAATTTAATTGATAGTTGTGCATATTAAAATAATGGTCATCTATATAAATAAGTGGATAGCGTTTAGTCTGAAAAATCAGCAGTGTTCGTTATTGTGGGCGGAGCGAAATCAGACCACATGACGCGAGCACCCAAGTATTGGTATTTTTGAGGCTAGTAGTAATTACAAGTTAAGTTTTGTCACACAAATTTAGAAATCACAATCACACCCTAGATTAACCAAAATTTGTATCATAAATATGAGGTAGGTTAGGTTAGGTTCGTCTTTATATCAGGCCCGAAGGGACAGAACAACCCAGAAATAGGAGCTCCGCGTGTGCGGAGCTGCGTCGAGACTGTTAAATTTGTAAATTTGATGGTGGGTTTGGTATATGTGCGTTGCCGGAACGGCAGTAAATTTGCCCCCTTTTTTTTGCTGGACAAAATGAAATATTTTGCTTACCTACTGATTGCTTACCAAAATTTGATTAATTGTGGGTCGCTCAATGCAGCTCAAATATTTAATTTGCTGACCAAAATAATTTAGAGCACTTCAGTATATCATTAATTGCAGACAGATTTATAAATGTTTGCTAACCATAAGTTGCTTACCAACTAGCTATTTTGGCTGACCAAATACATATTTCTGTTTACCAAAATAAGAATATTTTGCTGATCGGTTAAATGATACCCCTTTTAAATTTTTCATGACATTCTGGTAGACCTGTAACGGTTTTCTATCGACTCGAAATATATGCTTACGTCAATCCTTTAATTTTGCAGATTTTGCGTTAGTCAATGTTACGGTCACGAGCGTTAATTTGTGACCCATTTCAAGAAAAATATGCTTGATGTCGTCAATATCATTAGAGATGTCAAGTCATTTGTAACTTTTAGGAAACTCAACGTTATTGTTGTAGAATGTCAGATTGACTTTAGACCTAATGTGGGTACCAAATTAAATCTCGTGACTGTACATATTAATTCATCAGAATAATATATTTAGGTATTTAAGGTGTTTTTATGGTTCGTGTGTAACCAGGCACCTACGTGACTTAGTCTATACCAATACAAGTACCTATTTTAATAAAAACTTTGATACAGGTTTGCTACTCCGGATATAATGTTCCAATATGGGCTGCTTCTGGAAGACTACGCGGCGAACGAGGAATTCATCAACGACTGCATCTTCACGATGATGCACCACGTGGGCGGAGAGCTGGGCAGCTTAATATGTTTATACCAACCCACAATATTAAATACATTCACCTCTATATGGGAAACTAAATTCGAAATATGTGAAGTAAGTTAAAAAAAGGTCTTGTTCTACGGAATTCCAAGAGCTCTTTCTCACGGCGACAGATAAAAAAAACCGGTCAAGTGCGAGTCGGACTCGCGCACCGAGGGTTCCGTATTGAAGATAATATGCTTGGTAACTGCAAAAGAAAATACTCATTTTGTTATAAGCTTTATTTTCCAGGCATTAAGGTCGATTTTGACTAGCCTAAATTTTAAATACAGATTTTCTTAGTTATTTTGTTATTTCTCAAAAACTGTAAATAATTAACACTTTATTTTATTTTTCCCAGAAAATATAAGTATTTATCTATACGTCAGGATTTTTTTCAGAATTTTTGATTAATAAACTTCGGAGATAAGGGGGGGGGAACGGTCATTTTTTGTACATTTTTGGCTATAAATCAAAAAGTACATCACAGAAAATTTTCAAAAAATTTGTTTTGAAATGTGCAAATTAAGACCTTTCATATGACACCCCATTTGCTATAATCGAACCACTTTCATTTTTGAACCCCCTATTCTAGACCCCTTTTCAATTATTAATAAAATTAATTTCATATTTTTTTTACTACAAATAGATGCGGGCAAGCAAGTTGTACAACTATGCCAAATTTCAAGTTGATAGCATTTGTAGTTGCTGAGAAAACCTGCTGTGACATACAGACAGACAGACAGACAGACAACGAAGTCTCACCATAAGGGTTCCTTTTGTACCATTTTGGTACGGAACCCTAAAAACGACAGTAGGTATTATTATAATTCGATTTGAATGTTGTCTTTACCAAATAAAATGAAAAACGCGAGCCCGTCTCACACTTGACCGGTTTTTAGTAGGTTTTGTTCAGGGTTTGATAATCATACCAAATTTGATGCTTGTATGTTTAGCCGTTTTTACGATATAACCAAAATAATAATATGTTGAAAAAATAAGGTTTCTTGTATGGGGGCACACTTTTTTTTTTTCTTAATTAGGTATTGTTTTCAGGACTGGAATGATTTAATAAATTACGTGATAAATACGTTTGTCAAAAAACCGCAGACGCTGGTGTTCTCTGCTAACTTTAGACTCGAGACAGAGAGTTTTGATGATGATATGTTGGTAAATCAAGATTTACCAAAGTTTGCACCCGGAAAGGAAGAAATTCAGCCTGTTGATTATGAAAACAAAAAATATAGCCTTAGCAACACGAGTGACTCTTCAAACGAGAGGTATTTTAAAGAAATATATAGACGTAGCTACTATCTTACATGAGGAATCCCGGTCATCTCCCAAACACTCGCGTGCGCACACACACACACACACACACACACACACACACACACACACACACACCGTAATTTTTTTTTTGCTTAATAAGTAATTAAGTTATTTCACTATACAGTGTGTAAATCCAATACGAGCAAACATTTTAACGACGGTTAATATCCATCCTAATTAACATAAAAACATGTGTATCGTTAACATAAGTTTTTTTTTTCATACTTATTAATTCGCTACGCAATGTATTAGAAATAGCTCAATTAACCTGCAATTAACTGCGACTTAAATCTTCGTTTTAACTGACAAGGTTTCAAGTGGTTCGGGAAAAGTCGGATAGACTCGGGTCACAGTCGTAGTTATGTGTAAGTATTTAAAACTTATTTAGAATCAAAAGCAGTGGACAATCTTTTTATTTTGTTGTTAATTTAATAAAAAGCACTTAATTTTCATTACATTACTCTTTTGACAGTTACAGTTCTTTGTTGATAAATACCACATAAAATCCGCAAAATTAATACATTATGTGTAAATGCAATATTATCCAATAATAAAACCAAGCCCGTACAAAAGGATCATGTCAATAATGTGTGAATAATGTATGCGTGTGATAGATGACGAACTGGATACCTAGTAATGAGAAGTAAGTAGTATGTACGTAGTTCATTAATATTATGATCGTTGCACGTTAAAATCAATAATAATACAAAATAAAACTTATTTTTTTAGGAAACAACTCTAATTTTTCACGATAAATGCCATAATTACGTTAGTTTGTCTGCCGATATACGAAAGGTCTTTAGAAACTATGCATTATACATTGCTACTTGATGGAACCTTTAAAAATTAATTGCGCTCTATGTATTAGAGTTATTAACGAAATTCCACATTTACATGACTTGTAGAGCTATAACCTACGTCTAGTTTAAATGTTTGCTCGTATTCCATTTACACACTGTATAACTTTGTGTCATTTTCTTTTCTTGCTAGATTAGAAACAAGCTAAATCTTAGTTGAGAGTAACCTGCAACACAGTTTTAAACTAATGTGACTGATTATGAATTGTTAGTTTGGTTGTTTATTAAATTTGAGATTCCGTATGTATGTATGAGGGCACTATACGTATATATATATATATATATGTAATTTTCGTGACTCACATTACTAAAGTTACCGTTTCTTAATATAAGTCCTTGTATGTACACTTTTTTTTAAAGTACCCGTATTCTAGACAACGATATAAATACCTAGATACTTATATAGAGAAATAAATACTCATATTTACTCATGTATACATTGAAAACACCCATAATCGGAAAAAAATACTTGTGTTCATCACACAAATATTTTCCCTGATCGAGAATCTAATCTGGGATCGCTAGCTTGCTAAGCAGAGGCCCTTGCCAAGATGCATTACGCCAACTAGCGTTTCTATTCGTTTCGTTTTGAAACAGATCGCGTCACTGGTAGATCACGTGACTTTTCTTATCACGTCATCTACCAGTGACGCGATTGGTTTCAAAAAAGGAACGAATAGAAACGCTAGTTCGCGTAGTGCATCTTGGCAAGGGCCTCAGGGCCGCTACCTACTAGGCTAACTACGTCGTCACATTATGCTGGAACTTATTTTACTTGCACCCAAATTAAATTATCGCATGGCTTTATAGTTGTGTGCTGTGTGTGTGTGTTGATAACTTAGAATAAGTTGATAAGAAAAACTTCATTTTCTATTGTTATAATACTTGTTTTGAATACAGATGGACAGAAGAGGAGCTCTCCTCCTTAAGTTGGAAGTATCTACAATGCAACATTCTGCCTGACGTGATCGGCGAAATTGTTAAATGTTTAAAAGAAGATGGCACCACCAAATCGAGAGATTCAGTTATAAAGGAATTGCTGCGGCAAAATATAATAAATAAAGAAGAATTCGATAGGCTGTCTATCGGTCAATGCGATAAAACCACCAAGAATATGCAGATAAACAAGGAAATCAGAGATTTGGAGATCGGGAAACTCCGTGAGCAACTCAGACAAGATGGAAAAGTAAATTGCTTTTATTGGGTGCAAAAAGTTTTGCTCGACACATGTTTTGCTAAAATATATCTTAAAAAAAAGGCTGCTAATAAATACTTAAAGATTAAGGAAGATTCGGGTATTATGCAGTTCAAATTATTTAACCAAGAATTCAACGAGCTACCTATCATGTCGCCCGTGTCTTATCACGCACTTCGTAAGTTTATTTTAATTGATCTAAATAATGGTAGTAAACGGCACAGTGATGACCGGCCCAAAGCCAGCTGCCTTCACAACAGTTAATTATTTGAAATGACTGAATTAGTTCAACCAATATTTTACATTGTAAAGTGTAAAGGTCTTAAACGTCTTTCGGGTTCGGGTTTAGTGGGTTAGACTCGCATAAGAGCCAATGAGAGGTAGTGAGAGAGACGTACAAACTCAAAGGACGCCTGTTTTAAAGCTGTCGCACTTGGCTGTTTAACTCACTGCCCAAAAGGAGGGTTATGGTTTGCATCGCTGTATCTGTTTTTTTTAACGTTCCCGCGGGAATAGCGATAAATGAATTCTTTTCATGAATGGGATAAATGCTAACTGCACCTAGGTCCAAGGCTATGTTTGGTAACGGAGTATTTTCGAAAAACAGTGTACTGAGGCGGTTTTTAAGTACCTACCTTGCGACACTAAAGCTACACAGTGTTTTTTTATTTTCGTTAACATCGGCATATTACTAGATACATCCATAGAAACAAAGTGGTAGATTAGATTTATAACAATTGCAAAAAAAAAAATCGTTTTAGAACAAAGTAATTAAGAGGACGTATACGAAATTTTGCCGATTTCGCTGATTTACGTGATTTTACAGTCGTGATTTTACAGTTGAAATACTGTATTTCTACAAGTTTTAATGCACAACACGAAAGATAATTTCTAATTTTAACGAATGTATGAGCTACTTTTTTGTTTTTATTATTTTAGTTTGATTAATCGACCTGACACACACCGGCGACTGTTATGTGAATTTTGCTGGAAGAGGTTTAGAATGTCACATATTCATGAATCGTTTTAACGTCTTAAAGATATGAAAAATTTACAATGTATTGCTGTGAAAGTCGCTTAAAAAATGTATGAATTACTTTTTACCACTTTCATATAAATTTTTAGAGTTAAAAGAAAAAACTTGGTAAATTTCTATAGAAAACGGGCAAAAATTATTTTTGATTTTCGGCTACTCAGAACTCTCGTTCATAAAATTAAAGCAACGCAAATAAACTTTAGTCCCAAATCAGTCCAATACCTAAAAAAAGTATCCAAAAAGTTCAAAAGAATTGGCAATAAATAATGTTTTAAAACAACCCAAATCTCGCATTATAATACTCGACAAAAATAAAAAAAGTGACTCATTTATTCGATCATAACTAAAATGACATTTAATTAAAATTGGCATTAAAACTTATAGAAAAGCAGTATTTTAACGGTAAAATCACAAAAATAAGCAAAACCGTCAAAATTTCGTATACGGGGCCTCTTAAATGTTGTATCCACAAATGTAATTTTTAACCATAGACACCACGACAATTCTGTGACATTGTTATATTTATTATTGAAACTTGACCATAGCAACCCTTTTGTAACGACCAATATAGACTGAGTTCAGTATGAACCAATAGTGGCGGTTGATTAAACGTGACCAAAACAACCCTTTTGTAACGACCAATAAAGGCTGAGATTGAGATTGAATATTGCTGATTGGACGTGGTTTTTCGTGATTTAAATGTCGGAATTCGTTATAAAACGTGTGGCGTGGGGAATATGTCATATAAAAGCCTTACACTAGTTTAACGTGATTAACTGTTTTAATTTAATACTTGAATATCTTTAAAAGAGTACGAGTTATCATCCTAATATCTTCAAGAAATTAACTTTATTTGCTTCTGTGCTTTATTTTGGAAACGATAACTATTTTTTCAGGCTCCACATACCCTACCTATATAATTTTCATTACTGTTCTTTTAGATAAATAGGAGCCAAAATTTGGGCAAACTCATTAAAAATTGCAAAGTATGAAAAATGAAACATCCTACCTAATGCGTAATCGTATCTAGAGGCGTGCGCCGCGCGCGTCGGTTTCACGCTGCTGTCATTTATTCTATGCCGCTTCGGCGTGAACGGCATGAAACCAGCGCGGCGCACACCCCTAATCGTACCAACTCTATTTTTAAAATGTAATATTGTTTTTTTATTAAGTAATCTTAACGTTTCTCGGTGCAGTCCACGATGAATCGGTGCCGCTAGTTCCATGGAATTGTGAACAGGCTGCAATCTGCAAAGATTTAAGATTTTTGCAACTTTTACACAAACTGGGTTTCCAAATGCCGGTTGACACTGGAAAAGTCTTTATAAGAATACCGCATTTCTGGACCGCTAAATTATTATACGAAGTGGCTGGAAAAGTAGCGCTTATCGACACAAGTAAGTTTATTGGTTCATTTTGATACGTGTGTGGAATCGACCAAATCTTCACTAGCTTGAATACGCTGGCTACGACGACGACGCATTCTCTTCAGAAACGCATCGTCAATAAACATACTATACTATTTTTCATTTATCATTGTGCCTGTGACAGTTATTTGACAAAGTTAGTGATGTGAATAGTGAAATTTTTTTTCGATTATCGACTCTGTTTATAAACGAAAAGAAATCGATTCAGTATTCGGTTATAAATTTTGTTACCATCGTATGGTAAAGTCTAGATAAGTGTTTTAACGAGGTAAAATAAACACAGTGATATTAAATGATTAAAATTTATTTTTATTCACTTTCATATTAAGACAAGAGCCTTGATTGGAAAATTTATCATTCGCGTAGGTGATTCGAGTGAAAAAGAATAAGTCCAAGTTCAGCAAGCAAGAATTGTGGAATTGGAGAAAGCACTTGGAGTTAGCTCCACGCGCTTCTGCCGATTCCGATCCGATCTTACAAAATGGAGTCGATTCGGTCGAAGAACGAGGTTATTGTCAAAATCTTTTAACGGTCCGTTTCGCATACTTATAGGATGTAGAAGTGGTTTATTTATTTTGTTTTTAGTTCCATGAAATACGTGCATAAAATTTCAGAATTCATTTTTAAAAATGCGTAATACGTTAAATATTGTTTTTTGAAACTAATTTTACTATAGATAGCTATTTTTAAAGTTAGTTGACCGCTCAACCTGCTGAAACATCGTTTGCGTGAAATGTAGAATCTCGATCTATCACAGGCACAATAATAAATTAAAAATAGTACAACGACCTATTCGCGATTGCGATTTTATTATGCAGTGAGAAAAGGTAAAAGAAAAACCGGAGTATTAATAGTACTCGGCTGTCTATCTTGTTCACACTCTCTCTTGCGTAACAAATATACTGACAGATGCCAGAGAAAGAGTGACAGCGATAGACAGCCGATTACTATTTATAGCACTAATTCTCTGGTTTTACTGTACAAAAATGAATTTACCTATATCTCTAAAGTCGTCTGTACTGCACATGAATTGAAAGTATAAAATAAAAAATGTCAGCGACTGCCGTAATATGACCGTATTTTTAAAATCAATAACTTCATTTGGTTTTCTTTATCATTTTAGCAAAGCTGAAGTTCTCCGTGAGTGATGTACATGCAAACACTGCACAGCAATGCAGATCCACCCTGTCTGCCGATCTCCCCGAAAACATGAGGATGGTTTCCTCATTAGAGGCTTTTTATCAAATACATAAGCAGAACCACCTCGCCACGATGCTGAATTTTACTCCAATGTAAGTTTCGTGCGATGGTCTTCATAGGTATATTGGGTTGGGTGACATGTTTTTATTGTCTTATTAATTGCCAAATAACATCTTTTCGCTTATTGTCGTACACGGTAAAGTACCCTACAGTACAAAAGGTAAAAAACATAAATTTTTGACCGAAATTGTCTGTTATACGAAAAGTTTCGAGGTAGGTAACTGAAATTCAAAGTTAAGTAACGTACTTGCGTGAACGTAGGTATAGTCAGTACCATTTGAAATGAGCGTTTCATCTTAAACTTAAACCCTGTAAGGGCGCTGCAATCAAATCAATAAAACTACGTTATTAACCAATTAAATTTAAACATGTCATCAGAATTACAATTAACTAACTACCTACTAAAAAATAAATATTAAATATAATGCTGATTATTTTAAATCAATATTAAATTATTAGAATTCAGATATTAAAAGTTATTTATAATTATGATGTCAGCCTGTTACATTAGTCAAAGAAAAGATATTTTAATAATATTAAGTAACTGCCAATTTGTTACCATCTAAACATAAATAAAAATAAAATAAAAATTTAAAATAATTTGTCAATATCTACATTTACCAGGAAACACTATAAAGAAAGAGAGGGGATGTCAGAGAGGTCGCCATTTTATAATATATTATTTGGATCACTTAAGTATTCATCAACCGAATAGTAGGCTTTTTGAATTAAAAATGATTTGAGGCATTTAAAAAAAACTATATCCTTTTTATGCCCTTTATGTCAGTAGGCAATTTATTAAAGATTTTAACTGACATAGAATTGGGTCCGGAACTATGTAACACTAAATGGGATACTGGTTGGACTAGATTGTTCTTAGCATTAGCACGCAGTCCATAACGACGAGGCCTATCGTCTAGACGTGAAAAACAACTCGGGTGGCTTTTTATGAATTTACACGATTTAAAAATGTAAATAGAAGGCAGTGTTAGAATTTTTAATGCTTCATTTTGTCCAGCAAAAAAAAGGGGGCAAATTTACTGCCCTGCCGGCAACGCGCATAATATGCCGGTTAGGGTGTAGCAGAGGGTAACCACTGAAAACAGACTTGATTGACTTGATGTTTTTGACCAAAAGTGTAGTGTAGTGACGATGACGATGACGATGACGATGGCTATGGCGATGGCGATGGCGATGGTGACGGCGACGATGACGATGGTGATGGTGATGGTGATGATGATGATGATGATGATGATGATGATGATGATGATGATGATGATGATGATGAAGATGACGATGACGATGACGATGACGATGACGATGACGATGATGATGATGATGATGACGACGGAAATTTACAAATTTAAGACACAAATTTTGGTTAATCAAGGGTGTGATTGTGATTTCTAAATTTGTGTCACAAAACTTAACTTGTACTGCACCTAATTACTACTTACTAGCCTCAAAAATACCAATGCTTGGGTGCTCGCGTCACGTGGTCCGATTTCGCTCCGCCCACAAAAACGAACACTGCTGATTTTTCAAACTAAATGCAATCCACTTATTTATATAGATAACCATTATTTTAATTTGCACACCTCTCAATTAAACTGCTTACAGACATGTTTTCTCTGCTGACCAATTGTAAAATCTTGCTGCCCAAATAATTATTTTGCAGCTCGACTGTTTATTAGGCAGACTGAAATTGATTAAAATGTTACTCGTTTATAAATTGTTTGCTGAACAAAGCGTTGTAGCCCGTTTTGTATTTATTGCCACCCAAATCTTTTTATGCTGCCCAAATGAGTTAATTGCTGATTTTTTTTGCTGATCAATTTTTATAACGGCTGACCATTTCATTACTTCCCTTTTTTAATCATTATCAAAACTAAACTAAGCTAACTTTAGTAATCTTCACATTAGATTTTTATTAAATTCTGTTATTTCTGCCGTTGTAAAGGGATAACTTACATGATCTCCAAAAGTATACTTACTTAGGCCCGTATTAATAAACTCGTCTCAGCTGAGACGCCCGTCACAAGATGCGTCACAAGACTGAGCTCTAATTAATAAACATATCTCAACACGTGAAACGTAATCCTCGGATCAGATGAGACGGTCATTTGTATGGGGAACTAATCCTGATCCTGATTATGGTCAATTGGTGACTTGAGACCATCTCGAGACATGAAAAAATGGCGGACGCACTGCAACATAGTCGAACATATGGGTGCTTTTTTATCAGAGAAAACGGTTTAAATGTGATAAATTGTTATTTTTGAAATCTCAGAGGCAAAAATGTATACCTAAAACGTTTTCAATAATAATAATACCTAAATATTAGGTTTGAGTTTGCCGCTAAATAGGTACAATTGCCTTCAAAAATTGTGTGCTTTGTGTTGTGTTTATGTGAAATTATTGTGGATGCTAGATAATTTATATTAGGTATAGAGATTACGAGAGAGAGACCGACCAAGCCGACGACAAAATAAAAGCCCGATATGTGTGTATAACAATACTTATGGGCAATACCGAGGCGCGAAAGATTTACCTCCACACGGGCTCATTTCTCATAGGTAAGTCCCTACAATTTACATTATTTACCTAGTTATTTTTTATTTATAGTGTGTAAATTAAAATGATCATGTCGTAAAACCGTCAAGTACGAAATATATACTATATATGTATACTAAAGCCAATGCATTTCTAGCTATGTAATAAATAAATATTAAAAATCAAAACCTACAAGCTACCCTAACCTAACCTACCCATCCAACCCCAATTCAACAATTTTAATCCGATTTGCATCGCAACCACAATATACCTACCTAATATTTTACTTTACTGCTGTTAAGAAAATAATTAAAGCTTATTAAATATTTTGTTGACTATTGATTTGATTAGTTAAAGTAACGAAACACTCCGTGAAACGGGTTGCCAAAATAAGAGGAGGGGAGTGTTTTTGATGACATGACATGACTGACAGACAAGACAAGGCCGAGGCCGGCTTAGTTTACTTTTATTAATGTTTGATACTTACTTAAATGAAAACTGAGTGATTTGTTTAACAACTTTTACACACCATGAACTAGTAATAACAGTGAGATATATAAAATTTCGGGTCCTGACATGAATGTGGTGCAAAAAGTATACCTACTTGTGAAAACTAACCGTGAACCATCCAAAGAATCTGTTTTAATTATTTTGAAGAATTTGAAGTGATTAGAAATTTGTTGTTTTGTAGGTTGTCGTCAGTCCAATAATGAGAAACTTGTATAACATGGCAGTGTTCGCCGAGAAAAATCAAGACGCCTAAAAAGGAAAATATGGATATTTTGAGAAGTCAGTGTTCACGAATTTCGACAGCCGGCCCCACGCAGTTGACGACTATTGCAATTCGTTTTCCAATTGCCAAACATATTTATGTCCATGAGGTATAATAATATTATTTACAAAGTTAATCATTTACTTAATTAAAAAATCAGTTTCTAATGTATTCAAAATTATGCTTTCTTACAAACAATCATTGTCTTTGAATAAAGTGACTTTAGATATAAGTCGGGCAAAAGGATACCTAGATAGTTACCTAATTTTATTTTAGGCTACTTCATTGTAAAGATGAAGATGATTGTGTTGATGTTGTGATGATTGTTGTTGTTGAGAAGTTGTTTTATTACAATTTTCATACTACTATTCATACTATGTATACCCAAACTTATTAAAGGTTAGATTGTTTGCATTTCCTATGATGAGACTGCTCAGGATACCTAACCTACTATAAGTAAAGTTAAGTGTGTTGATAAGTTCCATGGTACAAATCATTAACATGAAAAATATTAGACATGTCATTTTTATTACCTAGTTTTCTCAAAGCGCTTCAGGTGCAATACAATAAGTTTTGTAATTCAGAAGTTCAATATTTTATTCTTTCATCTTGGTCTACTTTTATTGGAGAATAGTGCTACATGATAAGGGTAGAAAAGAGGATAAACACATCTTAATACTTACCTACTTGAGAATATTAAGATAACATGTTTGTAGAAAATTGATATATGTATTTATTTAGTTCATGTTAACCTGTCCATAACAGAGCTGATGCAGGCGTAAATAATAACTAAATTGTACATTTGGTAAATGGTTTTATTTTATTAAAAATAATTGCTTAGAATATATATGAACACATATACTGAGTAATAATATAAATAAGAAATTTAAGTAATTTGTACATATTTGCTATTCATTGAATAAATAAAGGCTATATTCATTAGAATGAATCAGATCAAGATCAGGTTTATACATAAAGCTATTTTATTCCATTAATAATATCAAGATAATTAATAATGAAATAAATTAGCTTCAATCCAATAACAAGTCAGCCGAGTCTGGTGTGTAAAGAGGCTATCTGCAATATTTTAATTGTAAATGTACCTACCTATTTATTCCTTTCAATTTAGTACCATATTATAAGGATTAATTTAAAAAAAAACAAATTTATTTTTACCGTTTGCTGCTATGAAACAGTATGTTAATAGTTGGATCACTATTGAGCGGTAAGACCGTCTGTTGTATATCTATAATTTAAATGTACTGTTCTGTTTTTTTTGGTGTTCAATAAAGAGTATTTCTATTTTATAACAGTGAATCAGATAGGTACCTTCTTACAAATAATATTAGATACCTATCGAGTTGATATTGAAACCTGTAAATATATCTAATTTAGTAACTTTTTTAGAAAATAAACTTACTACCTACATGCTAATAGTAGTTTTATTTATTGGCGAAATAAGATTCAGGGTGTCTTTATGCTTGAATGTTAATACATATTACATGTAGATACTCCTACAATATTTAACTTAGCAAAATGAAAGTATATTAGGATCCTAAGATCCAGAGGCATAACATAACAACAAGCTCTCTGAACTCTGTAACTCTTCTAGCATGATCCTAGTAGCTATGGAATTCAGAAAGCCAGCGCTGAATGTGTTAGTGCAATGAAACAATGTTATTTAGTTTTCATATTTAAAAATTACTTTTATAAACACCAAGTCAACAAGGACCTGTGCTAATGGTATTGGACATTGGTGTATTTTGGTGTTTATATTGTATTTATGAATGTTAATTTTTAATGAATATTGTGGCTAACTTTGATCTGTGTTCTCTTATATTAAATATCTGTAGACCTTAATTTATAACATCAAACTTGATTCTGATTTAAAATATCTTTTAACTTATATTTATAAACATCAATATCAATCCTTGTTAGACTAAAATCGAGTTGGATATTATAAATTAAGGTTTACAGATGTTTAAAATTAGATAACTCTGATATGAAAATCTGAATAGGCCCAACTGTGATGCAATAACTTCCACTAACTTTTAAGAAAAGAGGAGGAAGTCCAGTGGCACAAACATTCATTAATTAAATGTCACCCCAAGTCGCTTGTAATTACAAAGTGACAAGTGTCCTAATGGGATAAAATATATGTATGTATAGACAAAAATATTGCGGAGATTCCTTCGAGTGCTAACATAGACAAATTACTATTGTGAATCGTGGTAACAAATGTTTGTGCAATTGGGTGTCAGTTAAGTTTTATGTCACCCTATGTATGTGTAAATAACAGAAATATTGTTTAATTTGCTGAACAGTTAGCACAAGTTGCCTGCGACTTGTTTGGTGCTTGGTAACCCCTCTACCTAGTCTAAACAAACCAAACTGAGTGACAACTGAAAAAACAACTTGTGCTCACCACTGTTATAATAAAACATGAATAAATAAAACATAAAGGTAAACTGCATCTGAATTTTAATCGAAAAATAATCATTCAGTAATAGAGGAATTATTTATTATTTATCGGCCTATAATGTCCTGCTACTTCCACTTAGCACCAGTCTTGATTGAGGGCATCAAGCTCATCTCGCCAACGTCGCCTTGATCTGCCGCGATGCCGAATTTTATCACGTGGTACCCATTTGGTAGGTACACACTTTTTCCCACAATAATAAAGGAATCAAAAACAAATTAAACACGAGTTTTCCAGGGGCAGGGGTTGGCAGTTTACAGATTAAATCATCTGAAAAGAACCAAAACAATAAGTATAATGTAGCTATACCTACCTGTTTCACACAGTTTAACAGTTCCATAATTATCTTAGTTTGATATTTTAATTTACATTCACTAAAAGCTTGGCATACATGTAAATAACTATAATATTGCCTATAAATTGTCTGCCAATGTCAAAACTATCTTTCATATTTACTTATACTCAATACTCAATCAATTAAACAACAACAACATTCAAATAAGAATTTGTCCATAACATCTTGGTGATCACTGATCATAGTACCTTTATGCCGATACACTGAGGCACACTGAGGACTCTGATTTGTAATAGATTCCCATGTTGGTAGTGATATCCTAAGGTATCTAATAAATAACTGAAGGTTAATTATTGTAGGTAAATAGATACCTTTTGGGAACGGTGCAAATTAAGCATTTGGTTTCGCCTGATTTGCCTTTCATATTTCATCTTATGCAGAAGGAACTCTTCCAGGCTCCAGTCCCAGATGCTTGCTGTAGGGGTCGGCCTTCTGGACACGTTTATTTTTTCAATAGATCCACAGCCAGGTTGGTGCCAAGTTGGATTCGAGAAGCTGTACTTTTTCACCTTTATTTAATACAAAGAGACTTAAGTTCGGTTTAAATACAAATTTGGTGAGAAAAACTTAACCTGTAACCTAAACAAGTGAAACAAACTCTAACCACCTCTAACTAGGTAGATGGGTAGGTAGGTAAGGTACAGTAATTATGTGAAGTTCGCGCTATGTGCGTTTCGTTTTTTCAATATCACTCGGAGACTTTGAAACATTATGTAATATTATACACCCCTTATCACCTTATATGATATAAGCAGAAAACGAGTTTAAAAAAAGATTTTAAAATACTGACTTGCTTTTTCACTTTACCTTGAAAAAATGGATTTATGATGGTTTACGTATCTTACCTGTCAAGTCTAAACGCAAAATCATCTATTTTAAAAAGAAAAAAGGCGGGAACCTTCGAATAGGAAAGGCGCGTTTTTGAGGGAAAATAATTTGTAAAATCTTTTAATCTTGTAAATATTGTTTATGCTCTCGTTTCATATAATTTTTACAGATAAGGTTGTAAATATAATTATTTAGAGGTAAGATGGGAGGCGGGAGAACCAAAAAACGAAAAAAAGATGAGGGAAATGGGTCTGCCTCGGAAGACTCCGATCAGGATACCGAAGTTAATAAGTATCGGCCTTTCAAGGTAACCAATTATTCCAGGAAATATCCCGAAACATCGCAAAGAAAGGACTTCGTAGTATTCCTTGCTCACCAGACCGCAAATACGCCTTTTTCAGATAACGACAAGGTTTCTCTATCGCAGGCCATTCGAAAGTATGCCGTGTCAGGTGTTTCGCATCTAAGGCCAATGAACAAATATAAAGTTGCAATTACTTTTGATTTGTCTAATAACGCAAATACTTTCTTGGCAAATAGCAAACTGTTAGGTGAACTGGGACTCTATGCATCTATTCCTGCAGCAGATACTGAAGTGACAGGGGTTGTCAAGTCAGTTCCGGTTGGTATATCCAATAAACAAATATTTTCTCTGATCGGCAGCTCGCGCAATGTGATCCAGGTCCGGCGGTTCATGCGCAGAGTGAGGGCAGATGGGGGCGAGGTCTCGTATGTTCCTACGCAGACTGTAGCGGTAACGTTTGCTTCCACTCAGTTGCCTCAACACGTATTCCTGGACTCTTGGAGACATGAGGTAACGCAATATGTTCCTCCTGTTAAGCAATGTTTAAAATGCCAGCAGTTTGGACATATCGCCAGTTTCTGTAAAAATAACGAAGTCTGCTCTATTTGTTCCGAGAATCACAATTTTAAAGTTTGTACAGCTGATAAGGAAAATCCAGTTTGTGCTAATTGCAAGGGTAAACATATTGCCATTTCTGTGTCTTGTCCTGTGAAAAAATCCAAAATTGAGGAAAATAAAATCAAAACTCGTTCTGTTGCATATTCCGATTTATTTAATGAAAAGTCTTTTCCGCAATTGGCTGCAAGGTCCGCGGAAACTTATTTGCAAAACATGTTAAAAAGCCAGTCATTTTTGAACATGATTACCCAAGTCATAATTAAATTGGTAGCCAACCAAAATGAAGCGCCTATTAACACGGAATCGATACGAGCGGCATTCCAAAATACGATTAGTGGGAGTACCCATCCTAAAACATAATGGATACTCTCAATGTCGTTCAGTGGAATGCTCAGAGTATTTCGCACAATAGACACTCATTTACAAATTTTTTATATGATAATGACATACATATCGCAATCATCTGTGAAACCTGGTTGAAGCCTCATATGAGGCTAAAGGTTCGAGGGTTTAATATAGAGCGCAATGATTGTGGTAACAAACATAACGGTGTATGTATTATGATTCATAATAGTATTGCTTATAGTAAAATTAACACATTTTTCGATGACTCTCTTCAAAATATATGTATTCAAATAACTATTAATGGCAAACAGATCAGTATAGTGAGTTTTTATAGTCCTACTAATTGTAATCCAGCTTTTAACAAAACAAAATTTGAAAATTTCGTTCAATCTATACCCGAACCTATGATAATCTGCGGGGATTTCAATGCTCATCACACTTCATGGGGTTGTTGTTCCACTTCGCCACGTGGACGTGCTGTCTTAGATGTTGTCGATGATAATTATCTGGTATTATTAAATGATGGAACGCCCACCACTGTCGGTTCCATGACATGGCGTCCAAATGCGTTAGATTTGTCTATAGTTTCTCCTTCGTTAGCCCCCTGTTGTAGTTGGTCGGTTTACGATGATCCTCTTGGTAGTTATCATCTACCTGTAATAATTAATTTGGTTCTTAATTATAATGTTCAAAATAATAGTAATAATGTAAATAATCTTGCTAACAGTGTACATTTGCCCATTTACCCGTGCCTAAATTTTAGGAATGTAGATTGGAAAGTGTACGCTGAAAAGGTAAAACATTTGTTAAATGATTTTCAAATAGAGTCGTATTCGCCACTCGAGGCGTACAGTTTGTTTTCAAAAAAATTATTGGGTGCTGTCTTTCAATCCATACCCAATCGTAGAGGAACTTCAATAAAAAGTTCTAATCATTTGTCTTCTAATAATAAAAAAGCTTCTAAAAAAAAACATAATCTCCCATGGTGGAATAATAAATGTTCTTTAGCTGTTATAAATTGCAAACAGGCGTATATTGCATTTAAACAAAACTTTAGTCTAGAAAATTATTTGGAGTTTAAGAGACTGCAAGCTATAAAGAAACTGGTTCTTAAAACAGAAAGACAAAAGTCTTGGGCTGATTTGTGCAATTCTTTTAATCGCTTCACCCCATTGTCTGTTATCTGGCGCTTTATGCGCAAATTTAATAAAACCTATGTTCCTCAACACTCTGTTGATAATAATGAATGGATTTTAGACTTTCTACAAAAATATACTCCTGATACGGTGGAAAGTGAAAATAGTTTTTCTAGTGACTCTTCTTCTAACATGCATAATAATTTCCTTACAAAACCTTTCACTCTTGAAGAATTAAAATCTGCAATTTTTTCGCGCAGGGACACTTCGTTTGGTTTGGATGGAATACCATATATGATGTTCAAGAAATTGCCAGATAGTTGTCTTATTATTTTATTAAATATTTATAATGCACTTTGGATAAGAAATGATATACCGCCTGAATGGAAAACTGATTGCATTATTCCTATATTGAAACCAGACAAACCTAGGTTTAATCCAGACTCGTATCGTCCTATAACATTGACGTCGTGTGCAGGAAAAGTCTTTGAACAGCTACTAAAACAGCGTCTTGAGTATTATGTAGAACATAATGGTCTACTTCCAGTTAATCAGTTTGGTTTTCGTAGAGGTCGTTCAGCTCGTGAAAGTATTTCTTTGTTTCATTTTGATATACATAAAAGCATCAGTAGTAACAACAAACTCATTTCGGTGTTTTTTGATATTACCGGCGCTTTTAATAATGTAAATATTAATATTTTATGTACAGAACTTTTAAATTTAGGGTTTCCGGTTAAAGTTGTGCAGTGGATTCAATTGTTTTTATCTAGTAGAAAAGTTTATGTTAAGCTTAATGGTGGTTTGTTTGGACCTCGTCTGTCATCTGTAGGTGTGTGTCAGGGTGGAATTTTATCGCCTTTGATGTTCATTTTATATATACGTCGTATAAATTTGATATTGGGACCTAGTATAAAAAATTTGCAATATGCTGATGACCTTGTTGTTTATTGGTCAGGTAATAATTCTAATCTTATTATAAATAACATTAATTTAGCATTAATTAAATTGCACAATTACTTTTCATATTTAAATCTTGAAGTTAATCCATCAAAATCGAAAGTTGTAGTCTTTGGTCAAAATTATTCTGCTATGTTGCCTTCTTTATTTTATAACAATACCCCTTTGCCAGTTGTCTTACATAACAAGTTCTTGGGTGTTATATTCTGTCACAATTTGTCCTGGAAAAAATACACAGATCATTTAGTAATCAAAGCTAACAAAGCTTTCAATATCCTTAAGTCTTTGTGTGGTACTAATTGGGGGGCCGACCCCAAAATATTACTTATGCTATATAAATCTTTAGTTCGCAGCCATTTTGAATATGGGTTTATGTGTTTCGCTTCTGACTCAAAAATTGTAGATATTTTGGAAAAGATTCAAAACAAGTGTATGCGTATAGTTACTGGAGCTTTTAGAACCACTCCAATTGTTTCTCTACAAGTGGAGTGCAATCTTCCTCCAGTTGCAATAAGACTTGGTTATTTAAAAGAAAGATTTGTTTTAAAGCTTCATTCTCAAATCAACAACCTTCTTTTAAATCAGTTTTCTAATAGTAATACTCGTATGTTATGTAACTCAAAATCTTTTTACATTTTACAGGGTTTATCTGAATTTATTGATTATCTAAATCAGTTTAGTATATTTAAAAGCAATAATCACTTACCTTATTTTGATGGGTCTTATGATAGCAAATTCAGTCCTATTAATATTTCAATTGATAATGATCTTTCCAGAAAGGAACAGGTATATGAGAAATTAGCTTCATGGAATGGTTGTAAATTTATTTACACAGATGGATCAAAGAATGAGACTAGTGTATCTTCTGCAATTTATGATCCTGAAATCAAAATGGGTCTTGGTTTTAAAATAGACAGACAGGCTAGTATTTTCACCGCAGAGGCAGTTGCTATCCTTTGTGCGTTAAAGCACATATTGAGGCAAAACAATGGGTCACATAAGTGGGTAATTGTCAGTGATAGTATGAGTGTATTAAAGGCTATCCAAAATAACAAAATCAATTCTAATACTAATTACATAATTTTTTTGATTAAAGATCTTTGGTCCGATCTCTATTTAAAACATCAAACTGTTGTTGATTTCATGTGGACTCCATCTCACATAGGGGTCTCTGGTAATGAAAATGTGGATTTCTTGGCTCGTTCTATTTCAGATTCTCCTCAATCTATTGATGTTAGTTTTAATCTCCCACTCCCATATACTGATGTTATCGCAATATTGAAGCAAAGAATGTACGATAATTGGGGAAAATATTGGGATTATGTTGTGCAAAAAGAAAACAAGGGTTCTTGGTATGCTGCCTTGGATATAAACTTACAATCTGTATCTTGGTTACGTAAAGGAAATATCTATCATAAGAGAAGCTTTTATAACATTATATGTCGGCTAAGGTTCGGTCATTGTCGTCTAAACCATCACTTGTATCGTATGAAAATTGTTAATGATCCTCTTTGTGACCTGTGTCAATCAAATGAGGATCAAACAATAGATCACATACTATTTCATTGCTCGTCCTTTGGCATTCAGCGCCTTGTGCTGGTGGACGAATTAATCCGTATCTACGGAGAATCACATCTGGTCCCGCGATCTGTTCAAGAATTGTTGAAAGATCATTCTACTTATGTGCCACTTTACAACTTCATTAAGTCAACGATAAAAGAAATTTAATTTTTCTCATGCTTGTAAATAGGTGTAAATATTGATTCTTTGTGTTTATATTTTATTTTTATTCGTTTCAGTCAGTATAATTTAAGTTAGGTTAGAAGAAAGTTGTAAACAATACAACTGACAGGTGTCATTTTCAGGATATTTTGCGCACGTTACAGAAGACGTGCGTGGCAAAATAATTATTATTTTCAGAAAATTATACTATTCTATTACTCAGATATGACAAAATGATATGAATACGATGAATATTGTTACTCGGATATGACGAATTCTTCTCGGACTATACATTTACTGGAATGGATTACAACTACAGAAGTTTTATCGGATTTGACGACATTTAATGGGAAAAAATTAACACTGAAGAAGTTTTATCGGATGAGACAACATTGAAAGAATACTTTAGACGTTCAAAATAGCAAAAAATATATGAAATGATTTCAACTTATGACGAGGCGATATGGTCTTTGATCTCAGCCTGTCCAAACGGACGAATTATTAAAAAAAAAAAAAAAAAAAACTATTTTAAAAAACATGCATAGTCAAAACGTTTCGTCGTTTCGTTCAAAAACGTCATTGTTGGGGTTGGGATGTGTTTTTAATGTAAGATCATCTCATCCGAGAGCTTCTCAAGATGAGTTTATTAATAAGCGACGATCCTAGCTCCAGGATTACGTATCGAGACGGTCTCATCTGAGAAGCTCTCAGTTCACGGATTGAGACGAGTTTATTAATACGGCCCTTAGTCTGTGTCAATTGAAATAGGCAAAGGCAAATCCAAACGTATCAGTTTACCATTATGCATGATACTTTTAAAGATCAAGTGAGGTCTTTCCAATGATTCATACCTACACTTGATCATTACTTTCATATTATGTTAAAGATTAAATAACTATTAATTATACTTTATTAGACATTTATATAAACACGTTAGATGAATATTTGAGGTTATGTGTCAAACAGTAGGTAGGTAGTAGGTACTAATTTGTTTACATCTTTGCCTATTTCAATTGACATCGTCGACATCGACTTTAGGTATGATGCACCTAATTATCCTTTTATTAACCCATTCCAGGCCGGGCTCTGCTTTCAACTCTAAGTGTGTTCAAACTAACGACTCCAACAGAAAACGTTCCTGGTTGGAAGTAGTGCAGCAATCCAAAGATTTTAAATTAACTTGCGGCATGGGCAGGTAAGATCATTCATGTTATTACGTATGAGTAAAATTATAATAATTAAAGCCAATTGAACTGTTGAAGATGCTAAGTTTTCCACCCTTAATTTGGTAAGTAAGTAGATTTGCTGTATTTTTTCCGTACAAATATTACTTAAATTACTTAAATGGGGTAAATGCATCTTTCAAAGATTAACATGAAATACGAAACCTTTTAATGCTGTTTTAGTGCTGCCTTCTCATAGTGAAGTTTAATACTATATTCCCTCTACATGAAGCCTCTATTTACCTATTAGAGTCGGTCTACGCTAAGTCTGCAGAAGTCGAAAACCGTTAGTTTAAAATAGTTTTATATAGCAACACCACGATTTGAGGAGAAATAAGTATTGATACTTGGTATTATTATTTTATTTTACGGATCTTTCGCTAAATACTAAATTAATTAGGAAAGAAACATATGTTGATTGTACAGTGAACTATCTTTTTAACCGACTTCAAAGAAGGAGGAGGCTATCCTTTTCGACTGTTTGTTTATGTCACAAGATATTGAGAACAGATTTAGATAATTCTTTTCCTGTTTGAAAGAGATTCGAAGGTTCCATATCAATTTTACCAATGTCTACTATTTAGAATTTAATAAGTGAGTATTTTGTTGGCATTGAATACATTATCCTCATCAATCATTCATTCTTAGTATCATGTAAAAACTAAAAATCTTATCTTTTCATTGAAGTAATAAATAACAATAATAACTTCTTTGGTTTTTAATGTTTAACAGTAGATTTATAAATAAAACGCCACTTATTGTTATCAACCAAACAAACATGGGCGAGATTATCTAAATTCTCAAATTAAGGATTAAGATTGCTCATTTACTAACCTGTCAGCGCCTTGTTGTTAGGTAAACATTGCCGTTTTTGAGCAATAACAGAGCCCTGTGATTCTTCAACATGTTGGAAATCACTCATTATGCGAAACAGTAATTGCAGCACATCACTTTTAAAAGGTTTCACCATTGTTTTTACTTTTATCACAATAAATAGTGAGTAACGGAAGCCGCCTGACATACCACCTACTTGTAAAAACCGGTTTCAAGACAGCTAAGAAATATTGCCATTTTGAGTTAGACGCGGTTGCCAGATTATTCTATTGCAGAGTTAGCTTGGCCAGACTATAAGTATTTTAACTCGGTTGCCAGGTTATTCTATTGCAGAGTTAGCTTGGCCAGACTATAAGTATTTTATCACTACCTCATTTTTGACGCTGGTTAATATTTTTTAAATTGCCTCTTTGGCTTTAGATATGAGCATATTAAGAGACATTAAGCGTATGTTTTACAAAGAAATACTAAGCTGTCTCCTACCTGGACCAGTCCAAACTTAGTATGTTTTGAAAATATTTCGGATGGCGCTTATTTACATAAACAATTGTTTTATTTTCTCGCATTGTTGGAGAAAAGCACTATAATAAAACCCTCGGCCGGGAAGGGAAGGGCGGTTGCTGGACTCATAATAGCGCGGCATAGCTGCTATATACCTACTTACTACAAAATCAATTGTTTTATAGTAAGTTACCGTGGATATACCCTTTGCATATTTGTTTAGTATTCCGGACGAGGCGGCGTGCCCGCTGGGCCCGCAGGATGCGCCCGAGTGGCCGACGTCGCGAGGCGAGCAGGCCGCGGCACCCGCGCTGTGTTGCGCCGCTTCCAAGGACGCCAACTTATTTATAGCTCCCCTCTCAGAGTCTGAGGATAACAACAGGTACTATTACAACTGAAACTATAAATCGGGACTTAATCGAGTATTAAATAAACATTTACCGCGAGTCCGCGACGTTTCGACTGTGTTACAACCTTACAACAGCCGTGTTCAGGAGAAGACTGAACTGGGTAGTGATTCTTTCAAAAGCAAAGGTGAGCGAACGCAGGAGTGAATGTCCAAGCGACGAGTTTAAGTAGTCCCGTCAAAGCGAACAAAACACATTTCAGCGCGTGTATACAATTTGGCAGCATGGCTTCTCGAACGTATAAGGCTGCCTAATTGAGAATGCACGCGCTAAAATGTGTTTTGCTCGCTCTGACGGGACTACTTAAGCTCGCCGCTTGGACATTCACTCCTGCATTCGCTCACCTTTGCTTTTGAGAGAATCACTACCCTGGAGGGTGTTCATCTGCTTGTCGCGCGATCCGATTACCGAGCGATTATATTATAACCGCGACAGTTATTGCTATTTGAAGTAACTTCGTTGTCAAGAGGCTACATTAATACAGCTAGAGAAAAAATATACCCTCATGATGGCGTATTCGCGCGACCCTTCAACCTACTTATTTTGTTTCAATCGCTGTTTACGAGAGGTTGTGGTTTTACTGAATATTGATTTCAACCATGTTTTACATCGAACTATTAATATCGGATATCCAAGCGCGTCCTGCGATATGGATGGCCAAACATGGTGGACACAGAAATAAAGTGGTCCTAAAGCGTAAATTAAAATTAGCAGAAATTAAAGAAAAAATTGGTCATGCTTAAGATAACTATTCTCTAGTAGAATAGCCTTGGTTGATTGAGAGAGACAGTATTGTATCACGAGTACGCACGTGGGTATACAAAGCTGGTATGTTCAGTCGAGTATAGGGTAGATGGTAGATCGGTGAGGATTTCCTATTGTGGCCTCTTCCCTTCTCCGCGCGTCGAGTCTCGCTTTGCGATATATTCGCTGCTATGTAGCCACTTTCGCTGCGAATCTTGCGTCCAGCGAATTAAAGGCGATTCCCAGCGAAATCGCTTATATTGGTTTGTTTTAGTATAGCCACCTAAATCGCTCTTTAAATCGCAATCTATGCTTTATGCTATGTAGCCACTTGATCGCTAGGTTTTCGCTCAGTTAGTCGCATCGCAAATCGCTGCTAAGTGTAGCCTCAGCCTAAAAAGTAGTGTAGCCTTGTAATAATACGGACGCACACTTGTTTCGTCATTAACAGTGTTACAGAATAAGAGGAAAACTATCAAAAACTTTTTCGGTCCATTTTGCATCATCGTAGACAATATTGCAAAATGTGTTGTTTGCATTTATGTATAAGGATTATTCAATTTTAAGGCGTAAATATTTCATTTGTGTAATTTTTAATAATGCACAAACTTATTGCACAATAAAAAACCCACCAGAAGCAGAAGCAGTTGTCTTAAACACACGGAGCGTTTTAAGCGTATAACGCGACTTAATTAAACAGATCGCGTCCCGCAACAATCCCGCGTTTGGCATGTTGGAATTTTAATCGATCGCATAATATGTCCGCCATTACTTGGCGTTTATGATTGTTTTAAAACGTCACTCTCATGTCGTACCTATTCATTCGCGTTCGATTCGTTATAGTAATCCAGGAACCTTTTTTTTATTGTTTTGAGTTGTTGAGTTTGATTGTTTTCCGTTAAAGTTAAGAACTCCAAATACCTACAAGGCTACACCGCACCATTGTTTGATGGAGAGGATTTGTACTTATTTGAGTGGGATGCTTTTGATGTAGGTAACTTTTAGATATCTATGCGAAATCGTTAACAAATTAAACTGCGTGAGGTCATATTCTCTCAAGTGGTTATTATAACCCGTGGTCTAAGCTTATTTACAAATTACTTTTTATTTCAATGTCTAACAGAAAAAAAATTGAATAATTGAATCTATCTATCTCTCAATTGTGCGCCTATTTTGCGTATATATTATACTAGAGGACGCCCGCGACTTCGTACGCGTAGAATTAGTTTCGGGCTACTCCCCCCATTTCTTCCCGTTGGGGTTGATTTTCGGAAAATCCTTTCTTAGTGCTCACTTACATCATGAAAGGAACCCCTGTACCAAATTTCAAGTTTCTAGGTACAGTAGTTTCGGCTGTGCGTTGATATACAGGGTGGAAAGTTGAGATGGGGCAGTAAGGGCAGCTACTAGATCCCTTGCTGCTACGTGAAAATGCTCTTAGGAGAACTTTACTAACTTTTTAAGTAATGAAAATCGACATTCAAGGCTTCGGCACACCAAACGCGTGGCAGCAGCGCGCGTGTGTGGCGCGTCTGCAGCGCGCGAGACGCGCGTCTCGTTGTGCCGGGGTTCCATTTGTTTTGTTGTTTTACAACTCCCTGACGCCACGCGACGCTACGCGCTGCTGCTGCCACGCGTTTGGTTTGCCGGAGCCTTCACAGATTTTTGATAAAATGTACAGTCAGCGAGAAAATCGTCAGATTTGTTTTTTTTTTTTAATGCCATTCGATCCCATTTCTATGAAGGATTAAAAGGGTAATTCCACGATAATGTGACGAAAGTTACCATTTCAATGCGTGTTTTATTATACTTTTAATGCTTATATTTTTCTAGATAAAAATTTGAACAAGTATATGGACATAAGTGAATTCTTCCATTTTAAATTATAACTAAAAAAACAAGCAGAATTCTTGAAATTGGTAACTTACGTTACTCTCTGCCATGGAATTGCCCAAAACACTCTTTGGGACCAACTAAGGTTAGAGTACTAGAAAACCCACAAATCAAAAAAAAACTTTTTCCATAGAATTCGTAGGGTAATTAAAATTAACATGTTGTTTTTTACGCTTATGAGTCCTTTATGCTTAAAGAAAATTTAACAGTATGTGAAAAACTACAGGTCACTTGAACCAAAAATTTGAGACTGTGTTAGTAAACGTCAGATTTATACAAAAACTGTCATTTTAACTCGCTAAAGGTACTAACGTTATTTGATCAGTAGTTAACTTAACTAATTGTCCAAATTCGAAAAAGTTACGGTTTTTACGATTAGTTAGTTTAACTGCTGATCATATCAGGCCTTAAACAGAACGTTTCAGAGAAAAACGAAAATCCAAATAAAGCATCAGATCATCATCGTTCTAATTTCAAAATTAATACATTATCTACATTCTTTTTAATTTTAAACCTGTTTCATCCATGTCGGCCAGCTTTATCAGTGTAGCAAGATGTTCGTAGTTCTTTTTCCGCACAGACGCTAGTTTTTTTTTACAATAATACTGATTTTTCTCATTTCTAATATTATAATTGCAGTTTTCTCCATATTTAATGATCTTAAAGCTAAAGAAAATTTCACTTCGTAACCAATTACACTACGAACTGTATGGGAAAGGTTTTCTTTGATTTGTGGGTTTTCTAGTACTCTAACCTTAGTTGGTCTCAAAGAGTGTTTAATCCTTGATAGAAATGGGACCGATTGGAATTAAAAAAAAACCTCAAATCTGTCGATTTTCTCGCTGACTGTACATTTTATCAAAAATCTGAGAATGTCGATTTTCACTACTTAAAAAGTTAGTAAAGGTCTCCTAAGAGCATTTTCACGTAGCAGCAAGGGATCTAGTAGCTGCCCTGACTGCCCCATCTCAACTTTCCACCCTGTATAAGTCAGTCAGGTTTGCCTTTTATATATATAGATATACAGGGTCTTAGGCAGAAGGTTGGACAAACGCCAAAAACACAACAAACAGCTGTTCCATACATTTCGGCTGTTTAGCTCTCAAAGTTTGTATGGAACAGCTTTTTTTTTCGCGATTTGGATGTTGGTCCGATAATAAAAGTTGATGAGTATGACCTACAGAGTTAGTCCCTGCAGTTTGTCCAACCTTCTGCCTAACACCCTGTATTATTATTATCTTCTGAAGAAACAGGTTTACGAAAACTGCTTCTTTGTTTATCGAATTTCTAATGCTAAAAAACGGAGCTGGACTTGTAATGAAACCGCATTTATAAAAATATCTTTTGTTGAAAAGACCGCTCCCGAAAACTGCGATCAGATGAAAGATCGCAATTAACTATACGCCTAATATAGCCACACATATACCGGGTAGTATATTTTAAATTAGTAGCGCCGGATAAAGGTTTGATGGTAAGATCGCATCGACATTCGTGTGATAAACTGCTCCACGTCTGCCTCTTGGCGTTCCGTATGTGTATAGTCAACAGACGCGGGCCCGCGTTCAACCTGTGCGGCTCCTGACTTGCTTTTGGTGTACCGAAGCCTTAGGTATTAGTAATGAGGGCGCCACTGGACGGTCGGCGTTTCCTTGGTGCAGTTTACTGCACGTAAACACTATAGAAAGTTCAGGCACAGATCCAAAGACTTGATCAGGGCGAGGAAAGTGATCCAGGGTTTTGTTCAATACAATGGTTCACGAGTACACCTGTTGGCCCTCTGTCTAGGGTTGCCAACTTTTTTTAAAGAAAATAACGTACATACCTGTCTGAGTACCTATAAAATAAAATAATTTCCAAATAAAATAAAAATTCTTCAAAAGGTCATGGCCCACCATAGTATGAAAACCATACCCAGGGCGTAATGAAATGAAATAGGGCGGGAATCAAAGATATAACTATGTATACTTTACAATGGTAAGTATATCTCGCATTAATGATAATAGTGGACGGCGATGTCAAGCAGTCAGTGAAGGACTTTTTCTTCTGCTGCTTAACAAAAGCTCTAGTCTTTGGTGCAATGGGGTGGCTTCAATGGTTGGGTGATGCCACTACTCACATACTCCTGTGGCATACTAAGGTGGACTCAGACTGAGCTGGACGCCCTGGATAAGTGGGTCTACTGTTTAAATCACTTGCATGTTGAACCCACGCTCATCTGTTATGTGATTGTAACTTATTAATAGCCAATCTTAGCATTGTCACATATTAACTCCATGGTTTTTTTTAAACTGCTTACTTAAAATAAAATGTGGGTAAGTGACTAAAACTATTACTAAAACTAGTGATAAACTGCATAAGTTACCACCAATTTGGTTCATGTTCGCAAACATTTTTGGACCGGGTAGGATTATGGGACATGACCTTTTTTTTTTGAAAACCTACTTTTTTGTGCTCTTCGCTCACTGTACTGTAATGAAACTTTACGCACGTTCAGAAAATTCGCAGAAGTCTTGATTCTACGTTCGTCATCGATTTCGCTCCATTCCACGCATAAGGCAGAAATAAAGTATTTTTGATACTTTTTTAATCAATAGTATAAAGTTATAATAAAGCAAAATAACGTAGGATACGTTATTACAAAATATGCGGTTGGCAACCCTACCTCTGTCCTCTGACTGAATATTAATGAAAAGAGAAGTCAATTTTGTTTTTTTGTTTCATTTAGTGTTTGCGAAACTGCGTCCGTCGCTTCAGATCTAACTAGGATGTACGTGTCGGATGAAGATGAGAAGACTGATATTAGTCTGCGTCCGAAGTTGAAGGTGCGGGTGCGGGAGCCGGCAGGCCGCGCGCGGCTCGTCCTCGCCGAAATCGCCGATCGAACTTATTAACTGACACGAAATAATCAACATTTATAAATGTAGATAGGGTACAAAAATCACGTTTACTGTAAGTACGGTCTATTTTGTACGATGTAAGTCGTTAATCTTAATAATAGATTGTGCCATTTAACCAAACCAAAAGAATTATTTATTATATCTTTGAAAATGTAAATATTTTTAATTGTTTTCCGATTCTTTATTCGTTTTTTTTTCTTTGGTTTCATTATAATTACGAGATTTTCGGTACATTATGGTTTGTGTAACAGAAACTGTTATTTTTTATTAAGTAGGTAGTTAACTTTTTTTTGTCTATAAAATCGTTAAAAATCGTTTTCGAAAATGTTGTCATTGTCATCATAAAGATAAATATGAAGTATTGTAAGAACAATTTCGTGTCATACTTATTATTAGTTACGTAGTTTTAAATCATAAAATTGTTCCTTAGATAATTTTATATTCTTAAGGTTTTTTGTAATTGTAATTTATCGGGCCCTATATAACCACTGATGTGGAGTCTAAACAAAAATTACCCTTTATGGTATGAATTAACAAGGTCTCAAGAAAATGAGAAGGACAAAGCCTTTCCAAATTTCGTCAATACATTAAAACAGTTTTTGGTAAGTTTTCGTGGTGACTGACGACTGTAAGTCGAGTTCGTGGTAAAACATTGATCAGGCGCATTCGTTTCGGATGTGCCCTTTTTATCTTGTTGACTGTGCATCGGCTTGTTTTTATGCTGCTCGCAAGCTCGCACTCTAACCTTGGCACTTATACCTTAAGAAGCTTCATTGTGCAGCTACATAAATATTATATTATTATTTTTATAACTAATAGGTAAGTTTTATATTCGGTGGCTGATGTTTCGTGTCGAAACATTTGTTATAGGTGTAGTCGAGTATTTTAGGTTTAATGAATAGGTACATTTTATTTTCTAAAGTAGTTCTTTACCTCGACTTGGGAAAAATAATAATAACGATGGTTATCTACTTAATTGTTTAAAACATTGGAGCTCATTTTTGGGACCAGCACAATGTTTGTGATCCAGAGATCGTAATGTGCACCTAGTTAATTTTTTTGAAGGCGTTTTAAATTTTGATACCTATACATTTTAACAAATGCATATACTATAGGCTTTTATTTTTTATAAATTGATTGATTAATTAAGTACCAATATTAACAAAATTTTAAAATAGGATTATGGATTATGAACGTGTTATGAAAATCTAATTTGACTATGAGTCTTAAAAACAAGAAATTCCACTTTTTTTGCAGTGGATCTTTGATTCCAATGACCGTATGTTAAATGACCATGCTATTATTGATGCAGAACTGGTAGGTAGGTACTTTACACAACCAATTTTTAACATTTATTTTGTTTGGAGATCTTTATTGACAAGGACAAAAATACATGAAATAATGTGTTTTTTATATTCACAACGCAATGCCATTGTTGGGCTAAGAATAGTTTAATTATACTTTAGAATAGTTAAGTTATTAAAAAATAAAACAGTTTTTAACTCAGAGTACGCTTTTATTCGCCTTCCAGACCGTCATAAGAATAAATAATAACTACGTAGAAACGAATCTCCTTTGGCCAGGCCTCAAATGCCGCGCTTTAAACATCTTCACCTCCGCTACGCTCCGTCTTCCGCGCCCAAAGTTAGGCTGTCACTTGCGAAATATTTTAATCGGTTTATGGATATTTTAAACAAGTTTAGTCACAAAATGTTATTTATGCTTTTCTTCAACGTGGAAACATTGTTTCAAAATGAGTCTTTTACATCGTTAAATTAGGTACATATAGGTAAAAAACTTAAGTAAATTACGTCTTGCATGTAGTTGTGTAGGTACAAAACTAACATGGAATTTACGTCAAATTTCAAATAAAGAATGTCTAACGGTCTATACAGATGTGTTACAACTATACTCGAAAATCTAATTTAAGACCAAAAATACTACGACGGATATGTCACTGTCATAAGTGTCAAAGTCACCTACGTCAGTGTCAATCGAACATTTCATATATAGCCAACCTTTTTGCATTAATAATCAAATCGTTGAAAATATATGTAGATATGATATGACTGACAATTTCAATATCAAAAGTTATATAACAATAGGGAATATGCATTCAATGTTTTTTCTACCCGATATTCAAAAACATTAAAATATCTCAAAACAAATATTTTCTGATATAGTGTGTGTTTAATCATTAAATGGCGGGTGTGTGTTAAATGGCGATTTTTTTATCAGCTAAAACAAAATGACTAGCCAAATTCGGATTCCTTATACTTAATTTATTCTTGATTCAAACTTTACCAAGTGTTAGTGCGAAGTTCATACATTTGCTACTTGCGATTGCGACTTAACAGCAAATGTATGAACTTCGCACTTGCACTTGGTAAAAAGAAAAATGTAACTAAGTTTCTTTTCTCGAACCGGTAGTAGCTTCTGACATTAAAAAGTGCATATTAACACTTCAAAAACAGAAAGTAACAACGAGAATAAACTTAAAATATGTCGAATGAATGACACATTGACAGTTACCCATGGACCCCATGGTGTCATGGCTGGTAAAATGGCCCATGATTGTGATTATAAAGTGAGCTACACACTTTTGGCCTGTTATTTCGTCGAATAGCTAAACACATGTAATATTTAAATTGCTAACGTTGTTTACAACTAATGTTTATTTAATTTATCGTACCAAATGTTATTAAAACCTGAAGTATTACAAGTGCAATAACAGTTTTGCTACCAAAAATCTTCTATGGTTAAATGGCTTCTTGTATTTGTGTAGGGGAGACTGGGTACGGTTGAAACAGGGTACGGTTGAAACAAAGCTAATAGCCGAGAAACTATCAGCTGTAGGTTGAGGGGTGTAAGGGAAGAAATGCGTGGCATGTTAGTGCGAACATGTTCCACAGTATTGCATCAACCATCGCGCGTTGTAGTTGTAGCAGGGGGCCCTATTGTATTTTGGTAATCAAAAGTTAGTATTTTCAGTTGATATCTTTGTCGAATAACTTTTTTAATTCTATCAATTTAATTTGGAGTATTTTTATGGTCATTTGTCAGATGTTTATGATAAAATAACAATGTTTACTTTTTGTATTGGGTTCTTTGTCTCGCCACTATGATTTTTCTTTGTAGTCAGAGGGGGGTGGGTACGGTTGAAACACACGTAAGTATTAATAAGTATTGATTGATTGATTTAATTTGGCACTGAGTGAATTGATCCGGGAATAAGCAATAAAACAGGATCTTATAATTACTAGGCCATTTAGTTCCTGGTAACTTTTTTTAAGAAGAAATGCTTTGATTTCATGTTAAATACCTTTATTTGTCTTGATGAAGTTATTTTAAGTTTTTAATACATTATAAGTGTTGATCTAATTTGAGACTGAGTTGGTTGATTGATAGTATGAGCAATGAAGCAAGTTTAAATATAGGTTTATTATAATTTATTTGTGTTTCAACCGCCCCTGGTATGGGGTCGGTTGTAACAGAGGACAGACTTTTTCAAAAACTGCTCCTGTGTGAAAATGAATGTATCTGGGCATAAAACAATAGTACACATTTCAAACCAGATGTATGCCCTCACATTTTTGACATTTTATTCAATCCTCAATAGCATAATGTTGATGCTATGAGCGATCAAAGCAAAATTGTGTCAACCGTACCCAGTCTACCCTAAGTAACTTGAATTAACTTGTTTATTTAAATCGAAGGTTTAAAACTACCAATAAATAAATATTCTTAGTGCGGTCTTTCAAAAAGTGGAAATATACTAACGCAATTTTTTAATTTTTTAGTGGCAACCCATGTTGGTCTTTAATTAGATTTTCGAGTATACATCATGTATACATACATAGCAAGAGCATACATAACCTCAAATATTCACCATGCGTGTTTTTATTAAAAATAACGTATAATGAATTGATAATGAATAGTTATTTCATCTTAAACTTAATATGAAAATAATGATTTAGTGTATAAATCGTTGCAAAGACCTCACTTGATCATTAAAATTACGTGATTATCGAGTAAGGACCTAATCATGGTAAATTGGTTCGTTTGGTTTTGTTTACATCTTTTGCAAGTTCTATTGACGGCGACTTTAATTATGTGAAACCCGAGCAGAGTCGGGCCCCTCCTACGCCAAGAGGGGACGCATGACGTCCGCGATCCGTTAAGCGTCATAAATTTGAGAAGAAATGTTCGAGTATTTCTATGGCTGCACATCCTGCTTGGTCACGACTTTGCGCGATAGCGTCCTTACGACATAAGCAAATTTTTTACAGCAAATTGTAGCAGATTGATCGACATCCGTTTAAGGGCTGATTTTTCAATCTCCATATAACACTATTATGTCAGTTAAATTGTAGCTCTGTCCTTATCTTTCTTATGAAAAAGAAAAGGACAGAGCTACAAATTACCTGACAGATGGCGTTATCTGGAGATTGAAAAATCAGCCCTTAATGAAACTTTATTGATTAAGATGCTAGATGTCGACAATTGTGCTCCGGAAAGAGCAGTTTGTATGTGTGCCTCAAAAAGGACAGTTTACATAGGCGAGAACCAGTCTTGGTTTTTTTATGTTGATGCGTCTCTTCTATCTAAGGTTGTCTGGAAGAAATCGCTCATAGTCAGTTGTGTCAAGACCCTCGTGAGGGAGAGATGTATCTATATGATGAGTGTTATCATATCTTCCCAGACTTACGAATTAGTATGTAATATCTAACTCACGCGTTTTACAACAGCTAGTTACAAGTTACATAATAATATATTTACCTACAATAAATATATTTTTTTACCACCCTAATAATATTAATTAATTACACACGTCCTTTTCTGAAGTCAAAAATGATCGCTATAATCTCTAAGAGTTTAGAAAATATCAGTGGAAAAAGTTTTTAGTTTCTATTTTCTAGTTTGAGATAAAATGCAAAACCGGTTTAAAATTTACGGGAATTATCTTTTTACAAAATTAATCCTTGATCTTCTTGGCATGGCCGTCGCCCTGGCCCTCTATTCCCGGCGGTAAAAACCATATCGTATTTGATCTGTTACGGTATCGGTATGGTACGGTATATGGTTAAGAAAATAAAAGCTATCAAAAAGTTGATAATACGATAACAGATCAAACACGATATGCTTTCTAGCGCCTAGAATACCGGCCCGGCTCGCCAGTTAGTTTAGCCCCGCTCGCTGCTGAAGTCGTGGCCATACTGGCCATACCTTAATTAGTTAAGAAAAGGGGGGCGCATGACGTCCGCGCTCCGCAAAGACGACATTAATTTAACTGGAAACAATTATGTATTTGTATGGCTGCACGTGGCACGTGCCCATTACGTACTCGTGCACGTGTAATTGTAACGTACTTGTTACCTACATAGAAATTACTAGCTAGGTATTTCTTTTTGTTCATCATAACATAAAATTACATCGCCCTTTGAAAGGTTGAAACTCCATTTAAACAAGAACCAAAAACTGATACGAGGGGTGATCAATAAGATTTTAGAATCGGTATGAACCATCCTCATAATGATATTATTTTAATGTGGACTATGCCATGGCACTAATAAACGTTAAATTAGAGAAAAAAATAATTTTCATTATTCATTTGTTTTTTTGTGATAGCTAAAAAAAAACATCTGTAAAAACAATTTTACAAGACGGCAAAAATAAACCTATGTATGTTGGACCATGCTCAGTGTAGGGTTCCGAAGCCGCTGCTACAAACACAAAAAATAGATGTGGATAAGTGCACCAGCAAAAAAGCGTATCTTCATGGCACTTACTTCCGTGAGAAGTTTTTTGTCAATAACTCAAAAACGGTATACATGTCCGATCAAGTTGATAATATTTTTTATTAAAAGTAGGTAACTATCTATTTACTAAGCGCTATCTTTGTATCATGTTTCAAGTATAAAAGGGGAGGGGGGACAAAATTTATGCTACTTTGACTATAAATAAAAACAATGCTTAGGAACCTTAAATTTATTTTAAAATAACTGCCGGAATATATGCCACGTTGATTTTTGCTGATAAATTTGACGGACGGACTTGACGAAACTCGACTCGAGTTTAGTTTTTTATTATAAGTTTGACGTGTATATCTGTTTATCTGAGTGTGGCATCGTAGCTCCTTAATGGATGGCCCGATTTTTATTGTTTTTAGGGTTCCGTATCTCAAAAGGAAAAAACGGAACCCTTAAAGGATCACTTTGGTGTCCGTCCGTCCGTCTGTCTGTCAAGACCCTTTATCTCGGGAACGCGTAGAGATATCGAGTTGAAATTAAACCCAATATACTCAAGTCTACAGTCCCTTGAAGCTGTGAAAAAAATCAACTTCAAAGTTAACGTAATAAAAATATAAGGCCGTTTATGCTGCAAAAAACGTATATTTCGACACTCAATCGACTACTTAATCAAAATTTATAGAGTATGTTCCGTTGACCTGGAACTATGACATTTGGCAAGTAATAAGTACTGTCTAGGGCAAAATTTGAAAAGAATACATTTTTAAGTAGGTACTTATCACAAAAACAGGGTCTTTATGCAAGGAACGGGGCGGTCCAAATTATGAATTTAGAATTTGTACGGAACCCTCGGTTGGTGAGTCCGACTCGCACGTGTCTGGTTTTTTAGGGTTCCGTAGTCAAACTAGGAACCCTTATAGTTTCGCCATGTCCGTCCGTCCGTCCGTCCGTCCGCAGTCTAGCTCAGAGACTCTTAGTACTAGAAAGCTGTAATTTGGCATGAATATACATATTAGTCACGCCAACAAAGTGGTAAAATGAAATCTTGAAAAATATTTTTTTTTAGTGCACCTCCCCTACACGTTACGTGGGGATGTCTTTTTTCTTTCTTGTCTACCCCATAGTGTGAGGTGTCGTTGGATAGGTCTTTCAAAAATATTGCGGGTTTATTAGAACCATTTTTCTATTAAGACTGCGCCGAGCAAACGTCGACCGTCCAGTGGCGCCCTCATCACTATTATTGTGTTTTCTAATTAACTAAAGAATTTCCTTGCAATCGGACGATGCTTTTTTGTAGCGCAAGTAAAAACACAATTTATGGGATAAGTAACAAACTTTGATAACAATTACCCTATGAGTAGTCAGCTTAACGGGAAAAGGTGGCCACTTTTTTCCGTTAAGTTGATAACTCAAAGGTCAATTGTTATTAAACTATGTGATATGTCCTATAAGTTGTGTTTTCATTTGTAGTACAAAAATGCACCGTCCGATTTCAAGAACATACTTTATTTTATTAGAAAACACAATAATAGTGATGAGGGCGCCACTGTACATCCGGCGTACGCTCGGCGTAGTCTTAAGGGATTCGTTTATGAAATATTAAGCTTTAAAGCGCAATTTTTTGTTAGAGTCAAGTGTCCCCCCCCCCCTACAGCCAAAACTACAAATACTAAAAATCAGAAAAATATCTTCAACGAAAGCGCATATAACGAATTTTAAAGGAAAACTATCACGGCTAAGTAGACATGATTGGTTCCTGAGATACAGGCGACTAAAGTGTTTATACCTACCAAAATCGCCTATGATATGTTAACTTTGAATAGAAAAATTGTTGATGGGGCCTGCACGCGGGGGGAGTCGAACTGTCCAATTAACAAATTGAGCGACAGCCGCGCTCATAAGCGCGAGCGCCCAGATGCTGTTCGGACGTGCCCCGGAATGCTACCTACAAGTTTGCGATTTGCGATCTGAGGGGCTAGACAAGATGCATTACGCTAACCAGCGTTTCTATTCGTTACGTTTTTAAACCAATCGCATCACTTGTAGATGACATGATACGAAAAGTCACGTGATCTACCAGTGACGTGATTGCTTTAAAAACGAAGCGATTAGAAACTATAGTTAGCGTAGTGCATCTTGTCTAGCCACTCTGAAAGTTTACAAATTTTCGATTAGATTAAATTGATTTGAGTTGAGTATCGTTTGGAAAACTTAAAATTCTATTTACAAGACCTTGTTTTTTTCAATTTCAGTTAATTACT
The DNA here is from genome assembly GCA_948252455.1 of Acleris cristana. Taxonomy (NCBI): domain Eukaryota; kingdom Metazoa; phylum Arthropoda; class Insecta; order Lepidoptera; family Tortricidae; genus Acleris; species Acleris cristana. The sequence goes on from OX411773.1 coordinate 9,983,592, forward strand.
TCATAAAAGATTAAAGACTTTTATTGCAATTTAAAGTCGGTTTGAAGCAGTTTAGATACCTAACTACATAGGTATACTGATCTCACACTTGAAAGCTTGGCTCTTGCCAGCGGAGCAATTGTATCTATTACGTACCTATACGTACCTAATTATTGTACTTCCTTACTCGAGTTTTGTGTTTAATTATATATATTGTATGTATCTACATACCTACATAGGTACGATCTCGGGTACTTAATTCTATTTTCTTTTGACTTCCGTTCGTTAGGTTATAGGTTTTGTATTAATGATACACGTACCTACTGTGTGTTACCACTGTATTAATAAAAAGTAATTGTTGTGTTATAGTTTTATTATTATTGTACAATAAATATATTTTTTTACCACCCTAATAATATTAATTAATTACACACGTCCTTTTCTGAAGTCAAAAATGATCGCTATAATCTCTAAGAGTTTAGAAAATATCAGTGGAAAAAGTTTTTAGTTTCTATTTTCTAGTTTGAGATAAAATGCAAAACCGGTTTAAAATTTACGGGAATTATCTTTTTACAAAATTAATCCTTGATCTTCTTGGCATGGCCGTCGCCCTGGCCCTCTATTCCCGGCGGTAAAAACCATATCGTATTTGATCTGTTACGGTATCGGTATGGTACGGTATATGGTTAAGAAAATAAAAGCTATCAAAAAGTTGATAATACGATAACAGATCAAACACGATATGCTTTCTAGCGCCTAGAATACCGGCCCGGCTCGCCAGTTAGTTTAGCCCCGCTCGCTGCTGAAGTCGTGGCCATACTGGCCATACCTTAATTAGTTAAGAAAAGGGGGGCGCATGACGTCCGCGCTCCGCAAAGACGACATTAATTTAACTGGAAACAATTATGTATTTGTATGGCTGCACGTGGCACGTGCCCATTACGTACTCGTGCACGTGTAATTGTAACGTACTTGTTACCTACATAGAAATTACTAGCTAGGTATTTCTTTTTGTTCATCATAACATAAAATTACATCGCCCTTTGAAAGGTTGAAACTCCATTTAAACAAGAATCAAAAACTGATACGAGGGGTGATCAATAAGATTTTAGAATCGGTATGAACCATCCTCATAATGATATTATTTTAATGTGGACTATGCCATGGCACTAATAAACGTTAAATTAGAGAAAAAAATAATTTTCATTATTCATTTGTTTTTTTGTGATAGCTAAAAAAAAACATCTGTAAAAACAATTTTACAAGACGGCAAAAATAAACCTATGTATGTTGGACCATGCTCAGTGTAGGGTTCCGAAGCCGCTGCTACAAACACAAAAAATAGATGTGGATAAGTGCACCAGCAAAAAAGCGTATCTTCATGGCACTTACTTCCGTGAGAAGTTTTTTGTCAATAACTCAAAAACGGTATACATGTCCGATCAAGTTGATAATATTTTTTATTAAAAGTAGGTAACTATCTATTTACTAAGCGCTATCTTTGTATCATGTTTCAAGTATAAAAGGGGAGGGGGGACAAAATTTATGCTACTTTGACTATAAATAAAAACAATGCTTAGGAACCTTAAATTTATTTTAAAATAACTGCCGGAATATATGCCACGTTGATTTTTGCTGATAAATTTGACGGACGGACTTGACGAAACTCGACTCGAGTTTAGTTTTTTATTATAAGTTTGACGTGTATATCTGTTTATCTGAGTGTGGCATCGTAGCTCCTTAATGGATGGCCCGATTTTTATTGTTTTTAGGGTTCCGTATCTCAAAAGGAAAAAACGGAACCCTTAAAGGATCACTTTGGTGTCCGTCCGTCCGTCTGTCTGTCAAGACCCTTTATCTCGGGAACGCGTAGAGATATCGAGTTGAAATTAAACCCAATATACTCAAGTCTACAGTCCCTTGAAGCTGTGAAAAAAATCAACTTCAAAGTTAACGTAATAAAAATATAAGGCCGTTTATGCTGCAAAAAACGTATATTTCGACACTCAATCGACTACTTAATCAAAATTTATAGAGTATGTTCCGTTGACCTGGAACTATGACATTTGGCAAGTAATAAGTACTGTCTAGGGCAAAATTTGAAAACAATACATTTTTAAGTAGGTACTTATCACAAAAACAGGGTCTTTATGCAAGGAACGGGGCGGTCCAAATTATGAATTTAGAATTTGTACGGAACCCTCGGTTGGTGAGTCCGACTCGCACGTGTCTGGTTTTTTAGGGTTCCGTAGTCAAACTAGGAACCCTTATAGTTTCGCCATGTCCGTCCGTCCGTCCGTCCGTCCGCAGTCTAGCTCAGAGACTCTTAGTACTAGAAAGCTGTAATTTGGCATGAATATACATATTAGTCACGCCAACAAAGTGGTAAAATGAAATCTTGAAAAATATTTTTTTTTAGTGCACCTCCCCTACACGTTACGTGGGGATGTCTTTTTTCTTTCTTGTCTACCCCATAGTGTGAGGTGTCGTTGGATAGGTCTTTCAAAAATATTGCGGGTTTATTAGAACCATTTTTCTATTAAGACTGCGCCGAGCAAACGTCGACCGTCCAGTGGCGCCCTCATCACTATTATTGTGTTTTCTAATTAACTAAAGAATTTCCTTGCAATCGGACGATGCTTTTTTGTAGCGCAAGTAAAAACACAATTTATGGGATAAGTAACAAACTTTGATAACAATTACCCTATGAGTAGTCAGCTTAACGGGAAAAGGTGGCCACTTTTTTCCGTTAAGTTGATAACTCAAAGGTCAATTGTTATTAAACTATGTGATATGTCCTATAAGTTGTGTTTTCATTTGTAGTACAAAAATGCACCGTCCGATTTCAAGAACATACTTTATTTTATTAGAAAACACAATAATAGTGATGAGGGCGCCACTGTACATCCGGCGTACGCTCGGCGTAGTCTTAAGGGATTCGTTTATGAAATATTAAGCTTTAAAGCGCAATTTTTTGTTAGAGTCAAGTGTCCCCCCCCCCCTACAGCCAAAACTACAAATACTAAAAATCAGAAAAATATCTTCAACGAAAGCGCATATAACGAATTTTAAAGGAAAACTATCACGGCTAAGTAGACATGATTGGTTCCTGAGATACAGGCGACTAAAGTGTTTATACCTACCAAAATCGCCTATGATATGTTAACTTTGAATAGAAAAATTGTTGATGGGGCCTGCGCGCGGGGGGAGTCGAACTGTCCAATTAACAAATTGAGCGACAGCCGCGCTCATAAGCGCGAGCGCCCAGATGCTGTTCGGACGTGCCCCGGAATGCTACCTACAAGTTTGCGATTTGCGATCTGAGGGGCTAGACAAGATGCATTACGCTAACCAGCGTTTCTATTCGTTACGTTTTTAAACCAATCGCATCACTTGTAGATGACATGATACGAAAAGTCACGTGATCTACCAGTGACGTGATTGCTTTAAAAACGAAGCGATTAGAAACTATAGTTAGCGTAGTGCATCTTGTCTAGCCACTCTGAAAGTTTACAAATTTTCGATTAGATTAAATTGATTTGAGTTGAGTATCGTTTGGAAAACTTAAAATTCTATTTACAAGACCTTGTTTTTTTCAATTTCAGTTAATTACTTCATAAAAGATTAAAGACTTTTATTGCAATTTAAAGTCGGTTTGAAGCAGTTTAGATACCTAACTACATAGGTATACTGATCTCACACTTGAAAGCTTGGCTCTTGCCAGCGGAGCAATTGTATCTATTACGTACCTATACGTACCTAATTATTGTACTTCCTTACTCGAGTTTTGTGTTTAATTATATATATTGTATGTATCTACATACCTACATAGGTACGATCTCGGGTACTTAATTCTATTTTCTTTTGACTTCCGTTCGTTAGGTTATAGGTTTTGTATTAATGATACACGTACCTACTGTGTGTTACCACTGTATTAATAAAAAGTAATTGTTGTGTTATAGTTTTATTATTGTATCTATTGTAGGTATGTACCTTAATATTGTACCTACTTAGGTACTTACATATTGTGTTTAATATACTTATACTTACATATCGTATAAACCTACTTACATACCTACGTCCTCGGGTGCTTGATTTGTAATTATTCTGTCTCCAACTGCAAAGTTGACTCCGTTCGTTTTTTTTTAGGTTATAGGTTAGGTAGGTATTCAAGACACGTACCTACCTACCTACTGTGTGTTGCCACTGTAGTAATAAAAATAATAGGTACTTATTTTATTATTGTATCTATTTATACGTACCTATCTTATTATTATTATTGTTGTATTGTACCTACTTACATTTTGTGATTACCTACCTGCATACGACCTCGGGTTCCTAATTTGTACTAGTTATTCTATCTCCAACTGCAAAGTTGACTTCTGTTCGTTTTTTAGGTTAGGTACCTACCTATTAATGACACGTACCTACAGTGTGTTACTATTGTAGTAAAAAGTAATAGAGTTAGATTATAGTTTGATTATTGTATCTATTTATACGCACCTAAATATTGTACTTACGTTTTGTGTTTAAGTATATTAAATTGTGTGTACCTACCTACATACGATCTCGGGTGCCTAATTTGTACTTTATAGGTTTTCTGTATCTAACTACAGAGTTCACTTCTGTTCTTTTTTTATTATTAGTCGTTATTAACCGTCAAACGTTATTCTCGTAGTGGTAGTCCCCTACGTACTCAGAAGACGCACATTGTGACGGGCAACTACGGAACCCTACACTGCGCGTGGCCCGACACGCTCTTGGCCGGTTTTTTTGTTAGAATTAGTAGTTTTGACTGCAGTGGGGGGAGGCCAGTAACTCTTGCAAAAAATACACTTTTCGAGTTCAATATTTCCTATAACATTATAGTTAAATGTAAAAATTTAACATGCACACAATGATTTATAAGAGCTATTCAATGATAGGTACCTACCTGATTCGAAGTAATAATAATAAAAAAATACCCGAAGTGTTACCTGATATCAAAAAATGTTCGGGATCTTTTGCACGGATCAAGTGGGAGGTCTAGCCGGCTAAAAATTGACACAGGCTACAATTAACATTTACTGCCGTACTGAGACGTCAATTTAATTTAATGTTTGATTAAAGTAGCTGCTGTCACTTTCTTTGCTACAGAAATAGAATAAGACAACACGTTAAATTTAATTGACGTCTCTGAGTGAGTGCGGCAGTTAGCACGGAAAAATATTATTTATGAAATGAAACTTAAACACACAGAAAAAAAACGTAATTTATGTAGACAGATATGTGTTTATTCATACATTTATAAGAAAGTATTAGGTAGGTACTTAAGTAAGTAGGGTTCCTACTATGTGTGTATACAAGGATCATTCCATTAATGGAAAGCCAAAATTAAAGTCACGACCTGCTTAAAAGGGAACCACGATCGCGGACCCCCCTTTTTCACCTCATGGACCCCCATTTTCTTTTTCCGCTCACATGGACCCCTTGCTGGTTGTCGTCGACCCGGGGATCACTGGTTTAGACAATCCAAGCTCATGATTGGAAGGGTAAACCAAAACAGAACAAGGTACCTACCGCTACTAAATCTCGGTAAGTACAATCTCAGTAAACTAACAGGAGTGTTAACTGAGCACTGCCCGCTTAACAGACACCTAACGGTAACAGGTAGGTATTAGACAGGATCCTCTCTGCCCACATTGTGGCAAGCAAGGCATGAGGAAACAAGCCAGCACGTCCTAGTCGAGTGTCATGTCCTGTAGGTACCTACTCGTCACTGATATAATACCACACATTCGGGGACTACGAATTATCAAAGGAAGCACTTAAAAGCGTCAACCTACAGGACTCACTTCTGTTCTGTAAGAAAACAAGAAGATGGGCTCCGGCCGGGCGTCCCCATTCATCATCATCATCATCACCAAGAGTCTCCGAGTTAAACTGCGAACAGTCCGACATGGCGAAACTCGGGTTCCTTGTTGACTACGGAACCCTAAAAATCGCGGTACCAGAAGTTGGTAAAATTAACTTTAAATAGCCACCACATTACCTACCAACCACGCCAACCCCCCCCCCCCCCCCAACCTACCTACGCAATATGTGCATTAATCAAATAAATAATTTTAGCTTTAATACGACAGAAAAGCAGGAAATTTTAAAAATACTTAAGTACTTAAATGTAAATTTGTGTGTATTGCATGAAAAATGCGCGTCTGGATCAGGACTGGCACGTTAGGTTAGGTTAGGTTAGGTTAGCTGCCGCAATACCAAAGAAGGCAGCTATCTACGTGTATTAGTTGAAGCATTATATACTCTAGTGGTAACCATACTGAATTTGAAATGCTCATACTATAACTATGCAGTTAGCTGCCTTTTTTTCGTATTACGGCAGTTAGGGTTCCAGAGGCCCTACTTTGAAAATCGAAAATCGAAGTTAGCTCCATCCCTTCTCTAGATTTAGTCTCGAATAACGAGCTACTGTAACTTCGAACTTCGATTTTCAAAGAAGGGCCTCAGCACGGCTAGCACATGTTGTCGGCGACTTCTTTGTCGCTCCGATCTCCCTTTCCATCTAGTCTGTAACGATCTAACGATAGAGACGAGCGAGCAACAAGCGAGGAAATACAACTTGTGCTACCCGTGCAGGGTCCCTATACAACTTTTCAGGCTTTACTTAATTCTCAAATTTAGTACGGAATAAGTAGTTTGAAAATACGGTTTCTAACAGAATATTTTTTTCACTTTACAGTCCCTTCATATTGTAACGTGTTATACTTGCCCTAGCAAATTGTGCTTACAAAACCTAGTAACAATCGGAATAACAATTAAATAACTTTAGAACATACATTCCATATCACTATTTCTAGAACCAGCTTGGATTCCTGGCAACACTTGAATATTAGGTAGGTATGTTATTTCACTTGTGTTCACATAACTTAATTCAACGGAAATCATAATAAGGTACATTGGGAAATAAGTTATGTCTTATTTATAAATAACTTTGGATTGCCTTATATATCTTTGATTCGTCAATATTTCCGTCGTCGGTGCTGGTAAACCCGTGGTGGCCGCTCACTGGAGCATCGTAAGAATGCCCAGGCGATCCTTGAGGATAATCATAATTTCCCAAATGCTGATTACCGCCGTAGGTAATTCCACCTAAGTGTACGTTTTCCGCTGACGGCGAAAACGAGTGAACGCCTCCAGACGAGGAGTGTTGCGATGGAGTTTCCTGCACCTTGTAAGAATCGCCTTGGTTTTCGTCGGCGTCGTAGTTGCCGGGAGCGCCCTCGTACCGGGGCCGCAGCTCGACCTTCCTCTCGTGCGGGAGTTGCACCACGTGCGGCACCTGCACGGGATACGGCTTGGCGACGTGCACGGGGTACGGCACCTTCTCCACCACCTTCACTGGATATGGCACTGGGATCTTTACAGCGATAGTTTTAGTTATTTTTATAATTTTGACGGGCGTTTCGTGTTGTTCCACATGCTGGCCCAGGTCCTGTAGCTCCGTCTCGTAGTTCTCCACGGGGATCACGTGGCTGTGTTGCGATGCGAGGGCATATGTGCAACAGAGTAACGTTAGAAGTATCTGTAACAAATTATTATCTACTTAAGTGTTAAGGTTTCTTGAAAAATTCACTGTCCTTAGTTGTCCCGTCAGAGCATTATTATCATCGACTATGTGTATAGATCCTCGATGGCATTAGCCATTCTCACTTTAGTGCGTGTTGGTATTTTTAATTTGTTCACAGGTTTTGTAGTTGCAGCTCAGTACCTACCTACGAGCGAGCTCAGTAACTTTAGTTTGCCATTTTAAGCACGAGTAAAAGTGAAGGAGTGACTAAGTTGGGTAGATTATATTGGTTAACACGTCCCTTACACTTTATATAATTAAGTACCTATGTTTCAGCATGTTTGTTGGTGTGTAGTTGTGGTGTGGTAGGTACCTAATTAGATATAGGTACTTATAACTGTGAGCCGTGTTAAAATTGTGCCATGACTTTTAACTGGTTAAAGAGACTGATGATGATGACTGAAATTGATAAAAGAGGGGACAAAAGTTTATAACTTATTTTTAGTAGTAGATACCTAAGTATTAGTAGTTTGTGTAACTGATATACCTACATAATACACGAGACGATTTAATACCTTAAAACATGAGTTTGGTTCTATGAAACTAGCCGAAGGCCTAATTTTATGTACCTACAGTTAATTAGTTGCATACATTATTTTATTTACACATATGTATTATAATTTATAAGTACTCTAGCAATTAAGAAGAGTTTTGGAAACGATATTTAATTATTTAAGAACGAGATTAGTCCCGAATATTGCAAGCGGAATCCTACCTAGGTATCTATTTCGGGATCCCGGTATCCCGATATTGCCTTCCCTACGCCACCTATATGTAACTTACCCCTTACCTTAGTTAGATAATTACCTAAGTATTGCGTAACTATTGTTCACAATAATCACAATCATAACGTACCCACGGTATTGAAAACTATGCCATTCAGTAGTAGGTAGGTAGTAGTAGGTTTGGTATTTTCCGATGGTAAACTTATTATGAAATTATTTACTAACCGTCATCTTGAGTGGTTGCTCTCGTACGTCCACTTAGCCTCTTTTTAAACTACGAAGTGACAACAAGAGCAATGTTAGCCTTTTATATTGGAACGTTCCCTTTGCGACGAGAGACGGGCTGCAGCGCTTACTTTCTTCAGCGCACATTCGCCGGAGCCCGCCGCACAACGCACGCCGTGGCTGCACTTTTTTTCTGTCTTAACTTCCTCGTGCAATTAATGTCTCTCTCAACGTTCTTCTTATGTAACTGTAAAGTTTTATTGATTTTGTTTGTTCTAATTTGTTGAGTAGTAAGTATAGGTATAACCGCTGACTGTCGAGATTCTTATTCTAACGTAGTTTGTTAGTAGACGGTTAGTCCTACAGCTATCCTACTTAACACTAAAAGGTGATGTTAGAGAGAGATAGCAGACTTTTTAGGAATTATTTTATCATTTAAACTAAAAATATTTAGGTAATAATTACCTAGGCCTCAAAAATGAATAAGTCTACTTAAAGGTGTTCCCCTGTTTTACAGACACTCATTTTATCGTACCTACTGTTTTAAGATTCTCTCAAATATTAATTAGGTATGTTAGGTTGGGTCAGACTTGTGACTATCACAAAATGTAAACTCCTAAGGTAACCACTCACTCACTCCGGCTACCTGATGGTAAGTGGGATCTCTGATCCATGGACATTTGCATTTCAAGATTACAATTTCAAGAATGCAATCCGCTAAGTCTGCAAATGCGTTGCCAACCCTGAGAACTGAGATGGAATAAGTACCTCAGCTAGTAATTTTACCGGTTGCCTTTTCCCCCACTGAAACACAATGCCGACACTGCTTAAGTGCGGAACCCTCGATGCTGGAGTCAAATTCGCAATTGGTTTTTGTTCTAAATGAATTGAGTAGGTACCCACAATCAACAACTAAAATGTAGGCCTTATAGGTAGATGCTGAGTAAACGAATTCACGTATTCGCCAGTGGTTACACCTACGTATGGTAGGTACCGTAGGTATTACTACTGTTATTTTTCATTTCAAATACAAATATTAAAATATACTTACACTAATAATAGGTAAGTACTTTAATAAAATTAACTTCGAGCGAAAATTGCCTCCTAGCTCCCACCTAACGCAACTATTTGCAAATAGATACCTAATATATATTTATTACCCATGGTTCAAGCATAAATCAAGAAAAACGTAGGTATCTATAGAGCAATTGGTTACAGAGATAGGTACCTACAGTCGAGTTCATAAATATGTATACACTTTAGTACCTACCTTGTTACTTTAATCGTTGTGAGAATTCATATATGGTAGTTTAACCATAACATTAAATAGACAAGGTACTAAAGTGTATACATATTTATGAACTCGACTGTACTTGTTTTTCTAATTTGATTCAGTTCAGTAAGCGTCAGTCGCGGTCAGTTATGTAATGCCTGTTACATACCACTACGTTCAATGAAATAACCCCGACTTTGTAGTAAATGACATTATGTAAGTTTCAATTAAATAAACTTTATGGCAATTTACCATTATCCGTTGAGCCGATCTGACAGCGAGCGGTCTCGAATTAATTTCTTTTCCGACGGCTGGCTACCTGAAAGCTTGCCGAGGGATCACTTTTTGTACAAAAAATTTCGAAAGCAGAAATTCTACCTATAACAAGTAATTAATTAATATTATACGGCAATTCTACTACTTACTCGCGTATCGTGAGAAAACTTGCACGCTTAGCATCTCAGACGTAACCGTCACCAGCAGTTTATCATCTTATCATTAGCACCATCTTAATCTCAACTAACAATAACATAGACCTCCCCCAATGATTGCAGTGACGGCGGTGACAAGCTACCAAACTTGCTACTGATTACTTAATATTAGTTATTTATGTAACTGGTACATAATGTAGGTTCTTAAGGTACGAGCGCCGAGGCTCGCAAGCTCGCGCTCTAATTACAGGCACGAGTAGCTTAAGAGCTAATTATGTACCGTTGCATACATAACTTTTTCTACAAGCTTAAAATGATACTGACAAAAATGAATTATCGCTAACTTTTCTTGTATACTTTACTAGATTTTTCCGCTAACAAAATTACTTGTCAGCAAAGTGATTTTCATTATTCCGATTGGCGTTAATACTTAGTTTGTAAATTTTATTTTTAAATTTCTACAAATTTCATGCAAATTTTAACAATTTATCATAAAAGTTGGAATCCCAAACGAAACGCCATTTTGTTGATATCCATATTGAACGTAACCATGGTAACCAAATAACAAATCTATGGATATTAATCATCTATGTTTAGTAATTTAATAGAAATGTAATTTTAAACACATAATTAGTCTCAAATTTAATTTAGTTTTTAATATACGTAATTTTAATTGGTATTCATATATTTTTAACGGTTTATTATACAAATTAGGGTGTCAAGTGGTAACGCCAAGACTGATATCCCGAATGACCGTAACCATCCGTAACCATGGTAATAACAATGCTATAATAATTATTATAGAACTGTTATAACCATGGCTGGCAACGCTCATTATAGAATGTTTTCACGCTTCGGTTACGCTATAGGTGGTATTTTGATACCATTAACGATATCAATATTAGCGGTTTATAGTACCCGAGTAGAAAAAATCAATTATACAGGTTGTACCAGAAACCGACGTCAACCCGCCTAGGGCTGATAGAGCAACTAAAAAGCTATCGATTTAACCCCTATGTATGTTAAGCGATTGTTGCTAGTTTCGGAGATATTGATCATTTTAATCTGAATTTTCGTAATTTTCCCTTTTGTCCAGGTCACGAAAAATCATTATTTTCATGTGTGATGCTGATGAGACATGGACATATATAGGTACTTAGCTAAAATATATAAATGCAAAGGAAGCAATTTCTAAAAATGCAAAAAGTATTCAGTTTGATTGAATGAGTAAATGTCAGGTGCTTTCGCTTGCAAATATCAAAACCACTCACATTTCTCATAGCTAATATGAGGTGGTGATTAAAATAATTTTATGGGGACAAGTACTAGTACAGCGACGAGCACTCGGATGTCTACCTTACATATGATTAAAACACCATCAAAGCGTAAATTATTATTTATTATAAGTTAACATTATAGATGTTGTATCTTAAATATATAGGTAATACATTTTTTACACCCTCATCCTATCTGAAAGCACTCTCACTATAGAGCCAGTGCCGCCCACATTGTAAACCTTCTCATGCCACAGCAACAGATGTCCGCTGGATCCTTCAGATGGATACTCAAACCCTCTATAGATGTACTTCATCAGAATGTCTATATCATCTTGGGAGAGATTGGCCACAGCATCTTCTATTTGTGCAGATTTAATGGCAAGCAAAACTTTTAAAGTTAAGGTTAAGGCATTATCCTGTAAATGAAAAAATCAGTATACAGTCTCTGAAACTTGCTCAATTAGTGTAAGTATTTACAATTATATGAAAAAAAAACAGAATTAATCAATACTTTTTATCTAATCTTTTTGTATCAAGAAATGATTCTTCTCAGATAATGTACCTATATAAAGGACAATAAAAAAAGTTAAAACATTAAATTAAAACAGTAGGGAAATCTGGATGCTTATACCTGAATAGGGATCATAAAAAACTTCAACACTAAAAACATAAACTTGACTTTAATTACAAATATATACTAATCCATAAATGCCAATTAAATGTTAAAGAATATGATAAATATTATAGTAAGTATGTCCTTATACTATTCAAAATGTCTTACCAGCAAACTAAACCACAAGATAAGTCCAAAAAAAGAAAAGGTGACTATTCAAAAACATTTATTTATTTTAGTTTTAAGGCCAAAAATAGGTATACTTATACTAAATGTAAATTTCACTCTCTACCAGTTGACTTGTTGTGAGCAGTGCAAGATTGTTCAAAAGCATGATTGGCATTTTTTTTTGAAGTTTGAGCATTCACTATTGTTAAGTCTATTTGGGTGACCAAATAAAGGACCATTTTGGAAATACAGCCTATGCAATATTTTCAAGATTTCTATATTGGGACCACCCTTGATTTTTACAAGTTTTATGTTGATTTTGTTTCTTACAAAATCTGCTATAATAAAGCACTTATTCATGTTTTACCTAAACATACCGGTTCAAAGATACTGCCCTTTAAAGTCAGGAGGTATAGACAGGTAGACTGACAGATGGACAGCATGAAACCCTAAGAATCCCAAAGAAAAGAAAAATGAAATGTATCTGATTTCTGAATAGCTGTGTGCACCTTTTAAACAAAAGGGACAATAATAACTTGTATAATTAATTAATGATTTTCTAAAATAGAAAACCCCAAAATAGCAAACTGGTGGACAAGAACTGCAAAAGAGTCCTTATTTCCTTAGACTTTTTAAAATAAAAATGGGGACCAAGCTAATTGACAACTAGTTAACTTACCTTGACTTGCTGATTTGAAGACCCTAATGGAGCATTATCCAAAACTGCCTTCAGTGCTTCGTTATATCTGCCTGTATTATATGAGTTAAGGGTAATATGTCACTCTATAATACAAATGAAATTATACTAATAACCGTAATAAGAAAAGTAACAAAATAATTAACATTATATAATCATAGTAATTTTCTGGAGTTTGTTAAAAATACAATTAAAATAATACAATAGATACATAGTTTTTGTTTAGAATTATTCAACTCACAAATATTTATTTGCAGTACATATTCAAATGTGACATATCTGACGATATTTTAAACCTCAGACTAGGTAGTTAGCCTAAATAAATATCACAATTCTTTTTTAAATTGTATTTACATATTATGCGTTCAAGCAACTACTAATAGACTAGTCCAAAAAATTAACTATTCTTCACATTTTACAGTCCAAAATTATTCATCAAAATGGATGATGACTAGGTAGTTGTCCGATTTAAGTAGGGAATGGAAGGGGCACAAAAGAAAAAATAATGCACAATCAAATGTATTAAATAATTGGTGATGTTTTACAATGACTATGGTCTGAAATTAGAGTTTTCATGAATATCAAATTGGAAACTTACTAATTAACTAGTAGGCATAGTATGGCCCATCTTTTGTTCTATTGAAACACTGACTATGGACAATGTGGCAAATTTCCAACCACATAATTTATTTAATAGTTCTACTTCGTTTCTTGACAGTAAGAAAATATCAACCATGATGACTAACACAGGTTACGGTGTTATCCAAGCTTAACTTGAAAAGCAAATAACGTATTTTAAAATATTGAAAAAGGATATTGATTCAATAATGAACACACTTCTCCCTCGTCAGGGCCAGTAGGCATCGCTTGTTCGGCTTCATCTTCCTTAAAGTTGTCTTCATTGTATTGGTCAATATCTATCTTTCGGAATGCTGAACTTGAAGTATTTTTGGCCATTTTTCCTCGCTCAATAAACGCAAGTACTTTCAAGTTTACTCTAGGTTCCCTATTAATGGAATCGTATTAATAATTTCGTTAAAATTTCATGACAAACAAAACAAATGATGCAAGTAACTTTGCAAGAAACCCATCAACACACAGATTATAGGATATGCATCAACCCAACCCAACCCAACACACGTCACCACAGATTAATAACCTGGGGCTCTACTTTGAAATCAGTAGAGCCCCTGAGGCTCTACTTTGAAATCCGTAATTCGAATTTCGTCTATTGCTATCCCTTTTGCACTCGACGCGTCACTAATTCGCAAGAAAGTGACGGGGCGATCCGAAGTTCGAATAACTGATTTCAAAGTAGAGCCCCTGTATACTACACGCAACGTACGTCACGTCACTGACTAAGGCCGGCCGCATACATTCGTTTTCCGTATGCGGTTTCCGAATACGTTTTCCGCATTCGGACATCCGCGGCCGGCCGCATACATACGCTTTCCGTATACGTTTTTAAGGCCACTACAGAGGCTCTACTTTGAAATCCGTAATTCTAAATTCGTCTATTGCTATCCCTTTTGCTCTCGACGCGTCACTAATTCGCAAGAAAGTGAAGTTGCGAATTAGTGACGCGTCGAGAGCAAAAGGGATAGCAATAGACGAAGTTCGAATTACGGATTTCAAAGTAGAGCCTCAGATTCAGGTTATATTAGCAAAGATTATAAGCACGGATTATAAATATACTATATGCGCGAATGTGGCGCCTGGAAGAGTTCAGTTCATGCGCGCACGAGCTACTTTTGTCGCCGCGACAGTACATCTCTCTTTTTCTCACTTCGAGCGTGTAAAAGAGACAGATGTATTAGCAAAGATTATAAGCACGGATTATAAATATACTATATGCGCGAATGTGGCGCCTGGAAGAGTTCAGTTCATGCGCGCACGAGCTACTTTTGTCGCCGCGACAGTACATCTCTCTTTTTCTCACTTCGAGCGTGTAAAAGAGACAGATGTACTGTCGCCGGCGACAAAAGTTGCTCGTGCGCGCATGAACTGAACTCTTCCAGGCTCCACATTCGCAGTTTTCACAAGTATAGTTCGCGCGCTCGACGATGTAACAAAAAAAAACAAATTAAAAAGAAATGGAGAGGAAACGAAGATCGTGGATGACGAGTAGGTATTCATCGTAATAGAATAATGTAATAGAATAATGTTTGTAAGAGTTTGTCCAGTATTAGTGGTAATGGGCTAATATTTTATAGAAGTTGCGCGTGAATGTGGAGCCTTTTTGCGATCGCGCGTTTGCAGGCCCTTTGACCTTTGACTATAGAAACTAAAGGATCCGAAAATACCTATGAAAAAAACGTGCCAGTGAATGATGGTGGTAGTAATCATGATTATCGATAAACCAGATTACGTACTGCATAGAGATTTATTTTGATGTTCTCGTAACAGTCACGATTTAATTACGAATATCTGAATGACGGTTAAAGACATAATGTTTTTATTTATAATAACCTTTCTTTAATCATTGCCTTTGACGCGGGCCAAAATACCGACAATACTAATAATACATTCCTTTGTGGTAAATTAAATTGTTTAGCACAAAATATCCTAAACTGAAACATATTTATTTTATGTACCTATGCATAAATTATACTTGTAAGTTTTCTAATTGGGATACACCAAAAAAAATAACTGCTTGATTTTACATTTTCATTCGAAAGAATAGCCTTTTATAAGAAACTAATTTGAAGCATTTCATGATTAAATGTATTATTGATATTTAAAATAATTTATTAAATTAAAGTAACCTTAACCACGATAAGATGACGTAGATATTTATAAAAGGCGGGTATACTTCGTTTCAGAGGCCCTACTTTGAAAATCGAAGTTCGAAGTGACGCTAGCTCCATCTCTTCCTCT
This sequence comes from Acleris cristana, assembly GCA_948252455.1. Taxonomy (NCBI): domain Eukaryota; kingdom Metazoa; phylum Arthropoda; class Insecta; order Lepidoptera; family Tortricidae; genus Acleris; species Acleris cristana. The sequence goes on from OX411773.1 coordinate 9,999,475, forward strand.
CGATTTAGTTCCGAATGACTAGTGACAGGGATGGAGCTAACGTAACTTCGAACTTCGATATTCACAGTAGGGCCTCAGGGGCTCTACTTTGAAATCAGTAATTCGAACTTCGGATCGCCCTGTCACTTTCTTGCGAATTAGTGACGCCTCGAGAGCAAAAGGGATAGCAATAGACGAAGTTCGAATTACGGATTTCAAAGTAGAGCACCAGATTTAGAAAGACGATTTTTTATTATCTGTGATCTGTTTTCAAAGTCATAACAGACGAACGTTATTCAAACATAATGTAAACAAACAATCGCAATTATGATATAATTTATTATTTAAGAGTATATAAGCATTCAACCATTGCTTATTACCTAGACCTCAGTTAATACAACACTTCCTACATGACCTTGTTTCTAGACTAGATTTACTGAACACAATCACATTAAATTTGTTTAAAAGGCGGATTCCGTACTTTCAATCATGAGTTTCTACAATAAATGTTAATGCAGTCTTTTTGAACCTCTTGTAAAACCTTACCACACAAATTATTAACATTTATCACACATAACTCAAAAGAGAAATGGTCTCATTAATATATTAATTACATCATAAGAATTACAGTCAATTTGTAAACAGAGGTTTTATGAAGGTCATTTCTTAATTTTAATATAATTAATTCATTGTAACATATTTTTTTAATCTAACTACTGGGATCGATTCGAAAAGCCTATTCCTCGAAATGGTTTTGAAATTTTCATACATTGTTAAAAATGGGTGTATCCCAATTGTTAAGACTATAAAAATGTTGTATTGCAGGTAAATGACCACTGTCGTGACAAACTGGAAATGGCTTTGCTTCTAAAATAATGTTTTCTCTGTAAATTCCGACAAAAAGAGTTGTTTAACATTTTATAAACTAAAACATTTAAAAATAATACTTGCTTTGTCTGTCGGTTTGTCTACGGTAGGTCACGGGGTGTAAGGCCGCCTTTATGTGTTCGCCGAATATGTGGAGCTTCAAAAGACATCATACTTTTCTATATAATCTGTGCTGAACACTGGCAGCACTATGCATAGGTGTCAAATAAGTTGTGAAATAATGTTATGTGTTATGTGAAAGAAAACGTATTGTGTATCTGACTATTTCTTATCGTGGTAAAATTCCATCGAAGTGATTTGATTGTCTTAAGTAAATTCAAACGTTTGAAAGCTGTTATAGCACCATCGTTCTTACCCATCCTACAATCTTAAATTTTGCCACAATGACAATGGGCGATGAACTGCCTGTCACTTCCTTGGTTTTGCCTGTGCTTATTCGTCCAGTGTTGACTCAGGTTGGTTTGTTTCTAATCTTGCTACAATCTAACAACTCGTATGCGATAATATTAATCATTGATTATACCGTTGATACGTTTTAAGGCTACATTAAGGAACATGTCGCAATGACCTTTCATTTTACTTTTTAGCTGGAGAAATATGACTTAGGAGCATCTCAAACTTTGCGTGCTGCCCTGACCAAAGCTGAAGCCGCGGTTCCGGGGCTCAATTATGATTTGGTGGCTGGAATAATGCGGCGAGCAGATATTCCTGTAAATATGAATGAAAGCTTGCTCCGTCTGCAGGGAGCACTTACAGAAGCAGAGTGTAATATAGATTTTTGTTTATTTTATTATTTTCAGTCTTCCTGTAGCATGTTTTGGACTAATTGCGGCAATAGTCATTGTTACAATTATTTCAGAATAAACTGTAATCTAAAGATACTGGAACTTTGAATTATTTCACATCTCGATCACATGCCTGGGTTTAACTAATGTTATATTATTATGATTATTAATGTTCAAACCTATAACACAAACAAAACAATCAATTACAGGTGCTGATCTAAGATTGAATCGATCTGAGGAGGCATTCCAGGAGTTAAACAAGAAGTCCACAGCACTGAAAAAAATATTAAGTCGCATTCCAGATGAAATTACTGATAGAAAGACATTCCTTGAAACCATCAAGTGAGTTTAATTGAAACTTAGCATTACTTCAATTTGAGTTATTGGAATGCATATATATACAATTTTATTGCATCTATATGTATTATGCATTGCATGTAAAAATGTATGTGTAGTCTGTATGGATGCATGCTGCATGCTAATTGTAGCTATTTGTATTCCTCATAGTAAAACATAGTGTTGGGAACACTATGTTTTGCTATGAGGCATACAAATAAGGCCAACCTGATCTATGTTTGTATCTTTCGTAACTAAAATTATTTTTATTTTCTATTGTGTAGTAAATGGGTAATGTACCTAGGACCTGGTCAGATTATTTTACTTTTCTAAAAAAAATGATCAAAGAAGCTACACTTATTATCTACCTCATCATTTAAAATTTACTACATAATTTTTTATACTATAGAGCATTGGGTAAGTATGGTTCTGGGCACAGGGTTAGGACGGACCGGACCAACAACCACAATAATTGATTGTATGTTTTACCAACAGAGAGATAGCATCAGCAATTAAGAAACTACTGGATGCTGTCAATGAGGTATCCACATACACCCCAGGACCAGGAAAGCAAGTGCTGGAACAGAGGAAGAGGGAATTTGTTAAATATTCCAAGAGGTTTTCCAATACACTTAAGGAGTATTTCAAAGAAGGACAGTAAGTTGAAAACTTTTTTTTCCTTCTGTTTGTTTTTACCACCGATTCCTGGATGTTTTATTATTTATTATTTAAGTATTTTTTTCTTAAAAATATGTTTATCATTGCCTGGTACCCATAGTACAAGCCTAGATCTTTTTTTGTGACTAGGTCAATTTGTGTAAGATTGTACCCTGATACCTATCAATTTATTTATTTTATGTACTTATTAAATTTCTGTTTAGAGTGCAAACCTGTTCAATCCAGTAAATCCTCTAAACTGCCGAATTTATATTGTCATCCATCAATACTAAGAACTCCTATTACAGTCCAGCTGCTCAACCACAGGAAGCCAGAAAACTGTTCCTGGTTTGCTGCTTGCTTATTGCTTTATACAGGGTCAATAAATCGACGTCAACCCGCCTAGGGCTGATAGAGCAGCTAAAAAGCTATCGATTTAAACACCTATGTATGTTCAGCAATTTTGACTACTTTTGGAGATATTGAGCATTATAATTTATAATCTGAATTTTTGTAATTTTCCCTTATGTCCTTGTCACGAAAAATCCTTAATTTCATGTTTTATTTCAGAAGTTTTTCAGAAGTATCACATTACATTATTAGAATCATTACGAAACACCGAAGTTTTTAAACTCTTTTGCTGGTTTCTTTTTATAATCAACTTTTTAAGTAATGACATAAAGTTTGTTTCTCCATGCTAGGTGTTCCAGTGTTCGATTTCACTTTGTATGGAAAAAACAACTATGTCATTACTTAAAAAGTTGATAAGAAAAAAAACGAGCAAGAGTTTCAAAACTTCGCTGATTCGTAATGAATAATGATTGATGTCGATTAATGGGACACCCTGTATATCCTGTTTTTTTTTAAAATTTATTTTCAATCTTTTAAAGAGACATGTAATAAGTATACATTTTAGCCACTATTGAAAACCCAGTTGGTTTATGTAATAGTTGGCGAGCTCGCGCGGTAAGACCCGCGGTATTAATTATATATTTATTTACATATATAAGAGGTTACTCCACTAAACTAATGTTGTAAGTGCTGTACATTCCAGGTAATACTTCTTAATTAGACTTTTAAATTTAACATTATTGTCACAAGTACTAAGAAGACTGTCTAACAATTCTTTTGGTAAGGTGTTAAGAATGAATGGGATCACATGCTCATTGGTTCGCCTGCCGTAAACATTATTATTACTTGGCAATTGGTACGCAGGCAAGTATTCAAGACAACGCAGCCGTTCAGGGCGCGTTTTCCGCTCAAGTGACGGAATACTATAACATTCTTCACTAAGCAACGATAAACAAAACCTACTGAAGACATTTACGAATTTACAATGTTTAAACAGACCGGAATAGTCTTCAACATATTTAGCTTTTATCTTACTCGGTACTATCGTTTTCGTTATCGTTTTTATGTAGTTGTATGTTAATATTAATTATTGACAATGATCTGGAGTTTATAACTGCCTGTGATACTTTGATGGGCTTATGGGAAAAATAAATTTAAAAAAGGCAATCAATGAATCCAAATTTGTTTAATGCAAGAAATCCATTATTTTTTATTTAATTCAGTTTCTGTGACTATTTATTTGTACTTACAGCAAACCATTTTTGGGAAAAGTTAATTTCATGATTCTATAAGATGACAAATGACTGGACTAATCATTTTTGTTTTAAATTTCAGGGCCAATGCTGTGTTTGTGAGTGCTCTGTATCTGATTCATCAAACAAACCAAATCTTATATACGGTAAAGAATAAGTCAGAATAGAAAAAGACCTGTAAGTTAACATAATATCACAGAAGCATTCACTAATCTTTCTTTTTGAAATGTGTTATTCAACTGAATAATAAAAGCTTGTAAAAAGAGAAGGGTAAATTCTGATCAACGGCCATACCCCATCCACTTTTTCACAATGTACAAAGCAAGAAATCTAATGAAATAATGATGGTTAGCTTAGCTTGGCATAATTTAAATATCTAACATACAAAACTCATTTTGAAGAAGAAAATTTACAAAGGCGTCTCTTTGTATAAAATTGATGGCCTTTAACTGGATGGCATATTATTCTAAAACGGAGAATTTACTCTTTTTTTTACTTTTTAAACAGTCATAACATAATAAGTTTAGTGTAACGCTTATTTGGTATAGAGCATTTAGCTCTTTAAATTATATTTTTATTTTAAATTGTTAGTTAATCTAGAAAGCCTAATGTATGAATATCCCTATTACGTAATTTTTCCATTTGTTGTTATTATTAATATATGATAAATTATTAGAGTGTTATAATTTTTGTGTCAGTAAAAGTCTTTAATCAGTGGGGTCTCAGATGGTGTCTTATTAATGCATGTTAAGGGACTGTATTATGTTAAACAAGGTGTTCATTAGTCTGTCTCAAACATCGAAATATAATAAGTATGGAAGAGTAACGTCTAACAAAAACGACTGACAAATCCGCTCCAAAACGCCCACTTTTTGAAATGAAAAGATCTTATGTATCGAGTGGTTTCAATAATCAACTAAATATTAATTGAGTTAAGGTATGAAGTCATTTATGTCAGATGCTGGTATAACGTTTGAGTAGACAGTAATTTCAGTAAGGTTTTATACCGTTTGAAAGACAAAAATCTGCAATTGGTTACAAGCTCTCTGACACAAGATTTCCATTGGTCAATATTTTTATTCATAAGGGTTACTTGAACGCGGCCATGTCTTTCAACATTTGACGTGGATGGTTTAATACAAAAACAACACAGTAATTGAATAACGAATTTTATTAATATTTTTTTATATTATTGAATGATTGTTCCCCTTGAATCATTTAACATACTTACTTATGTTACACTATTATAAAGTTGTAAAATAGTATATCAGAAGATATTATGTTATAAGAGTAGTCAGCGTCAAATAGTCTTTAGCATCTAAAGTGCCAAATATATTGCAACCCCTTTTTTATTCTTATAGGCATAAAGATACGTGACAGTATAATACCTATATATGTATAGGTATATAGTCGCTTTGGATGGTACAGCCTATTTGATGCTGCCGAAAAAACATGACAAAAATTAACTTTATACGAGTACTTAGTAAGACGAAAACATCACAAATAATCCATTTGGCACTGTTTCTATTCTACAGTTAGAGATGTGAAGCCAACTCTTAAGTTAGATCATATACAATAGAGTATAATTTATATTAACCGCCTGTTTCACAATCGACAAGTAAAGCGTATTTGACAAATAAATTTAGCCCTTTCTCTTTCTTACACTTGAAAATAGACAAGGAACTTTAAATGGCAGATAAATTTACTTGTCGATTGTGAAACAGGCCCTTACAATCTTAGCTTTACCAACTCAGTTATTGTACAAGTATCAATTAATATTAAGCCTATTGCTTTTTAGGGTTCCGCACTTCGAAAGGAAAAGGTCATATTTCGTTTTTTTTATTATGTACATAAACTAACGATAGTAAAGATGACATAAAATTTAATTTCCTATTCATTCGAAGTAGTTGCTTGTAATTCACATTTTTCAAAGATATATTGCATAACATCGGCCATGACATTTTGGTATGGAATATTAAAAATTAAATAACTTACTAATGAAAATAAATATCGCTTTGTTTTGCATCTGTGTGGGTACTGCACCAATTTACAATGCAACTTGGCATGGTTGCAGCATCATTTAAATCCGGTAATCATTAATATCGATTTTTTCTTTTGTGATTGTAAACAACTGTTTGACACTACGTCAGAAAGTCGACTGATAGACAGTTCGGCACTCATTAATAGCTCCACCCCCGCCGGCACTAAGTCAGTGGGGCAGAATTTGAGCGTCGATTACTCTTCCATACTTATTATATTTCGATGGTCTCAAAATATCGACAAACTAACGCAAAATATCATTATAGCTTTCATTTTCAGTATTAGGTTTAAACCAGCCAAGCTACAAAAAGTCTCAAATATTAATTACTTATTTTATTGTCCAAACAAGATGGTCAGTCGAAGGTTAAATTAGATTTATAACTTAATAAGATTGTCATTAAAATATTAATGAGGTTGTCTACTGCCTATGATTTTGAGAGTTATTAGCCATCAAATTGATCAAATAAACTCAAATCTTCCAAATAAAGGAAATGTGGTCACCTAGGGTGACGGCTCCAATGATGGACACTGTTAGCTGAAAGGCACCAGTAATGGACACTTTACTCTTAATTCAAATTTCATACGGTTGTAAATTGATTGTTGCAAAACAAATGAATAACCCTTATCTTCTGTAAAATAAGAATCAAGTGTCCATCATTGGTGGAATCAGTAGTCTACAACCATTACTGGTTCCACCACCCTACTAAAGAAATAATCTTCCGGTCTAGTTTCTATTGCTACAATGACCATGATTTTGCTAATTCGCAAGTTGTAGTTTATAGGTCAGTCTGTGGGGAACTGTAAAAGCCTTTGCTCTACAAAAGGTGGCGTAGAAAATGTTTTGACACAATATTGTTTAGGTATGGCAGGTTAATAAAAATCCAAGTTCTCGACCTTGAAGGACCCAGGCGTTAGCCGCCATCTTGAATTAAAGGTGCCAAAATTAGGTATATTTTAATTAACTTCTCAATTGTTTACTAAATCACAAAAGTGTCTATGAAGGGTTCAAAGAAGACAAAATTGCCTACATTTTTTGCATACATGATTGATTATTCTGTAAGTCTTATAGGTAAAAAGTTACAAGCGACAGATACAACAATATTTACAAAAAATAATTTAATTACACTATAGTACATTACTTAACAAGGGCTGTAAAAGAAAGAAAGCCCGAAATTGCAGGTATTTGAGACCCGAGCCGTAGGCGAGGGTTGTAAATATGCGATAGAGGGCTTTCTTTTTTACTGCCCGTGATGAGTACACAATTTTACGTCTTCACTTGGCCACAATGCGAGTTTAGTTCTTATATCTATATATATAAGGTCCAATTTAACATACTTCTGCAAAAACTATACGGTATAGGAATTCGAGGTATAGCGCATAAATGGCTTTCCTCGTATCTAAAAAATAGGGAACAACTAGTTGAGATAGAACATTTTGATTTTGCTAACAAGGAAATAACAAGTGTTCGTTCAAACGTCATAACACTAGAGGCCTCAATTCCACAAGGTAGTGTAATTGGGTGTCTCCTCTTCCTAATTTACATCAACGATCTTCCAAAAATCATAAATGACCCCTGTGTACTGTTCGCCGATGATATCTCAATACTTACTACCTGTCCTAATAACATAAACATAAATACAAAGCTCTGCTCCATTTTAGATTTAATTACAAACTGGATGATTGACCACAACCTGGAAATAAACTTTTTAAAAACTAAACTAATAACTTTTTACCCATACCAGAAACAAAAATTGTTAATTAATTTTATGTACAACAATATTAAAATAGATGTAGTTAACCATTTTACCTTATTAGGAATAGATATTGACACCCACATTAATTGGAAAGTACACATAAAAAAAATTCATTCAAAAGTGTCTAAATTTGTTTACGCACTCCGTGAAATTAAAAAAACTACCGACCTCGCGACTGGCCTAGCTACTTACTACGCATACGCCTACTCGTGGCTCAACTACGGCATCATTCTGTGGGGAAATAGTACAGACGCGCCATCACTATTTACCCTACAGAAAAAACTGATCCGGATATTAGTGAATATAAAACAAACCGACAGCTGCCGACCCTACTTCCTGGAATACAAACTGCTTACACTTCCAAGCATCTACATATTGGAAGCATGTAAGTTCGTACATAAACATAATCATTTCTACAAAAAACGCGAGGATATGCCTCCTACACGCCCAATACGACATAAATATAAAATCATCTTGCCACTTTCCCGCCTTAAAATCATCTCATCCGGCCCTTACGTAATGACTATAAAAATATACAACAATTTACCTGAAATATTAAGACAAGAAACAAATGAACGTAAATTTTTAAATAATCTCAAACAGTTACTAATAACTAAAGCTTACTACACAATAAATGAATACTTAGACGACAAGTTATAATAATACAAATTACTTAAATTAAACTTTAAAGGTAAATTAGATAAATACCTATTACTGTAGTCTTTTCATGTTATTTAAAGGATAAGTCTCCCTCTCTCTAAATATGCTTGCAGTGCCCAACAGGGTTCATAATTGAGACATTTATTATTTATTATATTTCCATCTTTTTGTAAACATTATGATTGCAATAAAATATTGAGTATTGAGTATTGAGTATATAAAAGGCAAAACTGACTGACTGACATATCAACGCACAGCCGAAACTACTGTTCCTAGAAACTTGAAATTTGGTACATGGGTTCCTTTCATGATGTAAGTGAGCACTAAGAAAGGATTTTTAGAAATTCAACCACTAAGGGGGTGAAATAGGGGGGGGAAGTTAGGACTTAGAAGTATGAAAATAGGTATGTTAGGGCCTGGACACATGTCGCCGGGTACGGTGCCGTCTACGGTGTCACGGCGCGGCGCCGTCAAAAATACCTACCTACCGTACACCGTACACCGCCGTGACACCGTAGACGGCACCGTACCGGCGACATGTGTCCAGGCCCTAAGTTCTCTATTACAATTAAAACTTCAGCGACGATAATGAAGAAGGCACCATTAACCAGCCCGGGCCATCAAAAAGAATTAAAAAATGATAGCTATACAATTTTTAAACAAAATTAAAATTATATTGATGATTTTTGTAAATATTATTATTTCCGTCGCTTGTAACTTTTACCTTTAAGACTTACAGAATAAACATGTATGCAAAAAATGTAAACAATTTTGTCTTCTTTATACCTCTCATAGACACTTTTGTGATTTAGTAAACAATTGAGAAGTTATTTAAAATATACCTAATTTTGGCACCTTTAATTCAAGATGGCGGCTAACGCCTGGGTCCTTCAAGGTCGAGAACTTGGATTTTTATTAACCTGTCATACCTAAACAATATTGTTTCAAAACATTTTCTACGCCACCTTTTGTAGAGCATAAATACCTACTGACTGGACTATTACGCGATTGCTTCGAAAAGAGAGGCATTGTAACACGAGTGCTTATTATAATGCTATGTATGTTAATTTGTAAAGTCAACAACGGTTCCTTAAGGTCATTTTTGGTGGTGGTATTGGTTCCGATACCTACCTTTACTAACCATCTCAACTTTTGACCCTGAATAGGGCTTTTCACAAACATACACATTTAAGGCAGATAAAATGCAATCAGTAGTGGATTTCCATACTTACGTTGCCGGCCGAGGCCGGTAAGAGGAAGTGAAAGGAGATGCTGGAGTTGCGCGAGCCATAAATTATATAAGTGAGGAAATATGTGTATTGGTAGGATCTGTTAGGAGTTCTCTTACAAAAGTTATGCTGGCACTGTCGCATATTTTATTTTTTCTTGTTTACTAAGCTAAAAATTTCCATACCAAATACGATAACCTAATCCGAATCGTACGATTTTAGATTTTATAAAACTAGGTCTGTATGTTTTTGTTTCCAAGACAATATTTCTTGGAAAGAAACAGTAAACAAGAAATGGAAATTTACAAACCTCGTTTTTCATTGAGTGTTTTCCATTTGACTTGTGTCCGGTTCCTTTATTCAAACCGCGGATGGATAAGGCTTACTTCAGATTAATATTTGACACATTTTGTATTGTTAAATGTGAAATTTTAACCCGAAGTAAGCCTTATCTGTCCGCGGTTTGAATATAGGAACCCGACATAAGGGGGTGTGAAACGTTATCGCCCGGAGTTCAATTAGTAGGTAAGGATTTTTTGACAGCTACAACTGAAAATCCTTATGTTAATAGTATGTAGTAATCCATATTATAATAGTATCCCTAGTACAAGGCTAGAGCTTTGTATGAAGACTATTTCAATTTGTGCAAGATTGGCCGCAAACATTTATTTATTGAATAATAAAATAAACGCTACAGCTTGCTTAGATTTCATTGTCATACAGTTCCGGGCTATGTTTAAGTAGAAAGTTTGTCTAAAATAATCTTGCACCGACCAGACAAATAGAAATCAAGAAAGCGAGTTAGGTAAAACGTGGTGAAATTGCGATGTTGCGAGCACATACTTTTAACAACGCTCTTTAATTTACACCACCGTCTAGTTTTTTTCACGCCTCTCAAAAGAAGATATTGATTGTTTAAATTATATTATAAGCAGGGCTGGGTAGTGTTTCAATTACTCGTAATTGAAATAAAAAAAAGTATGTGGTGTTTTTATTTCCATGAATACGTAAAATTATATTTTGTAATTGGTATTTCAAATACCTGACGCTGAGGTATTTTATAATTGGTATTTACAGAATGCTACAAAATACATCTAACAAGAGTTCATGGTTATGAAAAATAGCTACTATAACTGACAACACTAGCATCCAGAGCAGTACCTATATTTCAACACGTCAATTGGGAAACACCTAAAATTATCATTTAATCGATCAGCAGAATATTCTTATTTTGGTGAACAGAAATATGTACCTAGTCAGCCAAAATAGCTAGTTGGTAAGCAACTTATGGTTAGCAAACATTTATAAATCTGTCTGCAATTAATGATATACTGAACTTCTCTTAATTATTATAGTCAGCAAATTAATTTTTTGAGCTGCAATGAGGATGTAGGTAAGCAAAATATTTCATTTTGTCCATCAAAAAAAGGGGGCAAATTTACTGCCGTGCCGGCAACGCACATGTGCCAAACCCACAATCAAATTTACAAATTTAACCAAGTCGACGGAGCTCCGCTTACGCGGAGCTCCTATTTCTGGGTTGTTCTGGCCCTTCGGGCCTGATATAAAAACGAACCTAACCTAGCCTACCTCATATTTATGATATAAATTATGGTTAATCTAGGGTGTGATTGTGATTTCTAAATTCGTGTGACAAAACTTAACTTGTAATTACTACTAGTCTCAAAAATACCAATGCTTGGGTGCTCGCGTCACGTGGTCTGATTTCGCTCCGCCTACAATAACGAACACTGCTGATTTTTTAAACTAAACGCAATCCACTTATTTATATAGATAACCAATATTTTAATATGCACACCTCTCAATTAACCTGCTTACAGATATGTTTCCTCTGCTGACCAATTGTAAAATCTTCCTGCCCAAGTAATTATTTTGCAGCTCGATTGTTTATTAGGCAGACAAATGATAAAAAAAGCAGATTGATATAGGTTAAAGTGTTAACCGTTTGTAAATTGTTTGCTGAACAAGAGTTGTAGTCCGATCTTTATTTATTGCCTGCCAAATCTTTGTATGCTGCCCAAATTAGTTAATTGCTTTTTTTTTTGCGAATCAATTTTAATAACGGCTGACCATTTAATTACTTCCCTTTATTTATTAGGCACAATTACAAATTACAAACTTAATTGATAATATACATTAATCTTTCGTAGCATTATTTACTAGTTCGCAACTCGATTACAACTATTCACGACATTTTAATTATGTTTATAAATATAATGTAAATACCAACGCCAAATACATGGAACAGAGCCTGAACGAAACGCCGCAAACGACCTATGATTTAATTAGTCTTCTTAGAAATAGTTTTAAGGAGATTAGCAATACTACTACTAAAAATATCGCCTTGTGGATTATTTATCGAGATCGGATTTAAGAGAATAACTTTTGTGTGCGGCTGGGCCTGTTTGTTGCTCGTTTAGAAAAGTAACTTAACAGTTCGGGGGAAATTTGGCGGTCAAATGAAGGTCATCATCATTTCTTAAGTTTATTGAAATTAATTAATGATAATATATTTCACAAATCTAACTACTGAGATTGATTCAAGAAGCCTATTTCTCGAAATGGTTTTTAAGTTTTATATTTTGTTAAAAACTGGTGTATCCCAATTGTCGTTTTCATGGTTCGCGGTATTTATTTCCGTTAAAGATTTCGTTATTAATAATCATTATAGTATAGCATTGTTATTACCATGGTTAAGGTCACTCCGGATTAGTCCGGATATCAGTCATGGCGTTTAGTGAACACTTGAGATCCTAATTTGTATAATAAACCGATAAAAATATTTAAATACCAATTAAAATTACGTATATTAAAAACAAAATTGGTTTTAAGGCTTAAATTACTAAAAATAGATGGTTAATATCCATCGATTTGATATTTTGTTACCATGGTTACGTTCAATATGGATATCAACAAAATGGCGTTTCGTTTGGCATTCCAACTTTTATGATAAATTTCAGAATTGTTTTAGTAACTATTCAAATTTGCACGAAATTTGTTCATTTAACAATAAAATTCAAAAACTATTAACGCCAATCGGAATAATGAAAAATGACTTTGCAGACAAGTAATTTGTTAGCAGAAAATTCGAGGAAAGTATACGAGAAAAGCTAGCGATTGTTTATTTTTGTCATTATCATCATAAATCATCAGCTTGTAGAAAAAGTTATGTATGCAAAGGATCATAATTAGCTCTTAAGGTACAGTCAAGGAAATTGATTCGTAGACCACTTTGTACTATGTCAAAGTGACACTGTCAATAAAATCATAAAAAGTCTCTTACGTTTTGATTGATTACTTGACTTTGACATAGTCCAAAGTGGTCTACGAATCAATTTCCTTGACTGTACTCGTGCCTATAATAAGAGCTCCATTATGTACAATCACCAGCAATAATATATTCTCCAACATTGGGCGCAAAAATATCTGAAACCTCTTTATTGCTAGAGGTATAAGAGCGTTTCAGATATTTTTGCGCACAGTGTTGGATAATAGTACAATATTTTTGCAATTCACCCAGATGTATTTTAAATTTGATTTTTTATTTTGAATACCTATTATATTTTGTATTTTAAATTTCAATTACTATACACTTTTAAAAAATATTTTGTATTTCGGGTTTTTTAATTAGATGCGAGAAAGTATTTTGTAATTTGTATTTGAATTAAAGCAAAGCGTGTATTTTGCCCAGCCCTGAATATTAATACTTAATTTGTAAACAACCAATGATAAAGATTTTATGAAAGAAGATACTTACTATCTACTGTTACCAGTAGAGTAAAGAAATAAAAGCATGTTTCCTAACCTTTGCCGACATCAGAAGAATATTAGTCTAGCAGTAAGATCGTGTTCCTTGTTTCTGTGATCCAATTTGCGGAACATCTAATACAAAGATTTGAGGTTGTTTTAACACTGACGTTTGGAACAGCCAATAGAATAACCGTTACGAACATTTGTTTTCTTGTCCTTAGTATTTTAGGTATAGAAAATGATTTAAAAATGAATGTAATAATTCACAATGTTCTATTGATACATATATCCAAAAATAGAAAATATTTTGCTGATGTTTTATTTTATCTCCAACTTTAATTGTAATTTGGATATATTTTATTTACTTAATATACACAATACAAAATCGTGGTGATAATTGACTTAGGTACATATCAACTTTACATAGATAGTAACTTACTAACAGTTAGAAAATTGAACATCCCTCTTCACTCTCAAAAACTTGCAATACAACCCAACGCTGCTAAGTAGAAGAAGGAATCACAACGTTGCACCAATTTTTTCAACAAAATCCGTATTTGCCACACGCCAATTAAGAAAACAGTCTTCTTTAATATACTTACAACAAACTTAACAAAGAACTTCAACTGTACAGTCACCAGCAATAGCCAGCAATAATACATAATCCAACATTGGGCGCAAAAATATCTGACACGCTCTTATACCTCTAGTAATAAAGACGTGTCAGATATTTTTGCGTCCAATGTTGGATAATATATTATTGCTGGTGACTGTACCCTAAACTTACCTATGAATGCAAAAAGAATATTATTATCACTTGGATTAAGGACCTAAATTATGAGGAGACTGAGCAGTTGTTATTACCCTTATAAATTAATATAAATTAAAATAAATAAACACACACACTCACGCTCACACGCACACACGCACACACACATATTATAAGTACTCTAAGATGGGTTCAGAAGCCGAAAGGCAAATGACCAGCATTACCTGTGGTAGTAGGTGACAGCGATAACATTTCAATTCGTTATTGTCAATATTCATACAAGTAAAGTAATGTTCGGAAAACTAGTTTTCGCGATTTTAATAGGTACTCACTTGTTAAAATAAAATTCGAGATTTCGATAATTCGGTCTTACATTTTTTTTTAATATTTTCAAAACCCGAATTATAAAATAAGGTACATTGTAAATTTGTGATATTTTAGGTTTTTCCCAAAAAATAGGGATGTGCAAAGGCAAACTCGCCTATCCCTTTACTTTTGTCTAAAGCGAGGTTTAGAATAGGAATAAAAAAATCCGAAGTTAACTTTTAAGTTAGAAAAAGACAGCAAAATTGTGTTTCTTGCTTTCATTCTATTCCATATGATTTACCTAGTTTAAAATCCGGAATACTTAATTGTTTTTGATGTGGGTGGCACTGGCGACACGCTAAGACGAATCTAACGACCGACACCTTGTTTTCGAAATCGGGTATCCGCTCAGCCTCTGGCCTCTACGAGGGAGCAAAGCACCATACTTACGTACCTGTACATAACATACCTACAGATCGAAAACATTTCCATCCTTATTCTGCAATATGGTAAATAAAGATTGGTCAACATTAGTTACAGAGCAAATACTCAGGAAAGTTACAACCAGCGATGAGAGTCGAAACGTTTAGACCTTATTCTTTTGACGTGTTATCGTATCGTCAACGTGTTGATTGATAGCTTGGCTGTAATGGCGATGGAGTTAAAAACAATACCATAACTCGTCAAAAGTAATATGGTTTCACCATGTTGAACAGAGCCCCTGCTCAAGCGCATGTTTTATTTTGTTTCTTTAAGAGGTAACATATGCCATGCTACCACACCCACACAAGAATGAAAAGAGATGGTTTTGTCCTTTCGCGCGAAGAACGTGAGATGGAGATGGCAGGCGCGCCATAGTGGCAGTGTCAAATTCAAATAATTACAAGTAGGTATCATGGACGTATGATCAAGTTTAATATATCCAAATAACAGAGGGCGTTATGATCATTGAGATCCAGATCACGGAACACTACCGACTTTATCAAGTAGCCTCATAAAAAAACAATCGTAAAATCGCCATGTAACTCTAACGAAATAGTAGATTGTTCAACAAGGGACTAAAACAAGCCTTACGAGCTGAGCGAGGGTGGCTATAGTTCAAGTGTCATTATGGTTGTTAAGTCTTGCGTTAAACACTCTACTTTTCACTTTGAATGCCAGGAAAAAAACGACGTTCTATACAAAACTAGAGGACGCCCGCGACTTCGTACGCGTAGAATTAGTTTCCCGCTACTCCCCCCCCATTTCTTCCCGTTGGGGGTCGATTTTCGGAAAATCCTTTCTTAGTGCTCACTTACCTCATGAAAGGAACCCCTGTACCAAATTTCAAGTTTCTAGCTACAGTAGTTTCGGCTGTGCGTTGATATGTCAGTCAGTCAGTTTAGCCTTTTATATATATAGATTACAATATTTATAACAAAGTCTCTTACAAATTTGTTCCGCGGTTTTTTTTTCGTGAAGTGACGCTTTAAATGCTTCCATATTTAGCCAACAGACTCAAACTTGAAAACTATTTTAAAACTGATTGGACCATGCACATTAAGGGCTGATTTTTCGATCCCCAGATAAAACTATCCGTCAGTTAAATGTATTACTATCCTTTTCTGAAGTCATATGAAAGAAAAGGACGGAGCTAAAATTTACCTTCCGGATAGCTTTATCTGGGGATTGAAAAATCAGCCCTAAAAAGAATTTCTCCCTAAATATGATTAAATAGATTCATATTCGTAATGGTCATTTTGAGGTTATTTCCACGCCCTAAAAATAGGGGTGTGTCCTGGGTAAAATAATAATACTAATTAGGGCTGATTTTTCAATCTATATATATAAAAGGCAATGTCCCGGGTGACATATCAACGCCCAGCCCAAACTGATAAAGATAAAAAGTTGAAATTTTGAGGGAAGTTGGTTTTGTAATGGAGGCGTCGTTTAAGAAGGGATTTTTCGAAATTCAACCCCTAAAGGTATGAAAGGGGGTTGCAAAGTTTGTATAGGAAAAAACATTTTTATGGTCCAATTTACTTGAAACTTGGTAGAAATGCTCTTCAATGCAAATAATGAAACACGTATTTCAGCGATTACTAAAATTCAACCCCTAGAGGGATGAAAGGGGGTTACAAAGTTTGTATCGGAAAAAATACTTTTATGGTCAAATTTACTTGAAACTTGGTAGAAAAGCTCTTCAATGCAAAAAATGAGACACGTATTTCAGCGATTACTAAAATTCAACCCCTTGGGGGATGAAAGGGGGTGGCAAAGTTTGTATAGATCAAATATTTTTATGGTTCAATTTACTTGAAACTGGGTAGAAATGCTCTTCAATGTAAAAAGTGAGACACGTATTTCAGCGATTACTAAAATTAAACCCCTTGGGTGATGAAAGGGGGTGGCAAAGTTTGTACCTATAGATCAAATATTTTTATGATCAAATTTACTTGAAACTTGGTAGGAATACTCTTAAATGCAAATAACGAGACTCGTATTTTAGCGATTACTAAAATTCAACCCCTAAAGGGATGAAAGAGGGTTGCAAAGTTTGTATGGGAAAAAATACTTTTATGGTCAAATTTACTTGAAACTTGGTAGGAATACTCTTAAATGCAAATAATGAGATGCGTATTTCACCGATTACTAAAATTCAACCCCTAGAGGGATAAAAGGCGGTTGCAAAGTTTGTTTAGGAAAAAATATTTGGTATGCTCAAATTTACTTTAAACTTGGTAAAAACGCTCTTCAATGCAAATAATGAGACATGTATTCCAGCGATCACTAAAATTCAACCCCTAGATGGATGAAATGGGGTTGCATAATGTGTATAAATAAAATATTTTTATGATCAAATTAACTTGAAACTTGGTAGAAATGCTCTTCAATGCAAATAATGAGACACGTATTTCAGCGATTACTAAAATTTAACCCCTAGAGGGATAAAACGGGGTTGCAAAGTCTGTTTAGGAAAAAAAATTGGTATGCTTAAATTTACTTTAAACGTGGTAGAAATGCTTGCTCTGCAATAAAAATAATGAGTCACGTGATAACTAAAATTCAACCCCTTGGGGAATGAAAGGGGGTTGCAAAGTTTCTATAGGAACGAATACTTTCATTTTCTCATTTACTTGAAACTTGGTAGAAATGCTCGATTCAGGAAAAACTACTTCTGAGGGGGTAAAACGGGGAGTGGAAAATTGTATGGTATATTTTTGAAGTGAGAAACGTGGAAATTGGTATTAAGATAACCTAATGTTTTGTTTACCTTCCTATTAAAAACCTACCTACCTACAAATTTAAATTATGACTGAAGTTAGATATATGAAACTCGGTATCAACACCAATATAAATTAAATAATAACCATTTTTTAAAACAATTTCTGAACAGTGTGAAAAGCGGGTGAAAGTTTGAATAGGAGTTTTTTTTTTAGCCAGGTAGGTACATGAATTATATATCTAAAACAGTGCAATCTTCAGTGTTTTTTAAACATTTGCACCTTCAAGGAATAGTTAGTTAAGAGCAAATCCATTGTCAATAAAAAATAACTAATGGGAAAAACTTGGGATCTAAGACTACACACTGTAAAGTTTGTATCGAAATTATGTAATATTCAAATTACTATTACATACACAAAATATTCAGCTTCGGTGTTTTTCTAAAATCTTCTGCTAAGTGGGTTAATTGTTTGTAAAGAAATAAGGCAAATTTATCTAGAATCATATTAAAAAAACGTAATGGTGAAAGAGTGGCAGTGAATTTATTTTGTATATCAATTTTGTTGTTTTAAAGGTTAGAGCCATGAAATTAAAGTTGTTTATGAGGACCGCTTATTTAAAATTCACGTTCTAGACTTTTTTTAAAAGCCTTTGAAGGTGATGTAAACTATAACTGTACTTTTAACAGAAGTTCTGACTCTCCGCAGACGAAGTCGCGGGCGGAAAGCTAGTCCCTAGATAAAACTATCCGTCAGATAAATTCCTATCCTTTTTTTTAAGTCATATGAAAGAAAAGGACAGAGCTAAAATTTACCTTCCGGATAGCTTTATCTGGGGATTGAAAAATCAGCCCTTAGTCCGTCAGTAAGATTATCAAAAAATATTGAACACGTATTTTTTGCTTTATAAAATCAATCAAAATTGACAAATATAATGCGCATCAAACTTCAACGCACTTCATCTTCGTCATTTTTAGGGTTCCGTACAAAAATGGTAAAAAAGAAACCCTTATGGTGAGACTTCGTTGTCCGTCAGTCTGTCTGTCTGTCTGTCTATCTGTCTGTATGTCACAGCAGATTTTCTCACAAACTATAAATGCTATCAACTTGAAATTTGGCATAGATGTATAAATTGCTTGCCCGCATTTACTACGAAACATTAATAACGAAAAAGCCTAAATAAGAAAGAGACAAATACCAGAATGCGACCAAAGATCATAGTGAAAACCAACGAAAATGACTAATGTAGAACGAGTTACGAATACAGAATGTGACGACATTAAGGACCTGTTTCACAATCGACCAGTAAAATTTATCTGCCATTTAAAGTTGGTTCTCTCCTGTTCTATTTTCAAGTGTCAGAAAGAGAAAGGGCTAAATTTATCTGTCAAATATGCTTTACTTGTCGATTGTGAAACAGGCGGTAAGAGTTTGACAAAAAATTATGAGACGAGCCAAAATGATAAACATTCAACGTAGCACTCCTCATTGCGCTGGTTGTCGTAGTTATGCGTGTAAGAAATGGTAAAGGTAAATGGGATTTGAGACCCATAGACATTTGCACCCTTACGACTAAAATTTTAAGACTGCAATCCTAAGCCCGCAAATGCGTTGCCAACCCTGAGGACTAAGAAAGAATGGAATGGAATGAAAATGGAATGTCTCTAAACGAGTAATTTTTCCGATTTTCCTATCCCTGTACCAGAACACAACAATGCAAACACTGCTGCTGCTGCGGTAGGTTAAAGGAAAAGTTGGTAGTAGCGATACGGATGGACGTTGCACAAGGTCCCACCACCACTAAACTCAAAGTCAACCTCCAAATATTAAACATCCATCATCAATAACATGAAAAATAGTAAGTACCTAGGAAAAAGAGAAGGTCGAGATAATGCGTCTGTCAATTTAAAGGGTTATCTTATTTGGCCGGCTGTACAGTCACCAGCAATAATATATTATCCTACATTGGACGCAAATATCTGACTCATGCGTTTGCTTGAGCCCTCCGTATATTTTGAGATACTTTTTTACCTACCTCAAATTCAACTCGAGAAACTCGTGCACCGAAGTGCATAAAACATAAGGTACCTAGTGTCTTTTAGTTGATTGTACCTTTTATTGTCCATCTCTAATTTCACAGTGCTATTGTTGTAAATCGTGGGAATGATTCGAATGAGGTTTTTGGCAGTTGAGCTGGTCGGTGTCGGAGAAAGAATCGGATTAAAATGATTTCGTGACCGCATTTCCGTGGGTCAAGAAGCCTGCGTCGCGATTCGTCTCGTCGTGCGACACCGGACAATGGCGGGTCGTGCTCCGCCCCCGGCGAGCCCTGTCCGTGACACTTGACACGGGAGCCCGCGATCCTCGACCTCCACATATTTCCGCGTACAACTTTTTACCTCAATGAACATCCATTTTGATGAGAAGAACCAGAATAAAAAAAGACTGACCGTCCTTCTTCATCGTGACTGTGACTTGACTTTTTAGATTGAAAGAAGCTGTTTAGTGCATTTTTACTTTTGGCTATCGATAGTTCGTTAATCGTAGAAAAATTAAGATAAGATTTGAGGTATTACGAAATGAAAAATAATCCGTGTACCTATGGACTTCGGTGAGTAGGTGCACCCGAACTTATTTTATGAAATCATACGATAGGTTTTTGTTAGCGTAAATAAATCAGTCAGTAAAGTAACATCGATTCAGAAGCAGTTGAGAAATATAATAAAATTAAAATATTTAAATTTACTGTAGGTATTCGTAGCTCGTAAGTAATAATAATATAGTAACGCTATCAAATATCAAGAACAATAATATGTGAACACGCATTACCAGAACTTCAAATATTTTTGAGCACCTACCTTATATTCGAATAAAAATTATGGTGTCTGCACATTCAACAACTGTTTTATAAATAGGCTCATAGCTGTCATTTTGTCGTGGTTCATATTCATGTAGTAAACGGTATAATGTATAGGTAGGTTCCTATTTACATGTAAACTTTTATAATCGGATAACCATTCGACAATTACAGGTCACTTTCTTTCCGGATCGAATTCGTTACTTTTTATGACACTGAACTTCAACAATGAGTCAATCATATGGATCAGTTAAAATATTCATAGCTTCGAAGCGGAGGCGTAATCGATTTTAACTTGACGCGTCGGTCCTACCGCCTGCGCCCGCGCCGCCCCGCCGCCAGATGAAAGCGCATGATACGACACCTAATAGGAACGATTGTGCTTCGCGGGCTGACTCGTATTGCTTCTCGTACCAAGTTATCTACCTACCCATATCATATTTCATATTGATTTGAATAAGATTGATGTCAAAATAAATACTTCTTTTTGCGCGTTCTCACTGTTAAGCACGCACACACGGGTTTCAAAGTATTTTTAAAGTACATTTTTTCTCGGCACATTCAGCATTTCTAGTAGCACTTTCATTTCATAACACAACGTCAAAAGTTGTACTTAATTATATCAGTGGTCTCCTAAAAGTAAAAAAAATTACAAGTAGGGTAAATAATTAATCGCGTACTATTACTTATTCTGTGCCTATGAGCCATATCTAAAACAAATTACAATGTTAGTGGATAGACTCGCGGGAAAACAGTGGTGTTAGTAGGTAGGCACGTTTTTATTACAAATTATTTACTATTATGGAAGTCGTACATCAACCAAGAGATAAAATACACATTGGGACGATGAATGATCCTACTCCGGTCCATTTATTTCTGTTTGCATATTAGCATAGCAGACTACAAAAAAGCTAGTTGTGGATGCAACACATTTCGAATGTATCGTCTAGGAGCTTCCCGTAATTGTTGCACATCAATCTCCGTTCTTCGTTGCAAAAACAAAACATTTGTTATTGAAGATATTATCATCCGATAACCTAAACTGCTAGCGTGATTTATACTGACGCTTCGGTCGTTACATTAGGTATACAGTACGAATGCATGAAAGTTCAACGACGGTGCTTAATTCAGGACGGATGAGGCTAATATATAACACCTAAATATTGATTGATCGAACATGTGCTAGGGGAAAATGTAATAGATTTTTATATTACTGTGGCCCGTTTCACGAAGCTACAAGTTACAAATTACAAGCGGAACTCTATTTCTAGCAAAAGGAGTTAGATAGAGACTTCCGCTTATAATTTGTAACTTGTAGCTTCGTGAAACGGGCCTCGTTACAATGTATGTTGGCATAGATATGCAAGCCAATCAACTACCTATACTAAACATAAAATCAACCTATATGCACTAGTTACATCAGAGTTGATGTCGATGATGCTTCCGGTTTCTGTTAAAACTGAAAAATTGAGGGCTAGCCTGTGCAGCTCTGGCGGCTTGCGTGTTATTTTCCCTTCAACTACATAGGTACCTAGATACCACCTGAACTGAACACATTTCGGGTAAAAAATTGGCATACACCTCAAATTGATACTTTACTTTTATTTAAAAATATTGAAAAATAAGTTTTAAGAAACCATTTCATTTACTTTGTACCTATTTTAGTCGAAATGGAACTTCGACAACTGTAAATAAGGTACATAATATATATGGTCAAGAAAAATGACACCTTGAAAAACATCGATAAGGAAAATCGTCCATAATTTTTTGATTCTCAATTCTGAAATCTATTTGAATAAGAATAATTCTCGCACTCTCTAAGTATTTAAAATAAAATAAAAGTAAATAAATCATGCGAGTTTTATTTCAAATGAAGAATAAAAAAAACGGGCAAGAGTATGTCTGATTAATGCTCAGTGTAGGGTTCCTATACATATAACTGTCTACTGTCTTAAATGATTTTAGTAGGTACGAGTAGAAACATTTAGTATCCTTTATCTCAGGACCCAATCAAGTCTACTTAGTAGTGATAGTTTTCTTTTAAAATTCGTTATAATGTGTGCTTTCATTTAAGATTATTTCAGACTTTTAGTATTTGTAGTTTTGGCTGTAAGAAGGGGGGGGGGACGACGACTTTGACTTTGACTAAATTGACTTTGGATAATATTATATTTGACTCGAGTTAAATTGGTCATTCAATTCGACAATTTTCCGTTTAGATTTAATTAATACTGTGAACCTTCAGAGTTCAAAGACAGTAATTGTTTTATTTCTTAGTAAATATTGGGTGAGATTCGGACGCGTTTATGAATAAAAGATCAAAATTAAAATCCGAATAAATATTCGATAAAATCAAATTTATTAAAAAAAAAAAAAAACTTAGACCCACAGAGGGTATATTTTCAGGGGTCCGTGCCCGACGGGTAAAACAGAGATCTATTGCTGAATTTGCTGACGCTCTGCTGTATGTCCTTCCGTATGCCACTGGTATCTAGCTTGCAAACGGAATAACTTACTGATCTACTTAGGTATATTTGGATATTATATGTAAAGGGTCGACTTGAAACCGAATGTATACATGGAAAAAAATACAGATTTTTTTTTCTTATAATCATAGCATGTAGCACGTCATTGTCCAGACATTTATGGGGTTCCAAACCAAAAGGATGCTAATAGGGCCCCATTATAAGTCTTAGCCGCTCGTCAGTACACCAGTGCGCGAAACCGTGAACACTAAATAGAAAAGCCGGGTAGAAAGAACACTAAATGACGCTGTGTGCGTGTCTTCAGCTTACGCTCCGAATGACGGCTATCGGCCGTAGCAAACTAGCAACTAGGTGGTTAGGCGCCCTTCCCTTACGATAGAAGCAACGCTGCTGTTACGAGTAAGTAATATTGTGAATCTAAGTCCTAAATAAAGTCATGACCCGAAAAAATTTCAGCGTTTGGTAACAGTAAACGTTATATGTATACTTAATTAATCGGTTAAACAACCTAATACCCATGTTTTACTCATTTTGACATATTTTTTAAATTAAAGTACCCACTCAGTGGCACTCGCGACACTAAAAAGCCTCTAACGACGCGAGACTTCACTTGTTTAAATCATTTCATCCGTTCATCCTCTAGGAGGAAAAAAAGAACCATAGGTACACATAGATAGATAGATAGATACATACATTCAGGTCAAAAACCGTACCCTCTTCCGGCAGTCGGGTAAAAAGGTTATGACTTTTGTACTTTGTCGCTTTTAGTCGCGTGACAGTTCTTTGCTGACGTTAAAGCGACGAGGTGCAAAACTGATTAAAGGGGCTCTATTTTACTCGGAAAACCAAATTGCTTTTATCTTATTGTTTATGATAACTCCTTTACTCGACGTAATGAAGCCGAGCTAAAAACAATACGATAACATGTCATAAGCAATTATAAGTTTTACCGACTAGAATAGAGCCAAGGGTGTAGATAGGACTGAATAAGCATACGACATCGTATTTGGTTGGAAAAGTTCGTATTTATTTTGCTTTAGCAGTCAGCTTAATCTTATCGCGAAAGCAAGACGAATACGAACTTATGCGACAAAATACGTTATCGTATGTTTATGCACTTGGTTAAACTTAATTGATTTTGGCATGTTTTCAATAGTGGTATGTTGACAATATTCAACATTATGATAGCTCTCGTTTACTTGACAGTTGTCAAAAGCAATTACGCTTAGCTTGAGCTTATTGATTTGTGTGAGTGTGTGTGTGTGTGTGTGTGCGTACGTGCGTGCGTGCGTGCGTGCGTGCGTGCGTGCGTGCGTGCGTGCGTGCGTGCGTGCGTGCGTGCGTGCGTGCGTGCGTGCGTGCGTGCGTGCGTGCGTGCCATCCCGGAAAATTATAAAGTTCCCGAGGGAATAACTATAATCGAAATCTAAGCGGACGAAGACGCGTTCATATGCACTATCCACTAATCCTACTAATAGGAGGGTGTAGAATTTTGTATGAGTTACGTAATTTTTAACCGACTTCAAAAAAGGAGGAGGTTATACGTTCCACTGTATGTATTTTTTTTTAATGTATGTTAACCGATTTCTCCGTCAATTGGGATACACCCATTTTCAACAATGTATGAAAATTTCATAACCTTTTCGAGGAATAGGCTTTTCGAATAGATCCCAGTAGTTAGATTAAAATAGTTATTTGTGCAACAAGAGAGCAAAGTTGGTTTTTGCTGCGAGTGTTGTTTTTGAATCCCGAGTAAGCGAAGGATTCTATAAATAGAATCACCAGCGTAGCGAGTGATTCTAGGTTAGAATCCTGAGCGTAGCGAGGGATTCAAAGACACGAGATGTAAATAACTTTGGTCTCGTGTGACACATACAACTTTTCACCTCAGCAGCGAGAACATAATCAAATGGTTAGTGTGCACAGACATATATTTTTATACTTATGACGGATAAATACACGTTTGTAGCGAGAAAATTGTAGTCCGGAGCTTCATAAAAAAACTTTTTAACCTTAGATGGCAATTCGTGCCCTACCGAAACATTCTCTCCTAAAATGCAATAAGTTTGGGATAGGTTTCAATGTGCACGTCAACTTTTGTCTTTATTGTGGTTTTCAACATTGCGTAAATACTCCACATTGTAGACGGTTGTTCCGTTTGTGATTGTGATAATTTAATGAAGTAAGTACGCTAACAGTACAGTGTTTGCACCCTTTGCAAGTCTCCATTGCTTAAAAATATCATACGCTTTTAGATATTTTTCGCGAGACTTTTCAGGCAGGAAACTTAATTCTGCATTTTTTACACGCTCTGCTTTAATGCTTCCGGTGTTAAATAGCAGACTTCGTCACTGGACTCGCTCATATTTATTTATTATTAAGTACTTTTATAATATTCAACGTGTATCGAAAGTAGATAGCGTAACAGAACTATAAACAAAAGCAATAAAAATAATCCCGCTATTTTTTAAAGATGCGTTCTGATACTGCACCCGCGGTTTATGTAACAAAATTAAAGATTGTTAAAACGATAAATCATGTAGATGGGTACATGATTAACTGCGTATTTTTTTATGAAAAATTCTGTTTATTTCATTATAAAAAATATAATTCGATTATAAAAATATAATAATCACATTTAAAACTTTTAAGTTTTTAACAGATTTTTACAATTTTACGGTTATAAGTGTATCCGAACGTTTTATTGTTTGTTTCTTTTAGGGCCTACCTAATCCCGAAATAAATCAGTGTTCCCGTGGGATGGCAAAATTACTAATTCTACGCGGACGAAGTCGCGGGCAGAAGCTAGTATAAATATAGTACTACTTAAGATAGGGTATTGTTGATAAGTAGAAATATACCTAGGATGTGTTTGTGCATTGACACCTCAAATATGGTAAAAATACCTAAAAACAGATGACTCAGTTGAAACGTAACCTGCGGGCCTAGTATGGTTGCGTTTATCACATGACAAAATGTGGATAGAGCATTCGGCCCCCTGTTTACTGTCCCTGATATGGGCATGTAATCTCAAAACCACGAGAGTGTGTTCGGAACGATCCTATCTATTACCACATGAGTAAAGAAACAGATTTTTTACTCATGTGCTATTACCCCTAAAATCTACACTACTTTTAAACTGAGGCCCTAGCCTAGATGCATTATTTTAGTTTTGTAATTAACCCAATCGCGTCACTGGAGATGACGTGATGATGATCGTCACGTGATCTACCAGTGATGCGATTGGTTTAAAAACAAAACGAATAGAAACGCTAGTTAGCGTAATGCGTCTTGGCTAGGGCCTCTGGAGTGTAAAGATGGTTATTTTTTGATTGAACAATGTTCAGTATAGTCGGCAAATTAATTCGACATTTGAATAGTGTAATATTTAAGATTAATTTACCGAATACCGAGTAATTACAGAATGTTCGGTGCATGGCTAGTGGTGAATTATATTTATATGTTGCTATGTATGCATTAATATCTAGTCAGTTAAAATATGTATGAGTTATACTTCCCCAGCAGACAATGTATTGAATTTTATTCGCTCATGTCTAGATTCGCAGGAATTATATACATTTTGGTGGATACATGAATAGATATTTTTGTAAATTTTATCATAGTTAATAAATTTCCATGTTTCAGCAGACAGATGTGCGGATGAAAAGTTTGACGGTGTAGCAACCGGACTACAAATTGTGCCTAATGTCATGCGTTATAAAATATTGATGAAGCATCGCTCTGGTTCGGGCGGCGGCGGCGCCGCGCGGGGCGGTGCGGGGCGGCGCGACACGGGCGACTGCCGCAGCCAAGTGGATGTAAATTCGATCCTCGCTGAATAATGCGCTGTTTTGACGGGTCAAGTGTCTGTTTGTTGTATCACTATTTATGCGTATAAGAACAGACTCAATATGACCGTTTTTATCCCTGCCTTTTATCGACAGTAGGTACATTTACCTATTTAATAATGTTTGTCTGGTAGTTATTTAATTCGTTACTCAAACGGAACTAATGTAATCAATAACAAAACAAAATCACTCAACTGCTCTTAAGCACTTACCCGCAATATTTCATTGTTCAGGTGCATAATGACGAGTAGTGCAATATTGTTAGGGGCATAATGTTCCCATAGGCGCAATCAATTCTCACACCGACCGCTGAGAGACGAGGGCTGCGAGGGTCACTCGTGAGATAATGGTGCGCCCGCGCCGGCAGCCGGCATCTGCCGTCGTGGGAGTGCGCCCGGAAGCCGCTCGCACATCGCACCAACAATAACACACAAATCAACGAGCGGCCGCGGCAGGTCCGCGCACCCCTCTGGAAGCTGTGGGAACTGAACCTTCATGGTAATAATATCATTCGCAAAATCGCTTTATAAATCTAAACAAACCTAGTTCGAGTGGCGTGGGGTTCAATAATAGGAGGATGCTGAATAGATGCGTACTGACCGGAAGCGAAGGGTGGTGTGGGTAATGACTGTGATCACCCATTTCTTTCAGTCTTGGTAAGTATACCTTCTGAACTTTCATAGGCAAGCACTATGATAAGATCTTTTAACAAGGTTTCTCCTTAATATTAGGGTAAAATCGGTGGACCGTACAAGAGCGAGCTAGAGAGCAGCGCATACTCAATGGATCTTGAAGGATTCTCGGAGTGTAAATAATCTTATGGCCCCCTCATAGTTTTAGTACCTACGACGCGACGATACTGAAGACTTTTAATCTCATAAGGAAGTCAAGTGATCGATCTGAGAAACAATACCGCAACGGATTGACGAGACGTGCTACGATTACCTCTTCTTAAATTTAAACAAGAAAAAAGTGTTACTGAGGTTCATGAAGTTGAGACTATTAATCAAATGTTACTTTCATTATGTTGGTAATTTTCAGAGTTTCAACAATATGTAATTAAAAGTTTAATTAGAACCTTTATGTGGGGTAGGTTTGTGCATGAATCAAGATCCGCCGGAGCAGGGCGCGGTGGCCACCTGACGCCGGAGTCATCGCGGAGCGTGACCCGACCGCAGCCGGCTCACACGCACTCAACGCGCCGGTACCGACGAGACCTTCACTAAACACTCTTCTATTGAAATACGTCACCGAACACGGACAAGCTTAGGCGCTATCTTTCTAAATACGAGTGTACGAAGTCGTGATTAATTACCTAATGTCAGATTGAACGAGTGGATATTTTGTGAACGAATTCTACGAAGGGAGGATTCCGGTAACTTCGGGGAGGGAAGATGGGATGAGATCTGGGATGGTAGTTTGTATGAGAATTTGGTCATTTATGTTTGGAAGTTCGGAAATTTACAATGGTAGAGACATTAAAATGGTATTAAGACTCATCATTTAATATTATATTGAATCTTGATATATAATGGCTCACGGTTGCAAATAACGCACCTGCCTAGGTCGGAATATTGTAAGGGCAATAATTACCTATGTCTGGAATTTCCAAAAGAAAAATGTCTTAATTCCCCGCATTCCTATAATTCCGACAGCTTTACCATTTAACTTTAAAAGAGTGCAATCCCCTCTAAAAACAACTTTTGCCATTACCATAAACAAAGCGCAACTGTTTTTCCCATGGGTAATTGTAAATAGCATGCTCCGAGTATCCAGCCCACGAAATCTTAATGTTAGAGCAAAAGATGGCAAAACAAAAAATATATTTTCACTTCTCATGCTCTTAAAATGTTACTTTAGTCTCTGCACATCGGGACTAAAACTCCTTATTAATCTCTAGGGGAATAAAGTATTTTTTTTAATTTACTTTGGAATCCCCTAAACAACCAATCACGGTGTTTGTGAATGGAGGAATAACGCCATTTTCAGTGATTGTGTATGGACCATTTTTAGGCTGTGGAAATAACCTCAAAATGACAACTGCGCAAAAATATTTGATCTACACTCATATCATAAGTCCTCTATAATGCGTTCAGAATCCGTAGACAATGACCAGCATTACAAGATACAATATGTTTTCTTATCTGTAGCTGTAATGAAAAGTTAAAATTACGATACAACTTTTGATAAAGTAATGTTGTTCAAATTTGGAACATCTTCCAAAACCAATACAATTCAAACAGGGGGCCAATTCTAGTATCAATTAAACGTCGACTCTGTATATTTTAAGTAAAGTGTCGTACGCCATTTTGATTTCGAATGACATTAGAATAGGGACTTTGTTAGTTTATCTATGATTTAAAAAAAACATTCATATTCGTGACACAGGTTAATAGCTTTGCCGCCATTTTGTTTCTTTTGCCGCCTACTGAACGCATCTTAGAGTACTTATAATATGATGTGTACATAAAGTAATGTATGCAACTGTACATAATTAGGCCTTAAAACACTCGTGTGATCTTATTATGAAACTCGCCTTCAGCTCGTTTCATAAAACCACACTCGTATTTTAAGGACCCTCTTTATGTATCAGTTACATAAAATACTATAAAAAATTACGATTTAAATTCATGAAACACGATTAATGATTACGAATATGAATCTATTTAAATATATTTAGGATAATTTTATTTTATTAGACATGGTCAAAATAGTTTTCAAGTTTATATCTGTTGGCTAAATGTGCAAGCATTTGTGTCACTTTGTAAAGTGTCACTTACCGAAATGATTAAAGAAACAACCGCGAAACTTTGTTACATATTTGCTAAATATTGTAACGTCGTTTGTTTTCCTCGCATTCAAAGTGAAAAGTAGAAAAACAATATGTAAAAGTTTAATTAGAACCTTTATGTGGGGTAGGTTTGTGCATGAATCATGATCCGCTGGCTCGCTCGCGTGGCTAAACATCTCGTGTCATTATGGCTTGTTTTAGTCTCTTGTTGAACAATCTACTATAAAACCTATAGGAAGTTATCCAATTTATATATATTACATGCGTTTAAAAAATCATTCTGGCCAGGGGGACGTCAAACTATACAATTACTCGTAAATCACTCATAAAGGCCACATCTAAGATATTGCGATTAGCTGATGCCTAAGCTACTTACCTATGTGTGACATAATTTCCATCAAATAGATAACCAGATAAAACTTTACCAGTGCGTGTCAAACCTGTCGTTTTATAAAGCTACAAGTTACAATTTTTCAGGTCAGGTCGTCATTCATCGAGGTTGTGTCAAATGGAAACTTGTAAACTGTAAATTGTAATTTGTAGTTTTATAAAACAGGCCCCTGAACTTCCAAAACGTGGAATAATATTTATGGATGTCCATCTATGATTTTGACATCTCACGGATTTCTACTATATACCTATTTACATACATTTATAGTTTAATTTTGATATATTTTTTTTATTAGAAGATGTAACAAACAGCGGGGTTAATAACGCGAGCGCCGGCGGTTCCGGGCCATAAGCTTCTCGATTATAACGCACGCGTGTCGGCACAACTGTCGACCAGTCGCGTGCGCACTTAATAAGCTCTTAATGAAATTAACGACTGTTGCGACGGGCTCTGATGGGGATGACCAGCTATTACAAATTTCGTATGTTGTCTGCGGGTCTGTCCCCCGCTAACTGGTAAATTACCCTAATTGTTACCTGCATGTTGATGTTGCACCCCCAAACAAGAAACGTATTAAGCTTTTGAAATAATTGAACTTCGTTGTAACAATAAAATTACATTTGAAAATTATAAACAAATAATGAAGAAGCAGTTTAGTGACATTGACATTACTTTTAATCTCATTCAGCTTTTCTTGCTTTACTTGGGGACAAATATCCCGCCACACATGCCAGCAGCAACGTCGGACCCAGTAGCGCACCGTTGTAAGTTGGAGTTGGTAAGCGCGACATACCTGGCAACATCGTAAGATATTTGTCGGCCTCGCAACACCGTCGTTCTTCGCACGTCCAGCAAGCAGCAGGACATTATTTGATTAATTAATACTTAGCTAAGTAAGTAGCAATATAAGATAGTAGTAGTAGTTAATATAAGAGCACAACGCGTGCGTCGTTAGGTCTTCGTGTGTTGCTAGATGTATCGATCTAGTTAGACGAAGTCGCAGGCAAAGTCCAGTAAAGTAATATGTAAATAACCATAACACTTATTTTATTTGGTATTGACAAACGTAGGGTAACATTCCACGATTGAAATACCTAAGTAGGTAATGTAAATGTATGATTAGAATGTCGGAATAAGGATTTTCATTGTGCATACTATCAAGGGATTGCCACATAAGGAATGTTTACTGTTTACCTTTTGCTCAATGCTATCTCGGGCCTGAATCCCTCCTCAGTGGTGGACGAACACGTGCGCCGTACGGCGCACGGCCACATGGCGAATGACGCCGCACACCGGCTCCTTTCAGCAGATTAGATAAGGTCGCTAGCGTAATTAGTCCACATGATTGAGACGCGATATTTCACGGATATCTCAGGTTTAACGATAAACCCCGTCATCGCAAGAACGGTCCAGCCCAGTTAATTTTGCTATGATACACGGTAATTCCTTTTTTACTCTTAAAACGTTTCGGCTCTTATTAAAACAAAACGGTTCCAATATATTTCTTATTAGATTCTTACAAGTATAGTGAAGAAACACCGTGATCGATGTCACTATTGTGATTTATTGAAATAGTCATCGATTTGTTGGCAGCATTGATGAATTACGACGTTAGTAAAAATCTTAACGCTCGTCATTCCAGAGTAAGAGCAGGTTAATGTTTAAAGACCGTCCAAAAGGGGCCTACGCTACGCTTCCTGTCTAATAAAAAGATTTTAATTCAATAAAGTTCGTTGACCCTGTATTCTTTTTCTGAATCAGAATGGCTGGGAAGCACTACACTTACTTATAGGTATGCTCCCCATCCACTTATGGGGACGGGCGCTCGATGGAGAGCTAAATGTACGGGATATGTAGATTTGCGCTGCTTCAGTGATTTTAGTTTTAATGGCTCTCAAATCTCGGTAAAAAAAAAGATGTCAGTATTCCTTAAGAATGTCTTAATGTATCCCCAGCTATTTCTTAAATTAAGAAATATTTACATTTTTTTTAATATTGTTAAGACTGTGTGTATAATTGTATGTATTTGGCTCCGGTTCAAATCGATGCATTCTCACGTTTCAAGTTTGATGTATACTTACCCACTAATAAATATTCATTATTGCCCGATATATTGACTATTGTGACTAATGCATCCATCCTGTGCTCTAACCGTTGAACGTATTTTGGTGGACTACTTAACAGGATCATGGGAATCGGCTTGCCCACCTGCCTCCAGCTTCCGATCGCTCATTTTGATTTTGAATGGGGACCAGCGCGGCCCCCGGCTCACACCGATTACTTTTCTAAACAATTATAATACTGGTTCAATGCTTGCATAATAAACTCATTCAATAAATTTAAATATGAAATTAATAATAACCTTCGCATAATATAAACAACATATCGATCAGATTTGTCGCGCAGGGTAATTCCGGTACGTACTCGTACGAAGCGCCTCCGTGTATATTACACAGATCACATTGTAAAGTAAATAAAGAATCGGAAGTCTTTGGCAGGTGTGTTTATCGTAGGTTTCCTATTACTGAAACCAACAGGAAGACAACTCATGTCGACATATCTGTAACTTTTGAACTATTAGTTGTTTATTATCCTTAGCAACAAACTATACCTACAGGGTTAAGAGTTTTTTAGACCTTTAGGAGAGCGCTGAAGTGAGAGGGATCACATGTTCCTACCCTGATACAGTTACATATTTTGACGAATGAGGTGTGACGAGGTACTGTTTGATTTGTCTAAGAGGCGTGAGTGTCAATGGGGGTAATTTTATAAAAATAGCGAATTTAGTAACGTGTGTCTAGACAACTGACTGATAAACAGACCGATTTACAGCTAGCCTTTACTTAGTTATGTTTCACTTTATGCAAGTATTGTCTTTGATAAATACCTATCTCAAAAACGACATAAAAAGGGTTTATCTTCATAGAAGTGTAAAACAATTTCATTTTGTGACTTGTGAATTAAGACTTTACTTGCATACTTAAGTAATTACTTAATTATAAAACCGGTGAAGTGCGAGTCGGACGCGAGCATCGAGGGTTCCGTAGCCACGTCCGAAATATAGAAACCTAATTTATACTTTATAGTCCTGCTGCTGCTTGGTGTCATTTATTATCTTTTGGTAGCCTTACCTCACGGGACACGGTTTCTCTACCTTTTGCTTCTTTGCCGATAGATAACCTTATCAATCGATTTGTTTTATATTTTGTTCCATGTTTAATTTGTAAAATTTATCTTAGACATGTAGTTTTTGAATCAATAGGGAATTCTTTGCAATTCTGGTCAATTACCCCAATATTCATTATAATGTAGGTACCTATAGGTATCCTACATAACTTTAGAGCTTTCAAATGATAGGTTAAAACAATATAATTTTTTGGTGACTCAATTGTATTTGGCGCCTTAATATGTGTCCGTGTGCAGAGTATTAAAAACTACTTACACGCTATCCAAATTTCATCCCGAGAGCTTCAGCCATTTTAGAAAGAAAAAAAAAGTCATCTCACGAGGGCTCACGTTTTTAAGTATTTAGTGAGGTAGGTATGGATCCATAAAAATGAGGTCCGTTATTATGAAATACTTTAAAGCAATTCAAGAAATGGTTTGTAAATCGTCAGCGGAGCCCCTGCGCCGGCGTCCGGATGTAAGGACTTTAAATGCGAGCCGTATTTACTCAAGACGCGAGAGCACATACCCGGGACACGTGCGCACATGGACGCCCAGGTAAAGGGGGAGCTCTGCTACAGCTGTTTCCACAAGAGTAACATTAAACCACGCCTGCGCTTGCGCAACACTCGGTTATTTGGTGCGTCGTTTCTAGAACTGACCGATTCGATCCTAAATATCGTGCAAATCATACAATTTTATGAGAGAAAATAGGGTTGGCTAGTTTGGGTTTGACTGGTTCAAAATGGGTGAAGTTAAGACATAGTTACAGTGGATTTGGTGGATTGGCGTGGATACATTATTTGAAGAAAGTATTTAGAAGTATATCTAGAAAAAATAATATTTTACGAGGCATCGGTTAGCATAGGCTCTGAATTACGGGTGCGCTGCGGCCAGCTGAGTGCTTGTTCCCTTACATAATGTGCCCGTGGTCTCGCCGACGAATAATTGCAAAGATAAAGTGATTCCATGTGATAGTAGGTATAAGGTAATACCTGCCGATTCTTGCCGAACTGTTTCGTCGATGAACCATGCAATCAAAGTCGGGAGGCAAATTAACACTTAATTACGCCTACGAGCGTGCGGGATAACTGAAATTTCCCAGTTAATAATTAGCCAACGAGAGTCCGTCCTCGACTCGTTTAACAGAATCAACGCTTCAAGTTCAGCTGATTGTTCGCGCTGTTGTCGAAAGGTGAATTTATTTGAAAGTGAGACAGTCTCGGCACGCAGCAACCTGCGCGCAGCCCATTGTCAGCGCGCAGCTGCTGCGCTCGCAGGCGGCTGCTGCGACCTCCGAGATTACAGCGAATTGCATTGTGCTCGTGTTGATATGCCATTTTTTCTTCAGTCGGTACACGTTACCCAAAATTTTATAGCCGGGTAGCTTTGTGCGCACGAAAAAAGAATTAGGTGTCTTGTCTTGCACAAAAATAACTTTGCACTCGAAAAAAAAATTATATGACGCGAATTTATAGATAGTAGACAATAAGTAAAAACATCTTTGATAAGACAGGATATACCTACTGATGACATTTAAAATGGAGATAGCTAAAACCCTGGATTAACACGTCGGCTACTTTTCATCCCGAGGGAATAACGATACCTAATATAAATCTACGCGGACGAAGTTGCGCGCAACAGCTAGTAAGTATTTACATATATTTAAAATAAGGACTTGCAGCGTGGCTAGGTAATGTAAAAACTGCATTATTTTAAATTAATTGCTTTAATTGTTTGGTTTATACCATCAATGAAGTCAATGAACGAGCAATCTTACCAGATTTTGTATAAGTAGTTCACTTGTCACGATTTCATCAAAAAGAATGCTTACGTCAAGCAAAAAACGACCATCTTAAATGGTTGCCATCACTGTCTCACTTTTGATTGCTAAAACCATCCCCGTGTCAAAACGAGATAGATTCAGTTTCGCGATGATCCGCCTGTTGCCTATTTTCATTGAGCTCACACAAAAGGATGGATCGTGAAAGATGAACGAAGGTCGTCGTTTTTTGCGATCGGGAGCTTTGTATAAAGAGCGGTCTTTGTTATTTTGTCCCCAGAAATATTTGATTTCACCTACCTGTGCCGAAGTATCTTGTACCTATAATCATTGTTCTTAGTTGCATTTGTTATTCGATTGATTAAAAACGATATCAAATTAAGATTTGCTACCAAAGTACAGTCAAAGTCATAAATATAGATACGTTCCCAAGACGTCAAAAATATCTACACGCCTCTATTCGCCGTACTCAGAGTTATTTTAGAGACTATTAACTCGTTCCTTTTTCAAACTTGTGTACTTATATATTTATAATCATCACTAAGGAATGATGTATAATCTTCATTTATTGACTCTCGAGTGGGGCCGTATGCCACTGGCAATAAGGTTTAAGTATAAATAAATATGTTTGACGCGGTAGGTGTATATATACAGGGTGTCCCAGAAACCGACATCACCCGCCTAGGGCTGATAGAGCAGCTAAAAAGCTATCGATTTAACCCCTATGTATGTTCAGCGGTTTTCACTAGTTTCGGAGATATTGATCATTTTAATCTGAATTTTTGTAATTTTCCCTTTTGTCCATGTCACGAAAAATCATTATTTTCATGTGTGATGCTGATGAGACATGAACATGGGAAAATTACAAAAAGATACAGACAGGTTTTGGTAATAGTCGATCTATTAATGAAATTTATAAAGTGACTATATTACTAAGCTTAAAAACCGACAGGGAAATAACGGGAGAAGTCAGGCATTGCAGTGTTAGCACTAACAATATTGGTCGACGTAGCCGATGAGTTTTTGCCGAGATGAATAGCTTTCCTCTTGTTAACGTTGGTTACGCAAACGTCGCCAGATAGCGGAACGCAGATAAGCGCGCCGGGGCAGGCCCTGAACCCGGCTAACCTAATTGACAAGCGGTGCCCGCGCACGCTTCACATCATCGATCAATTTGACCACCTCACAATCGACTTACGAAATTCACATTCGTGCAGATACTGATCCTGTGCCACAATTACCGTACCGGTAGTGGCTTTACGTTCCAACCACGTGATTTTCATTGTTTCGCAAAAGCCAGGCATAGAAGATTCGTGCATACAAAGTTCAAAGCATGCTAGCTTAAGTAACTACGTACCGCGTTTCTGAATTATACTAGCGTATATTTAGAGTGGTTCAACTTGGTCAACTTTATTGCTTCCGATTTATTTGATTCTTAATAAGCCTGGTAGCGGAACTATATTATTGTCGGCATAGATCGCAGTTATTGATTTCAAAACAATTTAATTGTGGTAGTTAAGTGGGCAGGGTAACGGTGTGTCAGCAGCTGGACACTGTTTCCGCAATATTGTTGTGATTGCAAACAATGGAGCAAGTGGCAGGGCGGCGCGGCGCGGTGGCGAGCCGCTTAATCATTTACAACTATGCAGTTATTAGCGCGCTGCACCGCCGTGTTTAAGCACACTCTTTCAGCGCCCGTCACCCACTCATTACCCGTCACTGGTCTCGACACCGAATAAAACTAAAACTTGTTTAATCAGATCGACCATATTTCTCTTACCCCATCAGCGAAACCTCAGAGAGAGGTAGGTCATACTCACATAATATATTGGAAACAATATGCGCATTGAGTACCTCAAGCTTTACGTACCCGATACAGAGTCTGTATCTCTCAAAATATCTTAATAATTCAAAATAAAAATTTAGGCAACGTGTTATGCCCTGTTTCAACAATGAATCTATTATTATATTAAAGAAATGCTTTTTAAGGCATTCCTATATAATATAATAATGGTAGGGTACGTAAAGCTTGAGGTACTCAATGCGCATATTGTTTCCAATATATGTGAGTATGACCTACCGAGAGCTTTTACCAATCATGTTATTAATAAGAACAGCCAAAAATGTTTCTGCGCAAAACACTTGTTTACTTATTAGTCTTATATTAATTCCCATGAACTTTGTAATTTATAAAAACCGGCTAAGTGCGAGTCGGACTCGCACACGAAGGGTTCCGTAATCTTCCGTATTCTTCTTGTTGGGTCGCTCTTTAAGTTTAATGTTATTGTATTTTTAATATTCGTTGTTATAGCGGCAATACAAATACACACTGTAAATTTCGACTGTCTACCTACCTATTACGGAGGGACAGACGGACATCGGAGCCCTCCTTCGTTGAATATCATATTAGCAAAACATGATATTCTCAAAATATCATGCAAGCAAAACGTCATAGTCGCAAAACGTGACATTCGCAAATCATCATAGTAGCAAAACATCATTATTAGTAAGACATGAATTAGACAGTGTCGGCGGCTCTTATTTCTGGGTAGTTTGGCCCTCCGGGCCTACTATAAACCTAACGTAACCTAAACCTACCTACGATTCTCCAAACCCGACCATGTTTTGCGAATATCGTGTTTTGCTAGTAGGATATATATATATATATATATATGATGTTTTGCTAGTATGATGTGTTGCGAATGTGATATTCTGCGATGTACAGCATCGGAGACTTATTAGTCTTATTACCTAATCCCGTTGACACTCTGTAGGTAAGGAACTCTATACATCAAGGCAGGCATCAGTAATAATACTAATAATACATCCCATCCCATGCGATTATTACCTACACACATGTCCATTCCGACGCATCTTTTTCCCTTTACCTTATTAAAACTACGTTATATACTTGTTCTTCGCGTTTCATTTGCTGTTAATAGTGTCGTGATTAAAGCCTGGGTCGGTGGAAGCTGACAGGTATAATGGAAGCGTGTACGCGTTTGATGAGCACTCGGTTAGTTAGTCGGCGTCTAGCCTGCGCCTGCGCGTGCGCGCGGACCATAGAACAATCGCCGGCCGGCGCCGAGAGATTCGATCTCGGACTGTTGTCGCTGCTTTAAGTGATAAGAGTTTTTACCGACGTCGGTAACAGGCAATAAGAGGGCAAGGGGGTATAGCAAGAAACCACACGCAAGTCTTTTATGAATAATAATTTTATGCGTTTTGCATTTTAAAATAAAAGTATATTTAGATTTAGGCCACGAATCTGACCGCGAAGAGGTTGTTTATTGTTGTTCCATCTAGTGGAGTGCCGTAAGATACCTTATAATCCAGGGACAGTCAATGAATCTTTATAAAAACTTTTGAAATGTGTTTTTAACAATATATAGAAAAAAGTTTCAAAAATAATAATATGCCGTCTTAATTTTTTCAATTTTTAATATACTATTTGAAATACTATTTTTAATATCCTGTTTGAAATACTATTTTTAATATACTATTTGAAATACTATTTTAATATACTATTTGAAATACTATTTATAATATACTATTTGAAACTTTCTGCATCAAAATCTCATTTAGGTACCTAAAAAATGTTAGTTGACTACGACGAGGTGTCACATCTAGTCTGACGATATTAATATTACTATTATTACAGTTGTATAAGGGACTCAGGATATCGTTAGGTACGTAGTTTTGAAATTTGAAGTAACTGCCATCTGCCGTTGAGGCGCATTTTTTATATTGACAGTATTAATACAATTTCTAAAAACCTGCATACCCACGTGTTAATTTCTAAATAATTTGTAGGAAAAGCTGTTTGACCGTGAAACTAATAATAATGCTGATATTTGGTTTTCACAGTAACTGAGGATCCTACCGTACTTTTTCTTCAAAGATTAAAAATGTTTACTTATATGTTAGTCATCAGTCATCGGGAATTTTGTTAAAAATATATTGTTAATAATACTTTAGCATATTTTTATTTTAAACTTGTAACTTGCACCACACTCTAAGCTGGTATTGCTTACAATTCGTTTCCAACACGCAATGCCTTCATACACTTACATCATTATTTCTAGTTGCTGACAGCCCAGCTAACTCACTGAAGATGTTAAGTGACACTTTCTTGTTTTACGGCCAAATGGAAAAATAAACTTTGTTAGGTACATTACTTTTATAGTCCTAAATTTACAAACTGCACCTGTCACACGTTCATTTGATTAACTGAGCAAAATATGAGTAAAATGCATAAAAAGGACTTTTAAAGGTAAGCCTTTCTTAAACTGGGCATATTTTGTTCACAGTAGGTAAACTAAAGCAATTTGAGAGATATGAGGGCGATATCAATTTGATTGTAACGCAATCTAACAAGCGTGTTTTAGCGAAATTTAAACGGTCCCCCAAATTAAAAAAAATATTACCTCCCTACACCGATTTTTCAAGAGCTATCAAATGATACCTAACCTGATGTTTTATGAAAAATCAAAAAATACCTTTGCCGTACATGTATTTGAAAGATTTAGGGGTACAGGAAAAAAATTATCATGATTTCGTTTTAAAATTTTACTGGCGTATTGAAAATGTATAAGGGTAATTCTTCGAGGTCACGACATTTGTCTTATTCCTCTGTAATATTTTTTTGGTTATTTCACTAACAAATGCATGCTGCCATGAAAGTAGATTTATTTAGAAACATGATTATGGTTTAGGTTCATTTTTATGAACTCGTTCAGAAAATAATTAACTGTTTTATTTTTGTGTCCAGAGGAATATGAAATTAAAGACAAAGGAGTAAGAATAGATTAAAAAAAGGGACATTATCCATAATATTTTAATTAATTAAAAATAAAATGTGCTTAATTATTTATTCAATTAAATAAATCAAAACCTTTTTATAATTAGCCTTACTTAAAAAAATGTATATATAAAGAATTGAAACTCAACAAGTCCGCATAATCCGAGTCTGTGTATAAGTTTTCAAAACTTAAAGTACTTGAAATTAAATAAAAACATCGAAAGTGAAAAAAAAAACTGTGAAAACTGACCAGTTTCGTATTCTACGTCCATAAATTCATAGGAATAAGGGACAGAGGAGTAAGAAAAAAATTGAAAACATGCGATGGTTCATAATACGAACTTACTGGAAGGCTCATGCTCCGGTAAGATAGTACGTAAAGCAGTTAATCAATTACAACTTTTTTTTTAAGGTTACACTAATGTTAAAAAACGAACAGAGTAATAAGAATGTTACGTAAACCGAGGACAGAGAAATGATATATTTGCCTTCGTAAGTCCGGAGTGACAGGCATCTGCTGACCGGTCCACCACCTGACACGTTCGGAGCGCGACTAAAAACCGGCCCGCGTGGGAGTTGTCGCTAGTTTCTTGTCTTTATGATACAGCTGATTGAAGCCCGCTCCAGAGAAATAAGAATTTTTGAATATTGGAAAAGATATTCCAGGCGGGGACAAGCTAGTCCATACATACATAAACTCATGCCTTCTCTCAGAGTGGGGTAGGCAGAGCTACATAATTACCAACAACTCCAAAAATTAGTTGATAATTCTGTAACCATATTTTGCACCATACTCGTAGCAGTCCAAATGTTAATTTTTTTAAGAAATAGGTTTTGTAATTCATTGCTTGTCTCCGCCTGCAATACCTTTTCTAATGTTCAAGTTAAATTTAAATTGACATAAATATCAATAAGTACATTGCTCTTACAATTTTCTACAGATTATAGAGCTTGTTTTTCGCTTTTCAGTGGTTTTTTTATTGCAGTCGGTTTTTTTTTTTAATAATTTAATTTATATCACTCTTTTTTGTTTTTTATTAATAAAACAGTGGTTTAATTAATTATTACTAAGCGATATATGAGCTCTGGAGCTCGATTTTTAGGGTTCCGTACCTCAAGAGGGAAAAAACGGAACCCTTATCGGTTCACTTTGTTGTCCGTCGTCTGTCCGTCTGTCCGTCTGTCCGTCTGTCTGTATGTCAAGACCCTTTATCTCGGGAACGCGTGAAGGTATCGAGTTGAAATTAAAACCATATACAGTCTACAGTCCCTTGAGCTGTGAAAAAATCAAACTTCTACATTTACGTAAAAAAAAGATACGGCCGTTTATGTCGCCAAAAACGTGTATTTCGACACTCTCGAGGGAATCAAAATGTATAAGGCTTTTCCCACTGACCTAGAACTATGAAATTTGGCAAGTAGCACCGTCTTTTACTACAAGTATAGGAAAAAACTGAAATCTGTACATTTTTAACTAAATCACAAAAAAATAGGGTCTTTATGCAAGGAACGGCGGCAGTGCAAATTTTGAATTGAGTTAACCGTGTCGGGTTTTTTAATGTCGTGAAGCTACAAGTGACAAATTACTAGCGAAACTGTCTTTCTAGCAAAATGAGTTTATTTTATTACTTAACATTTACGTATTTTCTTACTTTCCTGTCAAAATGGTAGCTTCAAAGTGTTCTAATGTGTATATATTTGGAATGGGCTATTTAATAGCTTTCATTTGATACCCATATTGTTGTATTAAAAATAATATTTTCTTATTCCCCTTCCATTTTTTTTTCGCGCACGTCGTTCTGAAATATTATATACCTTATGTCACTTCGACAATTAAGACGAATCGAATGACACCTCGTATGAAAGTCCGTCAAGCCGTTTAGGCTGCAGAGCGTGCCCGGAAATAGACATACATACTCGTACATACATACGCTCGAAAAACATAACCCTCCTTCTGACGCAGTCGGGTAAAAATGAACCAATATCCCAGTTAAATATGAATATCCTCTGAAACTACTGAAAAAATAAACTTCTAAACTAAATAGTTCATTGAACTAACCCCCAGACGTCGAATAATCACCCATAACTATGCCAAATTACAGCTTTGTTATACTAAAAGTCTCTGAGTTAAACAGAAGACAGACGGATAGACGGACATGGTGAAACTATAAGGGTTCCTTGTTGACTACGAAATGAGGAACCCTAAAAAAAGGAAGAAAAACTATTAATGTGGTTATTCACAGGATTAGTGATCAAGGTATAATTTTCGCCTTCACATACCTAATATATTATTATATTCCATGGGTAGCTTAAATTTTTGGAACCTCCTTATTTAAATATTTTACCCTCATTATTTACTCATAAGTATTACGTCGCTAAGTTGAAAGTAAAAGCTAAAATACCAACTTACATACATATAATGAGGTTTTCTGCAATTGACTTCAAATGCAATCCTATGACTGTTTCACCAATTTATCTGCAATATGCTGTAATTTTGTAATTATTGTAGGGGATTGATTATATATAACTAACCAAGGTTTACATGGGCGAATTGGATGTAGGTATGTATGTTGTACGTATATATTTTAACACTTTATTGCACAAAAACGAAGATACATACAGGTAAACTTTTTGTTAACATATTGTTATCTAAGTAGTTGCAGAAAACGTTATATTTTAAATTTATTAATTTTGCGTTCATTCAATATCTATTTAAAATGGTATCCTGACTTTTTACCAAATCATCATTTGACAAACTACATCATTTTACAAACTTTCATTTCGCAAAAATGGTGCTTAAACCATTACATAGATTACATGGGTTTATTAAATAAGTTAGGTTAGGTTAGATTAATGACCATGGTTCGGAGTTTTCATACCACGGTAAGACGAAAGATTGCTGTGGAGTCGACATCAACATTAAAATGGAACTCTTACTCATACTCATACTCATTTGTTTATTTAATTCCAAAATGCTTTTATATTCGCCCGAGCCCCTGGGTAAAGCTGCTAAGCTAAGTAATGAATGATTACAATTTTAAACAAAAATATTTTCATGTTCATATAATTTAATATTAATCTCATAATGTTATGAATATTAAAAGTGAAAGACATTATCCATATTTATAATAAAATTAAATATTGCAATTTAATAAACGACTAAGTATGAGTATGAGTAAGAGTTGAATTTTAATGTTAATTTCCACTCCACAGCCTCTTTCGTCTTACGGTGCTATGAAAACTCCGATCCCTGTTAATGACCACAAAAATAAAAGTGAAAGTTTGTAAAATGATGATTTGGTAAAACATTAGTGAACCATTTAAAATAAATGTAATAATTTGGAGAGTGAAGAGGGATCTTTGTATTTCGTAGAGAAATATCTATATCCATAAATCGTTATTCTTATTACAGGTAGTTAATGACACCCACATCTAGTTAATGAGACTGTCGAGGTAGGTGTCCTGATTAGAGATTAGCATGATTGACTCAGGGATAAAGTATATCGAGGAATACCAGCATTATCCGTACGGGTGATACAAACGGATAAAGTTCATAGGTAATCTGGCTAGCCTTGTTTGATTTTGCATTGACTTAGTAATCTTACGATAGGGAATGTCTAATTCAATCCCAATTACAGCTTATTTGACGGACCCTGGAGTCAAATCTGTTAATTGGCCGGCATTAGTCCCCGGGCCTGCCGGCGCGGCCTGTAAACACGTCGTCTGTATCGCAACAATCTATTTATAATCGGCGGCGGGCCGCGGTGTGTTAAATGTCCGATATTTACGAGCAGGACGCCGGCGCTAGAGCCTGCGCGAGAGTCGCGCGAGCTCTATCGATGAATCGATTGCCTGGGACATTTATACGTTTAATTAAAACGTCTTGAAAGACTGGTTTAAGTCCATATTAGAGTCTTAATTATTTCTAAACTATTCACGTGACTCTGAAATAAAGTAAAATCTTTAATTTCAACATAAATATAGTCTATCAGACAATGTGTAAAGTTCAGGTCAGGTTAATCTTACTTGTCTTATTTAGTCAACACATTCATAACATCAAAATGCTCTATTTTGGTTAAAATTACAATTTCCTCGCAAAAATAAACCAATCCATTATCTAAACTTAAGAAAAATGTGTATAAAATGCGGTCTCTATTTGCTTTATTTAAGAGAAAACGGTCGTTTTAGCCAAAAACGTTGCGTTTTGAGGTTATAAATATGTTTAATAGGTAAATAAGACAAGTAACATTGAATGGGCTTGGGGTTTATACATACAGGGTGTCCC
Source organism: Acleris cristana (assembly GCA_948252455.1). Classification (NCBI taxonomy): domain Eukaryota; kingdom Metazoa; phylum Arthropoda; class Insecta; order Lepidoptera; family Tortricidae; genus Acleris; species Acleris cristana. The sequence continues at coordinate 10,043,863 of OX411773.1, forward strand.
ATAAATCGACGTCAACCCGCCCAGGGCTGATAGAGTAGCTAAAAAGCTATCGATTTAACCCCTACATATGTTTGGTGATTTTTACTAATAGTTTCGGAGATATTGAGCATTATATGTGAAACTAGTAAAAATCGCTGAAAATACATTGGGGGTTAAATCGATAGCTTTTTAGCTGCTCTATTAGCCCTAGGCGAGTTGACGTCGAATTTTGGAACACCCTGTATAGGTCTACTGTTTTTATATATCATTTTGGAATGATTTCAGTAAGTATATAATTTCAGGTAAATTTTTAGGTCTTGTCACCTTTACGTTCCTTAAAATAATCCAAACCTTATGTGGTGATAAGCTTGACGTTTAGATTGTCATTGTCACTTGTCAGTGCTGGTAGAACTTGTCGGTAGTTATCGACAAGATTGCGCGCCTGCGCTCCGCTCTCGCGGCGATTAGCGGCGCGCACCGGCGGCCGCGCACGTGCGCTACGACCGGTGAGTAAGCTCGCTACGTTACACGCTCATTCTCTTTCTACAAATGGCAGCTTTGCTGACTCCCACACCTCTCCTACCCAGTGATAGGGCCCTGAATCCCTCGCCAGCCGCCGCCCGCGCCCGCATTCGTAAAGCGGTTGTAAACACACCGGCCCTTAGCGCAACTGGATCTACACTGTCACGCGAACCAAACCCAAGTAAACAACCACTCGTAAGAATTTGTTGCTGAATTATTAGTAGTAGAGTTTAATTGACCACTACATTTACGTACAATATTGCTTGATACGTCATACCCTGTCTAGACGAGGTATGTCTAGAGACCGACGAGAATTTGCGTAGGCATGCATGCATGCATGGTTTCTGTTCGGTAAATAACATATTGAAAACAGGTCGATAATATTCGACGAAAACAAATACTTGTGTAGATTTTTGCTAAAGTTGAGTTACAGGTTTTCCATTCCTAAAAATCGAGGAACAAATCTCACACAAATTGATCTAATCCCAAAACTTAGGTCTAGGTAATAGTACTTGTACTAAGGCTCTACTACAGTATAAGTACGCTTGGTGCTAGACAACGACAAATTTTTCACTGCTCTCAATCTCCCATGGTACCCTTCTTTTATTTTTATTGTATTATTTTTGTTTTTGTCTTTTTTTAATAAAGTGTTTACATACATTAATAAACATACTTAAGTACCTATATAGAAAAATAATTTGAAAATCAGGAACAAATACTCGCTCTCACCACACAAATATTTGCGCATACCGGAACCGCTAGCTTCGTAGCTACCGTGTCGTCAATGGACTGATTAGGAATTACCAAAAGTCAAAAAATTGTCACAGCTATCATCTTGTAAGCCTCAACTTTTTTAAGATAAATGTTTAAGATGACCCGTTACAGTCGTCACATTGCAAATCATATCAGGTATCAATGTTTAGATTTGTTTTCCCTAGGGTCAGCCAGCTGTTTCGGACCGTTACAGTCAAGCGTCGCTTAAATTTACACAATGAGTCTGAAGTTCGTAGAAAAAAAGCAGTGTGTGCCCTCACCTGCGCCTGCGCACGCGCACATCTGGGGAGTAAAGCTCTGACTCAACCGGCGCCGGGGTCCGGGCTCCGGCCAGCAGACTTGGCACCAGTTACTCCGCGTTTCTTGTGAGACCAGGGGACAACTTAATCTGGTGCAACGTTGAACTCTTGGCTAAATAATATTGCTTTATGCTTAGTTTACACGTATTTAGTTGGTAAGTTGTTAACAAAATTTTAACTTAATTTTAAGTAAAAGTGAACAGTCAAGAACAGTTAGTGGGGTAGCCGGTAGGTAATCATTTTGTTGGCCACTTATTTTTATTAAACGATAAAATTGTATAAAAAATCGGTGTAGTAGAATGGTACACCGTGTTGTACATTATGTATGCATGTGGGAATGTGGGTATTTATGTTTAGATGTATGCATGCATCTTCATTTGTAGGTTTGTTTTAGTATGTATGTATCGATGTGTGTAGGTATTCGTGTGTATATGTGTATATTTGAATGTATGCAACCATGCATGTTTATTTGTATGTATGGGATGATTCCTTCCCACATAGATAATCTTTAATTTAATTGTCTTCTAATCGTTATTTATTTAATTTACGTATTTATGAACTGAACAACTCTTTAGTAGGGCCTTTTTTTTAAATGTACATAGTTAAAAACAGTAAAAGCCTCGATTAAAATCCTTAACTTTTTCCATTTCATAACGAAAGTTAACCATACTCGAAGCTAAAATGCCAATTGGCGTAAAGAACCCAGCACAAATGTTTGCCCTTATTAGGAATCAAACGTGTTATCAGGTTGGAAATGTTCGCTATCAAGTCCTAAAGCCGCAAACGCACTGAGAGCGAACGCGGCGCGGTGCGGCGCGTTTCTATACTAAGAAGCGTTTCCAAAGCGTGGCTGAGGCGTTTTTTGAGCAGTGTCACAACCATAAACAAAATTTAATGAATCCCATTAATAAATTGAAGGCATGGCAAACAGCTTTGTAATGAAGCATGTGTACCTGCGCGGGCGCTTCGCCACGCTCATCAACTCGCTGTTCCCGACCACCCCTTCGTCCTGCTTAGTGGCCCGAAAATTTTACCATTAATTTTCATTAACCTATTCCCATTTACATCCACTAATGACTATAAGATGATTCTTCTCTATTTCATAGCTAACTAAGTTGTTATAACGATATAATTAATAAGGATGCCAGTAAAAAACATCAAACTTTTTTAAACGCTCGATTTCTGCATATTGTTCCCATTATTATACGTATCGTTATTGCCGTTATGATTTAAAGTCACCCTTTTTTCCTTTTACGATCTTTCACACAGTTATGAAACGGTTGAATTACTTTGTTCACATAAATGCCGTGGAAATGTAACCAGTTATTATGTACTTTGATCCCTCTCATTAGTGAAGTTTGAATAATAAAAATATAAAATTCTCATGAAGGCATCGGTTTCTGTTAATTTCTTCATTTGTCGTTCACAGGGGAGAGCGATCAGAGAATAACTGCACCCCGTTACACCCGTTATTATTGTGATTGCGCGCTCCGAGAGCAAGCCATTCTCATTACCTACGCGGCGATCGGCATCTCCTGCCTCCTGCTGCCCGCTTACCGCGCACAATCAAATCACTTGTCAGAATAGCGACACGGTCGTATTATTTGGTCCGTTGAATACATTTACTGTTCTTTGTTCCGTGTAAATTTTGTAAAATTTCCGCGAAATCGTAAACGTCCACATATATGCGCATTCATGCACATTCTAAAGAGTATATTATTACAAAGTAAATTAAATGCGCGCTGTAAGAAACACTCCATCACAATAAAATTTTAATGAGTCAGAATAAACCTTCGCCTTCATGAAGTCTTGTGAATTCCAGATTTCTCATGAGATGTAAAATTAGTGACTTAACAATTTATAATTAATTTTACAATAATAATTTTGCTAGTGAAGTTTTACTCGTATGTGTATGATGTGTTCATGTCCTTTACTCGTTGTAGTTGAATCTATATTATGTTACGGTAGAGTAACAATCATCATTGGTGCTTCACCAGGTCTCCACAAATGACATTTTTAATTTATAATTTAATTTAATATAGTATTTACATACCTAACATCAACAATTTATTGAACGTAAAATTATTAGTATGTGACTGGTTTAATGTAATTCAGATGTAAGTAAATAGAGAGAGTTAAAAATGAATTAACTGAAGAGTTACCTTATGTATAAGATTTTTCTATGGTTATCGGCTAGTTAAATCTTTTTCACGAAATGTTTTGTTCTTTGTTGCATATTTACAATTCTTTATATTCACCAATTTGTTACAATTAAGTATAGAAGTCCTTTTCTGAAGTTCAGTACTTCCGGAGGGTCAAGTTACCCAAATATAGAAACTAAGGCAATTACGGTAAAATGAAGTAAACGCTCTAATGTAAACAAACGATTCGGGAGTTATTAAAGCAATATTAAGGTTTGCTACTTAGATGTAAATATTATAAAATTAATGTAGGAAAGCTTAATAATTGCACAGTTGTCGACAAATAAATACTGTGTTATGGAACTCAGAAAGGCGTTACGTTACACTTACTCAAGAATTATAAAGTGGTTCTTGAGTCCTTAAACCATTTTAGAATAAAACAACTCTAACCTTACTTAACCTAACTTAACCGTAGATAATTTCATAAACATTTAAATTTGTCTGATTTGCCGTAAAATATAATTCTAAAATAATAATTCATACTAACAATATGCTTCTAGACTAATTTTAATACCTCTTGGTATTAAAACAGTACAAATAAATTCGAGCTAGAGAGCCATCGAGTTAAACGAAGAAGCGGTAAGTAAAACGCAAAATACTCCTCGTTGTCAATCGAGATAAAGGGGTGAGCAGCGCGACAGTAAATAAAAGATAGAAAGTAGCTTTACTACCATTACGAGAATAGATTGGAAAGAGCTCCTGTGTCGCGGCGCGATACCGACCGGCGCTCTGCCGCGTGCCTAATTACAATCCATTTATACGGCTCTACTTTGTAGCTCGTATTTGTCCTTTCGGAATAGAAGATATATGTATATTTATTAGAAGTTGAGTTCTAATTAAGTAGCCAGTCGAAGTGAGTGGGCTTCTATTCCACTTTGTATATAAGATCGATTTTTTGGCAATCTGATAAAAAAAATAACTTTTAATGAATTTTGGCGAAATAACTGCAACCAACACATACCTACACGGGGCCTGTGTTAGCGATTCTAGGCGATAAGATACTTTACATACGATACAATATGTCACAAATACTCCATCAGATTCTGTATCACTGTATACATTTTGCCCCTTTTCCGCTTTCTTTCTTGAAGAAGATAAAATCAGGATCACGGTGCTTCCGTAGTACTTAAGTGAGTCAGCGAGTGGAACCCTAAATTTATTTTTCTGCGTAGGCATGTACTGGAAAATCTTTGGATTTTAAATAGTTAGTAACTAGAGTAAATCATGAAATTTTCATTAAAAAAAAGTTTGAAAGCCAAGTTTTCCGTCCTGAAACTTGAACGAACACACAGTCTGCGAATCAAGTTAAGAGTTAACTTAAGTGAATCCTCAAAGCGGGGTGCGCGGGCGGCGGCGATAAGCACCGGCGCAAGCTTAGCGCTAAGTGACCCGATAGCCGCACTGACGAGTCAATCGCGCCCACACGATGCATTCGCTACTTTAATCTTTTCTTGACGAAACGGCAATTTTCCTACCCGTTGCCAACTAAACAATCTGATAACAAGCGTTCCTGAGTGTCAACTGCAGTCATTTGTTTCGTTATTGTTGTACGTATTCATTTAGGTTGTGAGCTGGGCCTCTATTCTAGGTGATAAAATCCATATTGTCTTTGAACTGTTATGGTAATGTTTTTGATTCGGCTGCCATTACTGTCAAGTAAATAAGAGCTATCAAAGCGTTCACAATACGATAACAGGTCAAAGATGGTAAGCTTTTCACCACCAAGAATCTCGGCCCTGGTGCCAATTTTGGGATCATGGTAAATAAAAGCGTACCCGATCAACCGGGATAATGTACCAGTAGGATGATAATAATAATTATTAATTTTGAATTAATATGGGTTTTCTCTAAACTTATGGCCGATTCTTAATTATCCAATTACAATTAAGTAAGTTATAAAGTAACTATTAGCCAATCTCGAATAAATTATTGTAAATATGAGAATTGGAACTCCCCCTGTGCGTTAGAATATAGAGAATTGCTAAACTATTTATAAAAACCTCTGAAGATTCCATAACCATGCAATAAAAATATTATAATAAGAATTTGAGTTTATTCTATATTTTCAGCAGTTTATATATTAACCCTAGCATTAAATTTAACATTCCAATAAAGCAACAAACTACGAGCCTTACCATAGCGGGTTTCTAGACAATAATTAACAATCTAAGGCTTTCTTTTAATCCTGTTTTGTGCACACAAAAGAGAAATGCAAGCGTGATTATATGTTAAATGCGCTTATGGCAGGAGCAAAGGAGCCGCCGCGGGCAGGCGTAGGAGCCTAATGCAGTGTCTGTGTCCGCGGATAGCTGCGCCCGCGGCTATCGGCGCGTCGCGCCTGCGCGCTGCTACTCACGCGGAATTGCAATCGATAATCCTTATTGACGTTGGTTAAAAGGACTCATTTAAAAGGCGTACTAATCAGAGACGATTTATTGACACGAGACACGTTCTAGCTGTTTTGTTTCTGGATCCCGTTTAAGTGAATTTAGACGTAATATTAAAAGGGAATTCGTTTTCTTTCTGTTACAATATGGGTCTAATAGAAATAACAAATAAGTAAGATTAACAAAGTTAACATTGCTTGGGAAAATCAATCACTGACATCAATTAAAAGTAGCGATCAATAAACTCCCTTGATCGAACAGATTTTAAAAAAATATAGTTCCATTCAAATATTTCAATTAAAAGGTATTACTGAGTAGGTGATGATGAGATGAAAGACGGTTGGCGAGCCCGGCCGCGTGTTGCACAACACCGCGATAGGTAAACTATTGTGGTAAAGTGCGCCGTACGTATTCATTAATTGAAAGCCAACTGCAATACCTCGTGTGGCAACAGAGACTCACTGGGCCATAATTATCTCGTCACAGGTCCGAGATCAATCAAACCATATCACGTTATGTGGGTCATTAATTACTATAAACAGTAATTACTTTAATTATTCTTGACAGTCTTTGTGTGGAGTCGTGAAGTCGCGGCACGCCGCCGAAGGCCACCGCGAGTCTATTATTGTGGGGGAGAAAGGTGATCAAATGCTCCCGTCAGAACCATCGTTGCAAAACACCTCCACGGTTCTGTTATACTCGCAGTGTTTACCTTGAATGCCGCAAACGCGAGAAAACAATTAGTTGGAAGTAATAGCTGTATTGACCTGAGCGATTAACGCACGTATGAATAGTACATTACTGCAGATACCGTGAAGTAAGGGATTGCTGGACGAGTTTGGGGTAGACCGAGGATTGTATAGTGCTTTTCTCAAGCAATGTGAGTTAATATCAAAATCAAAATAACTACCAGGTAATCAAGTAAAAATTGTTTAATATGCTGCATTTTTTATTTTTAAAAATATGCCATTTGAACAAGCTATTCGAGCGCCATGTTTAACCGCACATAAATATAGTACCTACCATAAAAAAAAAATTATGTCGCATGTATGGTTACAGAGTCTAGTAGTGGTTGGCAGTATGTAATTTTTCCAATGTCAGTTTATTATTAGTAAGCAAATTTAAAAAGTTAGAGCAGCGGACAATACTGGTTTTTCCTAGGTCTTTCATATATTACTTCTTGGCCTAAGGCCTAGAAGTAATGTAGGGAGCCATAAACAACAAACTTCATGTCTTCATTTCGTGACATTAACGTATACATTTCCGAGCAAGTTTGAGTAAAATAATTTAATATCTTAAATGGGGGTACACTACATAATTCCGAAGAGTCATAATTCCAAATTTTCATAATTCCGAACCCTTTTTTTATAGAAGACTTACCTTCTTGTTATCGCTTATAAATCAAACCTAACCTAACCTACGTAAAATTCAGACAAATGAATATTCGGAAAAAAGTTATTCGGAATTTTAAGGTGTTCCGCTACAATGGACTTGCCTCGTGAGCACTTATATAACTTAGGAACAAAAAACCCTTTAAATTTAGTACTTGTATCTCAAGTGGCACTTGCACAGTTTGGCAAAAAGAAGTTTGACGCGGTGACAAGTGAACTATAAATTACAAGACTTTCAAATGACCACCACTGCAATGAGCTTCGGTGATTAGAAATAATATATCTTCATATAGATATTCTAAACAGCGCCGTCGGTTTTTCAAACTACGTCAATTACATGGGTACCTAAGTATTATTTTTTCGGAACAACTTACAACGAACGTATTCGATAAATTGATGGGTTACCCAATTCCATACATTTGTTTTGTGAAATCGGTAACGTTAGCGTCCATCTTGTCTAGGGCCCCTGGTTCGTACACGTGGTCAATATTGAAGGACTGCTATCACCACTCATGCGATACGATTCTCGGAGCCGAATTACTCGGATCCAAACGGAATGGTCCAGGCTCGTAGGGCAATAATCTGAATATCCTAATCATAACTGTTCTATTATGGTTACTAAATGCTGTAGCAAATCCGAATATCGATACATAAGTATGATTTTGCTCAACATTTTGCGGTTTGATTCTGCTCATTTTTTTTTTAGTTAGTTAAGGCCGAGTTGTAGTGCGCGCACTGAAGATTCTGTGTGAATTAAAATGTGTGCTAAATATAACAAGTTTCTGAATGCATTAGATTTATTTTGACCAAAGTTTTTTAATGTCATAAATATGATACCTACACCAGTCGAATACGTTGCTGTACTTTTGAATGTTGGGTCTCCAATTAATTGGGACCCTATGACCCCATATGACTTGTTGTTTAGGAAATCAATCATTGTGACACAGATGAACAGACAAACAAACATAAGTTTTACTGCAAAAGTTATTTTTTATTATTAGTATTTTATTACGGAATGTGACACGGAACACCGGTAAAAAAAAACCGGATAAGCGCATGTCCGACCATGCTACTCATCAGTCATAGTATTTATACTATGCATCAGTGCAGGGTTCCGAAACCGTTACTACAAACACAAAAACTATCTCAAAAATACGATGTGTAGGACTACGACAAAAAAATCAGTTGCGGAACCTTACCTACTGTTAAGTCGTGAACTTGTTACAAACAGACAGACAAACTCTTATTTAAAATAAATAAATCTGAATTTATTACATACATAAAAACCTTCCGGGAAAATTTATCTAACTGACGGAGAAAAACGCATTTTAAATCCGTTGCGTAGTTTGAAAGATTTAAACGTAGATTAGATAGTGTTTTACACTATGTAAAGAAGACGGGGTTAATGGGATCAGCCGAATAACTGTTGGCGGATTGGTTATTCGCTATTTCTTTTGTGAAATGTCGGTTCACGGATGAAAAAAATATTCTGTTCATCCTCATAGGCCCTAGCCAAGATGCAAACGTTACTAACATTTTTCTTTTTTATCACTCGTGCGTTACGATAAACCAACTCAACTAAACTCAACAACTGTCAACTGTCATTATATACATTTTGAGCGATGGAAAAGAAAAACGTTTGTAGCGTTTGCATCTTGGCTACGGCCGCAGCACGGGTAGCACAAGTTGTATTTTCTCGCTTGTCGCTCAGTGCGTCTCTATCGTTACTTACTAGGTAGAAAGGGAGATCCGAGCGACAAACAAGTCGCGGGCAACTGGTGCTAGCCGTGCAGGACCCATTCTAGTTTAGAAAATTAAGTAGGTAAACGAGTCCTTAACAAACAAGTGATTTGTGATGACACTTGACGTAACCGTCAGCAAAAACAACTTTTATAAATAATAAGAAAGTATAGAAGAGTATAATTTCTAACGAAACATTTTTTCACTATTAGCGGAACGGAATCGTTACCTTATTTATTTTTTATTGCCTAGTTAGGTTGCCGGCGTTTTTGCTTAGCGAGTAATAGCTAAATTGCTACCTTTAACTATAAAAAGGTGCGTATTATTGAGCTTCAAAATGTGTGAAGCCACAGAGTAAATGTGGTGATGATTTACGGCGGTTTACTTAATTGCATTTACATTAGGAGCGATTAGTTTTTATGTTTTTAAAAGAGTCAGTGTAAGTTAAGTACTAGGTATATGACGAGACGGGCCATTCGAATGTGTCCTCGTAAGAAGAGTTAGCGCGCCGCGGCGGCCCGCGAGCGCCGAGCGCCGAGCGCCGAGGCACCCCGTCAGGTGATCTTTGGGTCCGTGACTCAACAGTTACACTAACGAACCGGTGCGGCGCGTGCTTCATTGTGCCGTATTATCTATCATTATCTCGCTAGCCTAGATACAGACGTATTCTATAACGCATGTAGCAATATCAAATATAAAACAATACACTTTTAATAAGGCGAGTGCCGGTACTCGCCGTGGACCGGACCAGTGAGTTTAGCAACGTGTCACGGTTACATTACAGACTAATGTGTATTGTCCTTTTAACTAATGTACAGTTAGCAGAACATGCGCTTGATCTATTGCAATGCATAACGGGGATTAGACTTGGGTTCATAAATCAGTTGCGATACGTCCAAAAGTCGGGCAGTTATAATATCTGTCACTGAGTGAATTTATATTATTATGCTCGATTAGAAATCATCTAGCAATGACCTAATTAGTTAATTAATTTATGATTGCTTGCCCGGTATGTTTAAACTACTAAATTATACAATCGAATCGGCTTCTGCATTGTTTGCTGGTAGCTTCCGCGTTGTAACCATGATACTTTGTTCACATAAAATCATGGTATTTAATGGTTAATGATTGGCGGCTTTTACTTAAAGAGGACATTTCACAGATCAACCAATTCAGATTTTGGAGCGCTCATTACCAACATTTTTAACAGGTTGTACTTTTTGCTTTCCAATATGATTTAGAGATTTTTTACCACTGTACGTGCCCCATATCTCGCAGACAATTTATAGCTCAGATTCAGTGGCTGAGCGAGTTCCGCAGCAGGTGAGAATAAATCACCGACAGATTGGATATACTTACCCACTTGTCGGGGCTAAACGTTTACGGTCCATGATTAATTCCATTTAGTTCACCGTACGATACTTATCGATAGTTATTATGTTTCATTAGCGTTGTAAACTATCTGTGCCGTCAAAACGATCCATCAAGGTGTTAAGTAGAATCGTCGGCGGGTCGGGCCGCGGCCGCGCGGGCGCATCACGTGTGATATCGATCGGCGCACTCGCACTCGCAGCACCTGCCGCGGACGCCCAATAGAACATGTTCCGTCATAGCGCATTCATCGCTTCTAATCAAAAAATCATCACCTTTTCAACTTATATGATTTGGGTCACGAACTCCTCCAGTCCACGAGTACCTAGAGTTACAAGCATGGCTTCGTTAAGCACCACTGCCAACTTGAAACACGGGCGTCTTTTATTTTACCTAGTGTACATACCTATAAACTAGGTAAGTAACTATAACTTTCTCAAAAATTAAAAAAAACTTTAAAATACCTACACACTACCTATTATGCTTATTATTAAAGTTACAGAAACGTATCATATATTTTGGAGCCTAATGTTGGTTAATTTTAAAATATTATTGGTGGTGACTGTATCCACAGAATAAGTATGATCACGTGTTTGACGGTAGGTACCTATGCAGATAAATATAGACGGAAGTGGTCCTTAGTCCTTACGCACGTAACCGATGGCAAGTTATATTTGTAATTTGTCTGGTAGCGCTGGTAGATTTTTGACGTGTAAAAGTGCCCGTGCGGCCTACTTACTGAATAAACATCTTTTATATTTTTTTATCTTTTGTCCAGTGATCAGAGGACTAGTAAAAAGATTTCATACAATGATTACCTACTATCTGCAATTAATATGTCCCTTTTTGTTCTCGGTTATAATTGTTCGTTCGTACTCTATGTAGGTATATTTGGCAATTCAGTAGCAATGTAACCACTACTTCCGGTTACATAGTTGCCGATTTTTGGAACCACTAATTCCGGAAATACGTTGTTAAAAATGTATTTTAATATGATGTGATGAGGTGATGAGTATACATAATGGCAAGTTGTTGTCTATATATTTTGCGAATGTGAACCTGATGCGTACCTACTTTTTAATTATGTCTGGTCAAAGTTATCATCATAGAAAGATAGCTGGTGTACTTCGAAGAAATCTGCCTGCCCAGTACAGGGGTGTTATTCTCTGAAAAGCAAAGGTGAGCGAACGCAGGAGTGAATTCCAAGCGGCGAGTTCAAGAAGTCCCGTCCGAGCGAACAAAACACATATTAGCGAGTGCATTCTCAATTAGGCAGCCTTATACGTTCGAGACGACATGCTGCCAAATTGAAAATGCACGCCCTAAAATGTGTTTTGTTCACTTTGACGGGACTACTTAATAGCGGCCTTTACACGTAAAGTTCGGACCGCGGGAAACGCCACGCGCCGTTCCAATCTTCGTTCCGAACCGTATATTTTTTACTATTTTACTATTACAGTTGCATTTACACGTACGGTTCGGAACGTAGATTGGAACGGCGCGTGGCGTTTCCCGCGGTCCGAACTTTACGTGTGCAGGCCGCTAATCTCGCCGCTTGGACTTCATTCGTTCATTCGCTCACCTTTGCTTCTTGAGAGAATCACACCCCAGGGTTTCTCAAACTTATGTTTAGCCCAACATACCTCTATATTAAACTTCTTAGACTACTGCGAACCTCTTGAAAAAAAAGTGTTTAATAAATAGGTATTTTTATGTATATAAAAGTCAATAAGTACATTTAGAAAAAAACGATGTTGTTAATGTTAGTTAATGTGGGCTTGTTTCATGTCACAAAATGAGTCAATTTTTGGAGAATTTTTGGTTTTATTAAATCTCAACCTTAATTTGTTAATCGCGAACCTACGATAACTTCGGTTTGCGTACCCCAGAGCATCTAGACATTTCTAACTTAAGCAGTATAATTTAACACAAAAGGATACCACAATAGATCAGCAAGGTTCGAAGTGGCATAGCCATGGCTCATTAGCTACACTAATAAATCATAACGTGAATAAGAAGCAGCGCCCTAAAAACTGAATATTGCACGATGTTGATGAGGCTAGTATCAGTTTAGTATCGGTATCGGTATCAGCCGGGGCGCGGGGTGGTCGCCCTGCGTGACCGGTCGGCCGGCGCGTGCGCAGCGCGACACTTGCATCATTTACGACGCGACGCGACGCGACGTCTCAAATGTTTATTATTGCGTAAATCGAAGACAATATGGCTTTGGGCTAATAAGGTGGACCGTATTGTTAAAATATTGTATTGATAATTAAAAGTAAATGTTGCTTAACTTCCCGAGTGCTGTTAAGATGAGACGGATTCGACGAAACGTGTCATCTTAAGCCCAGTTGGTATTGATAGTGACCCTGCCTACTGGGTTGGATTTCCGGTAACAGAAAATATTTGTGTGCTGAGCTCTTTTACTTTATATTATAATTAAAATTATTTACTACCTAGCGCTTCGGGCTTGACTGTTGTAGCCGGGATGAAGCGCGACAAGAAACTAGAGTTTAAGTCCGAAACGCCGAACTGCTGTTCGAACATAAGGGTATTTATTTATTTCAATTATTAAATACCATCAAACTCCAAAGTAACATATCAGGCTAATAAAGGAAGACATGTTAATGCTACAGAAAGTATAATGTTGAATTGTAAAAGGTTGCCTTTTAATTAAATAAAAATAATAACAAACAACACGATAAGGGCTCTATACATCCAAAACTACGAGTATACGAATTCATTAGCTGCGATTTCATATTATAAATCATTTAACATCTAGATTATTATAATAACTATCCCTGCTATAATATTGTACAAATTTGTATGTATGTAAACTCTTATTTGCACATAACAGAAAAGAACAAAATAAAAAAAGAAACGGAAACACCTCTCGTATGTATGTGTATGTTGCAGATAAAAACGAATTACAAGGAAGTACCTACGAACACAAACATAATATTAACGGACCGGGTACATACAATTACAGCTCTTACAACTTAACTCCTCGCTTGTGCATGTTTCATAAAGATGTATTTCCTTAATCGTAGGAGCAATGTATATCACAGCACTCAGGTAAGTTAAAAATAACCTAATTTGTACTTATACTCATACTCTGATTATTCTACAAAGATGCCTGTGACAGCCGTATTTCGTAATTTCAATCACTTACTATACTCACAAGCGATGTGTTTTAAAATAGGCGATTCATTATTTTAATTCCTGAACGGCGTCGCTAGTTTTGTACCGATGTAGTATTTATGTAAAGTTGAAGAAATAAGTGTAATAAGTGGATATATGAGCTGTCACAGGCGTCATCTTAGAATAATCAGAGTATAAGTATATTGTTTTCAATTCTCAAAAATTCAAGCTTATTTGATTAGTTTCGGATATAAGGGGGAATGGTTTGGAATGGAATGTTTCACTATATTAAAATGTTAAACAACACCTAATCTGTTTAATTTTGAGGAATTATGGTATGGGTTCATATATTTTCCATTATTCAACAACTAACTATCAGTTCTGTTACATTTTTGCCTGACCTGATATTTGATATTTTTTTATATCTCTGAAGTGCAAAAGTAATATACAACAGTTTAGTTTTCTTAATAATAGTTGAATATAATGAATTAAAATCCATGCAGCATTTCTTTAGTCCTGTCTATGCAATAAGGTCCATTTTGACAAGCCTAAATTTTAATACAGATTTTCAAAGATTTTTGTTATTTCTCAAAAACTGTAAATAATTAACACCTACATAATTTTATTTTATTCATAAAATGTATGTAATTATTTATACGTCAGGATTTTTTCTGATTTTTAATAAACTTCGGAGGTAAGGGTGGGAGCTGTAATTTTTTGGTCATTTTTGGCTATAAATCAAAAAGTACATCACAGAAAATAAGATGAAAAATAGTTTTGAAATGTGCAGATTAAGCCCTTTCATAAGACACCCCATTTGCTATAATCAAACCACTTTCATTTTTCAACCCACCATTCTAGACCATAAAAACAGATACGGGCAAGCAAGTTGTACAACTATTTATGCCAAATTTCAAGTTGATAGCATCTGTAGTTGCTGAGAAACCTTGCTGTGACATACAGACAGACAGACAGACAACGAAGTCTCACCATAAGGGTTCCTTTTTTACCATTTTGGTAAGGAACCCTAAAAAGAAGTTTTCGCGGGATACATCTTAATACTACATTAAAACGCTCTCCTGTCTATACTTAACACATGGCCTAATTTTCTGTTTAATTTCCCCGGACTAGGTACCTACTTACCCACAATTGAACTTTTGTCGAAAGGACGTAAAGTAATACCTATGACCTATTATAATAATTCACATTGAATACTAACTACATGAAATTACTATATCAATACCTATCATAAACATGCATCCATTATATGATTAAATCTTATAATTTGCACCCCATTAAATTCCTATCAGACCGGACATTCAACCTCCGCTCGACTTAGCAAACGATTTATCGAAAAAGCTAGTCACGAATAGGAGATTAATAATTTGTTTATGCGATGTCGCGCGATTATCGAGAGTATCGGACGGACGGACCATGGCGCGGCGCGGGGCGGCGCGGCGTCGCGCGGCGCGCGGGACCGCGAGTCGCGACCGGCCGCGAGGAAGGAGGCTAAGTTCGGCATCACGATGTCGCTACTCAACTTTCGACTGCGGCCGTCGATTAAGAATCACTTGCGACAACACTGGATTGATCGATGTAGCCCTTGGCATTTGTGCGATATAACTGTACTCCTTATAACAAATAGATGACACACATAGTTAGGGAGTTGTTGAATTGACACATGTTCAATTGATTTAATCTCGCGAACACTACTTGCGTTACTCAGCCGCGGTGCGCGACCTTTCTCTGCTACACCTACTTACCTATAGGTAATTGTATAACTTCGTGAGGCATCTCGAGGTTTTATGGAATTGCGATGGGAGCAATGTTTTTTTCGTTGGGTAAACAACCGTAAAACGAGTAGCCTCCGCTTAATAAGCTTTGCTCGAGAACGGGTTGAGGCGACCGCACGTGGATAACCGCCGTGGTCGGCGGCACTTCAAAGCAAACACTCGTTTAAGCCAATTGTGCGTGCCAGCGCGGCGCGCGCGCGTTACTACAACGTGTAATTATACGGTTATAGGGCGCACCCCCGCGCTCAGCGCGCAGCGCCCCGCCAGCCGCCGGCCCACAAAAAACAACCATCTGTTTCACCACAATCGGAATAGCGCCCGCTGGGTCAGTAATTGACCGCCGACACACTAGTTCCTAATAAACTTTTTCTATTGTCAAAATCTTACTAGCGAGTAAATATTAGATCAATAATAAACCTATTAAACGAGCCCCGACGCGACGGTCGATTAGGAGCAGAAACCCAATTATTTGCAACACAATATTTACCTAGCTAAAAGCTTTCATAGATAACTACATATAAGTACTCTAAGGGAAATATTTGCAAATTTTTATTTGAAAACCACATTAGTTCTACGGGTCACTAACAAGCTAATAGCTAGTGTACTTAGTTAGTTAGTTAGGTATAAACCTTTGCTAAAGCAAAAGTCTTACGAATCTTAAATAATTTTATTAAAAATTAAAATACTCTTTACTTTACGGGGCAAAAGTAAACAAATGTTGATTAAGAATCAATAAATATCCTTAGATTACATATTATTAAATTTTCTTAGCTGTATATCATTGAAAGTTAATTGTTATTTAAGATCACACAAAAACTGAGTTTTGAGGCAAAAAGTTGTCTGATATGATATATCATATTAAATTTGTTAAAACTGTAATTTAAATCAATTTCCGGCGCACGGGTTAACCCTTCAGCCGGGAACACGGGCGCTCCGAGCGTTAATGGGTTGATGCGACGTGTAATCGGCGGCGGATCTCCTCCTCGCTCCAGCTGTCCTCATTTCATCTCATTTTCGTTCGTCATCTAAAATATTAAGGACCGTGTAAATTTGATTCATATCATACAAGGTGAACAGATTGCTTACAATAACCATTATTGAGTTACATGGCTGTTTAGTTTAGTTTTTAAATAGATTTTAAGAGTATTACAAGCAGACACCATAATTTTATAGGTTCACTCGTATCGTATGTAAACAGAGCAACTAAAACAATGTCTACAAAATATGTTGCGCTTTTTCACGTGCTCGCATTTAATCGGGTGCTAAACATCTTACTTACATATTTTAGTTCATTGACAATCAAAGAAAAAAAAGATAAAAGATGTTTATTCAGTACTACTAGGTATTGCGACGTCATTAAATAATTAACACTTCACTTTATTTTTCCCATCAAATATAAATAATTATCTATACGCCAGGATTTTTCTGATTTTTTAATTAATAAATTTCGGAGATAAGGGGAACGGTAATTTTTTGTACATTTTTGGCTATAAATCAAAAAGTACATACCAGAACAAATATTCAAAAAAATTGTTTTGAAATGTGCAGATTGAGCCCTTTCATATGACACCCATTTGCTATAATCAAACCACTTCAATTTTGTAACTCCCCATTCTAGACCCCTTTTCAAATTTATAAAATTAATTTCATATTTTTTTTACTAACGTATGCGGAATGAAATTTGCATAACGACGTAGTGAACAACTGTTTACCAGGAATGTCTATGGACCACCTGATCTCCCGAATCTCCGCCGACACATTCAGTCGTGAGACAACGTTAGTAGTGTTATTAGGAAATAGTTTAAGGTTTAGTAAATATGACTTATTTAATTTGTCTGAGGCCCTCACTGAAGTTAGCAAAGGTGATATAGGTAAAATAATTATTTGCGCTTGTCTGTTTTCCCACAGATTAACAAATAAATGTAATAGAAATATTGATTATTTTAACTCGATATTATATAAAATGTCATTATATAATTCAAAAATTTCATATTTCGATACGAATAAATTTGTAAAAAAGTTCGATTTGACGCATAACTATTGTTATTTACCACGTAGGTACTTAGATGAGTGTGCTAATTTGTTAGCATATAATATTTTAGACCCCGCTATGACTAGCATAGCGAGCGACTGTAGAACGGAGCCTGCGCTGAGTTTTATTAGCGCCGGCCCCGCGCTGGAGCTGCCGGTGCATTTAAACTGACAGCTTCGACAACGGCCGCGGCTGTCGTCGTTCGCGGCGGCAGTCGCGGCGGCCTCGTGCCTGCCCACAGGTCGACAAACATTAAAAATAAATTGTGTAATAATGTAATAAATATAATTCATCAGAATATTCAGGGATTTTCTAGTAAGGAACTAGAAATTAGTTTGTTTATTGATAGTGCTAATATACACGTTCTATGTGTTACTGAACATTGGCTTAAGGGTCATGAGTGCATGTTTAATTTTAATAATCATGACATTGTTAGCATGTTTGCTAGACAATCTTGCAGTCGGGGCGGATCCCTGATTATGGTCAAACGAAACATTAAATGTAAGGAACGTAAAGATATTGTTGCGAAGTCAGTTGAACGTCATATTGAACTTGCGTGTGTTGAATTGGAACAATTTATTATTATTTGCGTATACAGACCCCCTACGGCGGATTACAAGCTTTTTGAGAGCATTTTGGAAAATGTTCTTAGTTGTGTTTTTAATACTAAAAAGTGTATTGTTGTATGTGGTGATTTTAATGTTAATCTGCTAGACGAATCACCCACGTCTATTAACTTACTGAGTGCTTTTAAATCTTTTAATTTAGTCAATCTGTTCTATGAGCCAACTAGAATTACAGCAACTAGTGCTACGTGTATTGATAATATATTTAGTAATTTTGACCCTATTCAGAAATCCGTAATCAATATCTTAAGTTCGGATCACTGCGGCCAGCAAGCTTCCTTTACGGGGAAGACTGATAAAGCGCCCCAAGAGTTTATACTTAGACAAATTACTGAAAATCGATTAGAATTATTTAATAACAAGGTCTCTAACCAACTGAGTTATATGACGTGTACTGGGGAAGATCCGGATAGTTTATGTACTTCTTTATTTAATTGTATTATTAAGGAATTTGATGCCTGCTTTAGTCTGAAAAAGGTAAAAGCCAAGCAAGGTACGAAATTTTGTGATTGGGCTACACCGGAGATTCATAAAAAGAGGCACAAATTGTATGAGTTGTATGGTATAAGAGCTGTCGATCATAGGCCTGAGTTTCTAGAGTACGTTAAAAATTATTCTAAGGAATTCAAGCAGATTTGTGCTACCGCGAAGTCTGAGTATTATTCGAACAAAATTTGTAAATCTGACAACAAGATTAAAACCGTTTGGAACGTAATTAACACTGAAACTGGTAGAACTAGAATTAGAGACCCGCACTACAGCCTGCAAGTTGAAGATACTTTAGTAAATTCGGACCTTGATGTGGCAAAAGAATTCGAGCGGTTTTTTACGAGCATACCTTTGGAGACTACTAAATCTTTACTATCATCTCCTGATAAGGCTGAAATATTGTTAAGATCTAATGTTAAGGAATGCACGAATGTGTTTAAATTTTATCATGTCACCTCTAAAGTTGTGATCAAAACGTTTAGGTCTCTTAATATCAAAAAGACTGAAGATCTTTGGGGCCTCTCTGTTACAGTACTTAATTCCATTTTAGAGGCAACTGCGCCTTACCTAGCTACTATGTTTAACAAGTGTGTCGATATTGGAGTATTTCCTGATCTGATGAAACATAGTAAGATCATACCCTTGTTTAAGTCAGGGGCAAAATCAGACCCCACAAATTTCAGACCAATTTCGATACTACCAGCACTAAGTAAAGTTTTTGAGAAATTAATTCTTAATCAAATGTCCTCACACTTTAATCAACATAAGCTACTTCATAGCAGTCAATTTGGGTTTACCAAGGGACGATCTACTACCGATGCCGGTTCCACTTTGGTAAAACATATCTTTGATGCCTGGGAAAAATCTCTAGATGTAATTGGAGTGTTTTGTGATCTATCCAAAGCATTTGATTGTGTTGATCATATTACGTTAGTGCGGAAGTTAAGCTACTATGGCATAAAAAACGGTGCACTTGATCTTATTACATCTTACCTTGCTCACAGAACTCAGCGGGTAGACATTAACAGAACACAATCCTCTGGTTCATCTGTTGCTATGGGAGTGCCTCAAGGCTCTATTCTAGGCCCGTTCTTATTTTTAATCTATATTAACGATCTCCCGTATGTAGTACGCGATAAACATGAAATAGTCTTGTTTGCTGACGATACCTCTCTTATATTCAAAGCGGATAGGAAACAGAATAATTTTAATGACATCAATGTTGCGTTGTCTACAATTGTTGACTGGTTTACAGCCAACAACTTACTTTTAAATGCCAAAAAAACCAAGTGCATTAAATTTTCTCTGTCCAACGTGAAAAGTATGAATGCGGATAGAATACGACTGAAGGATGAGACACTGGACTTCGAACATAGAACAGTATTTTTAGGTGTCACTCTGGACTCGAAACTGCAATGGAGTGCGCATATATCCACACTTGCAGGTAAACTAAGTTCGGCGGCTTATGCGGTAAAGCGGATTCGACAACTGACTGACGTCGAGACGGCGAGACTTGTGTACTATAGTTATTTCCATAGTGTTATGAGCTACGGAATTTTGCTATGGGGAAAAGCGGCTGACATCCAAATCATCTTTGTACTACAGAAGCGGGCTGTACGTGCAATTTATCAATTAGGGTCTCGTGTTTCGCTGAGGGATAAATTTAAAGAAATCAATATTCTTACAGTCGCGTCTCAATATATCTTTGAGAATATCATGTATGTACGTAAACACATACATGAGTTTAGGCATAACCGCGACGTTCATAATTTAAATACTAGAAACAGGGATAAGCTCGCTATTCCAGGTCACCGTCTCCGTAAGGTAAGCACTTCGTTTGCGGGGAACTGTATACGTTTTTACAACAAGATACCATCTGATATCGTCAATATGCCGTTCAATAAATTTAAGTCTCACATCAAGCGCTGCTTGTTGGGTAGGGCATATTACACTGTAAATGACTTCATTAGTGACCAAGATTTCTTTAAGTAGTATCTACGATAGTTACAATATTTGTACCTTGATTAACATAGCCTTTAAGCAAACTGCGTATTCAAGCACTAAATTTTATGTTCACTGTATTTTTTTTTTTTTTTTTTTTTTTTTATTTTTTTTTAACTTTACCAGTTCTTGTGTGTATAAGACGCTTTTAAATGAGAACACACTGTGATGTTTCTCGCCGGACAGCTGTTTCACACAATATTACCTTTATGTTGGTTGTCCGGCAGCATGAGCATGACATGCTCGCTTAAAGGTCTTTGCTTACGGCGGCGTCGTTGATCGGGTCGCCACTTTCCCGAACACATGGTTGAGAGAGGCGATGGCTGAGATACGCGTCATACTCGTGAACGGGTGCTGTTTGTGGGGTCCGGTCTGTTCACGTTTGCAAGGACTTTTTGTTAAATTAAGCATTCTACCTAGTTATGGCTTTTGACGTAGAGACCTCGTCGTGTTGTTCTCATAGTCTTTATTATTAGTTTAAGGTTTATTGACCTTACATTTGTAATAATTTTATTTTTGCTAGTTTTAAGAATTTATTGTTTATTACTTTATTACCTTATTATTACTTAATGTAACTTACTTTTAAGTATTATTTTGTTATTATTATTGAAAAAATGACCTTCTGCTGGAGTTTCTTGCGGCGCTTCTTCTCCGCAATGATGGTCTTGTCCGAAGCGCTGGTAGATTCACTCATGTTACCGACGTGTAAAAGAGCCCTCATGTGGCCTATTTACTGAATAAATATTTTGAATTTTGAATTTGAATTTTTTTGAATTAATTTCAAAGATGCCCACAATTGCAAAGTTCTCACGGTTCCCGGTTCCGCGGGAACAGTAAGTCTGGAGACTGCTTCGGCTGTATAGAACCGCACTTGTTGCTTGTAAAGCAATTTAAATCAGGTGTTGCAAGAGGTCCTTATTGAGTATGGCTCGGTCCGGGTGCTTTAAATAACAAACGTAGGTACAGTTGGGCACTAGCGCATTGTTCCGGCGGCGGCCGCGGAGCAGGTGGCGCGCAGATTTACGTCTTACACCAGACTCGATTGTTTCCGTTTTACGGTTATTGCTCAAAACTCATTACTATATTGTTTCGAGATCGGAAATTATGTGTTGGGTTTATCATTGTTTTGATATTTGTTACAAAATTGACACACGATTCATGATGTAAGGAAAAATAAAAGGTGCCTAAAGTATCATTTCAGTACTTATTTCTGCACATGTTTTGATAATATATATGAAGTTAACTCTCATTCAAGGCGCAATACGACGACGACTAACATTGTTTACCGGTAGGGGGCAGCGGCGGCACCGAAACTATAACTTACTCAGATATGTATTAATAAATCGTGGACCATCAATCAACAGGAGGTCAAAGCTGTATGCGGAATCAAATGCTTGCTCTTAGCAGTCTTAATGAATTGTTTTTGTGTGGTGTTGGTGTGTAAGCGTAGCAGACGAGCGGTGGCCGACGTTGGTGGGCGCCGTAGTGACACGCAACATCGGATTATTTCGACGGACTATTTATAATGTGGGTCTCGCAGACCCGGATCGCGGACGATGAAATCCGCTCCTTTGTCACTGGGGCAACCTGTTCGGTCGGGCTCGCACTCACGGCGAGCACAATGTAATGTAACGGGCCACCTGATTAACCGCCATTCCGCCCGTGAGCTATGCAGATATCGGCCGCCGACCGCGCCGCCGCCGCCGCGCTGTCGCACCGCGCCGATCACTGATCGTATTAATTTCAAATGATAGATTGCTTTTATGCTGTTAATGCCTTATTATGATACAGATAACAACAGAAGGTTACTGAACTTTTGTTCGACTTCAAAAGCAATTGAAACCGTTACTTTATTATTATATTATACTCCTAAGAGTACCATTATTACTTACCAATGTGTCAGTAACCATATCAACTTATTATAACTGGGGGGTTTGTTAAAATAGGCAAACATTAAATACTGGAATGATAGATTAGACTGTTGTGAGAACCAAAAGCCACTATTCAAGTGAATGTTTTTTATTCATTGTTTTTATGCATCGTGTTCATACACATACCGGTAGCGCTTCTTGTTTCTCTTCCTCCGTAAGTTTTTTGCGGCGACTTTTTCGAGTGTAAACTTACTCGTAACCAGTAGCAGGTGCCAAGAGCGAACATTTCACACGGTTTATTTGATTTGATTGCTTGTCGCGGCAAAGTTATATTCGCTGGTTATAGTGAATTACTTAGTTAATTGTATTTGGCTTCGCAATTCTTACACTGGATTTAAGACTTAGGTATTGCGAGTGCCTTAAATTTGATAAGTAAATACCTATTAGGGAACAATCTTACACAAAAGTATAGTTCAAGTTAGTATTACACGGTTCAACATAAAATTAACTATTTTAAAGAAAGATAGAAAGGCTTGAGCGGACAAGGGACTACATTATTGGCTAAACACATCGCTGCTGTTTTAAGAAAACTTAAACAATATTCGCTTCCTCCGGTTAGATCGGTTGTTGACACCATGACCCTCAACATGTTGGTACTACATTATTTTTAAGCTTCAATCAGGAACGTAAAAAAATGGGCACCTTTAGCGACTTCCGCCGCGCGCCGTCAGTTCTCACGAGACAGGTAGCTGCTTCCGCCGAATCCTGCGCAAGCTTGCCTCTCACAGTACCTATAAATACGATCGGATTAGTAATTATTACAATGTGTGTTGTGTGCATCACTTAACATCGTCAGGTAATCTTTCTTATTCTTACTTCTTCCTGCGGAAAGAAATCATTAACCCCGTTCTTCCGCTAGTATATACAAAAGAATACAGATTAATGCAAAAAAATATAAATATATGATAATCAGGGATAAAAATTCATAACTGTAGACCATAAAAACGCAAAATTACTTACGTTTGCAACGCTGTCTTTTATGATTCTAATATGCTACCTATTTTGAGGGTGCGATGGAAATATTTTAGCATGCGTAATTCAGGAAGTAATTTGACAGGTTCGCGACGGAACTGCTTCGCCCCCTGCGCTGCGCCTCGTTGCACTGCGAGTCATGTGAATTGGCATATGCGCATTCTCGCCTTTTTCATGAGTGCAAACCAGACTTTAATAACTGAAAAAGTATTTTCTAAATAGAGGGATGATAAAGTATTGTGTATTTCTGTATTCAACGAATATTGAAAAATCAGAGGCAATGGAACCGCCTCATGCGTGTAAGTTATGGAAAGCCCCTAAAAATATGCATGGGTTTAATTATTAAATCAGAAATGGTTTTGTTTTGCCTCTATATCTATGTTATCCGAAGGAGCCAAGTCTAGCAAGCGTACGCGGGTCTGCGGCCGCGCAGCGCTCGAGTCGCTCAACCCTCCATCCGCGCGGTGATCTATTGTTTGCGGAGAGAAATGAAACGAGAAAAAAACTCGTTCCCAAACCTATCGTGAGAAATCGTGAAATGTGCTCCGCATTCATTAAGCGACGCTCCGACAGAAATCAATAAATATCATATTACGCTCCGCCGGCCATGAGAACAGGCTCACTATTGGTTGGTTATTGGTGGCCAATACAGAACTACCTCGCACTCATTTAAAAAGGGTAACCTTTTATTTGTTTTTCTTATTTTAAAATTCTGGGATAAAATAATCTTAAGTAGGTAGTAGCTGAATTTTAAGGCCTCCAAAAAGCTCTTTAAAAGTCGGTCGTCTCGGGTACCTCTCTCTCATTCGCTCTTATATGAATATGCTCTTATGCGAGTCTCATCGACATCACCCGAACTTTTTCTCTATATGTAACCTACATTCTATGACAAACACGACACACGAAACACACAAAGAATGGTCAAGTGTGAGTTGGGTTCGCGCTGATTCCTTTCGAAATCGAATTCAAATTGGAATATAATAATACCTACCTACTATGCGGCGGTATACGGAACCCTCGATGCGCGAGTCCGATTCGCACTTGATCGTTTTTTTTTTATATCCCTACTTTACAACGCATTATTTGGCTTTATCAAGCTAAGGATTTGAACTAAAATATTAAATAAAATAATGTAGAAAACACCAATTCCTAACGGTTTACTTAAGTACAGGAAAATTGCTAGGTTTGAAATCTTTACGTTGCTTTCCTGTAAATCGTAAAAATAGCCATTGCGTCATTATTCCGTTAGAAGAGCGACGTTGATTTTTACAAGTTGTCGTATTGTTTTTAAATCGGCCGTCTTTATACTCATTACCTACCTGTCAAGTAAATAAGAGATATAATTTTCATTTTTCAAAACACAAATTGCATAATTTTGATCTCAATAATGAATGAATCTATAATACATATAATTAATCATTATTATGCATAGCAACGAAATGCATAATTTCTTAAAATAGAATGTTAATAGGTAAAAAATTAAACGTCATTGATTAGCAGGTACTTATGTGGTCACAGTTTTAACCTAACCTAACCGAGTTAAGAAGAAGTTTACTTAAAATACATAACGACAAGAAAATGATCGTTATGATGATACATGAGGGATCCTCTTCGACCGCATATTTTTTTAGAGTATTATTGTTTCGCATAATTGATTAGTAATAGTACTGTCGCATAGTTATATTTTGGCCTACTTATTTTTTGGTATATTACGCTATTAGAATAATTTCAGTTGGACTACTTAATTTGTATTAGACTAATTACACATTATGCATATTATTGTTTGGTCTATAAATTATTTGTTATATCTGTCATTAACCATGATTTCAGTTTTCTAAATAAAACACAGTTTCGTTGTTATTATGCATTTATTATTTATTTGAAATCATTTTAATATTGTATTCAACAACATGTAATAAACAACAAAATATTAGGTTAGGTTAGATTAGGTCATGTTAGGTAGTACATTAGGTTAGTTTAGGTTATTATGATATCCAGGCGCGAAGCGCCCAAGCAACGCAGAAAAGAAGGTCCGCGAAGCGGACCTCCGTCGACCTCGCCTTAATTTAATTCCTAAATATATATAAACACAAAACTAACCTTTTCTCGTAGTGCATCAGGCTCGTGATTGTGATTATTTCTGTCTTTGGATATGATTTTATGATTTTTTCCATCATTAACTCTAGTTATAAGTCGAGCATTGCACTTGCGATTATCGTCGCGGCGTTGTTCACACACCCAGTAGAATTTATTTTTATCCTGCTTATTCCTTTCCCGATCCCTATGTGCCATTTGTACATGACTATTTTTTAGGACAATATTGTTATGCATTTTATACTGATGCCAATTTATTATTATGACTTTTTGTATTTATGCTATTTGACGTTAGTCTTCATGAAGATTATGCTTTCTGTATTTATGCTTTTAATAAAAATATATGCGTCAAGATGATTATGCACATCGCTATTTCGGCTAAAAGCAATTATGCGTAACAATATTATTACATTACAATAAATCATTTTATGCCATCCAACGGAGAACCTTTTAACTATCCCTGGGCAAAAATGAGTCGAGCTGTCGCACTGTTTTACGTGAATGAGAGAATTTGTCCTTTCACGACAAGCACGCAGAAAGTTGTAAATTTTCTTATGCCTAAACGATGTTAAGTAAGTAATTAAATAATCCATTTCATTTGATAGACCTGTTTTTAATTGAACGCAAAATAAAAGTTTTCTATACCCAAAGAATGAAGTGTAGTAAGTAGGTACTCTCTACTGGAAGTAGTTTTTGACTCCAACAATGGTAGTGATAGGTGAGTTATGATTATGGGCACGGAGGTGACGGCGCGCGGTTGCGCCACGCGGCGGGCCGGCGTCGCCGACGGGCGCCGCTCGCCTGACTCATGCCCGTGGATTCTTGTTTCGTACTACCACTGTACTATCACCAACATTATGCCCAAACGATCTGCCAACGCATTGTCTTTGAACTTACTGTTTAGCGATTAATGTCAGCGCTGATTTACTTCCAGTCTACCGAGCAACACTGTGCGAACATTGCAGCTATTATGTGCACAAACTACCTGCAAACATCGACTATTATTAAGTAGCTTTAATTATTTCGTTTTAGCTACGTCAAAGTAGCGATTTTAACACAATACACATTCACCTCCGATCGTTTGATTTCTTGCGCCAATATCGTGTTGATGCAAGATCTTTACTGCCTGCCATTCGATTAATCATAAAATCATTGTGGAGCTTATCAAAGAAACTATTTATGTTGTGCATTGTGTGGCCATTCTATATCCATAAGTCAATGGGACCCCTAGTCTAATGTCGTCGTCTCGTTGTGATTCGTGCCGCAATATGCCGTTACTAATAAAACCGAGGCATGACAGCTGATCGTGTCGTTGTTTCAAAACAGTTAATAATTAACAAGAGCTTTTGTCATACACTAGCATGTAGGAACAGATTACACTCGCGTCTTCTTATGTAAGTATCGGTCGGCATCATTCAACAATACGGGCCCACACGGATATCTACACACTGTAATCTAGTGTAGGTATTAGAGATGGGCCGACTACGGATTTTGCCGACTAGCCAGTCGGCCGACTAATCGGTTTTCAATTTGCCGATTAATCGGCCGACTAGTCGGCAATGCCGATCGTAGGATTTTGCTAAGTCCGGGTGAATTCGGAAACGGTCGCTTCGCTTCGTCCGTCGCGCTATTCGTTACCTACCCCTACCATGCGTTCATATTTTGACCAGTTTTGTTTACGTTTTTCTGTACCGGCATGTTGCACGACAAAAAAAGCAATTAAATCCCTAATTATAGTAATAAAACGAACTACCTAATGCTTTTTATAACTATGTCGAAAAGAAAATCGCGTGTGTGGACATTTGTCGATGATATTGAAGGTGATTTCTTATAGGTAATAAAGTGCCGACTATTCGGCATTTTTTGCCGACTAGTCGCCGACTAATCACCGACTAGAAATGATGCCGAATAGTCGGCTTTCCCGACTAATCGTCGACTAGTCGGCCCATCTGACGACGCGCTGGCCTAGTTGGTAGTGACCCTGCCTACGAAGCTAGCGGTCCTGGGTTCAAATCCCGGTAAGGGCAGATATTTGTGTGATGAGCGCGAATATTTGTTTCTGAGTCATGGATGTTTTATATGTATTTAAGTATATATTTATCTATATAAGTATGTTTATCGTTGTCTAGTACCCATAGTACAAGCCTAGAGCTTAGTTTGGGACTAGGTCAATTAGTGTGACATTTGTCCCCTGATATTTATTTATTATTTATTTATTATTTATTTATCTCTAGTAGGTATGCATGTGCCATGCCATATCCTATCACCTCATATCGCTCACTGCAAAAGGTATGTTGCGTTTGCTGGCTACGGCAACAATTCGCCCACGCACGGTTTGTAAATGCCAGATTGCATCTATCCATTTATTTCTACGTGTGACTCTCGTCTATCATTTGTCACTATTAAAACTTTAGCAGTTCATTGTGTGCCTTATTAGGTATGGGGTCTACTCGGAAAAATAATGTATGTTTACCAGAACAAGTGAACGTAAAGTGAACTGGCGCCGTATCCCTGCCCGCGGCCAGCGCTGCTCAGATTTTATTGCGATCTTGATTAATATTTATGATTCAATTCTTTGTGCACCTCGTGAAGTACACTTGGCTCGTGCTGACCATATAGTGATAAATCGCTTTAGGCAAACACTTTGAGTATTAGTCCAATTCGCGCCGCGTCTCCGGAGCCCGGCCCGGCTCGGGCAGTCGGCCATCGTTAAGCTCGACATTACTCACAATGGGGTTACGGTTCATAAATTCAATATTAGTGCTCTTTTGCAGACCCGTAAGTAGGTCCCTGTCCTATTGCTCGTCTATGCATAATAGTAAGTTTTTTATAATACAAATCTATACATAGGTACCTTGTAAGTTAGTGTCCCCGTACAATTAAATCGTTGCCTACGCAGTTAACAAACAACCTGAACAGTGATATAGATACCATTTCAATCAGACCACCCACTTTGCATCATATTCTGATCAAACAACTTTCTAGCATTTTGGTTTAGATTAAAAGGTAATCCGACGTGCACGAATGATTCGCGACAATTGTCAATCATGGATCGACTTACTCGATTGTCAACTGTCGCAAAACAATCAAAGACGATTAATCTGAGATGCGAATAATTTACTTGCCTAAATACTTATGCAAATGCGCGTTCAGTTGACAGCCATTAGAAAGTTGCAAGAGGAGTTTAAAAATGTGGGCACGTGTAATGGACAGCAGGTGATGGGCCGGGCTTCCTGAAATACCAGCTTAACTTGACCTGTGAACTCGCTATAGTAGCGCGTTGTCTTTACTACCTGATGCGGCACTAGCGGCGTCCCAGTGGACCAAATCTTGATACTTGGTCAACCGCCATGTTGGGTTAATGCATGCTGGAGCTCGTCGACGAACTGTCTACGGTTGCGTTAGAAAATAACTTAACAGCGGCGCGAGCGCGCTCGGTAGCGGCGTGTCTCAAACAAACGCTCCTGTTTGACAGATATGATCTGCGTTGCGCGCGCGCCTGTCAGCGCTCCGCTCTATTGTGACAGCTCAGAACGGCACCAAAAAAGTAAAATAATTAATTACACTTCAGTTACCTACTTTCTGAGCTGATTGGGCACGAGTCGGCTTTTGTTTGGAACTGCGAGTAAAAGTTAATCTATTATGATAGTTAAGACTCTCTAAAGTAAGCTTTATGTAAAGAAGTCGCATTGTTTTCAGGCGTTCGTAATACATATTATTATATGTAACAATAATAAAATTGTTTTAAAATAAGGTGATGTGGGAGAACAAAGTTTTGTTTTGGAGTCAAAGCGTGGACTAAAAGAGAGTAATAGCGTCACGCTTGAGTAGTTATATATTATTATTTATTAATTTAACTATGAGGCATTTATTATTTATTATTAAACTTAATTAAATGGCCGCCGTTTTGGAAATACATCCGTAATTAGACGTACAGTCGGCAATAAAATTTGTTATTAAAAATGATTTTAATAAAACTTGTTTGTTTTATTCCTTTAGTTCTTAATTTTGCGAATGTGTATTGCAGGATAGCCTTTGTACCTTTTGCTTTTGTAACTGGCTGGCAGTCTGGCACCCGTTTGCTTTTATTTTACCGAGTTTTTTTTTACGCAGGGACTACTTATGCTATGTTTTATCTTACCTCATTTGAGTATTTGAATGAGTAGTTAATAAACATTGAAACATCCTACCAATCTTCCATATTTGTAATGTGATGCACACCTTTACCATGATTTACTTAGTCAAGTACAATGGTTCGAGTTGTTGTTCGTCTGTAGGTACTCCATATTTTTCATCGATGACGATCAAGATGCCCGCATCCGAAGTATCTCGCCGCCATGTAAAACTAGATTATTGCTAAAGATATGGTATTCCGCCATTGCCTTTATCTTTATTGCCTTTCTCTGTTTGTTCAGTGTTTGCTTTCTATCTGAAATCCAAATTATTATTGCGATACATAATGCGCATACCCACGGAGAACGGGTGTCCATAAAAAGCGTTTTTGTCTTACTTTTCACAATTTTTACAAATGTTTATTTAGGATGGCAAAAAGTGCTTGACGTGGTGAACCTGGTGATACATGAAGCCACATGAAACTTTTATTACCGCAAGGTTTCCTGATTCCTGAATAAATGATAACAGGTGGACAATCTCACAAAAAAAATATTACTATGTTTAACTCGACATAATTACAACTTAACTGGTAAGTAATTAATAATTAACTTTGATTAGGATTAGGAGACGGACATCTACGGGATCTAACTTTACGAAAGAGTAAGTAGGTACAGCAGCTAGTAAAAAGTGTCTGTAATTATGACTCCTGGCCTGGGTGTAGTGCCGCGGCGCGTGATACGTGGCTCATTCGTTCCGTCCCGCGCGCACTGACCCGAATGCTTCCTCGTACCATCGTCATTCGTAGGTGATTGAAAAAATCCAAAGGGTACGTTGTGCAGGGTCGTTCGCGCACGTCACCGCATTTACATTCCTCACGACCCGGGGTCGGGCGGGGCGGCTCGGGTGGTGGAATTGATTGACCACATTAAAAAAACTGAATCAAAGAATGTGTGGAATTTCTGTTAGGTAAATTGATTTATTTAAAATGATTTTTCCTTGAAATAAATAATTAGTTTGCGTTAATTTTTCAGGTAAGTAATGTGAATAATATTCTTAGTTTCAGTGTATAAATACATACAGTTGTTTATCTCTGCTGTATTCATGATTGGGAATCAAAACGAACACTATTTGGTTTCTTTAAAACCCGATAAATTGAACAATGTGACACCACTGTCACTACAACGATATTGTACCTACACATTCTAAATTACGAATCTATTTTATTTAGTACCTACTTACTAAATAGGTACTAAGTTGACGATGTAGTACAGCTGGCCAGGGTCTCTATTCCCGGCGCTAAAAACCATATCGTCTTTAATCTGTTATCGTATTGTCAACGTTTTTATAGCTCTTATTTCCTTGATAGTAATAGCGGCTGACGTCAAAACAATACCGTAACAGGTCAAATACGATATCGTTTTTACCACCGGGAAAAGAGGCGCTGCGCTGTTTTTGTTATCAGATGAAGCAACGAGTAGTGTAATGGGATCAGTAGTAGTATACCTAGCGTCTTGTGTTGTGAAGAGCCGGGAGGGTCCCCGCAAAGCTCGCGCCGAGGCGTCCGACGGGCAATTACTCCGAGATTTTAGGCGGTAAAAACCGGGAACACCTTAAAATTCCGAATTACTTTTTTCCGAATATTCATTTGTCCGAATTTTCATTTTTCCGAAAGTTATGTTACGCTGGAGCTATTATAGATTAAATGCATTATTAAATTGTCATACGTAGGTTAGGTTAAGTTTGATTTATAAGCGATAGCAAAAAGTTAAGTCTTCTATCAAAAAATTGCGTTCGGAATTATGAAAATTCGGAATTTTGATCAATTCGGAATTATGACTCTTCGGAATTATGTAGTGTACCCGGTAAAAACCGTATCGTTTTTGACCTGTTACCGCTAGTACGAGTTGCGTTTTAGACGAAATGATGATAACCCAAAGATGATAATGGTTTTTACCGCCTAGATTATAGGCCCAGGTCGTACTTTCCATTGTAAAATATAAACATCCATAAGATGCCCGCCACTTCAGACGTGTGGAAGTCATGTCCCATTGCTCCTGCATTTCTTTAGGATGTGGATTTTCAGAAAGTCCTTTCATAGTGCACCCCTAGGGTACTCAAGGAATACTCCCTCTAATTTTTAGGTCCCTAGATTGAGTGGTTAGGCTGTTGTGCAATTTATCTGTCTGTCAGTCTGTCAGACAGATACGGAAAATACTTAAACATAATGTACAAGATAAGATGTTTTGGGCCAATTATTATTATTATAAATGTCTGGTTTTAGGGTACTTTAGGTACTGTTTTTCGGGGTTATATAGGTATGTAAGTAGTATGTATAAGTGTTTTCAATTGACGTTATATGAAAACCGGTTAAGTGCGAGTGGTGCGGACTCGCACACGAAAAGTTCCATACCATTGACGACGCGTTGGCATAGTCGGTAGTGACCCTGCCTACGAAGCTAGCGGTCCCGAGTTCAAATCCCGCTAAGGGCAGACGAATATCTACCTGTGATGAGCGTGAATATTTGTTCCTCCGTATTAGATGTTTTCTATTTATTTAAGTATGTATTTCTCTATATAAGTAAGCTTAGTTTGGGACTAGGTCAATTTGTGTGACATTGTCCCCTGATTTTTTTTTTATTCATATATATACAACGCCTAAAAAACACGTTTCTTATATGGGCACTCGCCCTATATTAAAATTAGTAATTAATTATTTTACTTTAATTATTTTTTATAATTAACAAATATTTATGTTATAGCCACTGTAGTAATTTATACAAACTTTCTTGTAAAAAATTCAAGCTATACGGTTCGTGAGATACAGCCCGCTGACAGACAGACGGACGAGTTCTTCAAATATGCTTTGACCTTATCTTTCATTGAGGCATTTGTATCTGAAAGATAGTGACAAAGCATAAGTAAAGCTGGTTGTTTAAACATTGGGCGATAAAACTCATTTAAAAAACGACTGACTGTTGAGTTTCTTGGAGCGTTTCTTCTCAGTAGTGGTGTCTTGCTGGTAGATTGTTGACGTGTAAAAGTGCCCGCGCGGCCTACTACTACTACTACTAAACATCTTTTATATTTTGAAGCCTGACTAGCACTTGGCCGGTATGTCATCTAAGCATACGATAGATATCTAGGTATTATGTGATTTCCGACATACTTAAAGATTTTCCTTTTTCCGCCCATTTTCAAAAGTCCGTTGAGTCTTTTGTGAAAGACAAAATCGTTTCTTACGTAAAAAAAAAATCATTGTAAAGAGAATTTGTCAAACATTTCCAATGAACGGTAATTATTTTTGTTTCCGTTATTTTCTTAAAAAAAATATTAGGTAATCTTAAAGTATTTTTACAGGTAAGTAAGTTATTCCGTTACACCTAACTTATAAGGTATTCTGTTAAACAACTAAAAAACAAAAAATAATACAACAAAAAAAATGCTCCAGGTGAGGCTCGAACTCACAACCCCGGCATTACTCACGAGCACTGTCTTATAAGTACCGTGCGCTAACCAATTGCGCCACTGGAGCGACGAGCTCCGCTCCGAAATTACGGTATAGCTACTACGAGGCTCTTCTCCTCCCTCTACCCGCGCCTCCCTCCTCTGAATCAATGAATGTCGTCACTCCGTAGCGTGTACGTTTAAATTATGTAAATTATATTGCCTATAACGTAAAGATACGTGTTTCGAACTAGTAATGTAATGGTATTTGTACAAGTTAAAGTGTTATTAAGTAATTAAGATAGGCAAGTACAACGACAAGATTTTAATCTCATTGAAATAAAACTAACTCGGTTACGAAGTTGCCGCCGACTAATAGATCAGATAGTCGGTAAGTAGGTTTAGTGTTTCAAATCTCAACTCAGATTTTTTATTTCTAGATTTATAAAGGTGGGTACTGATTTTTTATGTAAAAATTAGTATTTTTTTCTGAAAAGGTTTTTTTTATTATTTTACCTGTTTTTAGAACTCCAAAAAATTACTGTTTTCAGAAAACTAATAAATTTTACCTTGTGAAAGTTTGGCAAATGAAACAGTTTAGAAACGAAATTTAGTTCTAGTTCAGCCTAGCTACTGTAAGTTCTGTACGAACGGTACGACTTTGTAGGGTGACTTTTTCTGCTAGCGGCTAAAGTGATTGACGTATAGAGAACATAGGTACCTAATATTATAACTTACAAAATTAAGTTCTTCTTTAGATCTAATTTTTTTTATGAGGGTTTTAAAATCTAAAAAATATAGTTGACTTCAATAATACGAGTAGTTTATATTTTCTGCTGTTTCTGCGTAAAAATGTAGGACTCGGCTTAATAGTGTTTACACGTGATAGGTACCTACCTAAGTTAATCACCTAAAATGTTTCTACCCTGTACCCAAGTGCTTTCTCTGTTCGTGCAAAGACATAATTCAAATCGTTTTCATAGTTATAGTGTAG
Source organism: Acleris cristana (assembly GCA_948252455.1). Classification (NCBI taxonomy): domain Eukaryota; kingdom Metazoa; phylum Arthropoda; class Insecta; order Lepidoptera; family Tortricidae; genus Acleris; species Acleris cristana. The sequence continues at coordinate 10,078,157 of OX411773.1, forward strand.
TTATAAGTTGTATGTTAGAATAATAGGCGTTTTTATTATCGTTAACATAACGTATTGTTATCTTCAAATGGCGGGCATGTTATTAGTGTAAAACATACAATTATCATTATCGGCGAGCTGCGAGTAGTAACGTACCGGGCGGAGAGGCGCGCGCGCACGTGGCGGCTCGCGGCCATTCGATTAGTGCTCGGCGAAATGATTATGTTAATCGCCTATCGGGAAATATAGTTTATTGTTCCGCTCCTTACCCGCCGCACCACACAGACTACCACCAGTGTACCCGTACCACAAACATAAATAATATAAGTACAATGGCGGAACCTCCACATTAGTAACTCTTCGTAGCCATATTGTGCTAAACAAATGATTAATGTACCTATTTAGTACCTAAACCTTACATTTAAATTGCCTCTAAGCAGCGGGCACCGAGGGTTCCGCACCTACGTCTGGTATGAGATAAGTATTAGAAACCTAATAAAGTCCTGCAGCTGCTGGGTACAGTTATCTTCTAGAAATCTTACCACACAGGACATATCTAAAGTAGGTACCTAAACAGAAGCCGTAACTTCGATTTCGATTTGCTTGATGGTAATTATCGCAAGGTAAACTTTTAATGAACTGCAATTAAAAGTTTGCCTTGCGATAATTACCATCTGTTTAATAAAAATCTGTAAGCATTTTTGGAGTTCCGAATATATAAATTATTATTTAGTAGTTTTGGTACAAAACTTAAAAGATTATTATTTATGATTTTTTTATGTGAGAAGGGACGAAGGCGAGCAATCGAGCCACCTGATGGTAAGTGATCATCGCGACCCATAAACACAAGCAACACCAGAGGAATCGCAGGTCCGCTGACGGCTTTTGAGAAAAGAGTAGACTCGTTTTTTGAAGCCCCCAAGTCGTATTGGTTTGGAAATACAGACGCTGGGGGCTGATTCCACAATTCCACATAGATAAGGTGATACGACTACGACTAGGTGGTAAGATAGGTACGGCTTGTTATAATTAAGTGAACAATTTCACGCATTCTTTTGTATTTTTTATGTCTTTGGTTTACAAGGTAAGTAGGTACCTATAGCTTTATCAATTCTCGTACGGCCCTGCGTACAAAAAAATAAACATAATACGGTCATCTAAATAAAGATCTATTGCAAAGGAGATATAGTGGAATTTCTCTTGTTTTTATGACTGACAATTTTAAATGAGAAAATTGTCTCTGTTGCATCCATAATAAGTTCATATTCCTTTGGCAAATTACGTTTACGTGGCTTTAGGGTGCTATAAGTAAATTATTTGCATTTTACGTTTCATAAACATCTATCTGATCACAAAAGCTCTCGCAATGCAGTAGGTATATTATTTTGTAAATTTATGGAATGACAAAGTAGACACTTATTATTCGATGTAACTTTTCGTTGGAAACGTTACAATAACTGTGCAGGTGTTAACACGGAGCCTTGGCAGGTCTATTGCCGTACTGTTTTTAGACTGTGTTGGTCGCCACCGCGATCCCTGCCCTGCCACCAGCGCTGCGCAGGGGATCCACTAAGAAACGGAATATTAGAAGGATCGTAAGTTTTGTCCCTTTCGCCCTTGAGTAGGCTTTCAATGGTGAGAAGGTGACTGAACTAATTAACCTAGCTTCCTAATTCGATTTCAAGAGCCCAGAGCGTGGGCGTACCTTGTGCTTCCGATCACTTCCAATAGCAATTAAAACCCAACATTAGCCCTTTTCCAATTTAATTATACCCTTATTTTATCATTTTTTGAAGATGAAGGCGCAAAGATTTGTTTATTTTAAGGTTGGAATTAAGAAAAAACTTATTGCATTAATACGTTTTCGAAAACTATCAATACACAACCGGGAATCGAAAATTTACAAGTTGATTGATTTGATTGCAATATAGTTAAACGCAATAAGGCCAAAAAGTCGTTCGATGAGTATAAGATACTGATTTACTTAAGTTTAAAATCGAAAACGTAAATATCTTGCAACAAAGGGGTTTCGATAAAAATTACATTTGTAAAAGTCACATATTTTTAAAGTGAGTTCATAAAAGTGGTAAGTTATGATAGATCTATTCAAAATAAACATATTTTGTTATTTAAAAATTTGTCCTATCGCAAATGAAGAAGTGCATCGGAGCCTAGATATTGAAATATTTACACGGGCGTACAGTCAAGGACTTTAATTGTTAGGCCACAATCCCGTCAAGTGTCCGGCCCTTGATTTATAAAAGTGCACGAAATGTCCAGCTAATTTTCGAGATATTTTTATTTTCTGTTTGAGTTTAGAAAAAGGTGAATTGTTTACGATTGGTATAATTATATTTTATGATTGATATATCAATGGAAAGATAAAAGAACAGGCAATGCAAATGCAATGGAATAAAGATTATACACTTACATTTTACTGATGAAAATAAATTATTAACTTTAAAAAGTATATTATTATTAGGTTTTGATATTTTTTTCACCCGATCGGTTTATTCTTTGACACACTGCACTTAATATATTGCCACATTTTACTTTTCTATTGTTAAATTATCACCATTATAAGTTTACGCGCCGAATTCATCAATTTATTTATCACTACACACATAAAGAACATCACAAAAATTATTTGTTTACGGAGCGGCGCAGGCGGCGGCCATTGCGGAAGAGCACGTCCTATTGCGCAATAATTTCGTTTTTATTATTTTTTCGCTTGTTCAGATGCTTGGTTTTTGGGAAAAAAATCCAGTATGTTGCCAAATAAGTGACAAATCAATAGGATTATTTTTTTACACTAGCAGGGTCTTCGTTTATGAAATTTAAATTCTCCAATCACAGCGCCGTCCTGCGCACAACTGTTGTGCGTAGGACATGACCGGCCAAAATTTTCTACGCACAACTGTTGTGCGCAGGACACCTGACGGGCTATAGAACCCTGTCATAGTGACAGCGTCAAGCCACATTAATTAAATTACGCTAAAATTAATGATTAATGTTATGCGACAGGGTTCCATAGTGACTTAACAATTAAAAACCTTAAGTGTACTTTTAGTACGTAGGTACATACCAAAAGCATAATTAAATAGGTACTTTAAAACATTAACATCTCCGCTCCGATAGTATATTTAACGCATTATATTTTATATACATATTAATGCGTATTTAGAGGTCCTCTACACCATTATAAGGTAATCATTCGTGGCCGCTGAAAGACAATAAGTTCATACAAACTTACCCAATGCCCTTTTCCTATCTCTACACTAATGTTTTAATGTTTGTCCGCATTTGAATTTACAAAGAAAACCCTTACTTTTCACGGGGGAAGTATACTTAATCACCGACTTTGAAAAAAATAATTCCGTAACATACAGGAGGATCGACACGCAAACATGGTGAATGAAACTATAAAGGTTATTTGTTTAACTACTGAAACCTAAATAACCAAGTACCTACCCTAACAACATGACAGCTTTTTGAATAGGAAATATATTTTATGAAAGTTAATGAATAGAATTAACAATTCATAGATATTGTCAGTTCAGATTTCGACAGTTGAAAACTTTGCTCGTGGGACTTGTCTAGCTATACTGAGTTCCAAAATCAAAAAGAATAAGAAAATAATGAAAACTAGTTATTGTAAATATATTTGTAATTAAAGTACCTATCTAGTTCTATAAGACAGGTATCTGAATTGCAAACTAAACCAATCACCTGCACCTAGTTTTGAAATTACCTACAATGTCATAAAGTAACCCTAGACCTCAATTATGTCCGAGATAACCAGGCAACACAACTCACGTAGCTAATCGCAGTTCGTTTGGTTTGGGCTGCGCAAGATCACAAGCTGCGGCGTAGATATGAACTATCGGGAGAGAATGGAGTCGTAATCGACTGGTTAGGTTGGGTAGGTTATTCCTCCTACCATATCTCTTTATTGGGCTTCGACAGTCAACAACTTTAACTGTTGAGCTACTTCGGTCCTCGCAGAAAAAACAATATTTTATTTTAGGTACCTACGTATCTAAATTCTTTCTCGTGACTTGACGCTTTAATTATGACAGGGTTCTTTCATGGCTCAACCATTCAAGTTGTAGACAGTCCCACAGAATATTATCTGAACCTGTATTTATTACGATTACTGATAATGGTATTAGTGATAATGATAATGTATGCGGTTGGCTACGCTACTACTGGGGCCTCTATTCTAGGCGGTAAAAACAATATCGTCGTTGACCTGTTATAAATGGTATAGTTTTTAACTCGGCCGATGTGATTTCCGTGCTTTGTATTGTTAACGATCGTAAATGGCCGTCACGTTTTTGGTAGACATATACAGCCTTGGCCAAAGGTGTTGAGCACCCCACGTTTTCCTTTGTAAGTTATAATATAAATAAAAATATTATTTTTCAATTTAAAAAAATACACAAAGACGTATAATATAAAACAGTGTTTGAACAAGTTCAAATCATTAATTAGTAGAGTTTGACTTTTATATGAAAAACGATTGGGTGTTCAACACCTTCATATTAATATTAATATTTATATTTATTCATTGCTTTACACGCGTATTATACAGGGAGTTTGTTATCTTAATAAAAGGTTCAGCCATGTAACCCTGCAGGGCACCGCAGTATTTTTACTTATGTACTAAAATTCAAGCCTTTGGCTTTGGCTTTGTAATATTAAATGTGCCGAATCTATTAAAACCAAGTTATTATTTGATCTTTTAGTGGCGGTCTATTGGCGCTGGTAGATACTGGGTGGAAATATCGAGTGGCGGCAAACTGACTGATCAGCTCGATCGAGCAGGACAATTGCCCTTAATGAAAGTAATTAACACGACGCGATCGGCCGACATCGATAGCGGCACTAATTGAAACAAGAAACAGTAGGCCTGAACAGTACTTTTTGACTTCATAGGTTTAAGATTCCAGGTACTTCTAATAACCCATACTGTTTATAAGAATCACGATTAAGTTTAAGTTAAAGTTGAAGTTTTTTACGTACCGTACCGTGTTTTTAACATTTCATTCAACACAAAATAGAGAAGGTTTTATCATGCTTTGTACATTAACCGCGTGGCAAATTATGCCTCATCCGGAAAATATAGAGTTTAAACCAGAATTCAATGATGCTCATGAATGCTTCTTTTAAACTTCTTGGATGGTTTAGTCGCATGGCTTTTATGATCTGCTGTAACTTAACGAAATTAACTAGGTTTCATTACCTACTTGTATCATATTATTATGTTTTTTTTTGTACGCAATATTTGGTTGAACTGTATTTATTGTGACGTTGATCTCGGCATGTTTAATAACAATGCAAGGACGTGATACAGCAAGAAATACGAAAATGTCCAATGACCACTTCATGGAATCTGATAAAGTGACGTAATTGTTTACAGTACCTAATAACAATCAGTAACTTATAATTCCAGTCAATTATATTTGTTAGTTACGCATTGTTTTCATTCAATTCACGTTTGAAAATGTCATACTACAACAATATAACGAGTGTTTGGTCGTTCAGACACGAACATAACAGATCTGCCGACGTGGCAATGTGCTGCGTGTTGGTGTCGTGGCTGCTGTGGGTTCTCTCCCCTGCGCATGGGCGCGGGCCGCGCCGCGGCGTCCGCGCAACCGGCGTAGACACCACAATGCGCGCCTAAATCAACCTACACACCAGTTTTAATTGCTTAAATAAGTCTAGCATTTAAGCAAGTAAGCATTTTGTTGAATAGGACTATAAAAAGGTGGTCAGATTAAAAAAAAACTCCAATTAAGTATTAAACGAACATGCAGCCAAAAATTGAAATTACGTGTACGTACTAATAGTACAGTGTCAACGTAGCAAAATGGTATATTTCTGGCGAGGGCAGTAGGTACCTATATTGAATTAGCACTTATGCCCTATCGCTTCAAAATTCTATTAGTTTTTATTTTATTTTATTTTTTGAATTTGAATGCTATGTGCGACTGCTTTCAGCAACATCACCCAAGACGAAAATGATTGAAGTTCCTAGGCCGCACGGGTAGGTACTGTTCACGTTAAAAAGCGGTCCCCAAGAGGAGACCACTGCTGTCTGCTGAGAAAAAGCGTCGCCAGAAACTCGACCGTCAAAGACAATTATTCTTTAAGCATAGTTTTATACATACCTACAAAGAAAACGGGCTCTTTCGATTTTTTCAAGTACCTATGTAGTTTAAATATACTATAGCTAAATATGATTTTAAATAAAGAAAGAAAGTATTGTTAACGAAGAAATATAATGATTATATACAAATAATATCCATTAGTTTGATGCTGTAGCACAAAGTTTCATTTAGTTACAGTAGTACGTTTAAACTACTTGAAGAAATCTAAAGTGTCCGTTTTCTTTGCAAGGGGGTTTATAATGCTTGAAGTAGTACTACTGAAAAAGGAAATAAAATGGTTATTAACTATATTCGTTTTCATACATTTATTGGTATTTCTCTGTGGTGCGCAATTAAAAGTATTTAATATCCAATATTTACATTGTACATAAGTAGTAAATAGTCAAAAGTGAGGAAATATCTACTTTTGAAGTTGACCATACACATTTCACATTTTTATATTATAACTTTGTAAACATTTACCTACTTACTTACTTTTAAAGAATGTTTTTGAAATATCAAGCGATGACAAAAAATATTGAATACTTGGTGTTAAAACTCAAAATCACCAGCTGATTAAAACAGAACTTTCTCACGAGAACGACACGTCCAAAATGTAACAAATGAAATAAGTAGGCTTATTTGACGGATGCAGCTACAACTTTCACGCAATTCAAACGGAAAGAAAACGATTCAACTTGTTGGCGCGCACCTGCGAATCCTTCCATTTTGCGGCAAAACGCCGCGCTCGACGGCAATTGTACTAAGGATGATGGGGACTGGGGAGCCACGGAATCAGCTGACTCAGGTAAAGAAATTCTTACATGTAGATACTCTCCAGCGTTTTACTCGTGTGAACCAGCGCCACGAAATAGTATCAATAATGATAATGGAACCAATGATTACGCCTTTCGTTTTTTTTTCAAATCGCACCTTTATTTACATTTTACATGACTAAGTGTAGATCAAGGTTACGACTGCATTCAATTTCTGGGCTACAGTAAATCAAGAACAAATTTATCGATAAAATGGTATAAGCTAATAGTGCGACTTGTTGGCGTGTTTGTTTAAGATATTTCCCAGATATGCCTATGCATATGTAAATAACTAGTACAAATACAAATATTGTCACCTATATCTCCTCAAAACTTGTCAAGGTTACCTTCGTGGCGTTCATTTCATATTTTAGGTACTTACGTTGACTGTCGCCCACTTTTTAAATAATTTCTTAGTATGTAAATACTAATTGCTCTCACGGCTGAAAATTGTTATTTTGACAGGTATTTGCCATCGGTAACACTAATAAAATTATTCTGGTAAAGCTAACGCTTTATAAATTGCATTTCACCTGTGAACTGTAGATAGGTGTCAATGTTGATGTAATGTACTCGTACATTACATCAACATTGACAAGAAATATTTCAGGCTGTTATTATCGTCAATATAATTATTATTAGAATTCAAGACATAGTTAATACAAATTAATCTACAACAATAGGTTTCATCAATATGTTAAATTATTTATTTTTAGCTGACTTCCCATCAGGAGGGTTATGTTCTGACGGTATAGGGTAAGTATCACTGGAGACCCACACGGAGGAGTAATATTGTAGATGATAAATGAATCACTTTTCACGTTTTATTATTTAATTTCAGAAAATATGGTTATTACAAGAATATAACTGAATAGTAATAAATTATTTTTATGAGGGTAAAATACACAGACACGAGGTCGTGTCTGGTTCTATTTCAAATTTTCTGGAGAATGAGCTAAAAGATCGATATCCGAATAGATTAAACAATTTTGAATTTGGAAAGATTTAAATCGAAATGTAAGAGTGGCCAGGTACGTAAAAAAGGAGGTTATAACAACCTCGTTACAATACCCGGGCTGGCCTGGAAAGAAAAATCCTGAGCTTGTAGTGAAGGATTTTTCTTTTACAAAAGTTCGTATAAAAGAAACTTAAATTAAATGGTGGTGGTTGAGGTGTAAGATGAGGTGAGTGAAGTGAAAATGTAATATATAGTGGGTATGTACAGTGGGAAGCAATCTATTACTTTCATTATAAACCTTTCATTCATCATTCATTCATAGTTATGGGCGCATATATCGCAGCTCATAACACCACTCATGTAGAGTATTCTCCTATTAATTAGGTAGAGATATACTCCATAGAAGGTCCCGTAATGGTGTAGGCTTTTTTAGGGATCAGTCACCAACCGCTGATGTAGTCTAAGATGATAAAGTTCCTATATACAAGTATTTTATAAAAGTAAAGTTCTCACTAAAAGAGAAACATGGCGTAGGTAAAGCTTATTTTTTATAAGGGATCAACCGCTTCTGGGTTAAAAAGAAATACATGACTAAAGGCTTATTTAACGAGTTGTCAACCGCTCCAGGGTTGGAAAAGAAAGTATGACCTAAGGCTTATTTAACGAGTTGTCAACCGCTCCAGGGTTGGAAAAGAAAGCATGACCTAAGGCTTATTTATAGGGAGTAGTCAGCCGCTCCAGAAAAAGAAGTTTAATTATGTAAGGGTGTTGATCCGAAGTAAAGTAAAGAATAAGAACTAAGAGCGGTAGGGCTCGTAGGAAAATAATATATATATATAATATATATTATTATTATTATTTAACTATTTTGTTCTAAAAATAGAACAAATTTAAGAAATGAAAAAAAAGTTTTAGTGAATGAACGTGAAGAGATAATGATACTTATATTAGACCTTAAATTATAAATTATACCTAATTAGAGAGAAAAAGAGAAAAGTATTTCTAGTGATTGGTATTTATATTAACATATGTTAAGGTTAAGGTTTTTAGAGTTTGGTTTTATGTCTCTAACGTGCCAACGTCCTAGAGGTTTTCCAAACAAATCTGAAAGTTCGTAGACAAGGGAAGAAATCTTTTGAGTAATAACGCATTTAATAAATTTAGGAGAGAGTTTAGCTGAATGATATTTATCTGAAGAACTAAGGGTATAGTTTCGTCTCCAAACTATATCATTTTCTTTAAAATCTATCTTTTGGTGATGTTTATTGTAAGATTTTGCATTAATTTGGTGGGCTCTGTGAAGACGTTCTTGGACTTCAGTAAGAATTGGGCTAAGGGAACCTAAGTTATCAGCGAATTCATCTCGGGGAGCGAATATAATGTCAGAAGAAAGGTCTTTAGTTTTATAAACAGAACCACAAGTGACTGGTTCACGACCGAAAACAAGAAAAGCTGGGGTATATTTAGTGGATTCATTAACTGAGGTGTTAATTGCAAATTGGATTTTGTGAATGTTTAAGTCCCATGATCTATGGTTATCGTGTATAAATGAAGAAATTGCTGTAATGATGGTTTTATTATATCGCTCTACTGTATTGACCTGAGGACAATAACGAGGAGTATAATGAATCTTGGGTATTTTATAAAATTGGAAGAGTTCTGTTATTTCATGACTTGTGAATTGAGGACCATTGTCTAATATAATAGTTTCTGGAATACCATAAGTCATGAAAACTGAGTCTTCTAAAATGTGCTTAATAGCGGAAGATGTAGAGTTTTTTAATGGATAAATAAGGCAATATTTAGAAAAACAACAGGTAACTACAAAAATATATCTGTTGTGTTTGAAAGTTTTGGGTAAAGGACCTATAAGATCAATGGATATACATTGAAAAGGGCGGGAGCATTCTTTAGGTTTGCCCATTAAACCGATTTTTGGCTGGTTTTGATATTTGTATGCCAAGCAAGTCTCACATTTAGAAATAAAATCTGATACGTCTCTGTACATTCCGGGCCAAAAGTATTTTTCTTTTAATCTTTGATATGTTTTAAAAGTACCAAAATGAGCACAAGTTGGTGATGAATGATTTTCGGTTATTATTGGGATTTTATATTCTTTTGGAATGACTTGTTTCCAATTGTATTCTGATCTCAAAGGAGTGTTAGAACGCGAGTATTTATATAGTTTGTTATCAACGATGATATAATCTGGGGTGGAGGTGGGGTTTGAACTGCAGCTCGAGTAAAGAGATATATACCAAGGGTCATCTGTATGAGAACTTGAATAAGTTATTGAACTTATTGGAACTGATCTTGATAGGGTATCTGGAATTAAATGGTCTTTACCACGTTTGTGTTTTATAACAAAGTTAAAAGCTGATAGGCGAATACTCCATCTAGCTAAACGTCCTGTTGGATTATCAAGGTGAAGAAACCACTGAAGAGCTGAGTGATCAGTATATATGGTGAATTTTTGACCATTATCTAGGTAACAACGCCAATGTTCAAGTGATAAGATGACGCTCAAGAGCTCTCTCTCTGTAATAGAATAGTTTCTTTGAGTACTGGTTAGAGATTTACTCATATAAGCTATGGGTCTTTCAACGCCATCTAGTTCCTGTGTGAGCATACTGCCGATTCCGTATCCGGACGCGTCACAGTGGACAGCAAAAGGTTTGGAGAAGTCAGGACAAGCTAGGATTGGAGTCGAGACTAAAGCTTCTTTAATAAAGATGAAGGCATTATTAGCTTCAGAGTTCCATTTGAAAGGAGGTGATTTCTTTGAAGTCGAAGTAAGCTTATTCAGAGGAGCTACTATAGAGCTGAAGTTTGGAATAAAACGACGATACCAACTAGCTGTTCCTAAGAATTTCTTTACTTCACGTGGGGAAGTTGGGGAGGGTATGTCTAAAATAGCTTTGACTTTTTCAGGGTCTGTTTGAAGGCCTTGTTCGTTAATGATGTAACCCAAATATTTTAGTTCTTTCCTAAAAAAGGAACATTTTGGGAAATTTACTGTAATGTTTGCGTCTTTTAATTTTTGTAAGACCTTGTTAAGAAGTGAGATATGTTCTTCGAATGAACTGCTTATAATAATAATATCATCTAAGTAGGAAAATACTGAGTTATCAAGGTTTTCAGGGACAAAGAGGGAGTCCATGAATCGTTGTTGGGTAGCTGGAGCATTAGTTAAGCCGAATGGCATAACCTTAAACTGAAACATACCGCGACCTGTTACATAGAATGCAGTCTTTGGACGGTCTTCAAGACGAAGGGGAACTTCCCAAAAGGCTTTTGCAATATCAATGGATGAGAGAAATTTTGCATTTTTAAGATTGTCAATAATGTCATTTATAAATGGTAATTTGTATGCGTCTTTTTTAGTAATAGAATTGAGTTTACGGCTATCTATACAAAAACGCCAGGTTCCGTCTTTTTTAGGAGTTATAACAACTGGGTTTAACCAAGGACTGGCACAGGGTTCGATAACGTTAATTTTTAGCATGTTATCTACTTCCGTACATAATGCTTTTTGTTTCTCAGGAGAAAGGCGATAACAACGTTGTTTGATTGGGGGATGATCTCCTGTGTCAATAAAATGTTCAACTAAATGAGTTTTACCTAAAGGTTGTATTTCGGTGGAAATGTTACGAAATTGGTTTATTACAGAATCTGTAATCAGTCTTTGAGTCTCTGTCATCGTCTCGTAATGTATTATTTGTTTTTTGTCAGAGTTAATAAGTAAGGTCTTTGGATGTGTCGAATTAAATGAGTTTGTTTGTAATATGTCGGGGGCTAAGTTAAATAATTTCCAAAAGTCGATGCCTAAAATGAAATTTTCGTTAATAGAAGGTATAACATGAGTAGTAATAATATGAACTTGGTTTTTAAAATTTATAGGTAATTGAATGGTTCCTATAGAATGAATAGGATTTCCATTGGCTACAGAACCAGAAATAGTCTGTTTATAGTTGAGTTTCAGACCATTATTTAATAATTCTTTATGGGAATTGTTACCTAAAATGGTAATTGCACTACCACTGTCCAATAATCCATACAAGGCAAGATTATTCGATTGTACTCTAATGTAGGGGCGTTCGTCATTTTGTTGTGTTTTTTGGTTTGATTGATTAATAGCGGACAAAGTTGTATTATAAGATTGCATAAAAAGTTTAAGTTTTTGAAGCCATAGTTCCCATTCTGATGTGGTAGTTTTTAATGCAATACTTTTCTCGCGAACTAGTTTTTTGGATTTAAAATAGAAGAAGAAGGAGTTGGATTACATTTTGTACACTTTGGAAAAGTTGTATCTTTTCTACCACAACGAAAACAAACTGTAGCTGTTGATGTACATTTGTCCAAATTGTGGTTATCAGTTCTACTGCGAGGGCAAGAGAATCGTTTAATAACTGGGTTGGGGTTACGGGTAGATAAGGAATATATTGGTGATGAAGAATTAAAAGGGTATTTATTATAAGGAAACTCTGGTATTGTGGGTTTGAAAGTAGTGCTTGTAGTCGTAGGTGTGTTTTGAGAATCATGAATTACCTTATTTGATGGTGGAGTTTGGAAATAATTTTTATAATATTCTTCATTATTTTGCGTATAAATACAATTTTCGTACCATTTACATGACTTAAGGAAAGTTGTCATATCCGTTAAGTCAGCTGGAAGTAAACGAGAACTGTAAATGGGGTTGATATTTCGTCGTAAAATGGTGATTTTTTCCTGTTCGGAAAGTTGATTTTGTAATTTTAAGAAAAGAGTTTCCATAGACGTAAAATAATTTATGATTCTCTCGTTTTTGTACTGTTTGCGGCCGTCAATAGTTTTCTTTAATTTGTAGTCATAGTCGTTAATTTCGAAGTCGTTTATCAAATTCTGTTTAAAAGTTGTCCAATCTGGTAGTTGATCTTTTTTTGTACGAAACCAGTCTAATGCAGTATTTTGAAGAATGTCATAGATGTAATTATAAAGGCGTTTGTTATCTATGTTGCGTGTAATCGCAAATTCTTCGACTTTTTGGATAAAATCTCTTGGACAAGTTTGGCCTGTATAAATAAATCTTTTGATGTCCTTTGGTCTAGTTTCTACGAGATTGGTCAATTTTTGAGAAAGGAGGTCTAAATCTGTTAATGGCTGAACAGAGACTGCTGACTGGTAAGATGATGATAGATTTGACGTTTTATTGTCAAAATCTTTACGACATTGGATAAAATTTTCGGAAATATTTTTAAATGTATCTAATGTATTTTTGGTACATTCGGTTGAAATATCAATTCGATCTATTCTATGTTGTAAATGGATCAAGTATGTTGCTATTTTCTCACGATGAGTATTGCTGAGTTGCACTGTGGCTATTCGAGAAGAAATCAAAGATAGGCTACGTTCAACCTCGTCGATATCCTGCTCTGGAGAGTAAGGGCTTTGTGAAATGGATTCTGAGGGGCTGGTTTCGAGAATTGGAGATAACTGTCGGCGAAGTTCGTCGGCAGTAGAAGAAGTCGTGACTTGAGTGCCGCGTAATTTTAATTCGTAAATAAGCTCTGGTTTGTTTAGTAAAAGAGGGTTCATTTTTAAAGCTTTGAAGATTTGGAATAAATATATATTTTATTAAAGAAATAAATATATCAATAAATAAATAATTATTTATTTATAGTTTGAGTAATGTATGTCAGTGAATTGCCAACGTTGTAAATCCAGTGACCTCTAGATAAGCGGCATTAGTTGCCCTAGGTAAGTCACCTTCAAGACAAGAGTTGGTGTTGGATACACCGAGGATATGCTCCTGCGGTACTGCCGTAAGTGTTACTGGTCACAAAGCACAAGTGTCTCGATAGAGATTATCACAAGTGAATGTTTCCAGTTATGCTAGTTCCAATCGGAACCGTGATTGTATATCTGTCTGAATATGGGGTGATTTATTTTTGAATTGTGTACTGTTTGAGTTTTGTTTAGTGTTGCGACTGAATTGTGTGTGTTGTATTGAAAATTAATATAATCCTGAAAAATAAAAGGTAGGGAAGTAATGTAGAAATTAATATAGTCCTGAAAAAGAAAATGGTAGGGAAGTAATGGGTTAATGAATTAATGGGAAATGATTAATAATGGTTATGATATTTACGTAAAACGTCGTCCTTGAAGAATGCTAAGGGTATAATAAATAATTATTACAACAACACTAAATTATCACTGAATTTGACACTAATAGTCTGATCTTGATGTTATTCACTCTTGTTGAGCTTGAGAATCTGTTGTTGCCATTCGCTGTGGCTGCTGCTAGAGTTGTTGCTGTTGGTGTTGCTGCTGCTGTTGTTGGTGCTGCCGCTGATGCTGTTGCTGATGATGCTGTCGCTGCTGATGCTGTTGCTGGTGATGCTGTCGCTGCTGATGCTGTAACTGGTACTCTGGTCTGGCTGGTGATTCTGAAGATTTTGCTGCTGGTGGTAGGTAGTAATAGGTAATATTCACGCTCGATTCTTCGTTAGCCGGAGTGTCATTTCTGGTGGTCGATTCTTCTTTAGCCGGAGAGCCATTTCTGACGGTATAGGGTAAGTATCACTGGAGACCCACACGGAGGAGTAATATTGTAGATGATAAATGAATCACTTTTCACGTTTTATTATTTAATTTCAGAAAATATGGTTATTACAAGAATATAACTGAATAGTAATAAATTATTTTTATGAGGGTAAAATACACAGACACGAGGTCGTGTCTGGTTCTATTTCAAATTTTCTGGAGAATGAGCTAAAAGATCGATATCCGAATAGATTAAACAATTTTGAATTTGGAAAGATTTAAATCGAAATGTAAGAGTGGCCAGGTACGTAAAAAAGGAGGTTATAACAACCTCGTTACAATGTTATTCGGGTGTATGTATTAATCCATGTTTCTTGTTGTGACCAAACACATTGATAGATTTCAAACTGCGAGGTATCGTTGGATTGGTTTTCACCCAAGGAGTGTCAGGCTATATTAGAACCTTCTCAGTGCTGGCGCTGCAGGTAGTCAGATTTTCCAAGAGTTTTATGTTAGATTTTATTTTATTTATGTATTTGAACAATTGCTTACATTATAACATCAACGATATCACAAATTAAGAAGTACTCTTTAACTAAATGTAACAATTACTTACAGGTAAACACTGCATGTGTTAAATTATAACAGTAAACATTAATTTAAGCTCAAAAAGTACTATAATGACGCAACAGAAACTTAAATTATATTAGGACAATCGAAAAAAGGTAAACACTGCTTGCGTAAAATAACAGTAAGTAAATTTAGGTTCAAACAGTACAATAAAGATGATACAGTCAAATAAATTATTTTGGAAAGGCAGTTTCGAACGCTCTTATGAAATATATGTGCCGAGTCGGAGTATATGTCTATTGTCTATCTCATGACTACAACTATTTAAGCACCTTGCACAGCCTAGCTACAGGTGAATTTCATCCCAGGACAGTTCGTCTTAGCGAAGGATAAAGAGGCGTTATAGGATGACGGGGTAATCGAGAAGTTCCAGCAGCTGTGGACAGTCAATTTTATTTCTGACAACTTTATGTATTTAAAAAAACTGCATCTAAGATATTCTTTCGTGGTTCTAAGGAGTCCATGCGATGCGAAAGTTTTGTAACCGACTCTCGTAAGAAATCGTTTGCCTGGCTACCCCGAGTGAAAATGACAGATGTCGCAGAAAATGTTTCTGTACTCACTCTAGGCGCGTGAGTGAGTCGCGTAGTGCGGTCTCCACACTACACTACAATATTCGAGGACACTAGACTGCTGTATAGTATAATTTTAGCTTTGCTACGGCGCGGCGGCGAAGAGTTTTGTATGTATGTATGTAAACACTTTATTGTACAAACAAAAGAGATAACAATTATAAAATAGACAAAAATATAACAGGGATGTACAAAGGCGAACTTATCCCTTTAAGGGATCTCTTCCAGTTAACCTTTGAGCGATTGAGAAATAACTATTACAACGAATAAGCAAATAAGTACAACACTAAAATAAATTTCTATAAATATTAACAGATATAATAAATAAACACATATATATACAATATAACTAATAATATAATAAATAAATATACCGTAACATCGGGGTACTTTAGCCCTGGCGGGCAACTTTGGCCCGAAACAGAAAAATGATTAAACTTCCAGCCACACCGCACTTCAGGGGCTATCGATGTAGTTCGCGCTTCTCATCGATAGATGGTCGTATGGGGCGGTCAGTAAAATAGTTTCACGTTAAAAAAGCTAATTGGTCTATCCATCATTTTGGAGACAATTTGCTACCACTAAACTACGCGAATTTATTATGTGCAAACTTTTTCACGAAACAAAGAAAGCAGGTAATTTTAAGTGTTTGATTGTTATCATTCGTAACAGATATGTATCTGGGATCTTAATGTGATATAAATCAAAGATTTTGAGACATTTTTGTGAGAAGTATATAATAATTAAAATCACAGTATTCTTTGTTGATCGTTTTCGGATATCTTTGACCCATGGTCCAAACATTATTATTTTCTGTTTCCAAATTCCTTTTATTAGCTAAATATACTTCCTTACCATTCAGACGTGCAAAGATGCCTATAATTTATAAAAAGAAACCAGGAAGTCGTCGTTACATTGATTACACAAGCGAACAGTTTCAGCAATGTCTAAGCGATGTGAGATCTGAGACGTTGACTCAATGGGAAGCTTCGAAAAAATACAATATTCCTCACAGCACTATAAAGAATAAACTAAAGAATAGAAACTGCAACAAACCTGGCCACCGAACAATATTTATAACAGAAAAACAAGCATTTGTTGCCCATACTACAGCACTATCCAAATATGGGTTTAAACAGAAAAAAAAACTTATCGTCACATAAAATAATAACAGTAAAATAATTTTATAAGGAAACTAATACATATTTTTTATGTTAATTATAGTAACACATGTTAACTACTCCTTATGATTAAAATGGATAAGTTCAGAAGGTTTTTCTGTTTGTTTTGGAAAAGTTTTAATAAAAAAGAGCCATGTTTGATAGATTTATTACTTTGGGATGTTTTTTTTGAAGTTTTTTAGTCTAATTGAAACAAATTGATCAAGATACTATTTCTTTCTTTGACTTGTGTAATCGATATCAGCAGGTTTCTTTGTGCTTTCATTGCAAACCGTTACGTTTTACTACATGAAAAATCGAGAGCCAAAGAAACGCGCTTCAAAGTGCAATTATAACCCAAACTTAGCAAAATAAAAAAAATTACTTGGTGTTTGTTTTCTTAAGTTTTGCGTGTGTGCATAAGTTGAATATATCCACAACTAAACACCTATGCCTATAAAAGAGTCATAATGCTATTTAAATTGAAGTACTCAAACGAGAAGTAAAAACTATCATGATTTTGGGACAAAGTACCCCGATGTTACGGTATACAATAAGCAGGAAAAAGTTTTTGAGTTCCTTATTATAAAGCCTAAATTTTTTGAAGCTTTCTTCGTAATGTTTTCAATGTGGGGGATGAATTTAAGCTTTTGGTCAAATATCACATCCAGATTCCTATAATATGTAGTAGCCTAAGCATAAAACGTTGTGTTTTCTAGTAAATATTTACATGTGCACATTTCTGAATATTCAAATGCATGTTATTGTTATTACACCCGTTAACGAGCCTATCTAATTCACTCTGCAACAAATTAACATCAGCTGAAGTACAATAAACGGGCAAATTTGAGATCATCGGCATACCTACATAAATATTTTTGAATTTGGAAAACATTGAGGGATATCATTAATAAATATATTAATTAGAATTGGGCCTAAATGAGAACCTTTAGGAACGCCAGATGTAATTACATGGGTGGGACGAAGATTGAAAATCATTAACTGCAACAAAATAAAGTCTATCAGTCAAGATAGATATATGAGACAGTATAGATAGTTTCAGGATTAAAGTTTTGTGGCAGACTTTATCAAAAGCTTTGCTGAAATCCGTGTATACGACGTCTGTTTGCTTTCCGGAGTCTATTGCCTTTGAGAGAAACTCAGTAAATGTGACGAGGTTGGTTGTTGTGGACCTGGCACTGACGAAACCATGTTGAAGCTGTTGAAAGTTACTTAAGTAAAGATTAAAGTGCTTTCGAATACATGTGGACAAATAAGTGACTCGAAAATTTTCGCGAACGAGGACAGTATCAATATTGGCGTATAATTAGATACAAAATTGACATTTTCCGATTTATACACAGACACTCATCAGACACTACCTTTGCTAGCTGTCCTCCATTTGGACGGAAACACTCCTGTCATTATGAACTTACTGTACAATATACTTACTTGTTGTTTATCTTGACATCAATACCTAGTACTACTACGCTTTTATGGATTTACAAATAAAATATAATACGTAATCATTTTACCGACGTAGGATGAATGAATGAATGAAGGAACGGTTTCATAATGGGTGGTTATATAATATGGTATCATAGAGTGCAAGCAGTACGGGAGTAGGTAATTAGCGCACGACAATATTAAACGCGGTGTCGCGTGTAAGTGTCAGATTTAAATATGCCGTCGGTATGCGACAACGCCCTGTGGTGTCATTCTCTTACGCAGCAAAGGCCAGTCCGATTGTCAAAGTGGCGTAAATTGACCCTGCACACGGCAGAATCAGAATCGCACGGTAAGTTATTCCTGTAGTCTACCATGTTGGTTTAGTCAATCATAGTCCCAGGTATCTGTAGGCATGAAAGACCGTGCGACCTCATTACGTGCAGGGTTCAAATTTGGCGAACTAGTTTACTCGCCTATGGTGCGTGAGGGAATATACCAAAATGAGTAAAACAAGTCCACGGCGGCGGTCTATCGACACGTGACGATGGCGACCTGCGCCTTGCCTGCCGAGCCGGATCACGTGCGCCCACTTACCGGATATTCGGCTAAACACATGATAATAACGGCAATGATGTAAATTGGAAATTATATCAATGTTGGGCACTGTTAGGTACACTAACATACTAAATTTAAAAAAAAAGATTGTTTAAAAAATAAATAGATGGTGTTATACATTTTGGACACTTGAGTAGGTATATTTTTTATAGCACTGCTATAAAAATAATGACAATGTGCCCTACAAGCGCAGGAAACCACTTTAATTTGGGGAAGTAATTTAATGGTCAGCCATTATTAAAATTGATTCGCAAAATAAATAAGCAAATTAACTCATTTGGGCAGCATGCAAAGATTTGGCTGGCAATAAATAAAAATCGGGCTAGAACTCTTGTTCAGCAAACAATTTACAAACGGTTAACATTTTAACCAATATGAATCTGCTTTTTTTATCATTTGTCTGCCTAATAAACAGTCGAGCTGCAACATTGGGCAGCAAGATTTTACAATTGGTCAGCAGAGAAAACATGTCTGTAAGCAGTTTAATTGAGAGGTACCTATGCATATTAAAATAATGGTTGTCTATATATATAAAAATTGGGTTGCGTTTAATTTGAAAAATCAGCAGTATTCGTTATTGTGGGCGGAGCAAAATCAGACCACGTGTCGCGAGCATCCAAGCATTGGTATTTTTGAGGCTAGTAGTATTTACAAGTTAAGTTTTGTCACACAAATTTAGAAATCACAATCACACCCTAGATTAACCAAAATGTGTATTATAAATATGAGGTAGGTTAGGTTAGGTTCGTTTTTATATCAGGCCCGGAGGGCTAGAACAACCCAGAAATAGGAGCTCCGCGTAAGCTGTGGGTTTGGCATATGTGCGTTGCGGCACATCAGTAAATTTGCCCCCTTTTTTTGATGGACAAAATGAAATATTTTGCTTACCGCTTACCAAAATTTGATTAATTATGGGTCGCTCAATGCAGCTCAAATATTTAATTTGCTGACCAAAATAATTTAGAGCAGTTCAGTATTATCATTAATTGCAGACAGCTTTGTAAATTTTTTCTAACTATAAGTTGCATACCAACTAGCTATTTTGGCTGACCAAATACATATTTTACGTTCACCAAAATAAGAATATTTTGCTGATCGGTTAAATGATACGTACCTATTTACTTCTTTCGTAACGCATGTAAAGTTAAATCAAGACGGCAAAAATAAGATTCAGTCCGTCTACATAAAAGCATTCCTCGCCGAGAGATGAATGAATCGAAGCATGTCGCTCGTTTTGTCTGTCCGTGTGTTCATACAGAAAAAGTGCGTTTGCTCTCAGGTGCACACCTGTTGAGGCGCCGAGGCCGTGGGACCTCGCAGATAATACTCTCGCAAAAACTATTCAACAGATCAGGGCATTCATGGTCCCCAGCGCAATCATACTAATTCCAGTAATGCATAAATATGCGATAGCCACAAGATTTTTAGGGTTTCAGTCTTCATCTTTACCTTTATAGTAATTTCAACTAACAGATAGACGAACATATAGAAAGACGGACTTTTGTCAAAATTATATCAGTTATAGAATATTATCATCTAAAATGTGTCTAAGACGTGGTTAAGTTTTTTGTATGTGTGTTTTTTGTGGAAAGGAGAAGGCACACGAGCACACAGGCCACCTGATGATAAGTGGGATCTAAGACCCATAAAACCATAAAAGGTAATTCATCAAACCGAACTAAGCGGAATTTAATCAAGAATAGGTTCAATAAACTGCACATAAAAATACAAGTGACTCTTTAGTGTCAATCAGTATTTTGATCTAGATAGCATTGCTAAAACAGGCACGCAGCAGCACAGTTTAGTTTTGCAATTGAATGTTTTGATATAAAGAACTCTCCCAGTGCAAGTATGTCATAAGACTCATAAGGCCGCCCGCGGAGACTATATCATTTTATTACCTAGGTACGTGGTGGCCGATAGATTAGGAATTGACTACGGAACCCAAAAACCTTGCGGGTCAGTCACAGCGTTTACTATTTATCATGTAGGTAGCTTTACGATTAAAATATTTATGTAAGCCGGTCAGGTATTCAGACCGTGTAAGTATATATTCTTATTGTCCTCGGCGGTGCATATCATAAAGAAAGCTCGGAACACTCGAGTGTAGGAAGAAGGCCACTCACACAATATTATGTAGAGAACGTTCCGTGTTTCAATTTTTGCCCATATCTGGCAGTGGTGGTGCGCGCGTGTAGACAGATGCAGATATGCTAAGAACGTGCAGTTTGAGGCAGAGGCGGCGGCGCCCGTAGGCGGCGACACCGCGCGGCCGCCGCGCGCGCCTGGATTTATGTTCCCCTCCGAACCATAGCGTTCACTCTACTACCGATTTTTAGAAATGGACCGCCTTATTGGTCTTTGAAATTTGGAATCAATGTTTTGTCTCAACCTTTATGCCGATACTAATTCCACTGGGATGAAGATCTGAAATGACGTCAACCCAGCTGGAGCCTAGCTAGTTATACTGATGTATGAATGAGGATTAAATGTATGTGCGTGCAAGCATATATATTACTTATTCACTTAAAAGTTTCTTGAAGTCCATGCTTTATATTCTTGTAATTTACTTGTAAGTTCCTATATCATGTGATGCTATCACATGATATAGGAACAAATTCCGATTATTTTTCTCTAATTTTAAATACATAAACGTTTATCTCGATTCTATAACAAGGTTTAGTAGACTACTGAGGCCCGGTTTTATAAAGGTCCGTTAGTAAATGTCAGATCAAATTTTAGTAACTTCATACAAGTTTTGACATTCCTGACCGAAGTTTGATCAAACGGATCTTTATAAAACCCAGCCTAAACCCCAATTGGCCCCATATTTACAATTTATATATCTTCTCAAAGTAATCTGACATTATCGCTCCAAAATTATTTCGTATATGAGTGCACTTTACGTACATTTTCACAAAGCGAAACCCATTTTTTTTACACTCCTATTGAATAATCGGTATGTGTGATTTAGTGCCTTGTTGATTTTATCCACATTCTGCGCCGTTGTACAATGCGCCGCCCGGCGCAATGCGAAATTCCATTAAGCTTTTTGAATACGAATAAAAGAAGATTTTTGGAAAAAATCCGTCGCCGCTCTCAAACAGGTTATTGTTCAGGCTTTAAGGAGGAACAATGGCAATGTTGTGTTTCCAGTTAACCATGACAAACTGCGCTGTGTACGTACCTGTGGATTTGAGTATTCTTGATCTCTGTACTGCATTGGTAATGGAAGCGTTACTCCGCTAGTCCGCTAGGTGAGACCGATACGACTTTAGATTTAAGTTGTTGTTTGCTAGTAAGTACCTTATGGTCATACTTAGCATGAACTCAAAAAGTATTACGTGTGTCCGAGTTGTGCAATAGGTACATCTACCCTGTGCTTATTCTGCGTCGTCTCGCCGAACCACTTGCTGATTCACCAAACCGCACTAAGCAGAATGATCAAAGATAGGTGCAATAAACTGCACATGAAAAAATAAACGTTTTTTTTTAGTGTCAATCAGTATTTTGAACTAGATAGCATTGCTACAGCAGACCTTAAGATAACACGCAAAACTGCAGATCTGCGATTAAATGTTGATGTTAAGAGCTCTCCCAGTGCAAGTATATCATAAGGCCGCGGAGAGTTGAGCATTTTATCACGTGGTGACCGATACACGAGTCCGATCGTGATCGATCAGGGGTGCGATATTCAAAAGTGTGTTAGTCGGATAGCGCACGTCCGCGCAACGTGCGGATGTCTGCCGTGCGAGATAAGCCACCTTAACCTGTCCGTTTTTATCTCTCTATATGCTCAGTCAACAGTTCCTATGTAAATAAAGCCATAAAATAACGTGGTCTATATCGCGAAGCTGTTGGACTAAGTAAATGGAGCAGTCCAGTAAAGTTACTGATAGACAATGAACTAACGTCACATCGCGCCAGGCCCGAAAACATCGATAATTGACCCGATGAACCTTTCACTCGAAGGTTATAAATAATTGCTTTTTTTTCAGCTCATTCATATCAATAATCCCTGAGGAAGCGTTAAAACATGATTGCGTGAACACGATCTTGATACGCGACGCACACGCTTCGGAGCCGCGATAAGAACAATGACACGCGAAACACAGCCCCACCAGCACTTTAATCAATCATTAATTAGTTGTTGTCATCTTGGTTTACACGAGACGTAAACATTCGGTAAATAAATCGGCGTCGTAAGTTTATGGCGGCTGTCGGTCCTCGAGGCAGGTATTGACAATGGCATTGGCGGCGGGTTACGAATGACCGACCACCGACCTGCGTTTGCACATAATATATTTTCGTGGTCTACTTGAGTGGCGAAAGTTTGTTTATATAACGCAAGGGATTGAGATTGTTAAGTATGTATATAAATATCGCGAAGGTCGCATTAAGTGGGCCGATGGCGCAGCGCTTCCGGCCGCGTGGCGGGCACGTGCGCAGGATGCGTCTGCACATGCTCCCCGCGCCCCGCTATATTGCATCTCAATATCAATTCCGAATTAATACATTATGTAACCAATAGTTCAAACTTTGCGACAGTTGCGATTTCAAAATCTACTTCAGATATTCAACTTGTAAGCAACTAGCGCGGTCTGTCGTAGGTACTCGTAGGTAGGTTAGGTGCATAATTAGTGTTTTAATCTTACCCTTAGAATTATTTTGTATGGTAGGTACATTATATTTTTAAGGAGAACTTTGTGTAATTTTTATTAACATTTTGAGAACAGGTGAAATCACATCAAATCAAATTAAACGCTTTACGACTGTTTCAAAACGTAACCCAGGCTTCAAATTTAAAAAAATACAAGGTAATAATGGTTTCGCAAACTCGGGAATGTCAATGAGATTCTATTTTGGTTACGAGAAGCATAAAATAGTCTTAAAACCCGTCAATTTACAATTGAGAATTGGTTACGAAAGCTCGGCATAAGGAGAAATAATTCTTTCCCAGTGTGATATATGGCGACATTCATACAGTCGAAGAAAAAAATAATTCTTGATTTCCTTAAGTTATTGGCACAAAAAAGGAAAATTTAAGACATGCCAACTCAGACAATGCGGACCGGTGTTAATCTTGCCGCGATCAATAAACTCTCTGATTACACATTCACGGAATACTTTGTAAAGGCACGCGCAAAAGTATATTTCGTCGTAAGTTTCAAACTTTGCGAAAATAAAAATATGTTTTTTTACAAAACAGACCCATTATTGTTCTTTATATGAAACCTGGAAAATTAATGGCAGTGATGGAGATGTTACGTTATAATATAACCATATGGATAGAGATACAGTACCCACATTGGTATTTATTTATCTCGGAATGTTTAATAGTAACTATTCTCTGCGTGCATTCTTTTCGAGACGGTTCATATTGAATGGACGAACATAATATGAGACATATGGGTCAACAGACGCATTGATCCAGATAACTAAAAAAAATACGGCAGCTGACCGTTTCCTGCTCGTTTCGTATAATTGCTAACGGGAAGGCCGAGCGAGGTGACACAGTCCAAATTGGCGCATCTGTTACAATGGAGCTGGAATCCGGCCCTCCGGGCTGAGGCGTCATCTGCGGTGGCTTCTTTATTTTTTAATCCTTGTTTTTATAAACGACTTTAAACAACAACAATTAATTATTTTGTCTCTAATGGGTTTTATTTATTATTTAACTTATATATATATACGGTCAGTAGTGGAGTAGTTCTCGTAGGTAGTAACATGGAAAAGTATATTATTTTATTACATTTAGCAATAATACTTATACAAAAAAGTAATTATAGAAAAACATGTACTTACCTCTGTGTTCAAACCAAAGCAAACCTATGCATTAACATACTCTGAATTTGTCATATTTTTTGATCACAAATTTTAATTTTAATTCTTATCTGAATTGATTCAGAATTACAAATGCATAGGACATTGTAAAACAGATAAAAACAATTTAAAAAAAAACACGACTAGCTGTAACCCGCGACTCGCTTTATGGCTCCGCACGGTAAAAAGTAGGTACCCTATGGCCTTTCTAGGGGTTCAAGCTAACTCCCTACCAAATATCATAAAGATCGGTCAAGCAGTTTAGCCTTGAGAGCGTGTAACAAACAGACAAAGTAACTTATTCACATATAATATTAGTATGGATACCTTTATCTAGAAAACAACAAATAAGATTAAAATAAGTAATTTGCAAGCATGAGTCTGGCCGATATTCTGCGCAACACGTCTTGTGTAAAACAATTAAATAAATTAAAAACCCCACAAATAGTGGCGACCCCTTCTTCCACAGCTGACGTCTCTAAAACGGCCCGACCGAATTTCATGAAGCCCAGCTAAAGATCACCCCAATTAAACAAGCTTTCGTTACAAAGCCATCCGTTTGACAGCTACGATCCTATACGTACACACTGATTTGCAGATATACAGACATATAGACACACAGATACCTACAGTACATTAAACTTATAAACTTATAAAACCCCTCTTTTTTGTCGGGGCGAGGGTTAAAACCTGTATGCCCCCACAAATTCCAATTTAAAGGAATCTTAAAGAGTTCGCTAGCTTTTCTTTGAGATACTTTTTAACTTTACTAAAAAAAACGGAACCCTTATGGATTCGTCATGTCTGTCTGTCTGTCTGTCTGTCTGTCTGTCTGTCTGTCTGTCTGTCTGTCCGTCCGTATGTCACAGCCACTTTTTTCCGAAACTATAAGAACTATACCGTTGAAACTTGGTAAGTAGAGGTATTCTGTAAACCGCATTAAGATTTTCACACAAAAATAGAAAAAAAAACAATAAATTTTGGAGGTTCCCCATACTTAGAACTGAAAATCCTAAATTTTAATAGGTCATAAATCGTAAACCGCAATTTACCTTTCACGGAACCCTTCATGGGCGAGTACGACTCGCAATTGGCCGCTTTTTTACAATTGGAAATCCAGCAAAAAAACGTGCGACATACCTAACTAACAGTGGTTGCCGTTAATTAATACAAATGAATAAAAAAAAAAACAGTTATAATGATTTTATATTTAAAAAATGTCTATCATAGACAGACAGACAGAGAGAGATAAAATTGTAAGGAGAGAAAAGTATTGCTCATAAACATGTGAATAAAAAGTATGTGATTAAGCCCATATCTGAATGCGTGTCCACGCAGCGCGGGCGGCGGCGCGCGGTCGCACGGCTCCTCGCATTTGACAAACTTGTCGCGCCTAGTGAACCCGTGACACATCAACTCTTCATCGCTAATTTCAAAAGGGTGACCATAACGTTGACGATAATCCCTTGTGGCATTTTATCGTTTTATAATTTCACAATAGCCTGATAACTTCGTTTCTCTACAGCCTTCACCAAAAGGCTTTCTATTGTATTGCGGTGCTATCAACTCTGCATTTCTTATGAAATGGTTTTAACGATTTCTTTAAACCAAACAGTGCTTTCCATATACCTATAATATGTTACGACTTTGTGTAGGTAGGTATATTTTAGTTCCAATTAAGTGGTCCTTGTGTTTGCAAAATGAGCCGACGGTTGTTCGTGGTATGTACGGTGTTTTGTCACGTTACATTCTCAGATATCAGCAGTAAGTAGGTACCTGTTGTAATTTATGGTACGCAGTCAAAATTTGCCTTGAATAAAGTCGACGTTTCTCTGTGGGTTGGTTACTTATTCAATGGATATTTTTGCAAGAGGGGTTTTATTTCGAATCACATTGAACTAAGTAAAGTTGCCGTCAATAGAATTTGCTAACTATGTAAACAAAACCAAACGAACCAATTCACCATGATTACTCGATAATCACGTACTTTTAAAGATCAAGTGAGGTCTTTGCAACGATTTATACACTAAATCATTATTTTCATATTAAGTTTAAGATGAAATAACTATTCATACGTTCTCTATATAAATAAAAATGAATCGCCAAAATGTATGTGATCGCATAACTTCCAAAAGACTGGACCGATTTGGCTGATTTCTTTTTTGTTGTGTTCGTCATTGTCAGGACAAGGTTTGTATGACAGAAAATCATTGAAAAATCCACCGGGAAAGTCAGAAATTTGCAGCGGGGCGAAGCCGCTGGCGGGCCGCTGGCGGGCCGCTAGTTTTTAATAAAAACACGCTTGGAAAATATTTGGGGTTATGTGTCAAACAGTACTAATTTGTTTACATAGTTAGCAAATTCTATTGACGGCGACTTTAGCCCAGCTTTTTTCCATATCGTGACCATATTGCGTGATATGACGACAGCTAAGTTTTGTTTTCATTATAAAATGCAAAAATAACAACTCATAATATGCTGCCAATCAACTAGCATCGATTTGCTTGACACTATTGATTGTGCAATAGCGTTAGGTGGGTAAGTAGGTAAGTATTATTTATTTCAACTTTGTACCGTACTGTTTAGAGTTTTTTTTATCCCAAAGAGTGAATAGTATACACAACAGCGACCATAATGCCTTAAAAGACACCTGCTCGCCATTCAGAGTTCCAAACAGCTAGTACAAAGAGGCCTATTCAAATGTTAAACAAAAATAGCTTCGATAGACAGCAGCATCACTATATTGAATTAACTTGATGGCGGAACAATGTACACGTCGATATCTCTACCTACTTTCTTTTAGAGAAACACAACGAGGTTGGTTCTTGAGAGCACGCTGACAAGCGCGCCGCGACACAAAGAAGATCGGCGGCCGCGGCGCACAAAGGTCAGCGCGGCTCGAGATCACCTTACATGCTCGCAGCGCAGCCGCCGCCGCGCCCGCAGCACGGCGCCCGCGCACCACTCGTGAGCGGCGAACCTCGGCGTACACTTTTGTGACTCGACGAGCATTATCGCCCGATCTGGGAGCGGAGATGCTCCTCATAATGCGTCCAGATAAACCTTTGTGTCGTGTGCTCTCTATAACAAGAAGAATATTCCATGAAAGGAGCGCGCGACGCAACAGGTACATGCCCCGCGATCATCTCCTAGATTAGGTGACGTGTGGTTGCCGTTTTTCACGTCTTACCTCTATTCTAAGTGCTTACGGGGTTGTTATTCGTAGCAATAATTAGACAATCTGATAAAAAGCGAAGTACTTGTGTTACGAGTATACATATAGTCCCAAGACGTAAACTTTATCATACGTAGGTAATAATTCATAGTGTTTAATTATATCCCCCATGAACCATCACTAAATAAAGGTATTTGTTGAACTAAATAGATTGAGGCTGACTGATGTAAAAGGAGATTAGCCGAGCGGAGCATGAATCAAGTTTGTTGTTGGCGCATGCGCCATGACACGTTTAGTAGCACTGAATTAAACAATCACGGCTGACTCATACCTAATACCGGTTAGCTATAAAGACAACAGAAATTATCTTTGTCTAGTTTGTTTCGCAGACAAAATGACATGTAGCTACGATAGCATAATTCTAAATGATTTACCAAGCTCTATCGCCGAGCTGCAATACGAAATTAATTACTATTGCTGATTCATAATTAGTGTTCCTACATAGAAAATTTGTTAGCAGTTAAATGCGTTCCGATTCTCAAGACTAAGATTTTGTTTGTGTTTCGCTTGATGAATGATACACAGCACAGTGCAAAAAGAGTTTTTTTTGTATTGAACAGGTAGAAATCAGCAGATGCAACCGTAAAAACGATTTCTTGATGAAATAGAGGGCGGGCGATTATCGTCCATAATCCTTTAAGTAAACAGAACTAAGAAAGTGTAGCAAATTGCACAAGATGCATTGTCTGTCGGGTGTTCGCGGTGTGCGGTGCGCGGTACCTGCACGCCGCAATGTGGAGCATGCGAAAGCGCGCCCACCCAGCGCGGCGCAACAAAGGCAGCGCGACCCTGAACGCATTCACGCAATCTGCGGAGCAACCCTAATAAGTTATCTGCCCTGCGTCCGTGCGCAGAGCCCTGCTCACCGGTACTATATGATACGCCTAGCCTTTATGCTATTTAGTGCAGCGACTACCGGCCACGCATCTCCACGCTACGCGTTACACGTCGGGCTGCATGCATGAACAGCGCATAGCGCGGTGTGTCGGTGTAATGTTACATTATGATTGGAGGACGCTGAGATAACAAAATAAGGCTCTCATAATCGCTACACGCGAGGCCGTATTTCCTCCATGCTTGGAATTTATTTGATAGCTTGCTCTATGGAAGCCATAAACATGGGGAGAATATTGTAGCAGTGTCTCAATTAGTTCGCTGCTTCCTACTGGGAAACTTGCGCGTGTGCCGACTCGACAATTAGTTCTTTATTACGCTCCTACAAGAAGGTTGCGATTAAATACTATCAATAATGTACGTACACTCGCATCAATATCATAAGATTAATAATACGATGTTGTGTAAGGTGGCCTTATTTATATTACTAAATCTGTTTGTATCGAATGCAAAATGCAGGCAACAAATTTACTAGTAGGTACATTGGTATATTTTATCGTAGTTGGTTAGTAAGAACTTTATTTATTTTACGCGCGCCATAAAGTATTGTAATAGGTAGGCTTCTAGTTTGCATAGATAACGAATGAATCGACTTTTCTAGATATTGATCTAATTACCTTTAACAGTGTGGCATTATCGGCGATCAAGCGGCGAGCGGTTCTCTAAATTGATTGAATGTGACATGAAAATAGTACACATATACGTGTAGTATACTGGCGCCTAGTACACGGCGTGAAATTGTGCAGTGATCGAGTGGTAGCCGGCGGTCGGTCAATGTTTGTGGTCAATTAAATCCTGAGAAATGACGCAGACGAGCCGCCTGCGCACCGCGCCCGTTCCCGAGGGCGCCGTTGTTCGGCCAGCCGGTAGTATCAAATCAATCGATTTGTTAACGTCATACGATTGCTCCCTTACGATATCTTTGTATACGGACAAAGAAGATATATGTTAACAGTTATATGTACATAGTACACACATCACAATTGCCTAGGAATATTTTTTATCCCTAGACAGTTTTGAACATTTCAATATAGGAATATTACTACTGGGTGAAAACATCGTCTAGGGATAATGAGTATCCCAAGACTTTTTTGATGTGTGTATATTAAATCTGTATGAATTAAGGGTTGCAAAAGGCCGGGTAACCGCCATTTTCGGATTTGTCTTACAGGATAAGGACTTTATTAAAAAAAAAAAGTTTTCTTTCTTGAAGTGCTGCTGTGGGCTCTGCCATCTGCCACCCGATCTTTAGTTTTCATGAGATACATCCTAATAGTAGGAGATCCGAATAGGAGACGATTTGCACTGGGCTGCTTATTCGATCAAAAGTATTTTATATCAAATTTGATACGCTAAATAATATGTGGCGAATAGGTTGCCTGAAAAATTTCAGTCCAGTATATAATTAATTAAAAAATTAAAAATTAACTTTGGCTTAAAAAAATGAAAATGCTTGTTTAATAGACAAATTACATACCAATCGAAAGTATGAAGCCTATAGAACTTGCAAACGTTAGGTTGACTATTTTTTTCCCGTCAATCTATTGGATAGGCAGGTGTAAACAGGTAAGTCGGTACTAATAAGTTGCACCAAACCGAACGTTTGCATATTCCATAGGCTTCATACGTTCATTTTTTTTTTTTTTTAATGGGCTGAAATTTTTCAGGCAACCACAGGCACAGGCATTTTTTGTGGCGAATACGCCACATATTATTTAGCGTATCAAATTTGATATAAAATACTTTTGATCGAATAGGTGCAAATCGTCCCCTATTCGGATCTTAGACCATAAACGGTATTAGGTACATATTGAACAAAAGCAAGTCAAATTAGTTTTTTAGATAATTATTTCTACGTACCTACATATAAAATAAACAATATTAAAACTAAACGTATTAAAATAAGTAAATAGGTAGAAAGTAAGATTTAAAATCCAGACTTCACTTTTGATACTGTCGTCGATATATATGTTAAAAACATTAAAACACAAAACCCGATAGCAAAACGTTTTTAAATTAAAAAATATATAACATATATAACAATACTACACTCACGCCATCAAGACGAATTTAATGACGTATCATTTATCGAAATCGGATGACCCGTTGAGTAGTTACGAGGGGACATAAGAACGGACATACATACATATACATACATTTCGCTTCGCCGCAGTCGGGCAATAAAAATAAATCTAAGCTAATTAAATAATAATAATAAGTTGAATTACCTAGTTAGTTCTGTTTCGTATCTTACTTGTACGCTTACGGGGACTTAGTCATTCATTAATAATTTGTGCAAATGCAAAAGTTGTATCTTGTCTAGAGGACACCGTTGATGTAGGAAAACATGTCGAAACTTTTATGTGGTCGTCTTGTTGTTTTGTTTTCCTTTTTCTCCCTCTATCTCTCTCCTAATATTTTTGTCATGTTTTCCTGCTGAACTTCGCATGATATTTGATTTGATATTATATTTAATTTAACATTTATAGCTTTATATAATACTAGATTAAGTAGTATCATTGTAGTAAGAAATATGGTAAAAAAATGACTGACTGCTGAGTTTCTTACGGCGTTTCTTCTCGGCAGTGGTCTCCTCATGGGAAGCGCTGGTAGACTCCTGCGGGCCGATTATGGACGTGTTTATCGTCGTAGATAAAACATCTGTCACTTTCTGACCAGTATGTAAGGGCGAGATTGATAGAAGCTTTATCCACCGCGATAAAGGCGACCATAATACGGGCCCTGACGTATAAAAGTGCAAGTTCGGCCTACTTACTGAATAAATGTCTTTTATCTTTTTTATCTTCTTTTAACTACTGTACATTAGTAATTTAAAACTCGTAAATGAAATTTCACAGATATTGAATCAAACAGCGTAGACGTTACTGCAGATAAAACTAAAATGAAAAAAAATAAGGTTTTTCAGTAAGTAGGTCGCACGGGCACTTTTACTCGTCAAAAATCTACCAGCACTTCCGAAGAGGAAACCATATAACTTTAACATTAAAATACTTACTATCTTTTTAAAGATCTGGTACCTACAATATGGCATCAGATAGAGCTGTAAGAGATGCGGTAATTTCGATCGGAACATCGATTTCGTTTCATCTGCCGAGCATCGATAATTGTCTATAGTAGTTGCACAACTACCCTACGATGTCCGATGAGGCCACTGTGCAAATCGGCCCAATTATGCAAGTGAATCGATTAGAAAATAAGCAGATGGCCTGTGCGATATTAGATCGGTTGATCATCTTACGTAATCGCGGTGCCGGAAACTGTGCCAGTGGGTAAAGGTACGATTAAACTATTGACGAGCCCGATAATTAGCGTAAGGTTACTTTATCTGTAGGAAGAATACATACGAGTACATAATCTGCATATATATCTACATATATATGCTGTTGATGAAATGGTGGACTAATTTATAACGCTGTTCTCCTAACTATTCCTGCTCTACTTAAATAGGTACATTGGAAAAAATTATATATCTGAAAAATGGCATTATTTTTATTTCCGTTTGTTTTCGATATATTCTTTTGGATTGATAGAATATAATTTCAATTCGATAATTTTGCTGTGCCTTAATTTATTCAAAATTTCCTGAAACCAAACTGTATTGTTTTTTTTAGATCGTTTTCTATATTGTCATATTTTGACTCCTTACTTTTTCTTTTTTGAAAACCGTTGTAGAAAACGACCGAGAACAATATTGTTCAGACAAGTTTACTCCGATTATCGCTATACACGTAAAAAAAAACTGCCTCGAGAATCGTATGTATTGGATGTAGCTACCAAATTGCACTAAGCAGTTTTGAAAAACAACGTTTTGCTTCAAAATGTTTCAATTCAAGATTTTTAAATCAATGCTTACTTACGAGTTTGTACATAATATGTACAAACTCGTAAGTAAGTATCAAGTTTTGAAAAACTTGAACATTAAAAATAAAAAAAATTGTCGACGCGCTGGCCTAGTTGGTAGTGACCCTGCCTACGAAGCTAGCGGTCCTGGGTTCAAATCCCGGTAAGGGCAGATATTTGTGTGATGAGCGCGAATATTTGTTTCTGAGTCATGGATGTTTTCTATGTATTTAAGTATATATTTATCTATATAAGTATGTTTATCGTTGTCTAGTACCCATAGTACAAGCCTAGAGCTTAGTTTGGGACTAGGTCAATTGGTGTGACATTGTCCCCTGATATTTATTTTATTTTTTTAAATGGTTGTAGGATACATTCAAAAATTAAGCCGAATTTATCCTACAAACATTTATTTTTAAAGCATCAATAATATTTTTCACACAACCTATTCCAAATCTAAAACATAATGAAGTAGTTTTGCACCCAACTGTACCTAACTTTCAAAATTAGTAAACTTAAATTTTAATTGAGCGCTGTTAGCCGAATTGATCGTCATTGTTTGAAGATGGCCGTAGATTAGAATTAAAACGTCACCACGCTATAATTTGTTGGTTAACTGAATTATAGTTAAAGATAAATCTTAATACTGTGCGACAGAATAATAACGTTGGTTCCTGTTGAAAAACCACACGAAAGGTTCCTAAAATTGGAGAGTTTTTAGATCTTTGTTTCACTGTAAGAGCGGTTTCGCACCACGCCGATCCGAATCCGATCCGAACCCGTGAAATTACGGATCTAGACTGGATATTTAATAAAATCGGATGACGGAAGCCGAACCTAATGCTAATAGAAATAGTTCTACGACTACTCCGGACCGTATTTTCACGGGTTCGGGTCGGATTCGGATCGGACGTAGTGCGGAACCACTCTAACTAATCACGTCTGTCGTCTGAGAAGTTGACGGAACAAGTACCTACGGGTGTTAATAGGGTCTCCCGATGAGGCTAACATAGTCACGTATGTGTACTAAAGCGTCCATAAAATATTAGATTAAAAAAAACGAGTGGTACAGACCCAGCAATAATATGTTATCTATAATATTGCGCTCACAAATAATTGACACGTCTCATTACTACAGGCATAACAGCGTGTCAGATAATAAATTATTTCTGGTGACAGTACCATTAAATTACATAATACTAACTAACTGAAATATGAATGAGCTTTTGTTACACATAACCTTACCCTTACTCGTAGTACCTACGTCAGCAAGAAAGAACCTTTTTTTAGAGTTCTCACCGATGTTAAAATGTTTCCAATAAGTATAATCAAAGGAAGTTTCCACTTATGCTTCTTTTTTCCGTAAAAATAAGATTTATGTACAAAAGGTGAACTTAATGCCTATATGGCATTATCTACCAGTTGACACTGTCCTCACGACTCACGACCAGCCCGGTCTCGGGACTTTGAATATTTCCTGTGAATAAGCTAATGTTAAAATAAAATAAGTAATCTTCCCATTTGAGTAGGAAGGGAACAGAAAAAGTACGAGTGAGGTCAAGAACATGTGGTTCCGATATTTTTGAAATTCGTTAGGGGAGCAAGCGGTGACGAGGTCATTGCTCCTTTTAACGAAGAGGAGGGTTGTCACCGGAGCGTCGTAGAATGTCGCTTACGTGAGATATGAACGGAGCTAGCCGAGCGGAGGGCCTCGCGCCGCCCGGGACGCGCAGGTGAGGGGATGCCGCCGACTATAATGCCTTTCACTTGGGACCGATCTAAATTTAGGCCTTCGAGCCGTTCGGTACAAAAAAATATTAAAGATTAGAAAAATTAGTAATTAGATCTCTATTTCACGCCTGTTACTGCGTCTCAGTTATAATTAGTTACTTAATTTGACCGAGGTAAAGTAGGAAATGATTTTTACCCGACTGCGGCAAGGCAATAAGAAGAGTTATAATCTTATTTTATTTTGAAAATCGCGACTGCCTGGAATCGTAAGAGGCTGTTAAATCGAACACCATTGTGAACAACCATATCCGCGGTACAATCGGCACCATATTCAGATTTCTCGGAATGGCACTTATCGATGATGATATGCGTTACAATCGTATTGTGAGCGATGAAATATTAAACCCGTTACAGTTTTATTGTTGCTCATATCACTAACGCCCTTTCTTTTTAGCAGTTAATAATTCATACGGTAGGTTGCCTGCGAGTGCGCGTGCCTGTGAAGGTCACAGGAGCCGAGGTTGCAGGCGCCGTAGTATCGGCTGTTATGGCGCAGCTCTTTGAGGCATGAGTTCAGTACGGGAAGTTTTCCGGGTGACACTTCAATCTCAATAAGTACCTAGTCGTTCTGAAGATATAAGATAACGTGTGAACTTAAATTTTAAGTAAGCATCAAACGTATTTGTTTTTTTGTTTAGTTTGGCGCATAGGTGATATATACAGGTCCTGGTGTAGGTGGATGCTGGCAAGTGGCCTGAACCGAATCATCGGGCTCCGCGGTCCGTCGCGGCCGCGCCCGCGCATGTCTCATGCGAACGCCATAATCTTCGCTTGACTGCCCTTTATAATCGGTTCTTATTGTATTCGACTCCATTATATTGTCAGATATGCTCCTTCGATAAATTTAGTAGTTGTTGAGCAATATGTTGTTCGGTTGAGCGGAACAGGATAGGTACTCAATTTCCTGAGGAGCTCGAATCATTATGCGTATGTGCTCATCTTTTACCGCCGCGCCTACTTGTAATCAAAGTTGGAAGATCATTAAATTTCTCACGTTTTGTAAATTCGAGTACTAATGTCAAGGTTTTCAAGAACTCATCTAAGCTCCAAGGCCGGGAGGGCTAAGGCGTAGCCGTCGACGTGGTGATAAGATTCCGCGGTGACTGAATACTAGTTGGTGCAGCGCAGTCAGTCGCAGGCGCAGATAGTGAGGCGAGGGTGACAGTAATTGACAGGTCGGTAAGACCAGGACACTTGACGCACGTGCGAGTGGACTCGGGCCCCCGCACTAAGCAGGATGTCTTTAAATAGACTAAATGCCTTTGTAAAGGCATGCCCTCCGAAGGGTGGCGGCATCCGGCAACGATCGCGCACACGATTTGATTCTTAAAGGAAACTTATAAATAACTTCTTCAATTATTCTAAGTCATTCAACTATGAACATTACTTGATGCAGCTGAATGACTCGCGTCATTGTAGCAGGACCCTTCGGTAGCGTTTTCTCTGAAATGCAAAGCACACTGTGGGACGCTAGAATACCACATACTTTTTAAGTATGTAGGTTTATAATATGTTCGGCCTCTTTGTTTAGTTTATTAACTACAAGTGTTTGTGTAGTTTTTTTACAGGTATATTTAGCTGTAGGTTCTTGTACAGTCGAGTTCATAAACATGTGTAAACTTTGGTACCTTGTCTATTTAATGTCATGTTTAAATTATTACAGCGTTTAAAGAGACATGGTACTGAAGTGTACACATATTTATGAACCCGACTGTACCTAACAAAACAAAGAAAAACAATTTTAAATATTTTTTTAACCTGGTATTAAGTCATACAATTAATTAGAAAAATTGTATACGTATACAATTTGTACAGTCGACTACAAAGAGATGTATCCACTTTTGAACATTATTACAATGCAATAAAGCGAAAAAGTGGATACATATCTTTGTAGTCGACTGTATAATGATAATAATCTTTATCGTATAAAAGAATACACTTAATATACAAAAGGCGAACTTAATACCGATAGATTTATATGGAACCATCGAGCTGATATGATAATGGAGACGAAGAAGGCTATAGGGTATAGTGATTCTTTCAGGTGAGCGAACGCAGGAGTGAATGTCCAAGCGGCGAGTTTAAGTTGTCCCGTCAAAGCGAACAAACACATTTCAGCGCGTGTACCTATTCAATTTGGCAGCAGTGCTTCTCGAACGTATAAGGCTGCCTAATTGAGAATGCACGCGCTAAAATGTGTTTTGCTCGCTCTGACAGGACTACCCCCCTTGAACATTCACTCCTGCATTCGCTCACCTTTGCTTTTGAGAGAATCACTACCCAGGAACTCAGTCTCAGTGGCTAATAGTAGATCAACCTAGTTAGCACTTCTTTGACTAGTCTTAAGGGTTCCGTAGTCAACAAGGAACCCCTTATAGTTTCGCCATGTCCGTCTGTCCGTCTGTCCGTCTGTCCGCGGTCTAGCTCAGGGACTTTTGGTACTACAAAGCTTTAATTAAGCATAGTTTTACATTTTAATTACGCCGACAAAGTTGTAAAATATCCTCCCGATGCATCAAGTGAGTTATTATTAGACAGTTGTTACGAATCATTATGTAATAATAAAAATCTGAAAGATATTTTAAATGAAAGCACATATATCTAACAAATTTAAAAGGAAAACTACCCATTACGACCAAGTACCTACACTTTATTGGTTCTTGAGACAGGCGACTAAATTGTTTATGCCTATTAAAATCCTCTAAGAACACCAAATAACTTACCGCTACTAATAACCTATTAATATGTCTACGCTGTCCGTCTGTCCGTCCGTCCTAACTTTAAAGAGCTGTATCTTTCGAATCGCATAAAAGATAACGGCGTTTTTTTCAGAATATGTGTTATTTCGCGCGGATTTGTAACAAATAAAAACAATTAAAGAAAGTGAAATAATAAAGGGGTCCTCTTAAGGGGTTCCGTAGCCAAAATTGCAAAACGGAACCCTTATAGTTTCGTCATGTCCGTCCGTCCGTCCGTATGTCACAGGCATTTTACTCGAAATCTCGAAAACTACAAGAGTTACATTGATGAAATTTAGAGTAAGTACCTATAGGTTTTGTAGAAACCGCTACTAGTTTGATAGTTAAATAACAAAAAAATATATTTCTACCATAAATCATCCTGTGACACAAATTTCGACAGTTCTTTTAAAACAGTTTAAGATTTTTAACCCTCTGTAACTCATGAACTTGTTTTTTTTTAAATATTTTAGATTCGAGTTAATAAAAAAGAAATAAAATACGTGGGTATTCTTATTTTCATATTTTTGAAAAACGGAATTGTTGCCTTGAGGCAACACTGAGTTATAGGACCAAAAAGTATGATTCAAAATCAGGGTCTGCACGGCTTGCGTCATAGTTATCTAGACCATCTTCAGTATCTGTACCATCATGCAGTACATAAACAATATAATATATTCACTTAGACGGTATGTTGCCGACAGTCTAGACTGTGAACTGCTTAACCCTCTAGCAGTTTTTTGATTAGGTGAATATGTTCGGAAAAAATCGCTCCGAAAGTTGCATGAATTTTGCCACACAACACACGTCCACACGTGGGGACACGTCCATAAATATGAAAAATATCAAAAAGGTAAAGCTTAATAACCGTTTTTGAGTTATTATTGCCGAAAAACTGCGCTTCTCAATAAAAGGACGTAAGTGCCATGAAGATACGCTCTTTTGCTGGTGCACTTTTTCGAGATATTTTTTACGTTTATATAGATAATCGGAATATAATACCTACCGTGCAGAGGTACGAAGCCCTCGGTGCGCGAGTGCGACTCGCACTTGACCGGTTTTTGTGTTTGTAGTTACGGCTTCGGAACCTCGGACTACACTGAGCATGGTCCGATATGGTTTCCAATGGTTTTTAATGGCTAGTTTATCACCTTCACGCAGCATTAATTTGAAGTTAAAAGTCGGCAACAGAGCGTGTTTGAAAAAGACCTTTTTTGTTTGATACATTCAATGTAAGAACTCAATAAATCAGTAGGTAAATCATTTATAGACGACTGACAATATCGGTTTCCGTAACAAGTTCACCTAAAATTGATGATATGTAAGTGACCTGCACATGAGTTATAATTTGTAATGAGCATGAACACGAATTGTAATCATTCAAAGATCAACGACGCAGTTAAATCCGGATCTTACCGAATGAGGGGCTACATGTATAGACGTATTTACCTACGTACGCAGCCCCTGCACGTGTTAGTTAATAAAAAGCGTCCCTCGGGAGTTTTCTCAGAGATGTGTGTGCGCATTGTACCTTCAACGTACCTGCAGAACGTTCAAACAAGTGTTTCCGGTCAGGGGTCTCTATATCCGGTTGGTTTGCGCAACCACTTCTCAGAGCTGTAGGGCGATTGATTGAACACGTATAAACATATTGATAAGTACTTATACGATTCTTTTGGATTTTTATTATTGGATAGATAAATAGTTAACGCCGGATATTCAGGACTTATTATTATTATAGAAGGTGCCTCTGACCTTGGGGCTTTAAACTGAACTACTTTTGTTCTGCAACATTAAAAAATAACTTAAGTTTAGATAACTAATTGATGTTAAAGTCTAATTGTAAAATCAGTGTATTAAATCATGCCTAATCAGCTAATCAATATCTCATGGTACGGGCGCGACATTTCCTTGGTACGAGGACTAACGGAAAATATATATCAAAAACCTACGTTGAGCCAACCAGAGTTTGTTCGCGAGATGCAAGTCTATACCTACGTTAGTATTCTTTAGTAGTCTGTGATAGGTATGTCAATGAAGAATTGGATCGCGTACATTAAAAAGTACATTTAACTTGAATGAAAAAAAAATAAGTTGGACATATTTTTAATAAGTTACAGAACAAAAGAAGTTCAATTCCAGGAGTAGAAACGATCCATGCATTTAAAGCCCCAAGATCAGAGGCACCCTGTATACGCAATTTAACAACGTGGTGCAATGTGGTGCAACAATTTACCCATA
Organism: Acleris cristana; assembly: GCA_948252455.1. Lineage (NCBI taxonomy): Eukaryota > Metazoa > Arthropoda > Insecta > Lepidoptera > Tortricidae > Acleris > Acleris cristana. The sequence continues at coordinate 10,117,595 of OX411773.1, forward strand.
CCTACCGATTTATGTGACACTTGTTCAATACTATAATTGACTTAAACAACATATTGTTTAGTAATTCATAATACCAAGCTGTTTTAACAGGTCAAATTGGCATCAAGTGCTTGATTACATATTGTTTAGTAAACAAAATTGCGGAATAAACTGCAATAGGTACTTATTTGAGTCTCAAGGTGACAGTGACCTGTCGTTTAGTGACCCGGCCCTGTTCTAGAGACTGCTAGCGTGGTGTAATAGGTACTCTCACGCAGCAATTTTGCCCGTTCATCCAAAAAATCGCATAGTGACCCGTATTATTCCGTTGGACCCCCTAAATACAATGACGGACCAACATATTTGATACCAGTCGCTATTTGATGTTCGATTTAAACATAATTGATCGGGGGTGCCATATTTCATCAACAAAATCGACAAAGAAGAACAGAAACACCGAAACTAGGACTAAAATCCAAACTTATGTGTTTTTAGGTTTATACATAGGTAGATTACCTACTTGAATCATAAGTTAGGTTGGTGTTAATATTGAACGAGAGCGTAAGTTTGGTGGTCACGTTGAATGGCGGAGCACCCCGGCGGCCCCGGCCATTCAGTCACGAATGGTAACAATATAACAAGTTCTGCAGGTGGCGGCTCGAATCAATAGCGCTGATTACGCCGCCATTCAGCGCTCCGAGCTCCGTACCGTACCTGGACGTGGACAACCTGTTCTCTTTTCGATCTATACACGGAACTTTCGTTGTAAAAAAAATGAATTTATTTATTCACTACATTCTATTTATTTATTGGATTTTTTATGAATACGAAAAAGAGGCAAATAGTGTTTTAGTTTTAATAATCAGCCATAGTGACCGACTCACTATCTTTGACTGTTATAGTAACTGGAATAAATTTTATTGTACTCGTCGATTATAATCTGTGTATTAAGATTTCATAGAGAATACTGCAACGTCACTCTTTTCATCGTTGCATAGTCTATGCTACTTCCGAAACAACCGAAATAACTTTTTCGATACGTTCTAGACAACCGAAAATAAATTGAAAATAGAACTTCGTATTTCAATAATATGTGTCCTTGTTTAAGGAGACTCGATCCGATACAAAATTGCCAATCTATGGCGTTTCGGAACGTAGCAGCGTCGCGTCTAAAACGCGTTAAACTTGCTACTGTACCCAGGGCATTTTTTTTTTTTTTAAATCTACTCTTTGTGATTGGCTAGTATTAAACCAATCACAGCACAGTACTGCAACATTACGGACGCCGGTGGTGTGATAGTACTTACGACATTTCGTTTTCTTATATACTCGTCTTTAGACTTAAATTATTAATTTTAATGAACTCGTACAAAAAGTATTGTTCACAATAGTGTCATAATCAAGCTTTTTAATCTCGTACCTTACTTAGGCCATTCAGCAAGCTTCGTGGCCTAAACACGGTACTTGACTAAAAAGCTCTCTATTATAACACGATTGTGAAAAATACTATTTTAATTCAGTAACCCTACAACATGATCTTTCACCAGCAGATTAGGTGGGAAGTAAGTATGGCAAATAATATTATTTTTTCTAGCCATATTTACCAAGTTAAATCGAAGAACAATGTGCAACTCTCTAAGTACTTTCAGTTTTTTTTTTAAATAATTTTATACACATCCTGCCAGGTTCCGCCTGGGCAGATGAACTTTTCTATATAATACTTAAAAGTCTCTTTTCGTCCTTCTTCCCACGTTTACCTACTGTGATCTGCTAGTGGGTCAGCTAGGGTATTAACCCTGACGGTGCCCTGTATCATCATTTAAATAAATACTACGTGTAGGTACACACCAACCCACAAGTGTTTATGAAAAAAAATTGACATTGAAGCAATGCATGCATGCATGAATGCATTCGAACTTTGCATAAGTAAAGGAAAAAAATATTTTTGTAGATATAAAAATGCAAAAAAGAACTACATGGATTCCAATTGTAATGGCTAACTACCTGCTATTGGCTGCTAAATATTTGTATTGGTGATTGCCAAACTGCCAACTCTCTATGTCGCTGAAGTCGCTAACAACTGATATCATAAGAGTACTAACTGCTAGTGGTTGATAACCTAACTGCGATGGTATGTTGACTCAAATAAATTCAACTTACTTAATAAATAACAGTCTCATAGCTCTCGTAGGATTTTAAAGATCGACAGGTTTAATGAACGTTCTACTTTGGTGGGTTCAGGTGAGCGAGCGCAGGCGGCGAGCCGGCGACGGTGGCGACGCTGCGCTGCGACGCTGCAACCGCGCCCCTGAGCGACCGCCATTGTCTTCCACTTCCATATTATTAAGGCCATTATATTTGCTTGTCCAAGCGTGTTTTTATCGCTTGTTTATAATAACTTTGATACGTGGCTGACATCTTCATAAAGATTTTAAATAATCATTGTTTTATGATGCGCAGACAATAGCTGTAATCACAAAGTTAATGATGAACCCCGCTCTTTGTGATTGTTTAACAGAATCGAAAGTGATACCGAAAATACGTAGGCAGAGGATAGAAAGTGAGTAGGTAGGTACAATTTAGTTTCCATTGTTTTCAAGACCTAAATCCTGAATTAACTGGGTTTGAAATGTTATCGAAGTATGAATGTATCTAGGTTAATTTTCAGCTTACTCCGTCTAAAGACTCTAGAGTACCTACCTATATACACAATATGTGGGACTTGTACGTATGTTTTTACGATTAGGTACATAATATTTAAATATTTCATTCGCAATTAATATTAAAATGTGATTTATCATTTTGTCGATTATGTCACGTTAGCAGACGTAGTATGATACCGTCTTACTGTATCGGAGCACACGTTTGGCACCGCTTATACGATCTGACTCCGCTTACTACTCCGAAATAAAACCCCTGATTAAGCCAGATGCAAAGGGTCAATGGCAATTGCAACAGAACATTGTTATGTAATAGTAAACAAACACTCATCTTGCATAATGTATCAGAATACCTTTTATTGGTATTGTTCGCGTAGGTACCTACCTGTTGAATTGTAGATATTTAACATCCAATTGCAATCCCAGTTCTTTTAGATCAATTAGTAATTTTATAAAACTTTTTTCGCTATGGTTCCCATGGTTGATGACCTTTGTTAGTAAAATCTTCAAGGTCATAATAAAGTTACAAACTCGACTATTTTAACTGTTAACGATAACTGAACTTCGGTCTAACAAAAGACCAATAAAAACTTAACTTTGCAGTGTAAAATAATGTTCCACTATAGATCTGCCTACTCGCAGATTTTTGTTACTGAGCTAGAAATAACGATGTGTCGCTTTTCCTTTATTTTGTGCTGTAAAACCATGCTTCTCGCCGAATGTCCAATTTTGTGCGATTCCAGGGACTCTAGTCTACACGGTAAAACCAGATTCCTTTTAACATGTTATCGTAGTGTTAACGCAATGGTAGCGCAAATATACTTGACCGTAATGGCGGCCGAGTAAAATAAATAATCCCAAAACGTGTCAAAAGCAATATGGTTTTACCGATTAGACTAAAGCCCCATTGAATAGAACGGGAAATTCCTTAAGGTTTTGCTATGGTAAGTTTGCGAGGATCAAAATACGATTCCGTCGACATAGCAGTTTTAATTGTTTACACCTCAGGGTGACGGAACCAGTAATGGACAAGGACCAATGATGGACACTTGATTATATAAGGTTGATTCATTTGTTTTGCAACAATCGATTTAGGACGGTATGAAAGTTGAATTAAGAGTGAAGTGTCCATTACTGGTGCCTGTCAGCTAAAAGTGTCCATCATTGGTGCCATCACCCTAGTACGTATTTGATATCTGACCCGTTTTTGAGAAAAAAAAGAATCATGACTGACGGACGGACAGAACGAGGGACAACCAAGTGATGATGTGATGAACCAGTTAAGTTTTTTTATGTTTTATTTTTGGGGTACGGATCTCTCAAAATCTGACAATCGTAGATGGGTTAGGGAGTAACCTAATTATAAAAAAAACCGGTCAAATGCGAATCGGAGTCGCGCACCGAGGGTTTCGTATTTAAGATAATATGGTTGGAAAACGCAAAAGAAAATAATCATTTTGTTATGAACTTTATTATCTATGCAATAAAGTCCATTTTGACTGGGTGCGCTGCAATAAGTCTAAGAACATTTTGTATAATTTCATTTAACTAACCACGAAAAGCATAATGAACGTTTAGCATAAAAACCAATTGTATAATTTCCTCAGGCATACGATCGAATACACATATTTTTATTATAAATAAATATCATTTTCTTGTTATTATGCATTTTAAATCAATTTCTTCTAACTAGGTTAGGTTAGGTTAGTTAGAACTGTGACCACATTAATAGTAATGAAAGCCGTTAGAAATATTTATTTTTTAATTTATGAACATTATAGTTTAAGAAATTATGCGTTTCGTTTTATGCATAATAATTATTATATCGTTGGTTTATTATAGAGATCGAAATTATGCAATTTGTGTTATGTAAAATAAAAATTAGTACAATCCTTTTTATGTAATTCATTACACACCCATTTTGACTAGCCTTAATTCTAATACAGATTATTAAAATTCTTTGATATTTTTTAAAAACTGTAAAGTTTGACAACTTCATTATATTTTTCGCGTAAAATATAAGTAATTATCTTTAAATCAGAAATTTTTCAGATTTTTTTTTCTATAAACTTCGGTAATAAAGGGAGGGAACGGTAATATTTTGTATTTTTTGGCTATTAATCAAAAAGTAAGTCAAGGACAATTATAAAAAAAACATGTTTGAAATGTGCAGACTGAGCCCTTTCATATGACACCCCATTTGCTATAATCAAAAAACATTTTCGTTAATTTTTCAACCCCCCATTCTAGACCCCTTTTCAAATAGTTTGAAAAATAATTTCATATTTTTTTACTAAAAACAGATGCGGGCAAGCAAGTTATACAACTATGCCAAATTTCAAGTTGATAGCTTGTATAGTTTCTGAGAAACACTGCTGTGACATACAGACAGACAGACAGACACCGAAGTCTCACCTTATGGTAAGACCCTTATGGGATCCTTTTTTACTATTTTGGTACGGAACCCTAAAAACCGCTTTCAAAACCGCAAAAAATAAGTTAGTAAGTATGTATAAGTTATTTTATGTGTTTTTAGAATAGAATACCTTTTGTAGTCTTCATCATCAGTTCCACTTCACCAAATAGTGCTTTCCAAGAGCAAATGCACGAGTTATTATGAAAAATAACCATATCGTCGGTGTGCCTATAATATTTGAGGAGTTCCCTCCATGTCCCAAGATCCCATCATCAGATCCTGACTTGTTGAAAATGGGACGAACTAGAAAGTAGGTATACCCTTACAAACAAGGAAACTTACATAAAAAAACCGGTCAAGTGCGAGTCGGACTCGCGCACCGAGGGTTCCGTATTTAAGATAATATGCTTGGTCACCGCAAGAGAATATATACTAATTTTTTTATTAATTTATTTTCTATGCAATAAGGTCCATTTTGACTAACCTAAATAAAAAATACAGATATTCAAAGTTTTTTCTTATTTCTCAAAAACTATAAATAATCAACACTTCATTTTATTTTTCCCATAAAATATAAGTACTTAATTATCTATAGGTACGTCAGGATTTTTTTCAGATGTTTTGATTGATAAACTTCGGAGATAAGAGGGCGGGAACGGTCATTTTTTGTACATTTTTGGCTATAAATCAAAAAGTACACCAAGAAAATTAAAAAAAAATACGTTTTGAAATGTGCAGATTAAGCACTTTCATATGACACCCCATTTGCTATAATCAAACCACTTTGATGTTTCAACTCCCCATTCTATACCCCTTTTCAATTATTACTAAAATTATTTTCATTTTTTTTACTTAAAACATATACAACCAAGCAAGTGGTACAACTATGCCAAATTTCAAGTTGATAGCATTTGTAGTTGCTGAGAAAACCTGCTGTGACATACAGACAGACAGACAGACAGACTGACAACGAAGTCTCACCATAAGGGTTCCTTTTTTACCATTTTGGTACGGAACCTAAAAAGGTCCCGACGAAAAGAACCTCCACCTTTTTTTTAAATCGGTGAAAAATAACTTTCAAATAATCGTTAATTGTAAAGTCGGTAGGTATGATGAATTCTAATTATGTACAACTACGAGTATATAGTAGATAATGATAATCAAGTGCCAAGTCTGTATGTTCTACTCCCTCCTCGTAGAGACTGAGCGGATGGCAGGATTTTGACAAACGAGATTAGATTCGTCTTAGCGTCGCGAGAGCCATTTTGGAGATTCAGAAATGTAAAACAAGGGTATTAATATCAAAGTATGAAGACGACTTGCAGTGGGGTCTTAAACCTTAGTTTTTTGGAAAAAAATTGATTTGCATTTTGGCAAATCTACTTATTTAGCTTCTTCGACAGATATCTGCTTAGGTATATAATTGCGTTTGTACCTAAGTAACTTTTCCTGTCCACGTTCGCGTGCATCTCAAACAAACAAAAACAGGTAAAAAGCGACCGAAATCGATGAACTAAAGCTCGAGTATTCGTCAAACTACAGGTCAAACCAAGAATTTAAGTTCATGTCGCGTCAATGTGATTTACTTTTCTTTGGCACTTAAAATTCGAAGGCCATTAAACCGAACGAGATTTCGTCGGAGACGATGGCCCGTAAAAGTTTCGCAAGAGTCGGTCGTAACCCATTTTGGTTATAACTCGCCGTGACGCGCCGAGCTTTTACACGGCCAGCGGAGAAAATAGGGAGACGGCCATCGCCGAAAACAACAATGAGGTACTGTTACCATAATGACACTTTATGGGCACAAACATCAGGACCGCGGCCGACAAGAGCGCGCCGCGGCGCTGCGCGACCGGCGCGGGCGCACGAGTGTGCTCCGCGCATTGTTTCCGCATTAAGCCGAGCATCGAGGACGACATTGATGCCTCGCGGACAAAGGCACCCATTGCAACAGCCCACTGCGACGTACCGCCCGACCGCCCGACCGCCCGACCTCCTCTGACATTCGGCTCGATTCTTGGAATCAAATCGATTGCTGAACTCGTTACTTCAACTTCCTATTCGCGCTCGCGCACTCGCGACATTCGACATCCTCGTTATAAAAAACGTTTTCTAAATATTGACCCTTTTAACAATTCATAATCTCTTTCTGGGCCTCTATTCAACACGGTAAAAACAATATCGTTTTTGATCCGTTATCGTATTGTTTCCGTTTTGATAGCTCTTATTTACTTGACAGTACCTAATGGCGGCTGACGTCATAACAATACCGTAACAGGTCAACTACGATATCATTTTTACCGTCGGGAATAGAGGCGCTGTTTATTTGTTCATCATCATCATTTGTAATTAAACAATAGTATAATTTATATTTATGTTTTGGTTATAAGTGAAGTGCAGTTTCTTTTCGCTGTACCGAGTCTGGCCAGTGACCGCATTTTATTATGCAAGTGCGATCTCGGACCGCGGCCCAGCTCACGTCTGCATTTTATGTCCGGGAAGATGAAGTTGTAAATAAATGCGTACATAGCCACAAAATTGGACGATTTAATGTATTGTTACCAGTATAGCTTGGGCTTAAGACATCAACTTTCTTTTAAGTGGTCTTGAGCTTTCTTGAAACTTTCTTTATTAATGGCTTGCGGTTAACTTATGCACTCGAATCATAAAGGAACAATATTTTAAAACTGTTACTTTGCGTTTTATATTTATGAAATCACAATAATAAGAACGGCAGGTCTACTGTATAGTAGAGGTAGGAATCGTAGGTAGTTTTAAATTTAGTCCATAGGTTTACCGTAGGTGGAGACGGGCCAGGCTGCGGCTGGCTGCGGCGAGCGCGCTGGGCGGTCCCGGCAACACGCGTCAGCAGTAGTCGGCGCGGGCAGCGTCGCGCTCCGCTTCACGCACGCGATCCACTTCTAACACGATCTCTTTGATATTTACAGCCTCCGCCACCACCGCGTCGCGAAGCGTGTGGTCTCAGCTACCGATAACCGCACCCTAACAGCTACCGATTATTTAACATAACAAGCTATTGTAGTCTGTAACTACTTGTCAGGTGAGTTGCCATATTTAACAGTGGAGTATTCTGACGTACGAGAATAATGTAGAACCTAGTTGGAAACTAAAGTCTACGGAAATTATTGGGTAAGGTAAGTTAAAGTAAGACGATTCTACCCCACACAGCCGTCCGGACCTATTAGACGCCACCATAAGAACAAAAGTTGAGGCATTTACCGGTAATTTAATGGAGCCTACGCCTCAATTAAATAGATAGTGTATGTCAGAACGGCGTATAAATCAAACAACAATGGGGTGCAACGTATGATCATCACGCGGCGCCGCGCGGGCCAGGTGCGCAATCTCGGCAGTTGTCGCCGCGCACGCGCACCCTCACTGTGCTTTTAATAAATTTCAATACACATAAAAAAGGATCTATCAAAACCGGTAAATAAACCGGTGTTCGGGTGCAACTATGCAGCTCCGGCGCAGATCGCTCGCCCTCCGCGAACAAAACGCCGTTTGTTGGGTGTGCAAACAAGTTTTGATTAAATGAAAAGGTGTCCCGGAACGGGTGTGTTCGCCGTTTGCTCTAAGTAATTACTTTCAATTTATACCTTTGACTATTCATTGTATTACACTACGGTACGTATACCTACTGTGTTCTATTTCTAATCGCAAAGGATCGATTCTATTGTATGGTCCAAATACATTTTCATAATATCTCTAATATATACCTACATGTCATTATATGTCATGGTAATACCACATTTCTAAATGAATGCCCATATGTATACAGCCTCGTAAAGCCCAAGCTTTTTAGGATTTTAGTACCTTTCAACCTTGTTTACAGCCCAGAACTGCAATAAAATTACTTTTCTACAAGTTTTAGGCTACATTCATTTTTTTCAAGGATCTTGTGATTTTATTTCAACATAAAAGAAATTTATTAATGGAGAAGATGAGGATTCTTCTCTCAACCCAGTTATAATACTAATTACTGCAGAAATAGGTAAAGTGTGTGCTATGAATATACTGAAATAAGTAAATGTTATAAGTAAATATTTTATAGAACAAAACTGATTTACTCACGAAGTTTACGCGAGATCGCATTTTCTTTAATGCCGCATCCACATGCTTGGTATTTGCCACAAACACTGCTGGACGCAACTATATGTTAAAGCGAGCCCGATTTATTTCTATTTCACTCTAACGTACAGTTTCCTCCTGCGCTGCAGTGTTTGTGGCAAACACTAAGCATGTGGATGCGGCTTAACAATCACACAACATAGACAACTTAATATTAGGCCGCGTTCATTCGTGAGACTTTTAAAAAATGTATCATTAAAACTAGTTTTCCAATTACCTAGATAGATAAAAACCCCTATGAAATGGTGACCCCTTCTTTCAGAGCTGATATCTCTTAAACGGCCCAACCGATTTTCACGGAACTTTCCTTAGAACCACGGAACCACCACTAGATAACCTGCTTTCAAATAAAAAAAACACATTCAAATCAATCCATCCATAAGGAGCTACAATATCAGACACAGATACACCCCAGATTAAAGCACAGTTTACTTGTGGGTCTGTCCTTAATTTCGGACGCTGAGCCGCTAGTAAGTATTTAAAGATTAACTTGGGATGCGATGACTACAATTTGCTGTCCTATAAATATGAACGTCATAATTACTGGCCATAAGAGAATAGAAAGACTTTTTAACTGAAAAGGACAACTAACAGTGTTTACTTGCATTAAAGTCCAGTTAGTGTTCGTGTTTGTTTCTTCAGTACAATAAATGTTAAAACGGTGCAATGGATTGATGACAAGATTTAAATTCTTTAAAGTTTCTAAATAATACTAGGTACCTATTGATGTAAAGATTTTTTTAAGATCAAAGAGTTTCGCGCGGATGAAAACGCCAGCAAAAGCTGGTCAAAAAAATGACTGAACTCAGTCAGTACCTAGATTTGTTTTGTCAACAGCTCAGTATTGACCTAAAGCTAATCTAAGCTCTAGCCTTTTACTATGGGTTCTAGACAACGAGAAAATACATAAGTATTTCAATACGTAGAAATCATCCAAACTCAGAAACTAATACTAGCGCTCATCTATACTGGGTGAAATTTAAGTCGTGGATCAAATGATCACCTCTGTGTTCTACTTCTACCCACGAATATGAACAACTTTCACTATGGGACCAACTCTGAAATCACGAAAAAAAAATCAGCTACTTCATATATTTTGGTCGAGTATGTATTGAAATATTCTATGATACAGCTGGTTTTTTTTCGTGATTTCAGAGTTGGTCCCATAGTGAAAGTTGTACATATTCGTGGGTAGAACACAGAGGTGATCATTTGATGCACGACTTAAATTTCACCCTGTATATAGATCTGCAAAAAAATTGCACTTATCTGGATTTGAACCCGGGACGCTAAGTTCGTAAGCAGGTTCACCACCTAGTAGGCAAACGTATCGTCAAAATAAAATATCACATTACAATCACACTGCATTACATCAAGTACAGTGCCTATTTCGGGCTGTGTTCTGTAATTTACGTTCATTTTCTATATCGCTAAGCGTTGTGTCTTTCCTCTAAGTACTTCAAGAGCTCTAATGAGATAAAAAACAAAAGTACTTACGAGTACGAATGCTACGAGTGGAGACTTGAGAATGAACGTGAACGCTGCTGGTGACAAAATAAGATCTGGGGCTATTAGAAACATGATATCAAAATTATGTACTAAACCTACCTATATAAACAAAATAATTTAGACTTGATTATAGGTACAAATTTCTCCATGACTCAAACTCGTCATTTAATTTGGGATTAATAGTTTTCACAAATGCTTGACTGCTGCTTTTTCCGCAGAGGTTTCTAGAACAGGTGTTTATTTTTTCTTGCGGAACTATCTAGTAGGTACAAAAGATTGAACATGAACGAAACCGTTACCCGTCATGTACTAATCCCGCCGCGCTGCTCCGGCGCAGGGAGGCAGCTGCCCGAGACCCCGGGGCCTTCCCCTACCAGCAACACTATAAATACCATCTCGATGGTACAGAAAAAATCTATAACGGTGTTGCTTAAAAAAAACTCAAAATGTGGGAAACGTACAATTTCTGTTTCCCTCAGTCGAGATTGTTGCAAAGTCCTATTTAAATCTCCCTTACTTGTCTTCACCCCACGAATCACGATAAATAATAAAGAAAAGAATATCTAATCTATTACCTTTTCCATCCGTGGTGAATCCTTGTGGCGTTGCACACCGCGCTCGATTTGGTTCTGGCAAATTTAGAGTCCGATAATTTTGTATGACGATGATAGCCCAAAATATTGAATCCAACTCCGTACACCTAGCGTACCACAACCATAAATAACAGGTACGGCTGCAAAGTTTTGGATTTGGATCGAACGCGGTGCAAACCCAACTTAAAAAATGTTGTTCAATTACGAGTATGCTTGGATTATTTAAGTAACGAGCAAGAAAATGTGGTATGTTTTTATAAGTTAATAATTACGGGGTGAGAGTTCAATTTTGTATTCCCTCAAGAACTTCATTATCTCCTTCTGTCTTGCTTAAGACTCTGGTCGATCATTGCCTCGATTTACTCAACAGCTTTTAAAAATATGATTACGATATGTAGCTAGGTGGGAAAAAATAATGTAGAAAAAAGGCCCTGCCTAAACAATATTCTGCTTAAGTGTTTCACTTAGATTATACTGAAAAACGGAACCCTTATAAGATGACTTTATTGCCCGTCTGTCTGTCCGTCCCTCTTTCCGTCCGCCTGTCCGTCTTGTCTGCCAAGACCCTTTTTCTCTAAAACGGCTAAAGCTATCGGGCTGAAATTTGGAATATTTGTATTAATTAAACATCCAAACAAAGCCTCATTAGTGATTTAAAATTTGAAACTAAACTAAAACGGGCAAACTTCGTTTTTTTTTCAAGTAGTTTAAACATACTGTAACTGAATGAAATTTTATGCTAAGGCATTAAACTAACATTATTTACATAAAATAATTATTTGTCTTCGTAAACAATACTTTCTTTACTTTATAGCATGAAATCTTGTTTAGTTATAGTATATTCAGAGTACTTGAGAAAGTGCCCGTTTTCCAATGAAAACGGGCACTTTCTCAAGTACTCTAATAAACCCCCTTGCAATCAAGGGGGTTTATTTATTTTTGCCGGAAAAAAACCCAGTTACAAAAAATGGCTTGTTATTAATCTCTTACGTTAAATATCATAGTTATTTTAGAGTTTAAAAGTTAATCGTTTTTGAGATATTCTGTAATTAACGTGAAACGCGACGAAAAACCCTTTGCTCCTCCTTTATTCCAGAAACTACTGAAGAGAAAAAAAAACATAGTCTAGGTAATCCTAATCATCTTCATAAATATTTCAGAAAAGTAGGAGAGTTGCTCTAATACTTTTTTTAGAAAAAAAACGGTCACTTGGTACTAAAATTGGTAAAGTTATAGCTCTGATTACTTTTAAGAGATTAGTATTCCTATATCCTGTATGAGTGGGCTTCTAAAGTATGAAGACAGCAATCAGCAGCAGGACTTTATTGGATTTCTATAATATTTCAAACAAATACGACGTAGGTGCGAAACCCCTTGGTGGTGGAGCCCGACTCGCACTTGACTGTTTTTATTTTTCTTTTTACAAATACGAGTATGAAGTGTAAATTCGTTTGGTTCAAACTGGATACATAAATTATCCCCATGGAGCACAGATGAGTATTCACTCACAAACGTGTCGACCGCCGAGATTTCGAGAAGTCGTGCAAGATCTAAAGAGGTCAATTCTGCGAGCGTTCCTTCGAGAGCGCCAGCGCCTCAAAACGGGGACATAAGGAAAGGGCCGGTTTAAACTTCAACCGGCAACTTCTAACCCTATGTCGAAATGCGCTTTAATGACTTGCTGTAAATACATATAATGAGTTTCGGGGAAGGACTAACAAGTAAAAAATATCCGCTGTTTGTAGAGTCTAAACAAGTCAATTAAACGTCAGTCCGTTGTGGCACTTGTTCAAGACCGATTTTCGAATATTTTGTCTTTGTGCCGTTTGCTTGGTGCCGGAGATATAAGATGTCCTAAATAAAATAAAATGATAATAATATAAATATAAATAAGCATAATAGTTACCTAGGTACCTACTTAAGTTTTTCTGTAGAAATATTAAATCACATATTTTTATACTCATGTAATTTCTAAGAAAGTATTCTGTAACTGCTTGTTAGTAGGTAGATAGATACCTTATGTACGTTCTTTCGTTCTCTTACCCTGTATGTAGACGTGTATTTAGTTGATATAAAAGTACCTATGACATCGTAAGGACATTTTATTTGATAATTTGCATTCAACAATCTACGATACATGACACTAACTATCATCTTTCAGTAGTGTTATTGGGATGGTTTAACAAACAAACAACCAGACAGACAAACAGGGACATAGATTATTCGATCTTATATCGTCGATCAATAGTAAGGATCGACGACGTTGATCAACTATCGATCTACTTTTCCAAATTGGGACATAACAGTTAGTTACATTATTAAACTAGGTATTTTTTTGACAAAAATTACCTAATGCATTGCCATTGCTATTAATACCTACACAATATAAAGAGGCAAAACCAGGAAAATAAAATGCATAATAAAATAACGTTGCATTTTTTTTTAAATGTATTTGTAAATACGTACCAAGATTGTGTGTGGAAGACGGTAGTTACTGCGTCGCGCTTCTGTGCGTGTGCGCATGTAGAGGCTGCGCAGGATTTCGAGGGGTGAAAGGTGGCCGGCGACGCGCACCGGCCGCGTCGTTATAGCGTGTGCCGAAATCTCAGCTGTTGCCGCTCGCTTACACAGCATGATTCTTTTACAATATATGATAAATCTTACCTAAACACACTCCCTACCTACTACCTCTATCTACCTAAATATTTTTTTGTTATATTATGAAAACCCTACCTATATTCTTATTACAGTGAAATGGTAAAAATGTTAAATCGGTTATAGGTACCTATTTAGAGCGTAGGTATCGTTAATATACCTGGAATTTAATAAAAACTTTAAATCCCGACACGTTTTGATTTGACATGTCTTCTTTATGTTAATAACCATGAATTTATTCTAAAATCGCCCATTTTGGTAGTTAAAGTGCCCAGTAACACTTGCGATACTAAGACGGATCTAACGACACTTGTTTGTCAATATTTGGCCAACCTTTCAGCCTCTACGAGAAAACAAAAAAGCATACATAGGTACCTACGTAGGTATACCTACACATACAAGAATTGGGATCTAAATGGGCGTCAAGTTACATGGAAGTTGTTTAAGCATAGCTGCAGGCAAATAGGTAGGTATAATGTTCTTGGTTTGTTTAAAGGGAATTTAATAGGATCCTTGCAACTTTTTACAGCTTAATAAAATTATTATCGGTTACCCAAACAATTTAATATGAAAATTGGCTAGGTAATAATTTTTGTAGTAGGAACTTAATTAACTGTTTTAAGTGTACCTATGTAGATTCTACCTATACTTCTTACCTATCTAAATTAAATGTTAAATAAAGCACCAAGTGTTGTCCTGAATACAAAATATAGTATTTTATGAACACCCTGTGCTATACATTCGACCCATCTGTGTTAAAAGTGTTTATAAAAGCGTTGAATGGCCCCTGTGTGCTTTATATAGAATACTCCACAGCTATGCCATTATTCAAAATTAAACTACTCACCTACCTGCAAGCGCGAGCCTAACATTTAAAAACGTCGTATGATCAATTATTTCTGTGAACCAAAAGCGACCATAAAACTAAAAATAACTATTTCTCACACACAAACGTAAACCTTATTGAGAATGCCATAGAGTATCGTTTCCACATGGTAAAGCCGAGCTCTGTTACCGAAATGTAAGAGAATTCCCCCGATGAAACGACACCGACACCTGAATCACAGTTTTGGAGTTACGACCTTACGGCGGTTAAATTTGGAACAATGAATGAGGGAGACCCTAATCGTTTTACTCGCAACCAAAGTGTATTATGGTACGGAGACTTAGTAAGAGAGGGGTGGCGGTTACGTCGTTAATCGTCGGGGCCACGGCTCAGTGCAGATGTGCGATTCGGGTACAGACATGTGATTCTGCGCGCGCAGCCAGCTGCTGGCATAGCTGTGCACTGATTCAATGTAGGGTCAGGCTCCGCTAGTGGGTGCCGCGCTTTGTGTCGCACCTATGTATGTGCGCTCACGCACAATGTACGAACACACACACTGGCAGAAGAAGGTAGGTACCTACAGTTCAGGTGTGCCATTTTGGTATTATTACAAAGTAAAAATAGCTGACTGAGTTGACAGAACTAAACATAGCAAATAGTAAATTATACCACGACACTCATCATTACCATACTTCTTTACTTATAGGCAAATTACATAGTACACTGCTCCGCAATATTAGCCTGGTCCTTTTGATAATTAATGAGAGTTAAGTCCCTAATTCCGAAATTGCTGCGGCTATGGGTAAACACGTATGTTGAAGTTTCCGCAATTAGCTTTTAAGTACCTATTACTTGGAGAGAAGACCGCAGTCTAATTTCATGTGATTGTATTATCACTACCGCTGCATAGGTATGTTTGATACAGTGAAGTGATAATGAAATGGAATTAACTACTCGCAATTGAAAGCGAACAAAAACCACTCGGTTTTGTTTTGTATATGAGAGAGGTGTGAAAAAGTAATGTTGATCGATAGTTTCAAGAGCTTTGCTATCTTCTGTTGCTAAGCACGTTTTAATTAGTGGGTACAACCTTTCTATACGCTATTACATTATTATTGGACATTATAGCCTGGCAATAGCAAAACAATAAAGCTCGGCATGGAACACGACACTAAACTCAGTCATTGAATAATATATGCGAGGAATTAACCGCCAATTGTGCGACATTGAGAGCTGGCTGCGTATCGCACCACCTGCCCGCGGCGCCCCTGTCCATCGCTATTTCCGCCATAGCGCACGTCCCCCTGCGCCGGCGCAGCTCGTGCCCGACCGTTACGCACGCGACATGCCACCTGGCCGCCGCAGCCGCCGCCTCTCCGCCCCTGCACCCCGCCGCCCCGCCACTCCGCCCCGCTAAACTCCTATCAGATGATAACCGACTTATCATCCATGGTTAGCTAGCCCTAACATTAGCGAATCTAAGTGACACGTGAAGTGCGAATGTGTGACGCAACTTATGCAATCCGTAATTTATGTGAAATGTAACATGTTTTGGCCACATGTAACGATTAGATTAGGTGATAACACTGACGCTGTCACTTAGAAATAATGCTGTCATATGTCAACCCATAAAATTAATTAAACTTGAAAGATGATCGCGCTGACATAAATGAGTGGTACACCGTACTACCTTACGTTTTAAACGGTGTTAATAATTCTGCTGCTAACAAGTAATTAGACACTATATAAACCTGATAAAAGGTAACATAACAAAACCCAAAACTAAGTAGGTATTTCCTCCGTAAAAAAACGGGTCCTCCTTGGCTGACTAATCCCCGAGCCGTCATTAAATTTTGTTATGATTGTTTATGTCCACTATAAATGTCGCATTGTGTACCTAATCTGTTGTTTACCATTACCATCGCGTCTTCCGTCGAACTGTTTACGTTTCCCATGCATAGGTATATTGAGATAACAAATCATTCACAGGGTCTTAAACTAATTACTCACTAATGAATGGCATTCGCTTTGTTTGCAAGGAACAGTGCTTATTTGTTTTCATATATCTTTAGTTATACTTATACGAATACGACAAGAACGAGTTTCTAAGAAATTGAAAGTATAAAAGTTAATTAGGTTAAATATTTTACTGTAGTATTGTAGGTAGGTAGGTAGGAACTATGGACATAGAGAAAGTGGCTGGAACCTCCAGGAACTGTGGATCTTTGGCAGGAGGTCCCGCTACTCCTACAAGAGTTGACAAACGTTTACCTTCTAATTTAAATTAAAACTTAAAATATTTTTACCCGACTGCCGAAGGAGGAAGGTAATGTGTTTAACAGTCTATGTACGTTTGTCCTTTGTGGCGCTCTAGAAACTAAACGCATGGACCGATTTTGATGATTCTTATAATCATTTGTCTTAATCTTGAGAGTGTCACTAAAGATATGATAGTAATTAAAATTCAATATGGCGGCAGCTAGAGGCCATATTGTAAAAAGAAAAATAATAAAGTCGACGAACTATGACAAATGGGGTATCATTGAATAGGTATAATCATCTTTAGGTTTCTTTAATCATTTTTCATTTTGAACGATCATTTAAAATTTACCTATAACGATTTAAAGTTGGTTAGCAACAACAGTCGGGTTTTTTAAAGCTTGCTTTTTGTTGTTATATCTTAATTAATGTATGATAAATTTCTTCTCTGTTCTTATGATTTAACAATAAGCTGTGGGTGTGCGAAACCGTGCGTGCGTGCGTATGTGCATGCGTGCGTGCGTGCGAGAGTGTCACAGTGTGAGCTCACGCACGTGTGTGTGTGTATGTGTGAAAGCTATTATGTTTATAATATTTATTTGCGTATAGGTATCATGATACAACCGAGTGATGTTTAGCCATTTTGATGTTGTTTTGCATTCGAAGTGCAGAGAAAACATTACATTGTTTGATTACACGTAGATTTCCTGTTAGGTAGGTGGGAGACAGACTGTGAACCAAACAGCCTTTTGGCAAACGGAGACTTATTGAAAAATGCTAACCGCTGAGATAAAATACTTTTAGAAGTATTTCTATTCATGATACAATTCAAAACGAAGTTCGTAAACAAAAGCACTTTCAAAACAAATTGTTAAAAAACAAAAGCCACAAAATTCCCAAATGTAATAAATACTGCGAAGAAGGCCGATACAACCGGGACAGAGAATGTAATAATTGCTGTCAGAATTAGGCGATTATGTCGACCGACGAGCGCGGTTAGTCACGGACGGTGCTGAATAATCGGGCAATTGATGTCCATCGCGTATCGCATGTCGATCCCTTGACACATATACGGGCTGAGTCATCCTGCAGATTTCTCCAAGCTCAGCAAGTACTCGTCATTGATGCGATCTGCTCTTGAACATTGACCAGCCTTGCAGAGTCAGCACTTTGTCCGAGACTGCGTTACTATACCTATACTTGCCAATAATGGCTCATTAGGTGTTGTTTGTGTCACTGCCCATGTTACGGGGATTGCTATTCATAGTTGTGTTCAGTTTTATTTAACATATACATGCATTATGCTACATAGAGTCCTTACCGGACTGACAATTGTTCCATTATGACATTCTTTATAACGAACATTTTTGCACTGTGAGAACTCCTAAATTAACCAGGGTCCTTGTAACTGTGACCTGTGAGAATAAGCAGGGTTGCAAAAAATATAACAAAGAACTTATGGTCGTTACAGTTCCGCGTTCCGAAGGGGTTGCAAACGTATCTTGTTTGATTTGATACATAAGGAAGTAGGTACCTTTGTTATCGCAAATACCGGTTCCGAGTATTTCCGGTTACACAAATCCACACACCATTGTTATGTTTGCCGTGTCCGCCGCGGACTCCCAGCCCCGTGAACACTGCTCCCGGCGAGGCGGGCACTCGTATCGTATCGTATTCTTGCTTTGATCAGATTACGATTATCTGCGACCATTAATAAAGTTTTCCCACAGGAGAAATGCCTCGATCGCCGAGGCTATCTGCGCTACTTATGATAATAAATCGGCTTCATCACTGCGCCACTCAACCGTTGAATTGATCTTTAGTATTGATTTGTATCTTGGTTAATTCTGCTCATTCATTATATTCGTTCTAGTATTCGTTATTGACATTTATTTTAACTGATGAGTAAAACGTGATGTATTTTGAGTCAGTGATATAATATCCTTCAGTGGTAAAGTCGAACTTATTTAGAAGCTGCTGTTCATTTTGGAGCCACTGAAAATCAGCATCGCGGTTTATGCCGTGACATAGTGCTGAGCTGAGTGTCGTCAATTTCGACGTCACAGAATTACCGGCAACATTATCTTACAATTGCATTTTTTCTTTCCTTCTTTATTGTTTTTATTTTGCCATTCTTTTCTAAAGATGTTTTTCTCTGTTCTGTTTTTTTGTCCTCGTCGAATAAATGTTTCTATTACTATTTTAGTACCTTGTCGCCTTTATTGAAATACTAAAACCAAACTACTCTCACTTTAATATGTCACTGTGACAAGTTACTAAAATGTACAACCAGGTACTTCTGAGTTAGACTGTAGGTAGCTACTTTACCAGACTAGCAAGATTTTAAACACCAATGTCAAAGATAAACAGCTTTAAAATAATGAATGAGCCATTTTTGTATCTATTTGTATACTTGTAAAATATATATGTATGTATGTATGTAGATGTATTGGTTGCTTAAGCAATCTTCGTGATAACTTGGTTTCAAACAGCATAATGTAAAAATAAGGATTGATATGTGTATGTACTAAACTGAACACATACATCACATTCACAGGCATGACAAAATTATAAACTAAAGGCTAATTGTACAGGAAGGAGGACAAGGTCGCAAAAGACGATATGACTGTCCTATATGACAAAAGAACTTCATAATAAGCATGAGGCGCTTGATCATGTGTCATCACGGTGTCAGATGACTGCCCATTTTTGCTTTGATGAGTTTATAAGTGTGTAGTACGAGTATGTCAACAAATAATAATGTATCCTACGTACATGCCTATAGTCTTTTGTGATTCATGGTTCTTAAATAATTGGATTAATCGTTTCAGAAATAATTTACTCACATTCTCTTATTGTTCCCTATACGACCTAGTCTGTATCATGATGGAAAATCAAAGAGGAGTTTTTTTAACTTTGGTTGTATCTATATGGGTACTTATACATACGTTTTTATTTTTAACTACCTACTTCAACTCATTTTTATACGTCTCTTACTTGGCATATGATTTGTTACCTTTAGAGCAATATAACGTTACGTACCTATTAGGTAGGTAATAGAGAGCCTACCTATTTTTACATCTTATACGGAACTGAGAGCTTTTCCTGCTAAATAGGAACTATGACTTATCACTCAAGGTAATGTTGCCAAAATGAAAACTTAGCAATTTTAATTATTGTACGTGTTATAGGTAGGTACTCATTTCAAATGGTTATTTGACATAGAGGAGTAAAGATATGTTCGTTTGGAAATTCGACCCGGCCGAACAGCTCACGAGTTCAGTTCAAAGGTGCTTAACCTCAAGATGGGCAAAAAATGTGGTTTGTGGTCCAAGAGCCAGGGCCGGTGCTGAAGCTGGGCATATCGCACGGCGGCAGCGCGCGGCGCGGCGGCCGGGTGCGGAGGCGCAGGTGCCGCGCCCCGCGCGCGCTGGCCGCGCCCCCCCCGCGCCGATTGGGCACGGCGCACGTGCGCGGCCTGCCCGCCGCCACCTGGCCGCGCGCCGGGGAGCACTTATAAGCGCGGCCTTCCCTCGCCGCACCGCACCCGAGCTCCGAACGCCGACGAGCGCGCACGTCACTCGCGTCCCGAACACGTCTCCGCTCTTACGACTCCGGCGCAACCTACTCGTTTAGTTTGGACTGTTACATTTGTGAACTTTGTGATACGATTGAACACGGACCTTGTACGAAAGACTTTCTCTGTTAAGTGTTTGTGAAAAGTGATGATGCTAGTCGAGGATTCACAAAATTCTCGCGCTATGATGACGAAAAAGTATGCGCACTGTCCGCTGAAGAAGCGGCCGGTGCTGGTGCGGGAGGAGCGGCCCGCGACGCCGCCCACCTCGCCGCCGCACCCCGCCCACCTCGCCACTACGCTTTATTATGATTATCACTGTAAGTATTCAACTAATTACCTAACCTAATATATTTCTTAGACTTAAGGTCTAAGTCTAGATATAATACTATAGTTGATGTTGCAAAATATAAAAGTACCTAATCTCGATATATCAAAAAAAACTCAAACAATTAAAATAATAATAATTTTAATTTAAAAGCTGTATTAAATGGGTGTACATTTTTAGTGAAGTTTAGTATAACTGTATTTAAATCATTTTTTTTGTTATCTAACCTATATTTATATAATTTTTTATTTTTTGCCATAGGTACCACAGAAAATGATGAACCAGAAAATCTTAGCACAAAACCTGAGGATCTATCGAAGACAGGCAATTACCCGAGCAAAGCGTCCTCGCCGGTGGCAACGGCGGCCGTGAAGATGGAGCCGCGCGAGTGGCCCCAGCACCAGCTGGAGTACCTGTCGGCGTGCCGCGCGCGCCTGGAGCCCGCACCGGTGCCCATGGAGCTGGCGCGCCCCACGCCGCAGTACGCCTACCTGCCGACGCTATACGCGCCCTACCCCATGGACGACATGTACCCGACCGCACCAGCACTCTCACCGCCAGCCCACCCGCACCTATACTCGCGCTACTCGCCTGCGTCGCCACCGTCTTCTATTTCCCCACCTCCCTGCCCAGAAGACCTCCGGTCCCCCGGCTCAGTATCATCGGACTCCGGAGTGTCGGTCTCTGGTCAGCGACGCCCGCGCTACCAGTGCCCCGACTGCGCCAAGTCCTACTCCACGTACTCTGGCCTGTCGAAACACCAGCAGTACCACTGCGCGGCGGCCGAGGGCAGCCTCGCCCGCAAGTCCTTCAGCTGCAAGTATTGCGCCAAAGTCTACACTTCGCTGGGCGCCCTCAAGATGCACATTCGAACCCACACGCTGCCTTGCAAGTGCCACTTGTGCGGGAAAGCTTTTTCCCGGCCGTGGCTACTGCAGGGTCACATCCGGACCCACACGGGGGAGAAACCGTTTTCATGTCACCACTGCCGCCGTGCGTTCGCCGACCGGTCGAACCTGCGCGCGCATCTGCAGACGCACTCTGACGTGAAGAAGTACTCGTGCTCCGGGTGCGGCAAGACGTTCTCGCGCATGTCGCTGCTCAGCAAGCACCTGGAAAGCGGCTGCGGCAGCCCCGCCAGCCCCTTCGAGTACCGGGCCGACGCGCCCGCGCCGCTGCCGCCCGCCGCCGTGCACGCCTACTGACCGGCGACCGCGCACGCCAAGACTGACTTGACTCGTATTCGCAGGAGTTTAGATCTCGTATTCAAACTATTATCACTCGCTGTTATCACTATGAAAATATCATATTTGTAACTATTGTAGGCTATAAATTATTTTTGTAAATGTTTTAAGATAGAATTGTGTGCATATAAATTATCTTGTAAATATTAATTATAAGTTGTTACGAGTGTTGTAATGGTCCAATATATATCGCATACGATAGTAGCTGTAAGTTAGTGTAAGTTCGATATCACAGAGATATCTGGCCGCCCCTCGCGCGGCTCGCTAGTCATGTGGCATTTGCCGAGTGTCATACACTTGTTTAATATATTCGTATCCTAAGCCATGTACAAAGTGCCTTAATTATAATACAATAATATATTTCATGAAAAAATATAACAGTATGTACGGTATTATTTAATTGAAAGGTATATTGTAATAGTATTAAATACACCTACTGAAGAGGCTATATCTGAGCCGACTGCCGAATTGCGTTCCTTTCTGTTACCTCCATATCACAGAAAATAATAAAAATCACATTGAAAATAAATAAATTGCTTTCTATTATCAATCACCCTTGTGCTTCGATTCCCAGTCATTGAGATCGTGGGAAAGTTTGACGAAAAAGCAAACAATAGAAAGTTTGGGAATAATGCGGAGACCGCGGGCGACGCACGGGTTCGCGCCGAGCGGGGCCGGCGGGACTCGGTGCCGATTGACTTTGATTAATAACCCCAGCGATTATTGCAACCCAGTGTACATGTAAACAACATAATATACACAAACACTTTAATGTTTTTGGCACCATTGCAAACGGCTGAGAAAAATTGCTAGATTTTGCAAAAGTTACTGACCAGCCAGAGTCATATCGGGTGAATATGACATTGGTAAACTTAAATCAGCTTGTTTACGTTAGTCCCAAATAAATACAATCTTAGATTTTTACAGTGAAAATGTAATTGTCTAGCATTGCAGATATATTAGGCAATTAGGTATATGTTTTTTTTTGCTCAGTAGGTAGTTTCGTAAAATCATCGTCGTTGGCTGGTAAATTTTTATCTACTTGTTTAATAACTTTCTATTTATTACCCCCACAACAAGCCCTTTCACTTAATATGCCACACGGCCCAGTTTGCAAAACTTTATTTAAAATTCTAATTTGCTTCCATATTTAAAATGTGTTATTTTACACGAGTGAAAAGGTTCTGTATTTTCATAAAGGTGTACGAAACCCTTAAACGACAAAGATGTTTTAGTTATTTTACCCTGACAAATAAACCAATAGGTACGATTACAATAAGTAATTTATATATATATATATATATACAGGCCAGGGTTGCGAGAGATTTTAAACACGCATTCCTGAGGTCATTAAGAGTAATACCTAAATGTTATATGAACCTAGGTCGAATTTTTTCATATTTTTTTTTAGTTTTTCCATACACAATAAACATAATATTTGCTTCTCCAGTCTAAAACGTGCCTTAGGATGAGCCGGCAACGTTTGTTAGGTGGCTATCTCTTTTTATTTGTACAAGAAACGATGTCATATAGTAACCTATACAGGTGAACACAAGTTATAAATAAAAATAATAAAATATCAGATAGTAAAGTTATAGATATTTTTAAACTTTCGCGTTCGCATCTAATATTAGACACAAAATCAAGTCTTGACGCGACTAAGACTAACGACAGGTAAGTATATATCTATACACATATCTACCTCTATTAATCCGACGTTTGGGCTGGGTTGCACCAGCTGGGGTCACGGAAGGACTGGTGTCATGTCAGCTATGTCATTGTGGATGTGGGTAGGAGGCGTTTAATAAAACAACTACCTACCATATTTATCACGTCTAGATCTGAATTTATGTCTAATATTATGATATGAGTAAAGTTATTTTCATAATCTAGGTATTTTAATTAATTTCATTCGAATATTAGGTTATTATTTTCTCCGATTGTTCTTAATAATTACCGACATTGATTTGAGACATTTAGTCAGGCCTCCAGAGTTCAATACAAAATTGACACGGTATCGAGTTCTTGGCACTGAACATGGCGAGTTAGATAATTACAATAATGATAGATGGTACAGATGATATTTTAATAGCCGACTCTTATTGGATTCGACAGTTTACCGTAAAAGTCGTATGTGATTTATAATACTAATAAGAAACAAGCGCCAAACAAAATCAAATACGCCTACGATACCTTTCTAGCAAATACAATTAAAACACTGTAGGGCATTATAAATGTATCGTAAACAAAGCTTGTTGTAATCGTTTATAGCCGCAGCGAGTTAATCGGAGACAATAGGTTGGCGGTTAGCGGCGCGGATGTGGGTCGGCCAGAGGCATTAGACGGTGGGCGCCGGCGACGGTCACCCGGCCACGAGGTCACGGGGCCCGCTCCCGCGCGACCCGGCCGCGCTGCTCCCTTCGCGAGATCTAACTCAACCAGACCACACAATATACCTACAATATCTAACAACTACAGGCGGCGCTCTTCCTACTGAAAACCGAGTCTACGAACATCGAACGTGCCTACTCTCCGCTTCCCTTTCTATCACATAATTTGTATTCATTCGCACGCGCACGCAAACATGTAAAAGTCACACACAGAGACGCAAGCCGATGTACATTTTTTTTATGGCCTGCTCCGAGCTAATTTGCAGAGAATACATCAACCATTTAACCACGGCTTATAGAGACGTATGATTATACTGATATGTGTAATTATATAACTGTTAGATTCGTAGATCCAAAAAACCCTTCTTTCAGAGCTGATATCTCTTAAACTGCCCAACGGATTTTCATGAAACTTAGCTAAGAACCACCACTAGAAAAACTGCTTAGAAATAAAATAAACTGCATCTAAATCGGTTCACCTGTTTAAAAAAGAGCTACGGTGCCACAGACACACACACACAGACACACACACACACACACACACACACACACACACACACACACACACACACACACACACACACACACACACACACACACACACACACACACACACACACACACACACACACACACACACACACACACATAGCAGTCCAATTTATAACACCCCTCTTTTTGCTTCGGGGGTGAAAAACAGATGGTGTCAAACTTTATACCTTTCACACCTATTAATATCGGTATACTCGTAACTAATACGGTTAAGGGCCGATTCGACCAAACTGGAATAAGACTTAATCCGAGATTAGTCCATACAAATTCATCGTTTCATCTAGGTACAAGACCCTGTTTGGTCGAATCCGCCCTAAGTAGTACAAGGTGTTTAAAAATTGGACAGTTCGTTGGTTCGTTGGGTCAGGTGTGCAAATGATTAGTACACGTCATTGTTTTTTTTCTTAACTACCTACACTGTCACATTTTATTTTTATTAATTATTTATTGTGTCAAATACCTATTCCTTATACTATAATAATCATGGTCAGGTTAACTGGAAGAGATCCCTTAAGGGATACGTTCGCCATTGTACTTTACATATATAGGTACCTACATACATGCTATAAAATCTTTTTCTTGAAGCCATTTAATCTACTTAATTTTCAAATAATTGGTATTTTACTTTCTGCACTGGTTGGTCATAGAATTCCTGTTAGCAACTGGTGTCAGGTACAACGATTAGTAGTAGGTAACGTTTATCACCGCACATTACTGTTGTAGGTATACTAAGTGGAAGAAAGCCACTAAGAGTTGTTCGTGCCAAACACAGTGTAGGGTCATGAAGGGTCACGTAGCTTTTCAGAACTTCCTGGACGAGTATGAGTTAAAAGCCGGAGCCGTCTGGCAAAGGGTTTTAACTCATACGCGTCAAGGAAGGCTCATAAATAGTCGAAGCATGTAAAAATAGTGTAATTAAAAGTTTCATTAATAAATTGATGTAAGTAGTTCTTTTTGTAAATTTACCTACAATTCTACAAAAAAACACCAAACGATAAAAAAATACCCGCTTTTTTACAGCATACATACTGGCAACACTGACGTCGCTCGTGAAAATAACGAAAGTTGTGGAGCTGAATGTTAAATTTTTCATTAAATTAAAAATGTACTAAATTAAATTATGAATGCGTATTTTAATTACAAAGCGAATGAAATCGTTTTCTTTTAAAAAAAATAGTTTTAGTTCTTTTTGCAACACCCTGATGGTTTAATAGTATTTTATGTAACTGATACATAAAGAGGGTCCTTAAAATACGAGTGTGGTTTTATGAAACGAGCTGAAGGCGAGAGAAGGTATTTATACGATGATGATCCTCCCAACAAGCGACGGGCTCGGCCAGCTACCAACAAGCGGCAACACGCACATCTAGTTTTTTTTTCCAATATTACCAATTTGATACTTTGTCCCAATCAGAATGTAATGTCATTATCGTGTCGCTCGCCAATAAGAAAGTTGTCCAATGCGATCACAATCTCCGCAGTTAGCCTCTGACCCTGTCAGGCAAATGCACGTTTCTCAAACATTTAGCTCGGAACTTTTCTGTGGAAATATTTAGAGTATGATATATATCTATGTACAATTTGCTTTCATAAGTTACGTAATTAAAAGTTACCTTAACCTTTGACTGGAGACAGAGCAAACAAAAATTGCAGTTTAATCGACATACATCGGTTTTAGGTACAAAAGCATAAAGGTACAGAATAAAGTAGCCTATATATAAACCTATAGGTAATTAAGATTTTCCTTTTCCTATCCTAGTATTGTAGTTTACCCATACCTATTCACTAAAACTGTCCGGAATTACATAACGTAATAGTCATGCGAAATAGCCTGCTTTGCATAGAAATATTTAGGTACTTATATATTGGCTAATCTAACTATTGAATCTCACAGTCTAATTAGATTAACTGTAATTTAATGTTTTCAATACATTCGTAGATCATTATTGTGTAGGTCAAAATTATGGACAAAATAATTAGACGATTATAACTCGGGTCGGGCTATAAGTATTTTTCTTTTTTTCTGATGCAAGAAGACAGGAACGGAAGGGCTGGAGCTGCAAGAGACCCTTTTTTGCAGCAGGAGCGACCGAATGAGCTGACGCATGGGTGCTAATTAGAGGCAGCAGCGCGGGCGCCGGCCGCGCCGCGATTGGCGCGCGCCCCGCCGCACGCGCCGCCGCCAATCCGACGCATTCCCATTAATTAATTCTGTTCCTATTTGCATCGTGATTATCTAATCTCAGATCCGACGACGATATGCCGTACCAATTAGAGTTCACACCTAATAGCCTAATAGAACTTTGAACTTTTCTATTAGTTATAAACGATCGCCTTACAGATAACGCGAATGAGTTTCGACACCGGTCGACCTCGTTTGTGAAGAACTAGTCGCTTATTTATATCTAGTTTATTGTTTTGGATCGATAAGCGTTCTAATCGGTTCCTAGGCGTTATGTAATCTGTATTGAGATGCAGCGCGGGCGCTGCCTAGATCCGTCAGGACGCAGCGCCGTCGCGCGATAAGCTTGATTTGTGTCGTCGCGTCGACGGCGCGTGCGCGCAAATAAACGCGATTTCAAAGCACACCTTTCAATAAATTACCTAACCCACTCGTGATATGACGTTGTGCGATTTATTCTCTCCACACGTTCGGAGTACTTCGGGCGATGTCGATGTTCGATACCAGTAATGTTAAAGCGATATTTGTGACAGGTGTGATTTTCGATGTTGCCTGAGTAACTTTACACAACATTATATGTGACACAGTCAATTAAGCATGTAAAAAAGCCTATAATAAATAAAAAATGCTTTTTATTTTTAACAGACTGAAGTCTTCATAAAGTGTTTTTTTTTTTCAAGTAAAATCGTAAACATTGGTTTACAAAAGAATCAAAACACCCGGTGTTAAAAAACTTTAGATAGTTCTAGTAGACAGTAAAAAGTTGGAATTTATCTGGTCAGCAACCAACAATCTAAAAAAAACATAGTTAAAAATATATAATTTAATATCGGCGCTACAAATTAATAACCTACTAATTGATTCCAAAGCTAAAACGATTTAATTAAACTCAACATGTTACTTTGCAATAATGTCCAATAGCGCGCTGTTGGTTGTTACGAATCTAATAAGTACCTATTAAAATGTAGTTACGAAACCAACAATGTGTTCAATGCTAATTAAAAGTTAGTGTGCGCAGTTAACACGCGCGGTAAAGGCCGAGCCCGTGCGCAATCACACCGCGCAGCCGCGCAGCCGGCGCCGGCGCCGGCGCCGGGCACCGGGGCACCAGCGAGTGGTGCTAGTCCCTAACGATACGGGAAAAAACTACCATTGCTAGTAATACTATGAATGCAGCAAATGCGATTGTACACGTGATGAGCTTTATGTTATGACAGTCAAGTTTTACACAAGGCGTAGTAACTATAGTGTCCGGTCGATATGAACTCAATCCTGAGGGGCTATTGTCTAACGCATTCGCAATCGCAACCGGCTTCAAAGTGGAGCAATTGTTTTCATTTGGTATGCAGACAAGCCTTCGATTTTCAAAATGAAAACGATCGTGATTGGGAGTGCGTTAGACAATAAGCCCTCAGAGGGCTTATTGTCTAACGCATTCGCAATCGCAACCCGCTTCAAAGTGGAGTAATGTTTTCATTTTGTAGCCCTCGGAGGGCTCGCAATCACGATCATTTTCATTTTGAAAATCTAAGGCTTGTCTGCATACAAAATGAAAACAATTGTTCCACTTTGAAGCCAGTTGCGATTGCGAGTGCTTTAGATAATAGCCCCTCTGAGGGCTTATCGTCTAACGAACTCGCAATCACGATCGTTATTATTTTGAAAATCGAGGGCTTGTCTGCATACAAAATGAAAAAAATTGCTCCACTTTTTAGCCGGTTGCGATTGCGAGTGCGTTAGACAATAACCCCTCAGGTCCTGACAGATTTCATCGTAGTACAAAGTATAACTTATTCTTGGGTTTGAGATTATAATTTGTATTGATTGATTTTTATCGGCCGGGCACTATAGCCACTGACTATGGCTAGTAAGTTGGTTCGCTCGAGCCCGACGGCGGACCAGAATATTTACACATATCGCCGCGAGTTACGTGTGCGTCAGGGAGTCTAAAGTTAGGTGGACGGGTGACGCGGGGATCTTACTGCTTTGCTCGATCACTATCTAGAATTAATATTAGAGATAGTAACTATTCCTGCCCAGTTGTATTTAATCGACCGTAACAATTGGATAAAACAGAAATTATGACCAAAATTTACTTAGGTTAGCAATTAACGAGTAATTGGGTTACGTCAATTCCAAACAACTCTACTTTTTATATTTCACAATTGCCTTAGTTTATTTATACACAGGTCTAATTGCTGGCTAATCCAAGACAAGAAAGAATTTTAAATATTACATACAAACAGACATTTAAGGTAAGTTTCATCATATTATCCACATTTCGTTTAACAAAAGTAAAATACCGTCAAATTAATGACAATTAACGAAATAACAGTGACAGTGACTGAAACACTCGAACTGCTATCCTCGATAGCTGAAGCTAAGGCCTTAAGGCCTGGAAAGGAATTGTTAGGCTACAATATAAACTGAAGTCATAAGGTCGACAAAACGATTTTAGATAAAACTATACACGAGAATAAATATAGGCATTATAATCAATTGAGAAAGGTTTTCTCACCTGGTCCTGACTTTAGTTATAATATTAGCAGTGATCAATATTTATGTACCTTCCGGGTTGAGCTGCGCCTGCGCCCGTCCCGCGGCCGCATTAAGGTGGGTGTGTATATAATTACACGCGGTACATAGCGCTGATAAAGCATATTGTTGGCGCACAATGGTGAAGGTGCGAATGTCACGGCACGTGTGCCGCTAAGGCTTGGGCCTCTAGTGCGGCGGTGACCCGAATAAAGGCGAATAGTACGATGTGAATATAAAATACCTACAACTACTGAGAAGTAAAAGCTTAAAATAATCGTTTTTTTTTCAAGGACACAAACGTAAGAAGATCTATTAGCAGCCTAATTAGCTTGTAAGATGTGTGCCAGGTTTAATGTTACGCTGTGTTTGACGCTGAAATTAAACGCACTTTCAATTAAATTTCTTATTTATTACATCAGGGGTGTGATTCTCATAAGCCCTTGTCGTTCACTCGGTGCAGCTCATATTTTAACTGGCGAGTTTAAGTATTCCCGTCCCAAATATTTTAGCGCGTGTATTCTTAATTAGGCAGCAGATTTAATAAAGTAGGTACTAAAATGAGCCACCAAAAATCAAATCGAATATTTTAATGTTACTAAAATTATTAAGAAATTAACTATATGATATAGTAATTGAGTACCTCGGTACGTAAACAAATCAAGTCAGCGCAGTACCTACTCGTAATAGTGGCAGACCCGAGTCGCCGCCGGGCAGGCCGTAGCCCGGCGGCGCGCGGCGCGGCGATAAATCGCGTCATCCCGCGCCAATACCGCTCCGCCGGTTACCCAGCGCTACACTACACTATACATACGTATTACGTCGTACTATATGCGCCGACGCACCCACGCTCACCTCACCCCAATAGTCAATAGTAAGCTGCAATTCGTAGATCCTAACGCATTGACAATTCACTGCGGCAAGATTCAATGTTTTCAGTCCCACTTGAATTTATAGACGGGGAAACGGAGAGAGCAATAAAATTGTTCAAAACTATAAGTGCATTGTCTATAAAGCTCGTAGCCCTCGTAGCGAATGGCGTGTTCATATAAAAGAGTTCAACGAGCGATCGTGCCGGTTTTATTGACTTAGGTAATTATTATTTTGTAGCTTCATAAAGCTTTCAATTAAATAAAGCGTAAGCTATCCGATTCCGATTGAAGTTGATGTTATTGTTCAAGGTATTGTTTTTATTGTTCTGTTCAGCAATTAATAGTTAAAGGCGCAATGGTTCGTTAACGTGTATAATGAAAGTTTGCTCGTGGTTGGAGCCGGCTTGGGCGAAGCCGAGCCGTCACGATCATTAGCATGGAATAATAATCACGGTAATCTGTCACCGCGTAATGCCATGCGGGTGAAGAAAATAAAACACGACGTCGATACAGCCGAGAGCAGGCACCACAGAATGCGATTATTTAGGGTTCCCTTGGAGTTATATTTTTAAAATCGTGGACAAAGTGATCCATATTTTTACATAAAAATATTTTTATATATGCTTAATAGAATAAATTTAGCTAAAAAATGGATAGATAGATAATAGGAACTTATCTTGTTATACCGAATTATTCAATCGCAACAAAAAAATGGGTACAATCGGTACGTACGTTTCCAAAAATTTAAAAAATATCTACAGGACCTTATGTTACTGACAATAAGGTCTATAAATACATTTTTGTGTCGACAGCTGTGTAGGTATTAATTATTTCGATTATACTATGGGCACCACGGCCCTGGTACAGATATGTATTAAATAATCTTAAGACATCATATTAGGTCGGATAAGCTCGTATGCATCTAGCTTTGTCGATTACCTATAGCGTATCGAAATAATAATAATAAATATAAGGGGACAATGTCACACCAATTGATCTAGTCCCAAACTAAGCTCTAGGCTTGTACAATGGTAACTAGAGAACGATATAAATACTTACATGGAGAAATATATACTTAAATACATAGAAAGCATCCGTGACACACATAATACGCACACAAATAAATAAAATATCTGCCCTTACCGGGATTTGAACCCAGGACCGCTAGCTTCGTAGGCAGGGTCACTACCACCTAGGCCAGCGCATCTGTCCGTTTGTTTGCGTATCTATGTATGGCTTCGAAGCACTCGCAAAAGGATGGATCGATTTCAGCACTGGTTTTTTAAATCATCAGACGATTTTTTTATTGTTTAAGTTTTAATTTTTACTAGCGCAATAATTATATTTTTATCAACGTTAGTAATGTCTCTTTTGAACTGCGAAATGTCTATCGAGTCTTCAAGTCGGTCATGGAGTTGAAGTGGGACTGGGCAGGCTGCGTCTGTCGTATGCCAGGTAAGTAGTGAGCCAAGATTGCCACAGAATTGAAACCGAGCAAAACTAATAGATCGCTCCAAACCGGGAAACATGGAAAAAACTGAGGCCAAGCAGTAATATGGACGCTTCTAGCGGGGCGTAACAGGGCCCCACGTAGACATTTTTGTATCCGTGAACTAGCTACGATTTGGTGCCCTCTTCGGAAAAACCGAAGGTTTGGTGTATGCAATTGCTCACGAAGTCATAAATGACAAATAACCACTGGAAATTTATTTAGAGGGACGGTTCGGTCAACGTTGGTCGTGCTTGCCGTCGCCCCGGTGAGTACCACAGAAACCTACATGTATATACAATTTCTGGCTGTTGGCATTTAGCCAACGGGGAGTATTTACACAGGTATCAACTTGTGGGTAGGATAGGATCAAACGTTGGATACAGTACCATACTATAAGTACACAGTAGCGCCGGTTCTCCCAAAATGTTCGTGCCACGCTTTTTTGGGATAAATCTGATCTGGTATTACGAAAAGGACTGTG
Source organism: Acleris cristana (assembly GCA_948252455.1). Taxonomy (NCBI): domain Eukaryota; kingdom Metazoa; phylum Arthropoda; class Insecta; order Lepidoptera; family Tortricidae; genus Acleris; species Acleris cristana. The sequence goes on from OX411773.1 coordinate 10,150,297, forward strand.
GTCGCCAAAAACACCGTATATCGTGTAGTGTAGACAGATCGACCCCACCGCCAGCAGGCACCATCCCGCGTGAAGAGGTCGTCGTCAAGCCAGACAAACCCAGCAAGTACCACGATTTGGCACACGACGTGACCGGCATGTGAATGTGAAATGTTGAGCCGACGATCATTGTACCGATTGTTGTTTCGGCGAACGGTCTCATACCGAAGAGCCTCTACCAACACCTCAAGAGTCTCTCGCTAGATGGCTATATGAAGGGTCAGATACAGAAAACCGTACCTACTCCTCAACACGGCACGTGTTATCTGGAGGTTCCTCTCCCTGCAGCCCTAGCCACCTGTAGCTTGAACCTTGCGGTGCTGCCGCGCCGGTGGCATCCGTAGTTTATTATTTTTATAACAGGTATTTAATTCATATAATTATTAGGTATTATTTTACTTTTAAGTTTTAATGTTATACTTAAAGCCCAAACCTATGTTAAACTTAAAGGGTGTTGTTTACAAACCATTTATAATTCCTAAATGTTAGTGCTGTTATGATATGGAGCTTACACTGTTTTAAAAGTTCGAGCGCCCATCCAATTATAATAACATGTTAAAAATAAAGCAACGATAGGGGGGGGGGGGGTGTCCGACCCGATGGCTTATTGCCTAACGCACTCGCAATCGCAATTGTTTTCATTTTGACATTCCAAAGGCGAGTCTGCATACAAAATGAAAACAATGGTACCACTTTGAAGCCGATTGCGATTGCGAGTGCGTTAGACAATATCGACGCAGGTCGCATCACTGTCGCGGTCTGTGTCCGCTAGTCGCCAACACCCGGACTAGGTACATACAGGACACCTGCTTGATAAAACATAATTATCCTTCAAGAATACCTACTGAACTATGTAGGTACTACGTTACCTACCTACTCATGTTATATAACACTTGAACATCAAATAAGTTTCAAATTACAAGCAATATTATATGGCTCGCGTTTCTGTGAACGGATCATACGATATCACAGACGTCCGAAGCGGCGCATAAAGGCTACCCGAGGTCACTCCCACCTGAGCTATTACTTCTTCCAATAATAGCAATAAAAAGCGAGTCGCTGCGGGCGAGGCGCTCAAACTGTATCTCAAAAAACCCTAAAATAAAGACAGCCACACCACGGACGTTTATTACCTACAGTGCCTACGCAAGAAAGTGGACCATAAATGGCAAATACTTTCCTTTTACATATACATCGAAAAATACATTAAAACTTAATCATATCAATTAAACCGACGCCGCTCACCGAGATGATCGTTACATTCGCGTGTTTATAAGGAGAAATCAGCACTAAAACACTCGCATCATTAACCAAAGTTAAAATCTACAGACAGTAAAATCTGTAACAGGCAACGTAATAAACGCGATAACAATGAATAAAATGGCAATAATAGCAGGTGAAATCGCGACAGGTCCGGGTTTCGGGCCGCGCCGTACTTAATTACAAATGAAATACAGCGAGCCCGCCGCGCCCGCACGACGCCCGCACGGGAAACGCTCGGAGCACGCGCGCCCCACGGCTGCGGCTCGCCGCCTCTGGACGGCTAGTTCTTTATAATCCGTATAATGGCGTAAAACGGGTCGTTGGATTCGGTCAGAATTACATATCCAATATAATACCTAATACAAGCGCAAATTATTTTGTTATGTTACTAGATGGAAATATTTCCGGCTGGAACAATGCGAACGCTATTGTTCAGCGGGAGGTTAAAGGCTAAAAAGGTAAGAAAGAGGTGCTGGTGAGCTGGACGGATACCGCACGAGGTCCTCCCAATGCTAAACTAGTTCGAACCGTAATGAGCTTGCCTCCAGATTTGCTTGAGCCCAGCTTTTATAAGCTTTTCATAACACTTTTATGACGCAAAGTTTACTACATATTTATAGGTACATATGTATGATTGTATTTATAGCATACTCGTAACTAAAACAAATACGTATGAAACCACGCAAACATATTGTCTTGTTACTGCATCATCCATATATATGGCCGAGCAAGTTGTGAAAGTTACAATAAAATTTGGGAGTTTTATGCGGATGAGTCGCCGAGGATTACCATATACAAGTGAGTTAAGTAATGTGTGGTTGCTGACGTGTGAAGTTGACTTTGCGCATGAGTATTCTTTGTTTTAATTGAATGGTCATGTTAATTATTAGAGGTATTGTTATCTGGCTGCAACTGTCGTGCACATGACGGTTAGAAGAGTGTTAGTGGTAAAACATGGCGATGGCAGAGGATAGGGGTGCGCGTGCGGCGGAGCGTGGCGCGCACGCGCCTGCGCCCGCGCGGCTATGACACGTGCCCTATATAAACGCTCGATTGTTAACATATTTTTTCCGTGACAATGAACGTTAATGGAAGATATGATATTACCTAGGGTAAGTTAAGGTTTCACTATTTATAGGGGATGGTCTGATACTCAGGCAGAGTCTAAATCATCCAACTTATGCTCAATGCTCGACCCCAATGGAGGAGACTTGAATTACGCGACCGCTACGCTACCATTCACGCTAGGAAAATTAAGCTGCACAAATACCAAGCACGCAACTAACACATGCCCTGACCAGTGTTGCATTATCCATGTTGACAGGTAAGTAAATAATTATTTTAAACTCTAAAGCCGGCCACGGTTTCGCAATAAATATTAAATACCTAGTACAAAGCTTAAAATCTGTATATGTTTTTTTTAATCAGTTCCTCCTCTTCCTTGATTTTACCATGCCACCATTCATTATAACAGGACTCTGGAATTCCATCTTTTTTTCTAATTAATCAAAAGAAGTGCGGTTTAGACTCGTGCATTTCCGATGGACCTGTTATATGTTCTTGCTAAAATTATTAACGCAAAAGTGTGATTGTTTTATTTTTCTGTCCTCACGGTTCTACATTTCCAACCCATCGATGTGAAATTCGGTACTGGGATAGTTTCCCACACGTATAGATGAATTACCGAGAGCGTGGAATTGCATATGTAGTGGTGGTACCGTTCGCGTGAAAAGGAAAACCGTTTAAGTTTTCTTCTTAATTTAATGAGATTACCCTAAACAAGTGGAATAAGTATGTCCCTTTTAGTCGCTATCATTTATTTAAATTTTTATCTTTAAGGTTGGAAATTGCTTCTGGGACAGATGAAAATTATATATAGTTCTCCTGATGACTTCTTGTTTAAAATCATCTACTGACGACAGACCGTAGGTTCGTAACTTTTTCTTACTCGGAGAGAGGAATTTTTTCGTTGCTTTGAATTAGTCACTCTTACTCTCAGTCATAATTTTATAAACAGTCGACAGAGAAACACATGTAGCTTTTTCAACGAGTTGGGCAGCGGTGTAAGGTGAATTTAAATTTCATTAGTTCGAGTTCACAATATTTATGACAGTTAAAATTATTTGTATACTTTGACTCTCAATCGGACCAAAATTATTGTTACAGTCGCACGTGCCCAGACACAATAATACTGAAAATTGCGAGTATCCAATAAAATAGTTTTCAAAGTTGTGGGTAATTCTAATAGCTCTGCCTACCCCACTCTGGGATTACAGGCGTGAAGATATGTATGTATGTACAATAAATTAAGACGTATATTTTAGCGCATTGTAAAAAGTATTTAGAATTTGAGACTGACATTATTATTGTACTTACTTATATATTATATAACAAAACTCTTTTTATGCTGATGGTATAAGAAGTAGAGGAAATTTAAATATAGAATGCCTGTAAAGACATGCTACCACTACATATGCAATTCCACGCTCTCGGTAATTCATCTATATAAGGTACGTTTTATCCCAGAAAATACGTCAGTTCCTAAGGGCATAGCGATAGTTGACTTGTACGCAAACCTAGTCGCGGGCTTTATTAGTAGGTACTTGTTTCAATCCCATTATTAGTTTTCAGCTGCAAATAGCAGCCTGGAAGACTTCCACGCACCACCAAATTAAGAAGTATAAGTAAGAATAAGTATTATTAAATTGTAGACATTGATATAAGTTGTGTACCACACTATTTAAAAAAAAATCGTTGTTAAAGAACCTAATTGTTCAGTCTCATCTTTTTTTGATTGTCATATTTAATACATGCGCACGATAATTTGCGACCCTACTAATTAGCAAATTAGCTTTCCACGACCAACAGTTTAATAAAGTTATACTACTGTAGCAGCTTCGAACTCAATGACCGGACCCACTTTAAGATGGCATTTTTTCATTCGATCCCAAACAAATATGTGAAAGTTTGATTCTTTCTCAACAGGATGTAGCTAAAGCACAAAATTAGTTAGCCATGCTTAAATTATAATTTCAGTCGTTAGAACATACCTAAGCCTGTAAGAAAGTATAAGACATCGGTTTATCGCTCAACACTAAATCGATCCATTGCAGAATACACCTGTAAGTTGCGAAATCTCCGGAGCCCGGTCTGATAACCTTTGGCTGCGCTTGGGCCGCGTAGGCGATCTAGTTGTCCGCGGCGGCCACCCAGCGTGGCGTTATTACCTTACATCCTTAATATTTTCGCTCCCACTGTGCTTTTCGACTTACTCATATTCACTTTCAAGCTATATAAATGTCTTATTGTCTTGTATGTAAGCAATGCGTAACTAAAACATGACCTATGTCTGTAAAATACAGTTAAACCACGCAAATGCTTTAGGAGTTATTGCTACTTTGACCGAAAAGAAAGATATTTTTACGCCTTTTTTTTGTTCGTATTCCTCGGTAGGTATGGAGGTATAAGTATATAGCATCGTGCGCACGGCGTGACATAAAACAACATGTTGGGCTTGTTGCGGATAGGCAGGAAAATGAGAAAAGGCGATATATTTAGCAATTTTGAATCTATGAGCGATCTATAAAAAACACGTATGGTCGCTTTGGTGTATGAAAAAGAACTAACAAGGCAAGGGGCGGCACGCACACATGTATGTTACCGCTCACACATAGACACAACTATTTGCAGCGATACATAGATGACGCACGGCGCCTAAGCAAAATATAAAATTAATTGTATTCCGCAATTGCAATATTTTGTATGTATATAAAAAAATGTACAATACAATATAGTTCAAAACACTTTATTGAACACCACATACACCAAGGATCGGCTTACTAAAAATAAAGATTACATAGTACCTAAGTCAACAGGCAGTCTTATCGCTAAATAGCGATCTCATCTCATAAAAATACAAATAAATATTCTTTAAATAAATACATACAGGTACGTAAATAAGAAATACATAGGTATATACATATATAAATAAATAGATAATGGATAGGTAGGGTAGGTATTGTAAAAGTCAAAAATTAAATACAATTTTTGCATTCTAGGTACTTATCTTATCATATTGTATATTGCAGTAGGTATATTACGAGTATGTCAAACTGTTGGTGATATTCATCAACGTAACATAAGAATCCACTAAGTTTATTGGGAAAATTGCTATGCATTTACGTTTTCAGTTTCAGGTGCTATTTAGTTGACAGAGCTAGAGTACCAAAATGACAAGACAATTAGCAAGCTGGTCACATACTATGCACCTTGTCAAAAGGGTCAGCACCTTTATTTGTTGTCCGGTATCGTCATAGAAACAGGCGTGACGGCGTCAGGTGGTGGCGGTGCGCGGCGGGCGGGTGCCGGCGCAGCAAGTGCGGCCACGCTAGTGAGCACGCCGTTGGCCGTTGCAGCAGCGTCGCACGCGCCGCGCACGCGACAGGTGGATGTTACGCGCCGTTACATCTAACCTATTACGACTTGTTCAACTGATGTACACTTCAATTATTCATGTGAATATTCGTGAGCATCCTTGACACTTTCAGTACCTAACAACAAAACGGTTAAAATCTACTTACTCTTAAACCTTTACATCACTCAAATAACCATAAACAGTACCTACATGAAACCGTTACAAACTTGAGTACTTTAAAATGTGACTCTTAAATATCACAAAAGTGAATCAGACCAATCGTGACCTCTCTTGACAAGTGCATTTGCCTCGATTTTTTTCGGCGAGTCGGCAGGTAATATCCATCAATTGTCAGTGGACACTCGGCCGGGAGCCACGACGCGGGTGCTTCGACCTCACGCACTCGCCATTTACAGCTTTATCACCCGTTATTATTCTTAATAACATGCCGGACCGCGACAACGCATTAGCCTCATCAAAATTCGCGAGCTTTTTTTAATTATGTTACCATTTCATACACGAAGAGCCGGACACACGATAAATGAATTTAAAGTGTCTCTTTCTGACGTTAAACGTATTACTTATATGTAATGATTTTCGGAATACGATCGTAAATCACATTCAACGTCAAAAGAATGCTTCGAAGAAAATTCACCGAGAGAAAATACGGTACGATAAAAAGTTAAGTAAAATATCCGAGCATCTTCAATCTTAAGATTAAGATCCTGCCTGTTTGCAGAGATTTTGAATTCCATGGGCTCAAAAGCTCTTTAAAACTCATTACATCACCGTTATGGGTCGAAGGAGCGTGAAATGTTCGTAATTGGTAATGCGGTAGGATAATTTTTAACCAAAAATGGTTATGCATTTATCGTAACCCTAGAGACCTTACTAAGCAACATATTTCGTTCTATATTATAACATTTACGGTTATTCCTAGGAATTTAATAGAGCGATATTGCCAGTGATACCACGCTGTAGTCCGGTAAGGTGTAAGGGTTAAATATATAATAAATAAGCAACTTAATGCCCGACATCATAAATACAACATTGTCGCGTTGGTATTTTTTGTGAGCCACCAAGTGTCAGTGTCCATTACGTTGTAATCAATCATCTTGAACATTCAGGTTTCAATCTGCGTTTGCGCCGCTTTTGGCCAGGCGAGGCTTTCGACACGGGCGCAATCAATATAGCAGATAAATGCGATAAGATCCGACGCAGCCCGCGCCCCCCGCGGCCCCCGCCCGGCCGCCGGCTAGCTGCCGCGTGCCTTCGACCCAACCGTACGTCTTCATCCAATACACTTTAGCCTGTTCCACACACCCTTAGTGCATTCAACTTAATGACACTTAAATGATATCAAAACGAACAAAAAAGTTATCTACCGTCCCACGCCAATTCCCCGAAATTTGCGGGTAAGCATTTAAATGCAAGATATCTCAATTCTACCGCGATACGCAAGTGCGTGTTAGTAGCGCGTGCGCAGTATTATGTGAAGTGCCCTTAACGACTTAAGTGTTGATGTACCAGAGTGAGATCATTTATTATTGATTGTATGATTGTAGAGGCATCTTATTTTTGATTCAACCCAATGCGAATAACATTCTGAGATTTCATCAATAAAATGCGAATAAATGTTGGTAAAGCATCAATCACACCTTTCGTGAGCACGTAATATTACCTACCTATTTGTTATGCCGATCGTTGGTGTTCGAATAAGTCTCGCTCGATGGTGCTGAGGACTGTCACAAGTGCAGCTACGTGCTTTTTATGGCACTGCTATAACGAACTAATTGTCCCACTCAGTATCACAATTACCCTAATATGGTTCGACTGGTTTGCGTCCAGTTTTTTTATCGGGATGCATCAGATGGAATTGTGAGTGTATGTGGGGTATGCAGAAGATTGACGTCGCGTGGTGCGATCAGTGTTTATTATAATGCAGGCGCGGCCATGCGGGCACAGGTGGCATGCTGCAGGTACGGCCCCTATGCCCCGGCGCGGCGCCTCCACGTCCACCTGTGCGGGATACAAGTGACCAATATCGCTAAAACTGAAAGATCTCTAACAAAACATAATTAAGCCTTAACAGCTGTTGCTGATTAACCGTTTACACTCTGAGTGTTACAGATCTGCGATTAAAATCGAAACGAACGGTCGTGCCCGGCACGGATGAGGGTATCTTCTCTCGTTTTCGAACAAAATAGAAACGTAAGTTGAGATATAAGCTTCGCGAATGATTTAGAACTAAAATGACCTGGGTTAGGTAATGTTAAGTAAGTCGAATGAGATAATTAGCTCTTAAATTAGAATGTGAAATGTTGTTTGAAGTGTATTAGTAATGGATAGTATCCATTAATGAGCGACACGAGACGGCGCTATCGTCGGCCATAAGTTACAGGGCATTAGTGCGCCGGGAACTAATTGCGGAGGCGGGCCGATTCCCGCGAGTAGTGCGCGGCAATTAATACTCCCAATCGCAGAGCAATCTTGCGCTGCCGCACACTCGTTAGCCGGTGCGTTTTGACGAATCATTCCATTTGCACCTATTCTAAGACTCGCTTAGACCACGCAAGAACAAGAGATACTAATAGGTAGTGTCCTGTAATATTACAATGCAACAAACCAGTCGGGTATTTATGCATTTTCATATTGCAAAACTACAACACAAACCATTATAAATTATGATACAATCGGCTATTCGAAATGTTTGCGGTATTTTTTTACATTTAGCCTAAATTCCTAGGCAACAAATAATACGTCAAGAAAGGATGGCGATTTTCATACCGTCGAGGCGGCTTCCTACTATGCATCGCAAGCACAGGTACGATGAATGGAGTGCTGCTGCCATCTATGGGCTGGGTCACCTTAAGAACAAGCCGAATACCCTAGGTAGGAGTGGTAGGACCCTCCAATAGGCTTTGAAGGAGTTATGAAATAGCATGTTCATTAAATCCACTCTCCCAATTCTGTCATCACGTGATTACACGTAGACTAGGTTTCCACGTATGTTGTTGATAAGTACACCACGACCACTATAGGCCTCTGTCCTTGAAACTATCTATTTGCAGATCTCTTCTACTAACAATACAACGGAGATCTAATTTAAGTAGAGAGTAAAAGGTACTTACTAGGCTTAAGAAAAGATATATATCGAACCTCCCTAATAAGTTAACACCTTTATGTATTCGCTCTGCGTGAAGCCTCGCCGGAGTCTAATTTATAAAACAGTTGTAATATAAAAGAAAAGGAACAGGAACTGAGGTGATGAGATGACTTGACACATTATTTAAATTTAAAACAGGTTGGGACGTCCGATTTTTTTTTCGGTTTGTTATTTGATTGTTTTGTCGGTTTAACATTTTCAACATGTTTTTGCAATCAAAAAAATGTATCACCATATGGGGTCTTGCCTTTTGAAAGAGACTGTTTTAATGAACAACGTAACGAAAACATATGGCCAATTAATTTCTGCGCGAGCCGCTAAGCGAGCACAGTTGGAACGAATTCTTCAAACATTATAATAGGTTGCGAGGGTAATAAAGTGATAGATTTTTATGTGACTCGTGCTGGAGTCGGGGAATGGGAAATTATGATCTAATTTACAACGTTCGCCGCGGTGTCGGAAGATAACAGCAGCGCACTTATGGCGGACTGTAAAACTTACATACACTCGGTCGGGCCATTAAACTGACAATACAGGTATGGATATCACTTGCGCGGCTTATCAATTAACGCTTATGAGTCAATCTAAACTCAGAATAACTCGTACCAGTTTACACACCTTACAGAGCTCTCACTCTCTTGTTCTACTGAATAAAAAGTTAGTCGATACTTTTTTTTTAACTATCCGTTTTTAGGTACGGTAAGAAATTTTTAGAGTGGCCCTTAATGTTAAACACATACCTCTTCTATCTTTGCTAATGGGGTCACTTCATAAAATTCATACTATACTTACATTAAATTATTTGCATGAAATGAAATGGAAAAATAGAGATCTCAGATATAGGAACAATATTTAATTAATTAGCCCAAGTTTCTTCAAAAAGAAATCATTCATTCATTAGCATTTAAAATATTTTTTTCCAGTTATATATTTCGCAAAGTTCGGACACGTTAATGTCTTTTCTATATCAAAGCCCGAAGATCAAATATTTAAATGGCAAAATTAAAAACAAGAATAACTAGTATAAATATATATTTAAAGTCTCATAATACAAACCTACAAATTAACAACTAATAACATTTAGGGCTGATTTTTCAATCCCCAGATAAAGTTATCCGAAAGGTAAATTTTAGCTCTGTCCTTTTCTTTCATATGACTTCAGAAAAGGATAGTAATACATTTAACTGACGGATAGTTTTATCTGCGGATTTAAAAATCAGCCCTTAGTTACTTATAAAATATACGCAAGCTATGGAAATGATTTTTGAATATGTATAAGTAGCAGTATATAATAAAATATACGGTACATTGCAAAATAAAATACACCTAACTACTTATTCCAATTCGGATAACAATGTTTGCATAAGAAAACTGTAATCCGGGAGTGGATGATGATGACGATTATTTAAAAAACTGGTCAAGTGTGAGTCGGACTCGCGCCCCGAGGGTTCCGTACCACCGCACAGTAGCTATTATGACATTCCAATTTTAATTCGATTTCGAATCGAATCAGTGCGAGCCCAACTCACTGTTGACCAATTTTTAGTATTTGTTGTTTTTCTTCAGGGTTTGTTCTACAACCATACCAAAGTTGATGCTTGTATGTTTTACCGTTTTAACGACACAACAAAAATAAAAAATACGTTGAAAAAAAAACGTCTCTTGTATGGGGACCCCTTTATTATTTCACTTTCACTATATGTCTTATTTGTTAGTAAATCCGCCGCAATAACACATATGCTGGAACAAAATCAACCCGCCGCCATCTTTTACGGTTCAAAAGATACAGCTCTTTAAAGTTAGGACGGACAGACGGACGGACGGATGGACATACTAAAAGAACGGTACGAAAAACGATATTCATATGGTCATTGCATAAAATTCTTTTAGTTATTTCCTTAACAAGCATTAGGTATATAGACGATCTTTCTATTTTATACCTAAATGTAGTAAATAACTGTCGCGTTGTTGAAAATAGTTTATATCGATGCCCATTGTTTTCACGTTCCATGTCCACTCAATACTTACATAAAAAAATGCTGTTTGACCATTGAGTTCCGCATAGTTAGTGGTTAACTCTACTAATAAATAACCTAACCTAACCTATTTTTTTTTTCGCTGCGGAAATGCATTTACTCATACCACCCAGGTCCACGGGGACTTGGAGTGGTTATGTGGGACTCACCAAGCAAGAGCGGCCGGAATACCCACTAAAAACCCAGCGGTAAACCATCTGCGTCCATCGGGGAGGTGCCACGCGACCACGAACAAGCGCATTCGACTGTGGCACCTCGACGCTAATGACTCCGGGAGACCTTGGTTTACTAAGGCACCCTCAGACTTCCGGTGCGCCCTGGTAGACGAGGGGGTCCCCTGACCCCTTCGACCGGCGCACTGAACCTAACCTAACCTAACCTAACCTAACCTAAATTGTAGTACAATATTGCTCAGATTGAAACAAAGTTTCTATCTATTTATTGACTTCACTGTGGATCAAAAAACCCGCCCTTAATATCATTATCTGACAATAAATACGCACCGGCATCAGTTTCCCAAGGTGGCCGTTCTGTGAAGATCCTCAATAGAGTAATGTGGTAACAATACTAATAATGGGTAAAGTACCTTGCCAATAGATGTCTGAGGGCCGAAATGTTCTGGAGCAACGAGTACGTCCCGAACGAGGTGACGGTCGGCCTGGTGAAGGTCGCGGGAAGACGGTGCACAAGGTCACATGTCACAAGGACCAGATACATTAACATGGTAATAAAATTCTTCCAATGATCTGTTTTTGTCAACTAAGCTTCGGTCAGTTCCCATTAATTACCGCTTTTTAAAAAATATAAGCAAACTTCTTTTTTGTTTTCAAAGTAAAACCCATTCTTCTGAACCCGTCTGCCGCAAAGCCCGGTACGGAGAGAATGCACATAATGAGCATACATACGCGGCTAGATTATCATAGTACCTACGTACATTTCAATCAGCTTTGTAATTCAATTTTCACCGCATTCAAAAGCGCAAATGAATATGCGTGGTAAGTCACAATCACAACCTGCTCAAAAGCGGGTTTCTCGCCGCGTCGGGCGACCATCTGGTGGGCGAGAGCTTTTTTTTATTTTCCAAACGTGTCGTCTTGGATTCTTGTTTTTTGCACTGGCTGGCGCTCGCTCCTTTTCTTTTTTTATATTGCGGAGTTGCAGTTAACAGGTGGCGGGCTGTGCAGGTGAGACCTGAGATTTTAACACGCATCGGCTGGGGTTAACCTCAGTGTGAAAAGTCATGCACACATTAACCTTTAATCAAAGGATTAACTTATTAAAGTAAAATATTTGTTTACTCAATACATGGATACAGAGTGTCTTATATTTGATATGTAGGTACATCAAGAGTTACGTCACTAGGACCTGCCTAATCATGCTTTTTTACCATCTCCTCGTAATTGCAGGCAGCTTTGGAACCATTAGCCAATGAACCCAGATGCCTTGGGCGCTAAACGAACCCAAAGAAAATTAAATGCTGTTTATAATATAAAATAGGGAACCTACCACAAATTCGAAAAACATTTGCACGCTGTTTTGCTTGTCCGAATTTTCATAAAGTTTAAAAAAAGTTAAAAGTTCAGTTTTTTTTTCTGATGTTTTAACTTTTTAAAATGTTTAATGAAATATAAATACCTATAGAACCAGGTTAGGTTAGGTTTGTTTTATAAAAATCCATGAAAGTTCACTGTTTCAGAAAAAAATCTAACTTATGAAAATTCGACGAAACAGCGGGAAAATGTACTTCGGACTTAAAATAGGTAACCCATAAAAGCTCTATCCAAAATATCTTCATTCGGTTGCCATTCTTTCAAGTCAAGAGATGATGAGATGATGAAATGGTGTAACTATTGCACAAAGATAGTTGTATATACTTACTACTACCGTCGCTCTCAAAGACATTTCAGAGACAATAAACTCGTTCCTTTTTCAAACTTGTGTATGAAACATCTTTACTAAGGAACGACTCAACGGCATTAACCGACTCCGCCTTTATTGTCCCGAAAATTGTGTCGGAAGTTGGATCATCCTAAAGAAATAACACTAAACATTGATGATAATTATTAGTTACTATTTCCGTAACCCTAGTGCTCATAAAATATTAACGCCACTTTTGTTTTGAGCAATTAGGTAGCAACCAGTAGATACAATTATTAATCGCAATTCGCAAGTCAAATACAATGAAGTTGTGAGAGGTTGACGTTCAGGCACAGATTTATCAAAACTACGTTTAAAAGCGAATCTTATTAAAATTTGAAAATCAGGTGCATTTCTTACAATTTCCAATGAGTGTTCGCTAAAATATTAGCTTCTGAGTATGAGTACACGGCGGATTATCTTATCCTAGCAATAATGGTAACTTTTTAAGTGAAGATTGTCACAAAAAAACTGCGCTCGTGAAGATTTCTAGTTTAATTGTTATAGTAACAAATCTTTGATATATGTGTGACGCAAAAGTAATTAAATAAATAAATATATAAACAACAAAAAGTAGCGTGGACTAAATTTCGAATAACACAGGCGTGATATTTAAGTATTAAGCTTGACTGCTACTTAATCTAAGTGTAAAGTGCCTCGGACGGGAGGCTAATCGTCAGGGTCAAGCTCCTCGTTGATTGCACTACCTACAGCTTATTTACCGCACGTGGCCGAAGACTGCTATTAAGTTTAAAAGTGGCTGTACGTCGCTAGTGCGGACTCCTACTCTTGGTCTAGCTCTCTTTTTCTAACATTAAGACATTTATTAATTACACAACATGCAAAAAGGTATTTAAAATTTGGATTTGGCTTTAGATGTGACAAGGTTCAGGTCGAAACTTCTAGGTTCTAAACCCGAGCAACAAGCAAGTACCATAGTTAACTACATAGGTACATCAAAAATGTCCAAAGATCAAAAACATCCCTAAATTATTTTTAAATTGTGTAATTAAATGTACTGCATTGCGATACGTTGCAAAATATAAAAATAATGTATGAATATCTTTGATCTTTAGACATTTTTGATGCAATGTGTCTATATAAACTTATTGACTTAAATTGCCTTCAATCCATGAAACAAACCATTTTTTAAGAAATAACTTTTTTATCTTTATTATAACTTCAGTATGCCGTTCTTACACTAGTGGCACTGTGGGCAGGTATGGCACCAGTCTCTTACAAACATACGATTTCGCTCGTTTCGTTTCACGTTCTCGAGCCTCAGGTGTGCTTGTGTAATTTGATTTAGCCTCACAGGTTCAAGCAAGTGGTTGTGCCATATACATTAACAATAACGTTGAAACAACCAATTGATCCTGACAAATATCCAGATACAAAACATGTTACGCGATACTAACATTGTAAGTAATTAGTAAAGTGATTTAGCGCATAAACAGACGATTACAATAAATCACGGCATGGATGTTTGGCTTAACAGGTATTAGTCGAGACTTATGTGAAAGCTTGAAAAATTGTGTCTATTACTGAATGCGAGCTCAATAGGCTGGCGGACCTGCACCGTTAGACTCCAGATCACGACGCGGCGGATTATTTGAGAGCACAAAGAGAGCAGCGAGCGACGGACGGACACAATCAGTCATCGCGAGGCGTTGTCATACGACACGCGGCGAGACGCGCCGCTCACGCCACTGCGCAACCCTCATATTCTCTAACGCAAACGCAGATCTCAACGAGACCTACGGCTGCCAGCCGACCGTGACCGCTGGAATAATACTCTTAACTTCTTAACGTCTCCAATCAATGTTGCTTATGCGCGCGTGCGAACCAACGCAACCGATAATGAGTCACCATTACCTGCGAGTGCATAGGTCAAGTTAGGCGGGTATGTTTTATGGCTTATTGAATACTCTTTTCGAAAGTTAGCGTCACCACCAGTGCTGTGCGGGGCAGCTAAGTACCTAGTTGACTAGGGAAAAATCTACGAATAAGATTAGGATTACTGCATTTGTCTATACTCGCACAGCGGAGTTGACCTGTTAGTGGATATTTCCTCTCGCGCCGCTTAGCACAGCTTATATGCTAAGCTAAGTGATTCTCTTAAACAACTCACTCTTCATAGGTACATATCATCGATGAAGTATTAACCATCTAACCAAACTTTACCTGACATGCCTGCGAGCGTGCGGTAAAACTTTAGTTTACTTGTTACCAGTTAATACTTCGTAACAAAATGAAAAGTGAGTTTTAGGCGAGGGCTAGGCACAACAACAAATACTACAATACAATAAATACTTTGATCTACTAATAATTATCAAAGATCGTAGTATTTACTGATCGTGTAATCTAGTGTATTGAAGGATGTCATTATTTATCTAGATTTCTGGATTCCGTAATGGCAGTTTGTGATAAATATCAACATCTGCCAATATACTAAATTACACGATCACAGTAAATACTGCGATATGTTAGTATAGTTTTTGTCTCCTTATCCATTACACGTCTGGACTGTACGAAACACGTTTCTGTACTAACGTGACAAATATTGAACGTGTAGCCTATTGCCCGTGTATTGCCTGAATAGAATGTAATCCATCAGTTTTTATCATATTGATGGACCAAAGTATTTATTTTACGTCTAGCCTTCGCCTAAGAGGGTAAAATCCTGCCTCGCAGATATCTGATAGAAATAGAAACGAAGCGATGACGCTTATATGACGCTAAGTTAAAGAATAACACCGTGCGCGAAGCTGCGGCCGGGACCACCTTTGTCAACAAGCAATTCCGATTTGTTACTTCTGTAATCTTCCTCCTCCACTATAACCAGCCGTGTGACAAGCGTGCGTAAATACCTCTTCCAAATAAACCGGACAACAATAAAACGACCAGATTATCCACGCTTAGTGTGGCCACATAATTTAGTGATTTACCTAATTTTACCAGCGACTCTCATAAGTACCTTCCGGTCAATACAAGTACACCGAGTAGGTTTGCGGCAAGTATTTCAGAAACTTTCTACTGAGTCGTCGTCAATTGGATTGTCCATCGAGGAGGTTGTAAAAATCGCTCACCCATAAAGTGAAATATAGGTTAAGACGGACTCTCTCCAAAATTCATTCAGAGTACCGTAATCTCGTCCTTTTATTTTGTAATTTCTTCTTACCACCAATTTTGAGCAGTCGTTTAACATTTTAGGGCTCGTTTTATGATCTTGCGTCTGATGAGCATCGTCTTATGTTTCTTGTTATGGCGGTTCGAATAAGATTGTTGACCGCTGCGCGCAGGGTAACCTCCTTAAGTCCTTAGTCCAATATCCAACGTGCTACTGTTATTTAAATTTGAATGGGTGGAAAATACTTCTAACTACTTAAGCAGTAATATGTACAGTCGGTATAATAAATAATCTGCCACATTAGGGACGCAGGGTTTAAAAAAAAAATAAGGTAGGTAAAATGCGTCAGTTAATTTGAAGGATCGACTTTAGCAAGATCACTTATTTGGCTGACTCTACCACGCATAGGGCGCGTGTTACACAGGGTGTCCCAGAACATGACGAAAATATTGGGTCCTTACCTATGAAATTGGCGTAATTTTTACGTGTTTTGTTTCGTACGGAATTTATTCATTTCAATTTTAACTTCCAAATTATTTTTTAATTTCATTAATACAGTATGTTACAAAGGTTTTAGATACAAATAATATGGTTCAATTTCTTACTTAGTGTTTAAAATTAAAGTGTGAACTCAACTCTTTACATGTGCTGTGAGTTCAAGTGTTTCAATTACGCAGAGTTTTATGAACCTAACTATTTTTAAGTAATTAAGATATGTATAATATAGCTTAGAAGTGTCCAATATTCCTGACAGAATTTTGTTTGGTTTGCATTTGACCTTACTAAATAATCTACATAATATATAAAACGCCAATTTCATAGGTAAGGACCTAATATTAACGGATAAGAAAGCCCCTTTTTTACCAGTCCAGAATATAGTATTAACTTTTCAATCTGTTAATTAATTTAGGAGTTATTAAGGTTTAAATGATACTGGTCAAGAACGCTTCCCTGTGGTACACACCTTTGCCTCGTTAGTAGTTTGGGCAAAAAAAGTTACAGCTGGTTTTCTTCCAAGCGACGCAGTTTCGGTAAAATTTCGTATCCATTCTAAAATGTGATCATTGTAAATATACGTCATTTGATGCAATATGACCAATACAGGTGAAACATTGCAGTAAACGCCTTAAACCAAAGTTCCCTCCTTTAGCGCACTGGATATCGTTGGTTTAAATGGGGGAAGTTCGTAAAAAAATCGCGATTCAATATATTTATGGCCTGAGATATCTGAAGTACCCAAGGAAGTCTAGTTTGCACCATTTACTCCAATGTCTCACCTGTATCGGTGAAATTGCATCAATTTCATCAAATGAATGAGGTAAGGAAAGGGCTTTCTTATCCGTTAATATTTACGTTAAGTTCTGCGACACTCTGTATATACAATTTCACTAGTATACGCGGAGATACAGTTGTCACCTTCCTACGCAGTCCATCATTTAGGTACCTGCTTTGAGAATTATTGCATTGTCATCGGGGTTTTCCAATATCAGCTTATTCCAAATTCCGTTAAATGAAAACTACAACTCTGGTATTCACGACACAAAATACACAATAGGTACTCGTAATCGCGCCATTTTCGTACCTACTTATGATAATAATGTTTGTGTACGTGCCTTCTACAGTTTTTGTGTTTGCACTGCAATCACAGTAGGTAGATACTCATCAAAAAGCATACAATCACAAGCGATTGAGTTTAATTTTACAGCTTGCTAATTTATACCGTACTGCCAATAAAATAAAATGATTGGACGTTTAAACATTTTATAAAATACGTGTTTTTCAGAGTTTTCTTACGCATCAAATGAATAGGTTAAGTATTAAAAATAGCTCGACTATTAGAGAGTCTTTGCAGTAAAATAGAAAACAAATTAGAATACATACAAAAGTACGAGTCTAGTCAAGTTTTAATGAAGGCTCACATTGAAGGTACGGTACAGCACAATGGGTTTGTAGTTTTCGCGGCGGCGGCGGCGGCGGCGCGGCGCGGCGCGGGCGGCGGCGGCGCGGCGTATTGTCGGGGCGGTCCGGGAGCCGTGCGCCCACGCCGCCCGGCCCCGCGCCGTGTCCCTGTCAACGGTACACAGCTCAACCGCTTAAATATCTTACTTTCACAATTGTAATAAGCCAACGTCAAGAACCCATCATGTTCAACAGCGCACGCGTCTTGCTTTGCTTATTTAAAAATACATTTTGTAAAGTGATAACAAAGTAATTGGTTTCACGGCTTGTTACGCAAAATTACAAATGCGTGGTAAATGTACATAACATTATATTTTTCAACCAGATACCAAATTATTTTGAGTTGTCTTTAATGTTTTTAGTAGGTTTCAGCACTTTAGTCACCTGTATCTCAAGAACCAAGTCTACTTAGTTGTGATAGTTTTCCTTTTCAATTCAATAAAAAATAATTGATATTTTGCCCGGTTGTATTTTAACCATTTATTATGTTATCCTGTTGCGAACTTTAGGTAAATTAGCTCTTTCTATTCCGATTACCGAGTAAACCACTTGCACAGCCAAATGCCTATTTCACTAAGTGATACGAATTAATACGAGCTCCTGCCTACATACCTATTATGTTTCACGCGATAATCTGCCGGCTCGGAGATGTAATATGCATATAAAGAACTTTCATTTCGTTGTCAGAACAATGGCGATGATTTGCGAGAGGTTAACTAGTTAACAGTGGAAACGATGAATACTAATGGGGTGAAAGTTCACAGGACCCCATAACTAAACCCCGCTGTAGAAATATATGAGGATCAACTCCAGACTTGTAAATACTGCAAGATTGTCTTTTGTAACAAAACTCTAACAAACGACTGATCCTGTCAATAAGAAATTTGAACTGTCGGTGGCTGGCTCCCGTCTGACAAAACGAGGATCAACTGGTCTGAGGTCTGTAAAAGCTAATTTTAAACCCGTTCAATCCATTCCGGTGTGACCGTTTGTTGTCTAAAAATCTTGACATGACCGTAAATTACTTCTGTTAATAGCAATTAATCTTCTTGAAATTAAATCAACATATTAAAAAATGTTCTGTGAATATAATAAGATTACGAGAATATAAATAAATCATACGCGTTCAACGAACCCACGAATGGAGCAGAGCCGAGAAGGTGCTCAGACGGCGACGCACAGGCTTACAGGGAGAACACAATCCCGCCACGCCCGCTTCCTTCGACGAACAAGTGACTGCGCTAATGAAGCACTGCTCATCTAAATATTCATGAAGCCCAGTCATCGCGTGCGTGCTCGCTCCCAAAACTGGAAGCTCTCCGTCGACGCACATACAACACTTTCTACAAAAGGGTTCATATTCTATTCTTACAAAGGCCTACGCGTGCTAAGACAGATACAACCGCCTCTTAATGGCCTGATACTGGTTTTGCTAGTAAAATGAAAGCACTAAGGTCGATCTCTTCAAATCGAAACTCACTTATTTATGTTTAAATTTAAACTGAAATGTTAACAGAGTCGAAGAGTTCTACGCGCATGCATTTATTACTTTGTGACCGTGGGTATTATTACGTTGATGCATATTGAAGAACCACGCCGAGGAATCGAGATTGCAAATCAGTGCGGAGGTCGCTCGGCCTCACACCGGCGACTTGAATGACTCATAAACACTGTGATTTACTGAATCCACGGGTGATTTGTTGTCTATTAATTTCAGTGTCGCTGACCGGAAGATAACGCGAACTCGTAACAGGACTCGCAGACAACTTACATTGTAAGGGTTAAACTTGACCAATATACTTACCTCATAAGAACACCTTCAAATCACGGGTGGCACGTGTTCTCCTCAATAACATAAAAAGTCTTATCTTTATTATCTCGAGTAAAACGAACATGAGTCGGTAATACATCTACGACGAAGACAATATTTATGAGCGTGATTTATGTGTAAAACATTATTTCGTATCGATTTTTTACGTAGTTTGTTGTAAACGGTCATGAGGATTGTATCACGTGAAGTAGTGCTTTCTCTGCCTACACACATATGTACGAGTAGCTTTTAAGGAAAAGCAATCGTAAACTTTATAACATTAAATCAACATTTTATTTCAACTCTTCATTAATGATTAATGGAGGTATCGAGTTAGTGAGCACTATGCAAAGAAAATAAACCTTCGTAAACCCTTGATAGTAAATTCACGATATAAAATTGCAATGAGGCGTGACGGTTATGGCGAATGAAATAGTTGGTATTAATTTTATGGAGTGCAAGCCGCAAACCGAGGACCACATGCGTTCCTCCGAACATTGTAAGCGGCGAGAACTTATAGGCCGCGGCCCGGAGTGTGCCGGAGTGCCGGAGAGCCGGCGCGCGCGCGGCTCGACGGCTGCCCGGCCGCCGCCGGTGCGACACTTTTATACGACGTCATCAATTTAAACGTCCGAACTTTCAACTGGCTCTTTACTTACTAATTTAGCTCACCACGCCACTAACAGAGACAACCAGTTTCCTAAATAAAACTGGCTTCTTTATTACGCCTCTAACTTTGTTAGGCCCTTGTTCAAGAATAAAATTTAACAGCTTTCTTCATTGTAAAACTTTGTGTAGTTTCATTATTATTTATTCCTCGCGTATTATTTTAGAGTTTTTATTTTCCAAAATCACGATGCTACGCGTTACATGAGTGGGCGAATTAACTGCAGTGGCCAAACTCGTGTAATATTTATAAACGGTTAAGCAACATACAGCAAAATATTCTTTCCTTTCCAAGAATCAAAATTCATGCACATATTAATTTCCCTTATTTCACTTAATGACAATGTGGCAAATTGTGATCGATCGATCTCTTACGCAAAGTAAAATATCCGGTGAAGCAGTACATATTGTGCATGCAAATGTGTAAAACATAGCTAAAGCTACTGCTCAAGTGCAGTTCACAGAATGCCATAACAATTGCTTGGCGGCCTCTGGAAGTAAGGCGTTCGTTAGTTTCTGTTGATGGCTTCATTCGATATTGAATATTTGTTAGTTATTCAAAAATGTTAGCCCTCGTTATAGTCAGTGGCCGCGGCGTGAGCTATTATTGCTAGTTGCTCAAGGAATTTAGCTAGCGTTGCATTGATCAACATACTGCTACTGACTTGCTCAGTGTACCTACTACGTACTTTTAAAAATAATTGGTACATAACAAACATATTCGAACATATGTTGTTCAGGATAGTTATCAGATATAACTTAGTTTATTTTAATCCCTGTTCCCATTTTTATAACATATCCGATGAAGAGTTGTTGCGACATAACATCAGCTGTGTAGCCAGTAATGACTGTCGCTGTTAGTTATAGGTCCGCTTGAACTATAGCGAAAGCCGGAGGAAATATAAGCTTTCACAAAGCGAGTAGATAAGAGCAAGTCACCATTAAAATGATAGAGGGATGATTTTTGTGTCGGTCAAAAGGCATTAAGTGTGCGGCCACGATGTTTATCGAGCCGTACATCGAGATCAGTCGCCATTAGCCTGCGTGCGCCTGCGCCGACGCGCCGCCGCCGGTGAGAAATCCTCCACGCAGCGCGTCATTATCCTCTACAAAGAAAGCCAACACTATAAGCTATAGATATTCAATGTAACACCGATGTCAATAGATAAGGGTTGTAAATATTTGTGCAACGATATTCATAGCATAACATACCTAAGGTTACTTTTATCAGCTAACCAATATTAAGCAAACTTTTTGAAAAATCCTTTTTTTTAGTGTTCGTAAAATAAAACTACTATAAGTCCAACACTTATTGACTGAAGCGTTGAAACTTGGGTATCAAAATAAATTGCTTTAAACTAAGATTTCTAATAAGTAAGCTAAGTAAGTATAAGTATTAAATATACTATACAATAAATATACTATTAACATGGATAATAAAACGAAAATATCAGAACGCAGGCATTCAGGTTTTTCATTGGAGGTTGTTTTTAGGGCTCTATAGCCAAAGGGTAAAAACGGGACCCTATTACTAGACTCCACTGTCCGTCTGTCTGTCTGTCACCAGGCTGTATCTCATGAATTGTGATAGCTAGAAAGTTGAATTTTTCACAGATGATGTATTTCTGTTGCTGCTTTAACAACAAATACTAAGTGGGGCTCCCATCCAACAAACGTGATAATGGTAAGGAACCCTTCGCGCGCGAGTCCGACTCGCACTTGGCCGGTTTTTTTAGTCTGGTCACCAAACTTTTTTTTGCCATACAATACAATGCTTCTCAAAATCTTGTTTCAAAGTTTTAAGTTTTGAGGTATTTATTATGTGTTTAATATACCTATAATAAAACTGTTTGGAATCCCAAGACAAATAATATTTTATGTCTGTCTGTCAGATTGACCCTCTGAGTCCTCTGACAGCTACACGTCCTACTCGCCCGTTCGGGTGACTCTTCGGAGATAATATTAAAGTTAAAGAGCTTTAATCGGGGCTTCCGGTAAC
This sequence comes from Acleris cristana, assembly GCA_948252455.1. Lineage (NCBI taxonomy): Eukaryota > Metazoa > Arthropoda > Insecta > Lepidoptera > Tortricidae > Acleris > Acleris cristana. The sequence continues at coordinate 10,172,696 of OX411773.1, forward strand.
GTTCGGGTTGGGAAGATGGCCGATTGAAAGATGGCCGGCATTTACTTTTGATTTATTCTGTTTTCTGATTTACCATTATGTGGACCGCCATTATAAAAAAAAGCTTTTATTCGTAAAAATAATGTTTTTGTATAATTGAATTTCTTACAAGGGTTTTAAAATAATTCGTTTTGTCACAACTCATAACTACCACATTATACAGAAAGATACCTAGTCGATGTACGTGGAAATATATAAATGATCAAATTATCTGTTTACAACAAGAGTAGGTAGTAAACTACAGGGCAAGAGTTGCAGAATGATAAGAGTTACACAGCGTAGCTCCGCAGCTAGTCCTAAAGCAATGTTAGTGACCAGGAGAAGGTTCTTAACTGTAATGCACGCAAGAATGACAAACACACTACGTTCTTACACAGTTATTACCTTTGCGCTTAGCCGTTCTGCAAAAAGGTACCTACCACTAAGTAACCAATAAAATAGTAACCAATTAATTCGGGTTATTTATACCATTTATAACTCAAGACTGGCTGGACCGATTTTTATTATCTTGGATTTGTTAGATTTGTCTCCGCCCGGGCCCCGAATAGCAGAATAACTATTAAAACATCGAAAAACATTATGAGTCCGTACAAAGTTCGCCGGGTCGGCTAGTATAAAATAAATCATACCCCAACGATGTTGGCGAACACATCTTTAGTTAACAACAATCATTGAGGCACAGAAAGTTAAAATGTTAAAATAATTTCTTTCTTGACCCTGTTATGATACATGGGCTCTATGGTGGATCAAGGATTTGAAATTTGTTAACAGTACACGTAGGTACCTAGTTAATCCAAGGTACTTCGTTGTAGTGCAACGTGCAACGTCATATCGCAGTGCAGGATATTTCACTGCGTACTCACATGTCGCCGGGAGAAAGCAGTGCACAGCCGCGAACCTGACACGTGTTGGTGCTTATCTAATTAGTATAGGGTGTCGGGAACTAGCGGGCGCGGACCGCAGCCTGCAACGGTTGCCTGCGGCGAAACCAGAGAACCAACAAACATGCTGATAACACGCCAAACCGTCGCAAACATTCCTCTCCCGCTATTTATGCACAGTACTGTAATCATCTGCTACGCAAGAACTAATGTATGAAAATATTATCCGACATTCTTCCTTTTAGTAAAAGATATCCTTGAATTGGTAACAACTAAGAAGGTTATTTGGATATATTTAACAATGTAACTAACCAAAAACATAACGAATATGATTGCGCAAGTTCACACAAAGGCAATTCATTATATGTTAATTTTCACTGATGCATATTTTAAAATTAATGATACAAATGAATTCAAGATTATCTGTAACGTCTTTTGTGTTAATACCGAATTGGTGGCCGTTAAGTAACAGAGCAGAGTTGGCTAAGTCACGTTTAACTTTATCGAAACAACATCGCAAAAATTACGTAAGTACAGATTGTTCCGTCGAGCCCCGATCGCAGGGAACACCTACCTGCGTCGTTATCGGAAGTACTGCGGTCGTCTTCTCAGAACAAATCCATTTCGTATCTGGAGGTTATAATATAATGCTTTTTAGCTACTGTGTTCGAATGTAATACGTAGACCTACTCAACCACTACAAAATCAATACACATATTCCTTACTATTGGTTCGTATATGTACTTATCATTAAATGGTGAAGCACTTTTTGTTGGGTCAGAATCGTTTTGGAACCATTATTTGATTACAGTTAACTATTAGAACTTGAAAGTTAGAGAACAGAAAAGCATATGGAGACTTCATTTATATTTATAAAAACAAAATTATATTAACTCTATTAGGTTAGGTTAGGGTAGTTAGTTAGTTACTACCTATTTCATTAGAAAGTTTCATCAGCTATTAACTTTAGAAATTTAATATAAAATATTTAGTACCTACAAAAGGAACGTAACTTACCCACATACGCGCGCATTATACCCTAATTATAAGTATATTACACAGAATAGATGATGTATTCGCATTATAAACACTTTCGCAGTTTTTATACTAATGAAAAATTTCAATTCCGGACCCAAGGCAACTTTTAGTATCATAAATATGAGGTAGTAAACCTATTTATAAGTACTTGGTTTTCAGCGGGCCAAACCACGCGGATGTCCATCGATTTTCTGCGAAAGTGTATAAAATGATGGATTCGCATGAACAGATTAACGTAGGCAAAATTGACATAGGTAAGTATTTTACATGGCATTTCTATCAAAACTGTTCATCACTTTACCAAAACCTTTGGCACATCATAGACAAGATACAAGACATATACAACACGGAATAATTTAATTTGAATCGCTTTTACAAAAATCTAGATCATAACGAAACAACAACGGTACCAAATCAGTTCCACGCGGACGAGGTGGCGAGCTAAAATTTTGTTAAGATATAATAGCTTACCTACTCTTAAAAACAATAAAGCCCAAAGTTTTGAGTGAGTACCTATAGCTTAAACAAAACAAGTTTTGCTAGCAAAAAACGAACAATTCCATGTTCGATACCTCTTGATTTTACTGTTTCATTTCCCACATTAACGGAGGTCCGTATTAGAAAAAATCGAAGGTGGATGAGCATAAATCGTGGGAAGATCTACATAGTTAGAGGCGCGGGCGCGGGCGCGTGTGCGCGCGCGGCGGACGTCTCACTTAACTGCGCTCGTGCACCTGAGCTTTACCTTAACTACCTGCTTATTTAAAACTTGCTATACTTAGTTTTTTTTTTCACTTTTAAATAAATGACGATTATTTTACATGTTTCCGCCTTAAATGAAGTTAAAATTAGATACAAACGTAGCTACCATAAGTAATTAATAACAAAAAATAGAATATTTTGACAAATCATCTCAGTTTTATCTAAAATATTCAAAGAACGTGTGCCAATTTGACCATTATTATTCTAATGTGGAAATAAAGTATTTGTATTGCATACCAATAGGAAAATATAATGAAAAATACACAAAAAATATAAATGGAACGGCCATGACCTTGGTATTGCAACAAAAAAGATTAACAATATTTTACGTAAGTATGTACATCGTATACCATGCGTACCATGGTATGCCATGTCCAGCCGTTGACGTCTATAAGCTGGCATGATGATGGCGATTAATGCCTGAAGTGTTTCAACTATAAACTATAACTCAAATGTCCAGGACCTAAAGGAGGATGTGTAAATTAATAGCAAAAACTAGTACGGCAGTTGCTATAATTCGCATGTTGTAAATGAAGTACTACTGTTTATTATATTATTATTTGAAAAATTTACCAAGAAACTAGGTAGTTAGCCGTTGTTCCTATTATTTCAGCCGTAAAATGTATACATACATGGATTTGAATATTCTTTAATAGTTATGTAGTATTTACAGTTACTCAGATATTTTGGCATAACTGAGTTGGAGAATGTGGGATGACGGCGAATGTAAGCTATATCGTGGTTATAACTTACGGGGAAACCAGACTCTTTGTTTTAATTCTGGGAACTATAAAAAACACATTCTGTTCCGAAATCAAATGCCACAAGTTTTTTCAAATATCTCAACCGTTACAAAAGACGTAGAAACAAAGGCTAGCCTTACAGTTTGGCGATCATTAATATTCTTAATGATGTAACTAAATGTTTAAAGCTTTATATTAAACAAGGTAAGTGTTGCCTATGGGATTTCTCTTTTTTAATTAACCAATTTAGGTACGATTACTTTGTATTTTATAGTTATTGAAAGGGGTCAAAACATAAACTTTACTACCTTTGTTTTGAAAGTTAGAAACCTTACCTAATAGAAAAGATAGGTAGATGTAGGTACGTTACTAGTATTTGATTTTGCAACTTGGTAGGTCAAGAGGAAAAAGGTAAATAGCCTCTCTAAGACGGTAGTTAAAATTCCGCACAAAAGAATGGCTAACGAAATAAGCATGCAAATGAGGTGAATTGTAGATCGATTGGAAATAGATCGTGTGTCAGCGGTCGGGGAGGCTGCGGGGCATGATCATCGGTCCACGAGCGCACGCGCACGACCCACACCAGCCGCAGCCGCCAGCGACAGCCGTTACACACAAACCAGAATACAATGTACAAACACGATTCTCGCTCAACTACAACAATACTTTAACAAATTAATAGATTGCAAGTGCCCACTTAACTAATTAAGTTAATGGATCGCCAAACTTATTCCTGACAGCACTGAACCCACGTCCCTGTTAGGTACTAACCTTATTCGCAGTAAGTAATAAAACGAGCGCTCAACATACACGATTGCTATACTTAGTATTTACACGCATAGAAAATCGTATTTTACTAGAGAAAGTAAATTTACGGACACAGGGAGAAGTTGAAACGATTTCACACTGACCTTTCCTATTGTTCGCGTTGTGAAACAAAGGAGATCGATATAACGACGCAATTAGTGATTTCTAACACAATTATTTATGCCTTGATATTTCAACCATCTCGTTCGCTGAACGCACGACGTTCCCTCATTTGGGCCATAAATTACTCGCGTGATAATATCTACGCTCGAGCTTCTTCGAAGTTCATTTTTCGGATCAGAAGATCTGTTGGTTTGTACCAACGCCATAATTATTATATTCATTTATTTTCTAATCATTATTAAGACAAACTTAATTATGATCTCTTAACCCTTTTTAGGGTTCCGTACCTCAAAAGGAAAAACGGAACCCTTATAGGATCAGTTTGTTGTCCGTCCGTCTGTCTGTCAAGAGCCTTAATCTCGGGAACGCATGGAGGTATCGAGTTGAAATTGAAACCATAAACTCAAGTCTAATAGTCCCTTGAAGCTGTGAAAAAACCAAACTTTTAAGTTAACGTACAAAAAAAGATACGGCCGTTTATGCCGCAAAAAACGTATATTTCGACACTCTCAAGGGAATCAAAATTTATAGGGTAGGTATTTTCCGTTGACCTAGAACTATGAAATTTGGCAAGTAATACCGTCTTATACTACAAGTATAGGGAAAAATCTGAAACTATATTTTTTTTATTAAATCACAAAAAACAAGGATATGCAGTCCAAATTTTGAATTGAGTTAACCGTATCATGTGGGGTATCGTATGAAATAGGGCTTCATTGGGACAAGCTTAAACAATTTTTTTATTATTTTTTTGATGTGTCGGTGGGCGATTCCGACTCGCACTTGTCCGGTTTTTTTAATTTAAAGTATAGATGTAGAAATGTGGTTGAAGAATACTAGTGAGGATCGACAGAGTAGTGTTGAAGTCACTGAAGCTGAAAGTTTTAAATAGTCCCTAACACAATCCATTCCACTGAAGCCTGACGAGAGTACAAATATACCTGGTGTGGTCACCCGTTGCTCAATAATTTAATTTAATTTGCCATACGCTTCCGAAGGCCAGTTTTGTTGGCCTGTTGCTGCTTACACTAGTTAGTATACATGTGTATACTAAGGTATTTTGAATCACAAGCTATAGGGAAGATTTCTTCAACTGTGATTTATCATGATATGCCAACACGATTACTTATTAAGTATACGAGGAAATCATTTGTTTTCCTTTTCCTAAAGTCGTTTAATAAGCTTACGCTTCTCGACGACAGAGATCATAACTCGTCAAAAATATTAGAGCAAGCTGACCTTTTGAAGTGCCGTTATGAATTTTAAACTAGTTTCAATTCAGTAACGACGACTCGCAGAACAAGGGATACTTAATAGAGCATTGTTGAGTAACTTGAGTGTTGGTAAATAACCATTCCCGGCCAGGAGAAGATGGGCTTCTAACTTCCTTTGCCTGTTTGGCCACGGCACTCGTCCTCATTAGACGCCGAGAAAGAAACAGCCTCTAGTTAGGACAGTACATTATGATGAAACATAATTGCCTATTTCATCTAACTGTCCGTCTAAGGTGTCCAAATGTAATTACCAAAAGTCAGAATGGTCCCGCCCACGAGTGCTCTCACGAGACGTGACGTCATCCCTGACAACCTGCTCACAAAAGTCAATTACGGAACTATATTTAGAGGTCTGCAGTTCCACATCTGTATTTGTAGCTTATTAACGATTATGTTCATATTTGCAATTAACTTGTTTAGGTTCCACACCTTAACAGGAAGATGGCTAATCGCGTGGCATTTAAAAAAAGCAGTTCATTTTCTTTGTTGTTAAAACTCACCCAATATATGTATTGAGTACCAACAACAAGTAACGTTAATTATGTACCTAGGTAAGTACTTACTATGTTTATTTGTCTGTGGTAATAAAGAATAAGTTTTCATACGTAACTCGATATATTTACGCTTCAACCGAACGACGTTGTAGGTAAAAATATAGTTTCCGATTACGAAGGAATAGACGTGAACGACTAGGAAGCGGACAAGGGGAAAGTAGAGTTTCTGAGGGAATAGCAATCAACGACTTCTATGCGGTCGGAATCACTGGCATAAGCTAAAGGTCAACACACAAAGTCAAGGTTAATACACATAAGTTTGATTGCTTTTGAAAAATACAGTACCTACTTGTGGCACATTTCATACAGAATCCTCTAAACGCGTGTCTAACTCGCACTTCACCAGTTACTTATTTCTTCTTGTGAATGGCACCTTACCATGCATTAAAATAACATATCACGACAATCATGAACGCAATAACATATGTCATAATTAAGAATGAGGGAATAATCAAACCCTATTACATAATCTAAACAAATCGTTAATGCGCTGGTATAAATGGTTGAACTCCGACCACGGTGCATGTTGCACTCGCATGCATCGATTCCCAGGATCGGTAATCTCACATAAAGCAAATGTTCCGGGCGGATGGTGCGCGTAACTCCGGTGGAGTGACAAGACAATAATTGCACTGAACCATCGGACGACGCCCTACGTATATCTTCCGAGACAAATTTACGTTTGCTCTGATCAAAGACAGACAATTCAACTACTAACTTTACTATAAACTGGACCAAGAATCTGTAGGTAATTAAACTTCTAATTAAATTTGCCGACCGTGATTCGTGTGGAAATAACAATAAATAAATTATTAAATATTGGAATTTAAGCGTGCATTTCTCTCTATATTTTCTTGTTAATATATGAGTACGAGTATATATGAGTACGATTATATACTCGTAGGTAGGTACCCAAATATTAGAGAAATCCTTTGTAAGTAAGTCTTCTCTATATTAAATTAAATCTTGTCTTTAAGTATATTAAATCTTGTCATTTGTTACGCTGCAGAGTAACGACGATAATTCTTTTTATTAGCAGTTAAGTCTACATAAAAATAACAATCCAAAAGCATTTGATTGCTTTACTTTGAAAAAAAAAATTGCCGTTCGAACCGATTAAAAACCCGCTTAAATAAATATGGACTGGATCTTGATTTATTTATTTTAACTTTATTGTACAATAGACAAAATGTGTGTTCTATGTATGAATGAGACGTTGTTTTAGGTACGTAAGTAATATAAGTAAATAAATTATACATCACCGCTTCCCATTCAACACCTCAACACCTAAAGAGTCAAAGCTACGTTGCCGATTTTTTTAAGAAAAAAGAAGGAACATGTAGTAGGTTTGAATATGGCATATTTGAAGGGAGTTGATAGAAGGTGGACCTCCACCGCTCTCACTATCAGAATGCGAAGCAAACATGATAATTAATACCTACCATAAGAATAAATAATAACTATCTACGTAGACGCGAATCTCTTTTACCCAGGCCCCAAATGCCGCGCTTTAAATACCTACATCCCCCTTCACCTCCGCTACGCCCCTGTCTTCCGCGTTTAAAGTTAGGACTGTCACTTGCGAAATATTTTAATCGGTTTATGGATGTGTTATACAAGTTTAGTCACAAAATACGTAGTAGTTACTTAAGTATGTTTTTCTTCAACGTGGAAACATTGTTTCTAAATGAGTTTTTTACATTTACGTTAAATTAGATAATTTAATAACTACTTTTCGATGATATTAGATATTAAGATTATCTCCAGAAAATTACATGGCTTATGTGGCTATTAATCATCTACAAAACACGGAAACGAGTCTATAGACAACCTTTAAAATCATAATTAAGCTTAAAGAGTTTTATAATCCGGGATCCAGAGTTACTTTTACGTTCGTTTCCGGACCATTAATTTGAATTTTTATTATGCTGAAAAAGCTTTAATACGAAATACTATTCTTATCTATTAATTCGTTTTTTATCACTTTTACTTTTACAGCCAAATAGACTGCAATAATGCCAATAATGTTTTCCCACCCATGTCTAATTTAATAGGTACCTACGTTTATAAAAATCAAATCGCAACACGCGCGGTGAAACAAATAGGTACCGCAAGACACAATTAATATGGCGCGCGAATTAAGCAATAATAGACTCTTGGTCAGCGGCGTAAGAGAGAGCTTTGACGCACACCATATTAATTTTGTCCTGCTATAAAACGACCGCGCCGCGCCGCGCTGCACGGCCTACTGACTAGACACCACTGGCGTGGCGTCGCCAGACGGTAGGTATTTAACGCGCGTCAGGAGCGAGAGTTTCATTTCTATGTAGTTATTATTTATTCTTATGCTAAAAGCCCATCACAAACGGAGCAATACTATACAGGGTTATTGGTAAGTCGACCTATTCCCGTTAGGAGGTGATAGGGGTGACTATTTGCGATAACTTTGACCCTTATATGCATTATGCAAAAGTGAACCATTTTTGAGTTATCGCGTTTTTTAGTATTTTTTTAAATTAGTCAGAAATTCCACTTGAAAAATTTATTACAAAAAAAGTATCAATTTAAATCTTTTTTTTCTGATTTACAAAAACGATTAAACACTGGTTATTTCTCAATATTAAAACAATAATTATCGGTCCTAATTTAAAAAAGCGAGACGGAAAACGAAATTTTTTCAATATTTTTTTGCGATCGCTTTCCACTAAAATGCCTTAAAAACAAAAAAAACGTTATGAAACTTGGCTTGCAGATTATTTTAAAAACTTCACTGTTTTCTTAGCTCTCCAAAAATGCATGACAAGTAGGAACTTATTTAAAAAAAACTGAAAAAAAAACATCACAAAGGAAGCGGGCGGAAAATAAGTCAGAAATGCATCTTCAAAAATTCAAATTAACAGAGATACCAAATTTAAATCAACTTTTTTTATTTAATTTTGTACAAGATGAAATTGTTGTTCTTATGCAATATTAAAAAAAAATATTATCTGTACACGTTTGAGAATGCGAGGCCAAAAACTAAAAAATACTTGCTTTTTTATCAAACTCCAACATAAATTACACGAAAACAGAAAAATTTACCAATACATTTGACGTGCAGATTAGACATAAAACATTGACGTTTTTCCAGCTTTCTAACGAGCTATTAAAACTAATATGAATTTTGTTAAAGATTGCTTGAAAAAATTGATCACAAAGGAAGCAACAAGGAAGTCACGTCCGAACATAACTTAAAATAACTGTTATACTCGTAAACACAAATAACAACAATAACTTATGTAAAAAGTAACAAATTTAAAACCAATAAACAATAAAAAATTAAATTATCAGGATTTTTATAGTTCGTTTTCAAAATGGCTACCTCCATTTCTTACGCAGATACGCATCCTTTTTCGTAACTGTGACTTTACTACTGCACTGGTCAGGTGAGTTTTAATTGTATTGGCCGCATTAATAATTCGCTGTTTCAGCTCATCGACCGACGGCACAGGTGAGATGTCATAAACCAATGACTTCATATGACCCCATACATAGTAATCCAGTGGTGTAAGGTCTAGACTGTCTACCAATCGGTTATTATATACAGTTCCCGAGGTACAGCCCGCTGACAGACAGACGGACGGACAGCGGAGGCTTATAAATCTTATAATAGGGTCCCGCTGTTGAAAACTTATGGGTATAGAGTCCTAAAAATGATCCCAGGGTTAAAATTAACATTTTAGCTAATCACAGTAATCACGGAAATTTGACTTGTGTGACATTTAAATAAAAAATCTTTTCATATAAAGCGATGTTATCCAAATTCCAAGCCAACAAAGTCGCGGGCACCTCTGTAGTAGGTACCTACTCGTAGAGAATAATACACTCAAGTAGGATAAAATAAAATGTAGCACAGAGCGCTTTAATATTACATTCTTTACTCCGCGGTTGACTCCATCAATTAGAGTGAGCATTTAATCGGATAATGATGACAGATAATAATCTCGGAACCGTTACAAATATTCTGAGCATTTTAAAATAATAATAGCTTAAAGGTATCTGTCTGTCTGAATTTGAAACAGATCCAGAAGCTATATTAATCGCGGCATTGTTAAAAGATTTCTAAATCTGTAATAACCTTAACTGTGAACTTAAGGCGAGTCAATAAGTTAATGGAGTAAGTAATTAAAAATATACTAATTATTAGTCTCTTTGTGTTTAAGTTTTAAACACCCAAAATTAAATTAAAAATAATAATTGATATACTTAAAAACATTGTCTGAATCGCTCGAGTGTAAATGGTTAATATTATATTACATAGTATAAAACAAAGTCACTTACTACGCCTGTCTGTCTGTCTGCAGTATATCCTGCGGATCGCTGGTTACAAATAAAAACTTGTATATTTCCTGTTCTTAATGAGCATTCTAAACTTACTAGGGTAAGGAATGTATTTTTTCGCCACCTTGTTTATGTACGAGAAATAAAATTCAATGTACGAGGCGAACTATTTGTTCGAGTATGCGAACCTAACCGTGCCGTGGCCCCTTAAGTTGCGTGCGACACGTGTTTGAAGCCTTGTTTACCGAAGTTCAACCGACTCCAATCACGGGGTATAATTTGGACTTCGAGAAACAGTTCGACTAATGGTAACCCAAAATCACAGAGCATTCACTTTCTAGATCATAGCTAAAACATCACGACATTGTCTCGTTGAAAAGTAGATCGTATCATCGCATCAAGCGGAGTGGTGCGGAGTGGTGCGGAGTGGTGCCGAGTGGCCGGAGTGGTCGGAGTGGTCGGCCCGGCGCGGCCGCGGCGGCGCTCGGCGACAAGTGATCGCGCGTAATCACTAATTGAATCAGTCGCTAGTCACAGCCACTGGTACGCAGCCTGCATATCACTTTCAGTTGACGAAATTATGATTTCTTCTGCGTTATCGCATCGTCAGATTTCGAGGAATCCCTGATGAAACTATGATACAGTATGGAGCAGCTTTGCTACTATAGTAGCCAGTAGTCAAGTCAAGTCAATCCCTTGGAAATCCTGATTTAAACTTTAAAGAATTGTCCAAGGTATGGTCACAATTTTTGTTTTTATGCTACATACTATGCTCGTTTTCCTGATTTCACGCTTGATGCTGCGCAAACACCAAAAATCGGAAAATTCAATATAGTCACCTCACAATAAACGTAGGCTTGCATGTTAAACTTACCACCTTCAAAAGCTTTGAAGCTCGTCTTTAGTGAGACATTACTTTCAGTAATTTATTTATTTATTGTCCAATCGTTATTATTATTACTGTTATTAGTGAGTAATTGAGACTGTCACCTACCTACGTGTGCCCACAGCCGCGTCTACTTGCATCAGCTATTTATTACGAGCCGGTGATAATTATTATTGGCCGACAAATCTTCACTTAAGAGAACCGTTAGTCAGTTGTTGCAGTGAAAACATTCATTTCGTCATTTGCATACAATGGGCCGGTGCCAAAAAATATTGGAGTGTAAACGCTTACCACGAACATATTTATGAAAGTTCTCTAAGCTTTATATCGATGTGACACAAAAAAATGATCTTATAACTTGTTCGTTGTGGCGTTGTTCAGACAAAAGAATGTGCTTTATGAAGTGGATTGGGATATTTTAAATTGCCTATCTATATTTGTTGTCTCATTATATGTGGTACCTACCGACTGTGTTTTATGGTAACAAAATAGTCAAAGATAAAAAGTAGTAATTTTCTTAAAACGGTAAAAGGCACACACGCACATTACTTGAACAGTTTTTGAACAAGGCCCTCGTATAGACCTGCTATTAATTCATACAAAAAATGAACCGTAATTAAATCGACCATTGTGGTTGTCTACATGTGTATGCAAATGTAGTTTTTATGCCTGACACAGATAAAACAATATGGAAACTGATTTATGGCGGACTAAGAAAAGCAAGCGCTTCACCCACGTACTTCAGACCTAAATAGTGTAGATATGTTAATTAAGAAAAAGGATACTAAGACTCGTACCAATACCTTCTCGGAGGGGGAGGTCTGTGCCCAATAGTGGGGTATTCATGCGCCGCCGATTCAGTTACGACACCCGCACATGTTAGTAACGTATCTAATCAGTAATAACATTAGTTATTTAAAAAAAACTAATTTTAAGACGTAATGAATGGACATATTGACGTTGCAAATCGCAAGCCCTGAAACAATAATTTGCATTTTGTTTTAAGTACCTACTTATAGTCTGCTGTGAAACTGACATTGGTTAATATCAACTTAATGATTATAATTGTTTTGTAATTATTGATATTATTATTAATGTACTGACCATAAATGACAATGTATAATCCTTACTGAATAAACCTAAATATAGATAGTAATCTATATTTAGGTCATAGAAGTCAATCATTTTGAAGGGTAGCCTTGTCTTTTACAAATTTAAGACTTCTTAGAATACTTATCAAAAATACCTCCTAAGTACACCATTATAAAATATTTATGAACATAATCAAATATTTATAGAACACCCATAACTATGCAATTTCTAAAGACATTCACAATAGTTCAAAAGTAAAAAAATATACGTATTTATCGTAAATAAATATTTTCTTTTGTAACTGGGGTCGGGCGAGACTCGTCTTCTGGCATCCACCAGCACCCAAGAACTTTACACCGATACCGAATAGTTTAGTAGCTACAAGTTCGTTACCCACTCGCTTGCTCTTGGTAACTAAAGCTACCAACTTTGTACGCCTACAAATTGCTTTGGGTAGCTGTATATACCAGCGAAGTTTCTGCGGCTTACGATTTTTATACTGTGGAGGGCTCTATAGATATGGTATAAATTCTCTTCAAAGCACGGACTACCAATATAACAACATTTAAAAAAAGTTACAGTCAACTAGACAAAACAAAACAAATTTTATTCTACGTTATATTGCAAGGTGCCGGAACAAGTGATATTGAATGAAATTGTATGCTTATCATATTTATTTTCTTATTGTGCTTAGGTACGTGATTGTGAAGTGTGTTATGGTGTGTTTAAATGACTATCACTGCAGTTTAAAAAAAACTGTTGTTGGTGATCGGTATTACAAAAAACACCTAAATTTAGCCGGTACGTAAACCCTTTTTTGTTTGACATCTTATTTAAATGGCAGGTATTACGGCGATAAATGCAAAAATGTACATGTTATTCTATTCTCCATTTCTTTAGCTTTACATATAGAAAATATCTTAGCAAATACTTTTGTAGAAGCAGAGTTATCGATTATCAAATATAATAAACACTGCACTGACTTGTTTACGAAATGTCCAAGCGATTTAGGCTAACTTTTTTTGAAGTATCAATCAAGCGAGTGGTTATTACTAAACCCCGTTAAAATAAGCCCACTATTGCTTATCTTAAATGATACAAATGCTAATAAATAATGGATGCACCTAAGAATATCCGGCATAAATATGACGGGCAGGTACAAATAAGTACGATTCCTGAAATAAGCAAGCCGCCTCCTCAGTTAGCTAGCGCCGCGGTGTCCGAGGACTCGCCGGCGATGCCCGATAAACACATTTCGGCACCGGCTCTTGACGCAGATGAAGTGAACTAACGGCGCTTTTCCCCATTGTAAAACTGATTGTTTTAAACTATTAATTGTACTGATAGTGCCGCGGACGAACAATGCACGAGCTAACTAACAATGAAACCGGAAAAAATCTTTTGCACTAATGTAAGGCGTCGTGACCTCTTAAAAACGTTTTAACATCCAATAAATTATAGCCACGTGAGTTGGCTCTCTGAAGACACCTGTTATTATAATATAGACACTGAGTTAATGTCGTCCTCTTTTCTTTTGTATTCACTGATGATGTATGCCCGTTATATTGGAGCTAAATATTCATACCCACACGTTTTGTTAACTTTCGTTACAAAGAGGAGGTAAGTGTGCGTACTCGGTTGTAAGTAGGCTGCATAGCCCGAAATTTAGGATAAACATGTGTTTTTAAACAGTTAAATCTATACTTAATAAGCTATAATAAACAATATTTCAGTGTACAGTCAGCGTCATATATAAGGTAGCATTGAAAGTGCTCAAATAGTTCGGTACACCATACAATTAATATGGTGTAACGAACTATTTGAGCACTTTGAATGTTACCTTATATATGACGCTGACTGTACCTACAGCAAAGACGAACCTGAATTACAGACCGAATCCAGCATTGACGATGTATAAAATGAGTTGAGATTTTACGCAGGCTAGCAATTTTATTATGTAGATTAAAAAACCTTGCCGTTATTTAATTTATAATTGTCCTTTAAGATCAACATCTAAGTGCACGTCATCGTGGCTGGACATTACGTCCGTTATTGCTACTAGCTTCTTGGTCAGGAGAAGCGGACTGGTGTATTGTTGACAAGCGTAAATCGAGCGCTATATCTCCAGAGATTAGGAGTGCAGAGCGCAATGATTCGGTTTCGCGGGCGGAAACGGGCGCGCCCACGCGCAGGTCAGAGCAGTGACCTCAAAGCTCACCTCGGCTGCGCAGCATCGCGCCGGCGCGGGCGCATATATCCTCGCGCATACACCTCATTGTTCCACCTTCCAACCAATGACGAGCACAGGTAATTGGGTATCAAGTTGACAGGTTCATAGTGTAGCGTAAATCTACGCTAATAGCGTAATAAATTTGTAGCGTCTGTCTTTACACACGTTTTGCCATAATTTGAAATGAAAAGGGATCGTGATAAATTTAAATTTATAATACAAATACTTTACTAGCGCGAAATGCCTATTGCTATTTAGCGTTATCAGATCAGGTTTTCTTTGTCCAGAATTTAAACTATTTTTTTTAACAAGCAATACGTGGTTGCATTGATACAAGTGTTGCGCGACACTCAGTGCTTTAAATGATTTCTCCCTTGTTTATTTCAAGCATACCTAGTAAGTGTTGGAAATTGCTATATATTACCTATATTGACCAAATTATAATGGCTAAAATTATGTTAGACGACGCATTAGCCAAGGTGGTAGTGACCCTGGCTACGCCAAAGCAAACGGTCTCGGGTTCGATTCCCGGTATGGGGAAATATTTGTGTGACGAGCTCCAGTATTTGTATTGAATCTTAAACGTTTTCTAAGTACCTATTTAAGTATGCATTATTCTAAATGTTTATCGTTGTCTATAGTACAGTCACCAGCAATAATAATATTATCCAAAATTGGGCGCAAAAATATCCGACGCGCTCTTATCATGTAGTAATAAAGACGTGTCTGATATTTTTGCGCCCAATGTTAGATAAAATATTATGGTGACTGTACCTACCCATATTTAGTACAAGCCTAGAGCTAAGTTTAGGACTGTCAATTTGTGTGACATTGTCCCCAGTTATTTAATTATATATTTATGAGACACATTTGGTTCAAATTTATCCATTAAGTAGGTATTTGTGTCAATAAAAAAAATCGTCGAAAAAAAAAAGATATTTATTCAGTAAGTAGGCCGCACCGGCACGATTACACGTCAAAATAAATAAGAATTAAATAAAAAAAAAGAATAAATATTAGAGCGGGCTGTAAATATTTTTTTCAATTAATACAACATTAGCAAAAGTTGTATGGGAGCCCCCTTAATTATTAATTTTATTTTAGTTTTATTATTAATTTTTAAGTGAATATACAACTAAATATTCTGTAAATATTTCAAGCATCTACCTGTTGCCGTTATTAATATCGAGCAATAAACGGCAAAAATCACGTTTGCTGTATGGGAGCCCACTTAAATATTTATTTTATTCTGTTTTTAGTATATGTTGTTATAGCGGCAACAAATATACATCTTCTGTGAAAATTTCAAGTGTCTAGCGATCACGGTTCATGAGATATAGGCTGGTGACAGACAGACAGACAGCCAGAGAGACGGACAGACGGACAGCGGAGTCTTAGTAATAGGGTCCCGTTTTTACCCTTTGGGTACGGAACCCTAAAAAGACCAAAATAAAGGTAGGATAGATTTTTATACACCCGAAGGGCAACCCGCCCGGAAATAAAGGCCCCAAATGGCGGAGACCCTACACGACTTAGCTTAGTCACAAACGCGTAATTAAGATCAAAACAACTGGCCTTCATAATCTCGGTTTTGGTAAATTCTGATTTGACAAACGTTAACCGGAATCATTAATTATACAACTGAGGCCCTAGCCAAGATGGATAACAATAACTAGCGTCTCTATTCGACTCGTTTTTAAACCAATCGCGTCACTGGTAGATCACGTGACTCTTCATATCACGTCAACTACCAGTGTCACGATTGGTTTAAAAATGAAACGAATACAAAAAGCTAGTTAGCGTAATGTATCTTGGCTAGGGCCCCTTGTACTATATATTATTTTTCCTTTTTCTACATTTCATAGGTAGATACTGAAACATACAAGGGATAAGTACATTTTACAATGATATTTCGTACCGATGAATTTAGATTTTTTAACAATCCACGTGCAACTGCCCAATTATATCATTCTACCGCTCAATTATTTATACAACTGCCAAACAGTAAAAAACTCGCCCCAAGACGTTCAATGTACGAAATTCATTGAATTGAAATAAAAAATACGTGACGCCTGAGTCGGGAAGGTTAAGGATCAGGATCTGGTGATTTTGGCGATTGACTCCTTGATGGCCTAACATAACCCATAACCCACGAACTCACAGTTAGCAACTTAAGCGTTTATTTATTATTATGTTACAAAACAAGTTTAAAGTCTACTCAATTGAGGATGCTTCACAAGCAAAAAGCTCTTAATCGATTTTAACATAACTCGGAAAACGCAATTCCTATAAATCTCAGCCACTTATGATTATATAGAACAGAACTTATTGACTCAGACAATCCGATTAAAGATAGTGCGCGAGAGTCGAGAGCGGGCGCGATATGAAGCGGTTAAATTAACTTTCATAATTAGAAACACCAATAAGGCAGAACGCCCAACTCCACACAAATTACACCTGCGTTACTAATTATGTCGGACGCGGATATATCTTCTGAGCATGATTCTTTCTTCTAACCGTGTTAAAATTGTATTTATTACACACATCTGTCACCCCGGTAATGACTCCCGCGCATGAAACCTGCCCAACGCATCAAACATTTCAAATCAATTAGTCTGTTTGAGAAACACCGTCTTAATGATCGCCCAAAAACTTGTGCGCTGGAACATGTGCACCAACGATAATGGTTCCGTACACACTTTTTAATCCGGTTTAAGATTATGCTGTTATTATCTACTCTATGGTCGGAAACACCAATCCATTAAACTTTTCCGACGTGTCTACGCTTGTTTATAGTATGTATGGCTAGTGTAGTGTATTGAATTCTAAGCATCTAAAGCAGAATATTTGAGTCGCTGCGCTGTTTCTGCGACACCGTTGGGAGCATGCGACGATGTTATGAGCAACGCTAAAAAATACCTCGCATTTGCTATTCAGTGAGAGGGTGTCTAATGTTATGCTTGTGTCTATATTGTTTGGCCTGAAATCGTTTGCTCTAAACTGACTTTCTAATCAGCAAATATCAATTCTCTATATGTCTAATGTGAAATTTAATAAATATCAGGGGGAACAATTTCACACCCATTGACCTAATCCCAAACTAAGCTCTAGACTTGTACGATTTAAATACTTAAATAGAGAAATAAATATTCAAGCACATAGGAAACCTCTAAGACTCGGAAACAAGTACTCGCGCTCATCATACAAATATTTGCCCATACCGGGAATCGAACCCGAGACCGCCAGCTTCGTAGGCAGGATCACTAGTAACTAGACCAACGCGTAGTGATGTTATAAGTAGATATTTATATTATAAAGCTTCATAGACCAAATAATGGTGTATTTTTTTTTCAAAGTCGACCAGGATCTCCGATCAGCGTGGCTCTTATTTCTTATTTACTTGGCTCTGCTTGGCTTGACTCTGGCTGCTACAAAACTAACATAACTTAAATCTACGTTTATCTCCGCAATGCATCCAGTATGCCTAAGTATTGTGTATGTATATAGCAAAGCAAGGGAGTTTTGCAGTTACTATTTTAAATAATTATGCCACATTTACATAAGAGCAAATTACTGTTATAAATTTGTTCAAATGTCATTTTATACTTACATTAAAAGTATGACATAACAATACTGATTAGGTAGGTAGGTACCTACTAGATTTTGAGCAAGACTCCGCCCGCACAGGAGATTTTTACAATGGTATTACTTAACTTTTCAATTTGCCGAAATAAAAGTCTAGTCTCCGGGGTACTTTAACCAATCCATACCAAATTTAAAAAAAACCGGTTGAGGCAGGTTATTATTTAAGGTTTTAGCCGCAACGTAATTTATCAGTTTTAAGAAGTTTAATATTATTGGAAAATAATAAAAGCTAATTGAATCGATTTTAAACCAAGGTCAAAAAGCGATATTGTCATAACGGAACCCTAAACAATCAATTTGTCAAGTGCGAATCGGACGTGAGCGTTCTCCTAATTTTTCACCAGTTTGAGTGGACGTTCAAATATAAGTAATGTTTGAAAAATACCCAGAGGCAAAATTTTGTTTTAATTTCGACATCTTAAATTATGCGTTTTTTTACCATTGTTTACCATTTAGAGGTTAAGACAATACTTAACATTACTTAAAACTTAACAGACTCACTGATTGCCCTAAAAAAAATACAATATCGTATTCTTACTATGAACGCGTTTAGATAAAACAAAAGTTTTTCATGGTTGCCATACTTTCTGAAAAAAAAACCGTTTCGTGATGATCTGGATTAAAAATATAGTCCACAAGTTTAAGAAAAAATAAGGGTTTAAAAAATCGGAGTAGGTAGGTAGAAGGCGACTTATTAAAAAAATAAATGGAAAACATTTTATATTGTATTTAAAAATACAAACGCGACGAATTAAGAAACTTCTTTTTTGAGGTCGGTTAGAACAATTTTGACATTTAAAACAGATCCTAAATAATAGTTGATTAAAGGATTTTCTAACGCCATCTCTTGAAAAATGAGTACTTTGAAGTAGTATAGTTGCTTCGCTGAAAAGTTACTAGTTATTCGACAAGAGATGGCTTAGGTTACCTAAAATAACTTAAACTGCATTACACACGTTTAGTTAGAATGGCAGTCACAATGACAAGGTTCTAAGTATGCTCGCCATTTTTATTGGGTGACTGTAACTACTGTTAATTCTTATCGCTCACTTGTCTATCGCATTAGATAACAGTCTGTAATTATAGATTTATGTTATTTAATAAATGAATGAATAAATAAATAAATATTGCGTTTATGAATAAGGTAAGTACCTATGCACGTAGCACGTCAGCTATTGTGGGTATATGAATAAAGGGAAAAAAAAAGTTTAAACATAAGTCGTCTGCTGTTAAAACGTATTAGCGACTATAGACGGTAATTGTAAGCGTTACCAAAAATAAACAAAATCTGAAATAATTTTAAACACAAGGAAATCGCTGAACATACATAGTTCAAACTGTTAGGTCTTGACGTAATTTGTCTACCTGCTTGCAATAATTCACCCGTTTAAGCTCTAGACAATGACATAAGGTCGGGCATACACACGGGCAAAAAATGTCTTGAATGTATTTTAACACCCCTTATTTTTGTCACAATGCACAATTCCCTAAAGTACTTTGTAGGTACCGAACCAATCTTAATAAGGTAAAGTATGGTATTATAAAATATTGCAAAAATCTGTAACATTTAAATTGCAAACCACGTAAACCGGCATTATAATCAATATTTTCGTTTTAAGCTACAGTTCTGATCTTGATTTATAGCATGCGGTTTAACTTGCGGTATTATTAACAAGTTGTAAATCATCGATCGGAATTAAGACCACGGTGAATCGGCTGCTTGAGGTTTGTTGACGGAGGCTTTAATAGCACGACTCTTGTGACCTAAGCCTGAGGATTTAGCGGTAGATGTGTACTTGCACCTAGATTTAATGACATTAAATTATTGGTGCCGTGTTATTATCTAATGCATCCGTTGGGAATTCGTAAGTAAATTCCTATGTACCTTACCACTTACGACTTGGCTGTGATGTTAGCTATGTTGACTATGTTGTGGTTCACCGTAGAGACGCTATAATTTTCTATAAAGATAAAAAAAGATAAAAGATAAAAGATTTTCGCGTTCAGGTTTCAATTTAGGCTGGTACAACGTTCTTTCTTGTTGACTCGGGTCGTAATCGAACTTGCCGCTGCTGTATTACATAATAACACCAGTTCAGTGTTTACTTGTCGCGTTTTCCTTATGACTACCATCGACCTCACTTAGCATTGGAAATCGGAGCAAATTGTGAAGATGGTCCAAACAACACCTACGTAGGCTACTGCTTGTTGCTTCAAAACAATATGTAAGTTAGTTCCAGATGCTATTTTGCTCTGTAAAAGTCATGAATTATTAATTCAGGAAACGACCATATTTATACCATGTTTTGAAGTTTTGTTATATTTTTAATTCTAATAGTGTTGACGTATTTGTTTGGTCCAAAAAGTTGGTTTACTGTGCAAAATATTTTCTCACATGCATGGTGTAAAAGGTCAAAACATGTGGCCTACTTGACTAAATATAGCAATATAAATGGGCTACGTATACGACGTAAACACGGCTTTATGTGAAGTTTTAATACTGATTAAGACTTAACAGGCCGAGGTATAATTCGGTAGGTGGGCTTGCGCCGGGACGCGGGAGGCTGCGCGGCGGCGGCGGCGGCGGCAAATGCATCACGGGCGATAATGAACAGACTCGTGTGCACGACTGCGCCGCGCTTGCGCACTCACACGTAATGCACTATCCTGGCCTCGCCGAGTCGTGCAACACTTACTCGTTGCCATATAAAACAACCCTTCTTATAATATTTGACTGTGTGAACGTTACCTTGGAAGAACCTTACTTTACGATAGTTGAATGTTTATTTATGCACAATTAGAGTAAATTTCCGTAATAGAAAGTTAGGTAAAAAGTTCAATTTAGAGAAACTGAGACAAGCCGAATTAGTAACTTATCATATCATTTGCTAAAACGCTTTTAAACTAGAAACAACAATATTACTGTTTGAAATCACGAATCAGATTTATTACTAAAGTACCCATAATCCACAAAAATATGTATAGTAACGTACCTGTTTAATGTTTTTGCAGGACAAAGTTGCGGTGAAAATGGACGCCATTTGTGAACAAGACAGGATCTCGGGTTTCTTAAACTGGCACCTCCCACGTGGTGTCTTGTGCCCTTAACCTTTAGAGCGGCCGTATCGCAGTTTATGCGCCTTATAATGCGCTCTCAGCACAGTCTTATACGGTTGCGCGTTTGTCTAAATTTGGTGCAAATGCTACCACAACACAATTAAGTAAAAATGTTCGCTTTCTTGGACCTGCGCTCCTTGCAGGATGGGCTATAGATGTTCCAATAAGTCGGTATGTTCGTGCGTTTACTTTTTTTTATTGCTCGTTAGTGTGTTCAACTTTTGCTACGTTAGTTTAATTGTATCAGTCAGGTAAGTATATTAAAAGTCAGAATATAGCCTAAGCAACGAAGACCAAATACTGCCTCTCAGGGGAAAAATCTCGTGTTTAAGCGAATTTTGGCGTAGTTGTAGAGAATGGTGTTTTAAACCACATACTAAAAGTACTGATGGGTGGGGGTGGAGCTAACATGTAAAGGTCCCTTTTTTTAGTTTTTCGTAAATAAAACGTAAACGGTGGCCCATAGCAAAAAATGTTCCATTACATGATTAATCTGCATACATTTTTCCACAAAAAATATGTTTTACATTTTTTCTCTGGAATCAATATTTAATGAGATATGGAGGGAAGAATGATTTCCGAAAGGCCGTTTTTTGGGAGGCGATGCAAATCTATAAAAAGAACATCGTTTCAAAATTTGAAGCAAATCGCTTGAATACAACCCGAAAAACAGTACATTAAAAAAAACATTAAAAAAAAAGACATGAGTCGAGAACTGTCACAATTAAGATGTTGATACTCAGCATAATTATTATTTATAATAAGAGGTACTCACAAGAAAAACCCGAGCCTATGTGATGTAAGGGCCGACTTACAATGGAAACCCGAAAATGGCCTTTCGGAAATCATTCTCCCTCCATATCTCATTAAATATTGATCCCAAAGAAAATATATAAAATATCTTTTTTGTAGAGAATTTTGTGCAAATTAATCACGTAATGTATCGTTTTTTGCTATGGGCCATCGTTTACGAGTTATTTACGAAAAACTAAAAAAGGGACCTTTACAAACCCCCCCACCCGTTAGCTCTACCCCCACCCATCAGTACTTTTAGTATGTGGTTTAAATTAAAACACCATTCCCTACAACTATGCCAAAATTCGCTTATACACGAGTTTTTTCCACTGATTTTGCTTCGTTGCTTAGGCTAATAAAACGGATCGATTTTCCGTCTGATTTGATTACTACAGACCTTTACATTCGCTTACGTTTAACCTTACCCTTATTAGTTTGGTAAGTAGGTACTTAAGGTCAACGGAAAAGTAACCACTACAGAAGTAGGTATAAAGCGGCTTTAGGTTGATTTTATACTGACAAAGACACCTAAGAGACAAGTGCGCACGATTAAACTTATTTACGTTAATGCTTTAATAGTATCGAAGCTCAATCCGCGACCGCCGCGCGCACCTGCGCCGCGCCGGCGCCGACGCCGACGCACTTTCAAAAAAGGCTTACGAGGCTCGGTAAGGAAACACAATCCATTTGTTGCCTGGCATTTTTAATCAGGTTAAGCATTTACTGCAGGTACCTTCTGCTAAATATTTATATGAATTATGATGTGGGCAAATTTTATTTATATATTTAAATTTTATGATAGAAAGAAACATCTTGAATCAAGTTGTCAGTAGTTTTATAGTTTTTAAAGCTGTTCCATTTTAAGTCGCATTTTTTGTTAAAGCTTATTACTGGGTGACGCGCTAGTTTGCATTTAAGTAAATCTATTGCAAGCTGGAACGATTATTGTTGTGACAACACAACACAACACGACAACAATTGTGTAGACATGGAATATTTTATTTAGCCTTGTCGAGGCTCCCACGCCATTGGATTCAATTATAGAGGAAAAGCAGATAGGTCGGCGCGCGAGTGGTCCGCTCGTGACCCGTAAATTGGAACGGTCCGTCGCACGCCCTTGTCGCACCCTGTGGTGTTATTCTCTTAGGCGCTTTCGCTCGAATCGAAACCCGGACTAACCTAAGCTTGCTCGACGCTGCTACGAACCAACGACAAAGATACGTATCGCCGCATGGTTCTTGCGCTTGCAAAGGTCAAGTTAATATTGTTCGATCGAGTGAACTCACCTTTGCTGCGCAGAGAATAGCAGCGCCGGTGACCGCCGCAGTGCGACGCGCCGCCGGCCGCAGCACTAACAGCACCCAAATCGACAACCCTACAACCTACAACACTCACCAGATTTAACTTCTCACGCACATCCAATTTAAGAGCATCGACACAAGTGTAGCCAATCCTTTTCTGGACGTAACTATTCCTCTATACAACTAAGTGCTGTGTTCGCACATGGTATAGAAAATTAAAGGCACGAAACGGGTACAAACTAAACCTTGCTTTCTATCTATTGCTCGCAATAGTTTGGCCGAGTACTTTTACACTAGGAGCCTAAGTAGGTAAACGAGTTAGAATAATAAACTTCTACATATACCTAGCAGTTACTCGCAGTTATAGTACTTATTGTAGACGTGGAGTAGGTAGTCTTAAAATGAACCTCATTGTAAAGCAGTGAGTCAATAAAGTAGATTAAGTTAGGGTATAAGAGGTATCTGATTAGGATAGCGTTAACAGGTGTGCGCACCGTATTTGGGGCGTAATGTCCTACAAACAATAGACGGCGCAAGCGGCACTATTGCCTTAATGGGGATTTAAATCATATCCATTCTATAAACAAACAAGTGTTGAGATACACCAGCGATACCCACTGGCAAAAGGGAACAGATCTTTCCATGCAAAATAGGATTATGTTTAAATAGGATTAGTATTGTATTTTTTATACATTTAATTAAAATATCATTACATAATACATAAGTTATATACATATGTATATGTAAAATACTTTATTGTACAAACGGGAGAATAACAAACAACAAAATAAACAGAAACACAAAAGGTATGCCCAAAGGTGAACTTATCCCTTTAAGGAGTCTCTTTCAGTTAACCTATGAGCGATTGCGAAATGTTTGAAAACATCAATTAGCCAAAGGTACAACAGTGAAAGGGACTAGATGTTTCATAATTATGTTAATATTAAATAATAATTTTAAATTACTAAGATTAAATAAATAAATAATGCAGTAGATTGCTAAAAATGTATTTTATTGTGTAAATATGTTATTTCCTATTATTATTATTTTATTATAATGATAATATAAAATAACATATAAAAAACTTTTCTGATGATAGCCCTACAAAAATAAGCGACCAAAAAAGAACAAACAGGACCTACTGCCTAGATAAATGGCGCGTCGCTCCAAACACAAAGCACACGTAAGCTGGTCACATAGAGAGCTCCAACATATGGCACGCAGTATTAGTAAGTCATGGTACAATATAGTCCGCCGCCGTACGGAGATAACGATCTTCCCTCTAACCGACCATACTTACTTACAGCGCACAACGCAATATTTACGGAAATGTCTTCGTATGGTAATGTAATAACGTTTAAGAGGGGTATTTAGCGTTAAGTAGAGCTTATTCTTGTTTTGTTTAAGTTATGATTGCTTTAATTGCCGTCTCCTGGTGCAGCGGTCGCCGGCGAGCATACTTCTAAGTTAATTTTCCAAGTGCGCTAATCGCACCCTATTATGTGAGA
This sequence comes from Acleris cristana, assembly GCA_948252455.1. Taxonomy (NCBI): domain Eukaryota; kingdom Metazoa; phylum Arthropoda; class Insecta; order Lepidoptera; family Tortricidae; genus Acleris; species Acleris cristana. The sequence goes on from OX411773.1 coordinate 10,197,811, forward strand.
ATGCGACAGGTCTCGGGCGTAACGAGTAGAGAATGGGTATTCCGCGGTAGAGATGCACACCGGCACCGTTTACTCAACTGTTTCTCTGTTTTTATACTTCTTAAAAAACCTTTTTACCTTAATACCTGCACGAGCATTTATATAACAAGGAAATGGTCAAAGGCGAAAATGACCGTTAAATTTAATGAGCCAATTTAATATTCCTTAGCCCCATAAACACTCTAGCTTCGTTCTATTTTCTAATAAGGAATCTACTTGTAAGAAGGCCTTGGTTACTTGGAAACTGATGCTATTTTGAATATTAAATTTAATCTTTTTTCTGCAAAATTAAACAAACGAAAACTAGAGAGATTCTATAATATTCTATTACTTATCCTACCTATACATAGGTATATAGGTATGTCTTATGTTGTCATATGACTGAGCGCTTGATTAGTTGTAAATGTTGTAATTGAGGGCTAGCCAAGACATCCAACGACGCGTGCGCAACGCGGGATGGGGCGAAAGCAAGCGAGTGAAGCGTAATAGTATAATGTACCTTATGGAGCTACTTCAGCGGGTTCCACTTGCTTGTCTAATATGAATCTGATCAAATATTAATGATCTATCCATTTTATTTGTTTGTTACGCTTTCACAGCGTTTGAAAGGGAACCCCGTAGTACGAAATAGGGTACCTATATATTTTTATCCCGGAAAGTTGGACAGTTCCCGAGGGTATAGCGATAAATAACTTTTACTCGGACGGAGTCGCGGTTAACAGATAGTAAGTACCCCTACTAATTAGCATCTCTTGTTACCGTTAGTAAAACGAGGTATGTGATACACATTGTTACCGCGTCTACGCGCTCCAATCTAATAAATCAATAATCAGCGTGCGAAAATACGAATAGAAGAACCTTTTGAGAACTTATCTTATCTTATCCGGGATGCTGCACGAAAAAGCGGTTAATTACAGGGAATATTTTGGAAAACAAAATACTTTTATTTCGAAAAATAATTATTTGTTTATTACTTATAAAACAAAACCAAAATGAATGACTAGGATAAAACACCACAAAGTTTAGTTATTTTCAAGCATACGGTGTGTCAGAGAAGAGCTTCTATGATTGCATCTGTGGTGTTCATCTGTCATCGATGTGGGCTGGAAGCTTATGGTTAAGATAATGGTAATCAAAGCACGTTGTGATTTAACATGATTTATTATTTAATCAAAACACAAGACACGGTGCTAATAATCGGAAGGGTTCAATCAATAGTTATTTGATAGCACCCAATAAATTTATTTAATCCACGTTTTTTGTTATATGCAAGAAATGCAGTTTTCCCGTTTCGTTCCTTGATATTCCCTAACTCATATAGGTACATACCGAATTCCCCATACTGACTCATTTGGATTGCTCTTTCGTCTGTATGTTCAAACTGACCCTGAGGTTTACTCTTAGGTACTATTTATTTGTATATGTACTCATAATAGCTACTGACACATATATTAGTATATTCAGTTAATATTAGTAGGTACCATGCCGCGAACCTGTTGCCGTCGTGAAGGTTCTGTGTTATTATTTTCTAGCAAAGAATATTTTAATTAGAATTACGATGAATTATCCTCGACATCGTTCAACAGAAAGTAAATAACGTGCAAGTCATCATGCCTCGAGTATTTCTAAGAATCTACAACGTTATTGTAATTAACAACTAGTACCTACTTAGTACTAAATAAGTTTATTTTTTATGCAATAATTATTTATTCCAGAAAAGGAAAACAGTATAGGTACAAAAAGAAAACCTTTTTTCACTAATGACTTTCATTAATTTCTCGAATTTGATGTTTAGGTAAATGTTTTTTTAGCACGTTATTTTAGCACAGCGATGCATTTACTTGAAGCTTGTTACTCTCCAAAAACGATTTCGAAAACGTCATGCAATCAACTAAAGAGGTAGCACTAACCAGTATTAAAAATGCCATTTAAAACTTCAATATTTCGCAAACGGATATCTGGATCGAAAAATATTTTTGCATACCCTTACTATTTTTAACCGACTTCAAAAAAGGAGGAGGTTATACGTTCCACTGTATGTTTTTTTTTTATGTATGTTCACCGATTACTCCGTCAATTGTGGACCGATTTTAAAAATTCTTTTTTGGTTTGATAGAGTATACTTCCGAGGTGGTCCCATTGTCAGCAAATCTGAATCTGATGAAGGGATCAGTGAGGAATTGAGGGAACTCCTCAAATATTGTATGCAAACATATAGCGATTTTAATATTTTTAGTAACAAGTGAAGCATTTGCATTCAGAAAGTGTCACTTGGTGAAGCGGAACTGATGATGAAGACCACAGATGGCCACCGGAACTCCTCAACGGTACCGATTTCAAGGGTGGCGATAAGATATCTCGATTAAGATAAAAGATAAAAAAGATAAAAGATGTTTATTCAGTAAGTAGGCCGCACGGGCACTTTTACACGTCAAAAATCTACCAGCGCTTCGCAAGAGACCACTGCTGAGAAGAAACGCCGCAAGAAACTCAACAGTCAGTCGTTTTTTTAAATATTGCTTATGATAAATGATATTATACAACGAAAAGAAAAAACTTAACCTAGCATTATATAAAACAATGAATGTAACAAACAATATGAATATAATATCATGCGTAGTTGAGCAGGAAAATGTGTCTAAACTCAAAATTCTAAAAAAAATAATCATAAGTAGTAAATATAAAAATAAATAAAATTATACTTAGACGGGGCAAAACAACACATAAATAGTTTCGATACATTTTCCTACAGAAACCGTGTCCCCTAGACAATACACAATGTTTTACATATTTGTATGATTAAGTTATTATTAAGATATTTAGGTGTTTAATTTAGGCCAAGCATTTTTATCTGTTAGATAGTCTTCGACCCTATAGTAAGCTTTAGACATCAACGACTTTTTCAAATAATTTTTAAGTACTGGAAATGGTAACTTTAAAACTTCGTCAGGTAATTTATTATAGAAATGAATGCATTGACCTACAAATGATTTATATACTTTACGGACACGAAATTTTTTTATAGCTATTTTATTTTTATTTCTTGTATTCAAATTATGTATGTCACAATTCTTAATAAAAGAGTCTTGATTTTTAATGACATAAATAATATTCTCATAAATAAATTGTGATGCTACTGTCAAAATATTAATTTCTTTAAATAGTAATCTTAAGGAATCACGGGAGTTTAGGTTGTATATAGAACGAATGGCTCTTTTTTGTAACACGAAAATAGTCTGTATGTCAGCAGCTTTTCCCCAAACAAGTATACCGTACGACATAACACTATGAAAATAACTATAATAAACTAAGCGAGCTGTCTCAACATTGGTAAGTTGTCTGATTTTCCTAACAGCATAAGCTGCCGAACTTAATTTGCCTGCTAGTACTGCTATATGGGGACTCCATTGCAAGTTTTTGTCTATAGTTATTCCTAAGAAAAGCGCCTTATCCACCATTTCCAAACACTCATCATTTAGAAAAATACTAGATTCTACCGGTCTAACATTCGGCAAAGCGAACCTAACACATTTAGTTTTCTTAGCATTAAGTAGCAAATTGTTACTAGTAAACCAATTAAGTACTTTACCTAGCGTCGCGTTTATCCTACTATAATCGACGGATTTTCGGTCTACCTTGAAAATCAATGATGTATCATCAGCAAATAGCACAATATCGCAAAGGTTAACTACCGCGGGTGGCAAGTCATTTATATAAACGAGAAATAAGAAAGGACCTAATATAGAGCCCTGTGGCACACCTAATTTAACAGCTGCTCCAATGGACTTTGTTTGGTTTACAACAACCGTTTGTGTTCTATCACTAAGATATGAAGACATAAGATTTAGAGAATTATTTGACAGACCATAATGTTCTAATTTTAATAAAAGAGTCGCATGGTCTACGCAATCGAAAGCTTTGGAAAGGTCACAAAAAATTCCTATTGCATCACAAGATGTCTCCCAAATATTGTATATATATTTAATGAGTACAGATGCTGCATCAATTGTGGATCGTCCTCTGGTGAAGCCGAACTGATTACTGTTAAGCAGTTTATTTCTATTGAAGTGCCCTAACATATCTTTTAACATTAACTTCTCAAAAACTTTACTTAAAACTGGTAGAATAGAAATGGGTCGGAAATTCGTTAAATCACTCCTCTCGCCCGATTTAAAAAGTGGTAAGACTTTACTATATTTCATAAGATTTGGAAAGACCCCCTCTAAAATGCAATTATTGTAGATTAAAGCTAAGTGAGGTGCAATTATATCTATGACATGATGAATGACTTTTACTGACGTTCCCCATAAATCCTCAGTATTTTTTAAACTGAGCGATTTAAATGCCTTAACAATAGAAGCTGAATCTACGTGGGTAAAATCAAAGTTTACATTACAATTAGTAACATTAGCACAAAGTAATTTTTGAGCTCCAATCGCAGATGATTGAAGACATTTCGTGGTATTAATGGCTATGGTGGAGAAATAATCTTCGAACGCTAAGGCCACGTCTTTATTTGACGTGATTTGTTTGTCACCCTTGTTTAAGGTGATTTGATTATCGCGAGTTTTAGTTTTACCTGTTTCTCTATTTATAATTTTCCACACAGTTTTTACCTTATTGTCAGAAGCTTTGAGTTTAAGACTTAAGAAATTTGACTTAGCAGTTAAGCAAACTTGCTTGAAGGTCCTAGAATAATTCTTAATATAAACTAAGAAGTCACCATTCTTATTCACCTCCCTCTCTCTATATAGTTCATAAAGCCTATTTCTACTTCTATGAATGCCTACAGTAGCCCATTCACTAAACTTGGTTTTAGACCCAGAAACAGTTTTCATTTTGAAATTTTTATTAAATTGGTAAAGAACTACACCGAACAAATCATTATAAATACTATTAGAATCATTATGTGAAAAGGATAACCTACAGATATTACTCTGAACTTTAGTTTTGAATAATTCCAAACGATTGCTAGTTATGGGTCTGTATGTTATTGTCTGTGGTTCTTGATGAAAATCATTTAAAAAAGAAGCCTTTTGGCCACTATGATCAGAATTAAAGCAATTAAATATTTCCTTATCCAAACATTCGCAATTACAAAAAATATTGTCTAAACAGGTTGCACTTGAAACACCTATCCGTGTAGGTTCAAAAAACAAATTACCTAAATTAAAAGATTTAAATAAACTTAAGATCTTAATAGTATCAGTTGACGATTCCAGTAAGTTAACATTAAAGTCTCCACAAACAATAACATGCTTTTGGGTTTTACATGCTAATTTTAACACATTTTCCATACTGGATTCAAATGTGCTGAAATCAGCCGATGGCGGTCTGTAAACACAAATGATTATTTAATTTTCTAGTTCTACGCTAGAAATTTCTACAAGCCTCTCTATGGATAGCCTAACAATATCTTTCCTTTCTTTTGATTTTACAGTACTTTTAACAATTATTAAAGAACCACCATGAATGGCGGATTTTCTGGCAAAAAAACTAACTAATTTAAAATTAACAAAATCAAAAATTAATTGATGTGGTCTAAGCCAATGTTCAGTAATACACATAATCTGTACATTTTCAGTATCTAAAAATAATCCTACTTCTAATTCTTTGCTGGAAAACCCTTGAATATTTTGATGAATTATATTTATACTCAAAGGTGTTTCCGCTGTCCTATACTTTAGTTTAAATGATCAGGATTGGCATTTATATTTGTTGAGTGGTATTTGTTAGTTGTTTGTATTTGTTTATATCTATTTGGTTCTATATTAAAAGCCAAAAGTTCTACCAAAGTTAAAATATATTTCTTTGGCAAATGAATTTTTTCAGATGTTAGCGTGAGGCGCTTTATGAATTTATTTAAGTCAAAGAAGTGATATTTGCTATTATAGCATACAGAATTATACATTAAAGAATTTAAGTATCCTATTTTATTATTATGATTATATGGCATATTTTGTGAATATGGTAATGCACAAAGTATAATTTTACCTATTCCGGCCTCTTCAATGAGGCTTAATGTTGTCATTAATCTATCTACACTAGACTTATCTATACCAAGACTGTTTCCTACTAAAATCACTAGAGTAGTAGAACTGTCATAACTTCCCTTTGATATTAATTGACATAATTGCATAAGACTTGCATTATGATAACAATAGTTTGTTACATTTTGTGTCAATTTATTACTTAACATGGAACCCATTCCAGACCCTATTTGATCTGAATAAATAATAGTTTTATTATTACTAATTTGTCTAGGGGACTTATCTAAAACTATTTTTGGGGCACATAGCTCAGAAGTATCAAGAGCCACCTCTGGCTGAACCACAGCTGTTGGTGCAGATCCTAAACAATTACAATTACAAATGCTATTATTAATTAAGGAATTAAAACGCTCTTCATTATATCTACTACTTTCCAGCAATTGTGTGAATGCCAGCATGTGCTCCTTGATTTCACTATCGATTTCACTATTGATAGTTGAGCGACTACAACGAAGCACATTTAATTGTTTTAAAATGACTATGATTTTCCCGCGGCGTTGCTTGCGGCGAGCTTGAAATGTCTTAAAGTTTCATATATCAACTAAAAAGTGTAAAATAAAATAAATGTTTTAAAAAACAAAAAACCGCCTTCAAAAATGCAAAAAATAACTTCTACTACTAGGTACTTAGTAGTAGGTAGGTACCTATCCTATTAGGTTAGTCTAACTGAAGTCGGCGACCACAATATTTTCAACAAAAAGCCGACTTCAGTTGGACTAACCTAATAGGATAGGTACCTACTACTAAGTACCTAGTAGTAGAAGTTATTTTTTGCATTTTTGAAGGCGGTTTTTTAACCGACTTCAAAAAAGGAGGAGGTTATACGTTCCACTGTATGTAATTTTTTTTTTTTTTTTATTATGTATGTTCACCGATTACTCCGTCAATTGTGGACCGATTTTAAAAATTCTTTTTTGGTTTGATAGAGTATACTTCCGAGGTGGTCCCATTGTCAGCAAATCTGAATCTGATGAAGGGATCAGTGAGGAATTGAGGGAACTCCTCATATATTGTATGCAAACATATAGCGATTTTAGTATTTTTAGTAACAAGTGTAGCATTTGCATTCAGAAAGTGTCACTTGGTGAAGCGGAACTGATGATGAAGACCACAGATGGCCACCGGAACTCCTCAACGGTACCGATTTCAAGGGTGGCGATAAGATATCTCGATTAAGATAGTTGAGCGACTACAACGAAGCATATTTAATTGTTTTAAAATGACTATGATTTTCCCGCGGCGTTGCTTGCGGCGAGCTTGAAATGTTTTAAAGTTTCATATATCAACTAAGAAGTGGGACTACATAAGCTTATTATGATCACTAAAAAGTGTAAAATAAAATAAATGTTTTAAAAAACAAAAAACCGCCTTCAAAAACGCAAAAAATAACTTCTACTACTAGGTACTTAGTAGTAGGTACCTATCCTATTAGGTTAGTCTAACTGAAGTCGGCGACCACAATATTTTCAACAAAAAGCCGACTTCAGTTGCACTAACCTAATAGGATAGGTACCTACTACTAAGTACCTAGTAGTAGAAGTTATTTTAATATGCTTTCCAATAACAATCGTATTTTTACTCGTCTATTAAAAATACGTTTTACAAAGCACTTGGGTGTCCCCCGGAATCCCTAACAACGTTTGACCTAACACATCGTTTGTCCGAATTTTCATTTGCCCTAAACTGGTTTTCAGGTAAGTGAGGTGACTTTTTAAGTTTTCCAATTTTATCTGCGGTTTGGTTAGGTTAGGCCCCGTTCCCACTATGCCGGACCGGCGAATTTGCCGGATGCCGGTAAGGCTAGTGGCTTATGACGCTGTTCACACGGCATAATGTGAACAGCTTCATATAAATTGTACAGCCACTACCCTTACCGGATCCGGCAAAATTGCCGGTCCGGCATAGTGGGAACCAGGCCTTAGGGTTGTATTATAACAACACTAAGGCCGAATTCGACCAAACTGGAATTAAGTCTTATACCTGAATTAAACGCCGAATTTGTATAGACTAATCTCGAAGTACGTACGTACCCGACCGACGGAGGCATACAACATACGGAAAAAATACATTTACGTATAAATAAGTAAATGCATATCAAGGGACAAACGCACGAAAAATCACTTGCGGCTTGTACAGCTTGTACCATGGCAACTAAACTACGATAATCATACTTATATAGAGAAATAAATACTGAAATACATAGAAAACGTCGCAGACTCTGGATCAAATACTGGCGCATCACACAATAAATATTTGCCCTTACCGGGAATCGAACCCGGGACCGCTAGCTTCGTAGGCAGGACTCCTACCAACTATAATAAGTGAAACCAAGTATAACCATGCCAAATTACAGCTTAATAGTACCAAGAGTCTTTGAGTTAAACCGCAGACGGACGGACGGACAGACAGACGGACATGGGGAACTTTTCCTTGTCGACTATGGTACCCTACCTAAAAAAGAATAAGTAAAGTACCTAACTACTCGCAAAAACCTACATTAGTGTCATACTGACAGTAAATCACCTCCTAGAATATTTGCAGCATAGCGAAGAGATAAGTAAATACAACGCAGTGGGACGCTGAGAACGTTTACTAAGCGATCCCGCATAATGAGTTCAGTCTGCGTCTTAATTATGTTATCATTCAATGATGTGACGAGGCATCGAACGCGCGCATACATAAATATTTAATTGAATGAATAACACGTTTATCGTAGTCGTCGAGTTGTTCGCGGAAAGAGCGCTGCGCGGGCGCTTTCGGCTACGAGTACCGCGCGCACTTAAACCACTTGAGGCGACCAGATGACTTCATTGAAATTGACCGATGATAACCGAAAAGTTGGCGTTGACTGGCATCATTATTAGTATTCATTTTGAAATGTGATATCTTTTCAAGCACCTATTTATTAGGTACTGCCATCTTTACTAAGTATAAAATAAAATAATCCACGTTTGCCTTAGTTAGGATAATTTATAAGAAAACATTTAAACTAGGCAAAGTTTCGTTCTTTTAAAAGAAACCTGTGGGTTATAGACTGAATGGCTGGCCAGCAGACAGCACAGCCTGCACCACTGAGTTTATGCGGACGTTCAATTTAGAATATGCTTTCCTTATGTAGACGTGCACTGAGAATACCTACTTAGTTAATAATGCAACTGTCACACAATGAAAGCTTTGTTGATATAATTGCTGTGTGTTATAATTACTTTATTAAATATTTTCTGTACTTTAACATATTTCAATAGTTTTCGTGACAGTTCTAACAAAGTAATATAGAAATTTTAGTTAGTTTACCAAACGCAATACTCAAGTGATATCGTTAATTAGCGTAAACATAAAGCCCGGGCCTATGCGGCCTACTTATTGAGCAAACATCTAGGCGCAGTTAGTCTAGCTGGTAGTAACCCTGCCCAAGAAGCCAGCGGTCCCGGGTTCGATTCACGATCAGGGCAAATATTTGTGTGACAAATGCGAGTAGGTATTTGTTTTTAAGTCTTGGGTGTTTTCTAATTGTATAAGTCTTTATTTATGTTTATCGTTCGTTACCAGTACAATTTTACCGTACGGGTGCTCTGTCCCCCTCGCTCTATAACAATACCTACTGCGAGATTTGCGAGGAACAGAGCATTCGACTTGCTAGCGATTACCTACGGTAATTGCAACTCATGGTAAGGGTACTGGTATCCATAGTACAAGCTTGAAGCAAGAAGCAAGATTCTTATGCCTAGAGCTTAGTTTGGGCCTAGATCAATTTGTGTGAGATCGCCTCTTGACATTTATTTATTTCTCTTTTTTCTTATTATTATAATGGTAATTGCAAAAGTGTTATTGCAATGGCAACTTTCAGTTATGAAACGTTTTTAGTACTTATTACAACTCTTCGGTTACACTAAGCCTGGCTTCGTGATTCTGCCTACTAACGATAATAACATTGATAAACATTAAAATTACCTTGCGTTTTTTTTGTGTTAGCGGGAACCCCACTTCACGGGCATCATATAGTACGTAAGTAATAACTTATTTTATCACTAAGGTTCTTGAAAAAAGGGGCATCAATGAAATTGAAAGTAAGTATTACTCAAAAGATTGGTGCTTACAGAGAATATTGTCAAAATAAAGGACCATAATTTATGGAAGTCAAACCGCGAATAATAAATGAACCGACGCAATAAAAAATTATTCACATCGTCAGCTTTCCCTTAATACTCATGTCATACATATTAAAATATGAATTTTGTACGATGGTTACTACGTTCTGAGATGACAGACGGCACATTTCGCATCGTGGACTTGATGTTATTTAATGAAACGAGTACCTACTTACGCAGGACAACCCATTATTAAAAATAGCCGTATTCCTATAGGTACGCTCATAATACTCATAATTATATCTGTCATCATAATATAAAATAACCACCCAAAGACAATTTCGACAACTGATTTAATTCGTATAAATTGCAAGCTCCCACAGAGAAAAAGAAATTTATCTATTGAACTAATTGCTCGTAGCTTATATTTATCTATCTATGCCCTTCGAAATAGGTATGTCTGAGCGAAAAAAACAGGTTGATTCAGTGCTGTTTTGAAGTCAAACGAAGACAAACATACTAATACACTATATTAATTAAAATATTAGTTAGGATGGGGAGTACTTAATGAGGAAACCATAAAACTCCTAACGTATGGGAGTGGGCGGGTAGTGCAGCACAAGACAAACCTCAGGCACCTGCCCAAGCGCTATTTTTACAACACTAAAAGGTTCAACACGACCGTTCAAATAATTGAAAATGGTAACAGTGTGATTTATGCAAATCGATGGCTTGACGTTCAATTTAAACTGTAAGGCACGTTGCGCCCGCGGCGGTGTCGGCCATTAGGCGCTTCGCAGGACACGCGCTGCCCCCCGCCTTATCTCCCGCATCCGACGTGTCCTCAGCGCCTCTCTCGGGAACCCGTTCTCTGCCAAATCAATTCTTAAACACGCAACAAGAGCCTAGATACTTTGCTGAACGAGACAAACACCAGGCAGGATACTCAGTGCACCAAAGTGCATAAACAAATGCCAATGCATAAAACATCTCAATCAATTAAAATATTTCCTTCAGATTACTCAGAATTAATCGATCTCGAAGTAATTATTCAATATGGAAAGCATTAAGTTACGATAAATGTCTTAACCACATTTAAGTTGTATAACGTCAGACGCCAGTTACATGACAAACAATCAGCGGGATGATGTACAGCTTACGTAACGATATTAATGTCTCGTGCCCCTTGAAATTGGACTGGAATTTCACTCGAGGAAATATTGCCGAGCGAATTACCGGTAGGCGGTGGTGAAACAACAGGGAACTTTATAGCCTTGAGACAGCCAGTTGAGACCGCTGGCTAGGTAGGTATAAGATTTTTAGATATCTAAGTTAAAGCTCAACAACAATCATTACCTGTATTCAGTACAATACAAAAGGGAAAAGTTCTATAGTAAAAAGTAGGTATATCTACCGTAAAATACAGCTTTATGATGAGAAGTGAAACATATCCCTAAGAATTGTAATCTACTTATGTGTTAATCTGGGGCTCAGTAAGCCTAACTATATCGAGTACCTATAGGCTTACACATTCAATTATCTGATTTTTTAACTATGATTTGTTTGACAAGTTATTTGCATTATTATTATATGTCAATTTAAAGAGTTAACTTATACATATACTTGTTCATAATTATATTTTGTCCAAGATTAAAAGTCTACCATGATATTAACTATCTTCGTTAAATTTCCTCCAAATCCGTTCTGTTGTTTATGCGTTTGTGAACGACAAACCCCTAAATATCCATACAAACTTTCACATTTATAATATTACTTAGTAGGTAGGATATCATAGGATTTTTTCATGTAAAAGACATCAACGCACCCGAACTTTTTAAAACTACTTTAATAAGTTTGTAATATAATAATTTAAAGAAAAAAAGTTAAAAGTGTTAAAACGTAAAATGGATGAATTATAGTATATTTGTTTAACGGATTATCTTTTTTACGTTTATCCCAATTGCCTCATATCGCGACATTTACATTAACATAATTACTAACTCGAACATTACCTGCTCTCGACGCAAACATTGCCTTAATAGAATGATTCATCAAGCCGAGTGAAAGTCGCAGGCGCACAAAGTTCGAGCGAGTCACTAGACCGATAGATAGCACTTGACAATGAACAATAAGTCCCATAATGCAACGTATCACGCATCACAATAAATTCGGTTCTTGTCACAACAATGCTTACTCTAGCTGGGAAAACACTTGAGGTTGGAAGAAAAAGGAGCACTCAGGAGAGGTTACAATAGGGTGTGGTTACTCGCACGTGGACAAGGGCTAAGGAGTTATTCTTGGAGTCGACCGGTGCCTGTTTACTGATGACACCCACCGCCGAGTTACAAGTGCGGAGCGTGATCAGGTCCATCGGTCAGATTACAATAGAGGCGCCTTGTGCACAAGCTGCGCGTGGGCACCGTCATTGACTGCACTTTCTTAACATTAGGAAACATTAAATTAGCTAAGAAAGATTTCTGTACGTACAGTCGCTATCAAATATATTGTAACTTACAAGGTGCTCAAACATATTTGAACACGCTCCGAACGATGTGACTTTCTGCCTATGAAGTTCAAGCCATTAAGATATTAGTAAACAGTTTACGATGTATGGTCAAAAAACACAATATTCAAGAATTACTGGGCCACATTTACAGGTATTTTTTTAATAAGTATAGTTTTTCGAAAAGTTCTCGACCTCTTGGTTTTTAGGGTTCCGTACCCAAAGGGTAAAAACGGGACCCTATTACTAAGACCCCGCTGTCCTTCTGTCCGTCTGTCCGTCTGTCCGTCTGTCCGTCCGTCTGTCTGTCTGTCTGTCTGTCTGTCTGTCTGTCACCAGGCTGTATCTCACGAATTGTGATAGCTAGACAGTTGAAATTTTAACAGAAGATGTATTTCTGTTGCCGCTATAATAATAAATACTACGTACGTAATATACAACGACCGTGTTTTTTTTATTGCCGTTTTTTGCAAATGTTGTATAGATAATGGTATGGAACTGTTCGTGGGCGAGTACGACTCGCACTTGGCCTGTTTTTTCATGTTAAAGACATCAACGTGTCCGAACTATGCGAAATATTTATAATAGGAAAATAAGAAAGTCATTGAATACTTTAAAATATAGGGGATAAAAGATAACTCACACTCTGGATGAACACATTTCATGAATAAATAAATAAATAGGCTACTTTACATCCCGGAAAATTTTAAAGTTCCCGAATGAATATCGATAATCAAAATCTACTCGGACTAATTCGCGGGCAGAAACTAGTCAATCTATAAAGCCCGTAGCAAATAACAACTTCTGGATGAAAGGAATCGCGGGCAAAGAGATTACCTCCAACATACAAACAAACAACTTAAGCTTTTATATAATAATACTACCTAGTATAGAAGTAGTATACATAGATGTGTAATTATCTTTTTTTCTGTGTTCTGGGGAAATCTCTCGATTTTTAATGATATTAACACAAAGGACACACGTCAGTTTTTTTTAGTTTTTTTCAATCAGTCATAAATTTAATAAACTAAAACTCAACCTACCTAATTGTGTAACTTGCATCAAAAATAACTGTCACTGTGACACAGTTGTACTAAACATAGAACTGTGTCACAGTAACACTTAGTTTATCAATGTTTACGATTTGATTTATAACGTCACTGTGCTGATTGTATGTACCTAGTGTACCTACTAAGTAATTTCGATCAGTCGCATTGTCAAGTTAGTTATTTAAGTAGCGATGCCATTTGTCTGTGCAGGTGTGCTTACCAGAAATATTTAATTAATAGGCCCGAGTACAAATTGCACAGTCTGTATTATATACGTAAATAATGTTTTGAATTTGTTAGCCACTGTTTTCGATTTCAATAATTGTTTGTTCATCAATGGGCAATGGGCCAAGGTGTGATGGTCACACGTCAAGTTATCAAAAACGTCATTGGAAGCATCAACAATAGCTCGTGGCACTTGCAATCTTTGAATAAATACTTTCTAAACATCTGACAGCGCCGACCTTGCCGTTTAATTGAGTGCTACTTGCACACCGACGTTTATTGGAATATATCAATACCTTGACACGCCGGGTCATTCAGTCACTTTTTACGTACCTGCCTACGTAGATAACTCGAGATTAGGCTGACTGGCACAAAATCAATGCCCACCTTTGATCTTTTAAGAATGCGAGATATCTATATCTTTGAATGATAGATACAGAGATTGTATTTATTCAGAAACAAAGAGATTTAATATTATAGGCAATAGAGTGGGCATCGGAGACATTTTCATAGAAAAACTTTGATCATAAGCATCATGAATGCCATCTATGACGGGCGTGTCAAAGTAGACTAAACGACTTACGACTTGTTACCTCGAGGTAACAAGTTTTGCATCACTTTTTTGGTTCGCTATGCCCCGTCTATTACTACTATACATTTAATGTCTTTGTTCAGAAACAATAAAGATATTGTATTTGAAAAACACAATATACTTCGACTATAACCAGTTATAACAATTTACGTGGTTGTACAAACTACGTATAACTAAGTACGCGAAAGAAAAATACTACTTAAAATTACCACACAAATAGTTCAGTATTCTTTCTATAAAAGTGCATATTGTCGGAACTATCTTACGATGCGTAGGCAACTGGGCCATACTACTTTTCAGTGTACATAAGTCGTTATCGTCCGATAAAAAGTATCCCAAATTATGAATCCGCTTCTAAATAAATAACATAAACTTAGAATGTTTAAGTTTAATGGTTTCCAAAAAAACAGTTCTCAAATTACTCAATTATCGTTGAAGAATCATGGTAACTCAGTGGTAAATTGCACCATTTCCATAGAAAAGGCGGGGACATCGACATCCACTGCGTTACTCACTTTATAGTTATTACAAATAACTTTTTATGAATTAGGATAATTCTAAATATAAGCTTATTTACGTCTCTTTTCGAATTTAAAGTTAGAAATGGCTGCACTTTACCTTTTTTTGAAATAAAAATAGTTTAGTGAGATAGTGGCTAAAAACTTTTGTACAACGAAAAGTAGAACGGCCCAACTGCATTGACACCAGGTACCCGCGTGCATGTTTAGGCCCCAACTACACGGGCGGTTCTCCCGCCCCGGGAATCCGCTTCTGAACCGCACTAGACATAATTAAATATGGAAGTTATATGCTGCATACGCGCGGTTTTGTTTATACATATGTCGAGCGGATTCCCGCGGCGGGAGAACCGCCGTTGGGGCCTTAGATACGTCTCGCCATCGCCGGCGCGTCGGCTCGGGGACGACGAGTGGACCACCCTAACCTTGGTCCATGAGCGGACGTTCCGCTTCACCCTCTGGTTCACTCTCTAATACTCTCTATGGTATAAGACAATCAACAACTTTTTGTCGTCCCCCAGGTGACCCATAATCGGCAACCAGTCGTCAGCCAGCCGTGAGCGCGGCGTCGCCACGCTGCCGCTTCAGTGAATGTTACGTTGGGTTGACGGCTAGTGGACGAAAGTCAATAGGACGTGGCGTGGCGGTGCCGATCCGCTGTCGAGCTGATATGTGTAATAGATAACATTAAGATGGGCTACTGTTTTTGCCTGTAGGTCTACGACTATACTTTTCACTTACAGATCAATGTTGAAAAAAACAACTATAGTCGCGCCATTCGAGACCCGATTTGACAGCTGTCAACGCAGTACAAAATATAACCTTAATGCCTCAAAATATTTTGTACTGAGTTCGACGTTTGTTACATCGGGCATCATAGAACGACGCGACTATAATACTTGTTACAGTTAAAAAAAAATGTAAAATAAATATTGATCATAGGTACTAAAGTTACCTATTTTCACACGTAGTGCATTTAATAACCATGGCTAATTTACCTACTGTAAATGATTAGCGTTACCTGCTTATTCGTGCGGCCCGCTGCGACCGGCACGCGCCGGTTGAACACGCGGCGCGGGCGCAGACGTTAAGAAATAATCTGTCGCAAGCGCATGTCCACTCTCCTATGCTTTGAATGAACCTCATTTGGACCCATCACCCGTGCGGTGACAAGTTCTAGGCTAAACGTCAATCTCGCCATATTTTTAGATGGCTTTTCAATTGTTGCGTCCACTAGATACCTACATACTCGGATCTTATTATAAGTTTTCGTCATACTTTTCTGACCTTAATGTTCATTTGTTAACTTTGCTTGTACCACTGAAGTGGACTGGTGTTATGTTTTTTTTTTTCACTTTTTTGGGTTGTGTACCTACTCGTAATTATATAGATACCAACTACCAACATTTACGCCTGAAATACCAACAAATAGTTGCATAAGTGGATACCGAAAACTTAGGTATCTTTCAACTACAAACTTTGCCTAGACCTACCTGTAGAAGAATATGTTTGTATATTTTTGATTCATAAATTAATCCGTAGCTCAATTTCTACTTTTATCATAACGATCTTAGCAACGACCATAACTTGATTCAGTTTAGCGCATTGGTTGACTGGTAGAGAATGCTTAAAGGCAATAAGTCCGTCACTTAATACTTTGTAATAGGAACATTGTAAGGACTGAAATAATTCAACTCTACCTATTTTATGTGTCGTGCGTCGAAGTTTAAACAATCAAAACAGATCAGGTTCTTTATTTTACTTTGATTCAGCCAATCTTGCTTCGTTATCGTAATTAAGTATATTTTTGACGGGAACACCCCAATACTCCAAATTATTTCTATCCGAATTTGATAATTCCGATTTTCAAAACTCCGAATCTCATAATTTCTAAGCCTTATAATTTCGATTACTAAAAACACGAAATTTATTTTGCTAAATTTAAAAAAATAGTTTTTTTAGCTGATTTTTATAACTCCGACCGAAGAAAGAAAAGCACCGATTATCAATTTTCCGAAATATTTTCATCGCTTATTCGGAAATTTGACATTCGGTGAAATGAAGTTTGTGTTTTTAATAATCGGAATTTTATTTCCTAGGAATTATGGAATTCGGATTAAAATAAGTAGATATATTTCAGACGCAACCCAAGGCAAAGGAAATACGCAAGGTTAGTTCGAAGTTGCTTCAGAGAGAGTTTAAGGTGGGTCGGTGTAGGTACGACGACGAGCGAAGCGAGGAGGAGTGTTAGGAAGAACCGCGACCCTTCAGGCCAGCACCGAACACTTTTTTATTACGAGTACCCTAATACTTATTAGTAACAATTAGGTAAGTATAGTGTATAGTTATGGTTATTAGTAACAGAAATTCGTTATTCTGATGTTTCAGACTTTTGTTTAGTCGGATTTATTATTGGTCGGTTTAATGATATTCGGAATTTTGAAAATCGATACTTTAGTAATCGGAATTCGTATTTTTGATATTTCGGATTATTCAGTCGGAATCGGATTGTTCTGTGTATTGGAATTCAGAATGTTGATCGTCATAATTGTTACCATTATTCATTTTTAAATTTCGGATTCGTAAAATCGGATTTATGAAAAACGGAATAGTTATATTAGGAGTTTTAAAACATTCGGAATTATAAAAATAGGTATTTTGAAATTTGTGATTCCGACTTTCAGAACATTTGTTTTCGTGTTTATGTAGTGTAGGTAGGGGAGGCCGGGGCTTCAATTAACAGAGGTAAGTATTAACAAGCGAATTTCTAAAAAACTATAAACAGCACGTCACTAGTGATTCCTAAAATTCGTCCCTGTGACAGCGGTCTACCGGTTGAGACTCGTCAGTCCAGCTCAGTGCGCCGAGAGAGTGAGTTGTGCAATGTGAGTCTATTTTGGCCAGGTAACGAACTTTTTTCACTTAACGATTTTTTGATTTACGTGTTGAATATTTGATTTAGCCGTAATATATTTTTTTTCGCAATAGCTTGTTTTATTCTTAATAATGTTACATAACTTTACTAACGCTAATGTACTCTATTTCGTAATTATATTTCTTCTTATTGAAAAGGTACCCATGGGGCTAAAATTAACAAAACATACGGGGCTAGTATTAACAACATATTATACCTTTGGATTCTATTTTTGGTCCCGTTCCCGAAGGGTGCCCAACAGGACCCTATTGCTAAGCCTACGCTGTCCGTCCGTCTGTCCGTTCATCAGCCCTAACTTTAAAGAGCTGTATATTCACCGCGGTACCTAATTATTTATTTATGTATTTATCTTAAACTTTACAGCATGAGGACTTACAAGCGGAGAACTACTCGAGGCATGACTTCGCTGGCGACCTACGAGTCAGCTGCTTTAGAAATTGCCAAAATTGTGATTCAGACGATGAATATGATTAAAAATGAAACATATTGTTAATTGTATTGCTAAATAAAAAAATGTCATTGTAATTTTGCGTTTTCTTTATTTATACAGGAAAATACTTACAATGTTAATTGTTGCCCCTTTTGTTAATACTTACCCCGGAACCGTTAATTGTAACCCCGATCGCGGGGTAAGTATTAATTTCTGACTTTTCTGAGTAAAATCGTTTTTTTTTAAAAAGGTACCAATTTCTTGTCAAATTTAAACCAACGATATGGTTATTGAATAGTTTGGACATCATTTGACACAAAAATCATTTCAAAATATTAAGGCGTTTTGAAGCTACAACTGAAAATATAAATCTTGTTAAGTCGCACCCCGGTCTCCCCTACACCCATTGTTGACGCATGACAGCTTTATTCTCAGTAGTGTAACAATGCATAAAGCATAAAGTAATCAAGCTTATCAAACGTCCAAAGGTACACAAAGGCGTCCGAACGAAGAGCGTGATACAGTTTTCCCTCGACGTAGAAACAAAAGGTCTGCAGAAGCAGTGCTTTAGTCTGCCTACTTGTGAAGGAGGCTAATTTTAAACATTTAATCAATCAATTTAAAAACCGTGAATATCGCACTGATCTCTCGAACATATACTGATGTACAAATATAGGTAAATAAGTATGTCTCATTGGGATACACCTAAAAATTTACCGGTTTATTAAAAAATGGATGGTTTTAAAACCCTAATTTTAGGTATCCATTTTGAATTCTAATTGTTTTTTCGTTGTTTGGAATAGAGTGCTTAAACGAATGAAGTATTTAAGAATGTTTTATTCGGTTTTTGATATACTCTTAACACAAATTGCCTGTAAATAAACAATAAGAAGTACAGAATGGAGATGTTACCTTCGGTAAAGCGTCATGTGGTATGGCATGGTGTGCGCCGAAGTGGCGTGCCGGACGAGCACTCGCACCGCGGGACCGCCGCAGCACCCGCTCTGCCTCGCGTCGCCGGTATCGCTTTCACGTCGTGGTTATCGCCGCAGTGATAATCTGCATAGTGCAAACCGTTATTGAAAGCCACGGTACTAGTTTGTGCGTGAAGGCTACAATAGCGGCACTTTAATCTGATATTTATTGGCCGAGAGATCGAATGAGGCTATGTGTGGCGACCCAAATCTGAAACTAATAATAACTATACGTAAGCGCTGCTCTAGTGAACTTAGCCAGCGTTGTGAATTGTCTTAAACCTACCTTTTAAGTCTATATACACAAATAACTTCCTAATAAACGTAGGCATGTATTGTAGCTATAGCTTGAGCTCCATTTTGCTCTGGTTATTTACGCGTAAAACCAGTCGACGATTAAGGCTGTTAAAGTGATTGTAATAACAGTTAAGCGAAGTTCAAGTGCTTCGCGAGAATAGGTTGCACGTTATCAATGGCTAAACTATCTTACCAACCACTGTGCACTTAGACAGAATAATGTTTTAAGATGCGAGTTTGTTACCAAACATAAATTTGCGATTATGAGCAAGAATTGTAACGTTTAGAAACTCACTGCAGTTCAGGAGCTAGTGGTAAAACAGTAGATATGTCATTTGGCAAAGGTAACCTAAACAACAATATTTCCTGTAAACCTACAAGTGTAAAGTAATAACATAATATGTAGGTGTCAATTTCAATAGCACTCCAATACCAGGTTAAGAGTTTCCGAAACGGTCATTTGTGAATGACAATGTTTACCTACGTGATTGATACCCATTGATGCAAAAAATGATCGTTTACTTTTGATAATTGAAGCGATTGTCAATGATAATTCGGTGTTGACAGCAAATGAAGAAAAATTTGATTGACTGTAAATGACGCGGCGTGCATTGACGGTCAATTGTTTTCTTATTCTCGATTGCGCCCTCAAATATGTCGGACATGCCTCAGCTCCAACGAACGACAGAACCATGCGCGAATGATACGCCTTCAACTGTCTGACATTTAAAACGATAAATCGCGTAAACATTGTCATTCGCAAATGACCGATGCGGGGACTCTTTAAACCTGCTGGTAAGACTAATAATTAACGTAACTCACTATATTTTTAAGAGCCTGTAAATTCAAATTAAACTCGTTTTAATGTTATTTGTATTTACTTACTACATAGGCACGGTTTTATTGATAATGAATAAATGCTTTTTGGAGTTACAGCTCTGCGACACGTTCTGGGTGTTAACAAAATAAATTGCCAATTTTAAGGAACAAAATTCTTAAATTAAAAAGAGTTTTAAGCATTGACGTTGGGCGTGGGCTGGTGGCGGCAGGACGCGCTATCGATGAGCAATTTTGGTTCCGGCGAGATTATCTTTTGATCGGAGCAATTTCTCTTCGGTCTTGTTCTTGATAACATCAAGAGAGCAACGGTATGCATCGTTCTGCATAATTATAAACCCGGGATTAAATCCGTGAACTCAGGGAACATACGTGGTTGTGTTCTATAATACGAAATTACGAATGAAATATAGAGGCTGAGAGAATTTTAAACAAAAGAATAAAGATACCAAAAATGAAGTAAATATATCTTAAACATTACATTAAAAAAAACCTAAATATACCATATAAATGCAAATTACGACAACAGTTACAAGAAATCAATAACCTAGTAATAAGGTAGAAACAATAAAAACGGGAACGCAAATCTCAAGAGGGCGCTTAGGAAGAGAGCGAGGGCAATCAGAAACAATTTTCTATTACTATTTTATCGTTGGACATATTCCGACAACAAACACGATCGTCCCGCGAGCCGTGGGAATGCCCCAGTCGAGTAACGGACGGACGGACAAATGATGTTGGGCGATCTATTGCCCGTAATTGATGACGACTATTGTACGCTTTTGAAAGAGCCACGAATGTTTGTCTTCGTTCTGTTACCTTCTGTTTGTTACCTCAATCCGAGCAGCTATTGTACCTACGAGAGGTGAACTCTTTCTAGCAGCACGGTTCGCATTCTCAGGTGCCGTTGAACCACTTGACAACTGGTAGTTCATTGTGCAGGTAATCATAAGCAGCTCAAGTATTTGCTATATTTTATAGAAATAAACTTACTAGGTAGGTACTTATTTACTCGTAGTTAAGGCATCGATGTAACTACATATAATTTAAACTCGAAAATCTAATTCAAGACTTCTTCTCCTCGACGGGCGCACATTCGCTGTGATTACTGCATTTTGGTTTAAGTGTAGGTAGGTACTTTTATAAATAAAACTTACCTACCCAAATGAAATAATGTCATAATAACTTAATACTTAATAAAGATGGGAACTGTCAGATTTTCATCCTGAATTAGATTTTCGAGTAAGTATAGTCAGTGTCAGTGATTATTATTAATCAGTACCTACAGTGCGATAGCGTTAAAAACGAATTTCGGGTTTTACTCGTTACTCTTTCTCGTACGTTTACATTTATGTTTATATTTATGCTAGTCTAACAGACTTTACTCAAACCCGAAGAATTTACTTAACTTTACTTACTTAGGTACCCTGCTAATGTTTTTCTATTCTGCTGCTACTAATTTTAGATAAAATAAATGAAGGAGAGATTACAAATATACATATTTTGTGTAACCTTACTGAGAACGTAACGCTGGCTCAAGTTTGGTACATTTTGCTGCTACCACCGTAGTCGTCATCTGTATGTAGGTGATGTACACTATACAGTCTTACAAACATATACAAACTCTTCAGCAAAATAATAACAATTTTCAAAGCACAGGTTGTGGTAGGTTGCAATTAAATGAAATAAATAACAGGGGAAAATCAACTTGTTAATTAAGTACCTATTTTAACTAAATAAATCTAAATTTAACCTTACAGTTAACATTAGGTAATCTGTAGCAGTTAATATGCCATCCCCTAATGCCCTGGAAAGGTTCCTCACAGGCAAATAAACACCTCCTATTAACTGGTTGAATAATAAGAAAAAGAATTGAGCTGACTTAACCACTCGAGTAGAATTATAAATGCCTTTATTCAGTAGTGTAGTACGGATGGTAGGCGAATGGTGATAAATATAGAAAATAGCGCTGGGCGCCGGCGCCTGCGATCGCTATCTGCGACATGAATCAGCAGCGTCGGCGCATCGCCGGCCGCGCGACCACCCGCGCCCGCTGCCCTCCGCTAACCACTCCTCTCCTAGACTAGTCTATAGGTACCTATTTAGGTAAATCACCTAAGGGTGGCGGGCTTCATCTTCACCAACAATCATGATTCAGAACAAAATTGACGCAATTGGTGGTAGTGTATAATTGAACCTTATAAGTTGGGTCAAATACAAAATGTGTCAATCACACGCCAAAGATTTTTTCTATGCTATGCAAATTAAAACTTAATTAAAACAAAGTCTCTTTACGCGAACCATAAGTCACCTACCTAGTTATTAATCCGACGTTTCGACTGGGTTGCACCAAAAGACTAAGACTGGTGTCAATGATGTCATCTCCGGTGTGGGTAGGCGTTTGAAAAAACACACTACCCTATTTACTTTTGTAAGTTGTTAAGGGACCAATAGACCAATTTTAAAGTGCGATAGAGTTCAACACTTGATTTCTTTCTTTTTACCATTTCTGCAGAAACATAACTCAATACAGAGACATAAAAGCATTTGGAGAAGGAAAATGATGTGGTTAAAAAAAAGCATATACTTAGTACAAAATTAATTTATTAATTGGTTGTAAATTGTCATAACAAAATTCAAAAACATATTTTTTACTTTATGTTAACTACAAAATAAGCAAAATCTTAGTAAAAAATATTGCGTACTTTTAGGCAAAGCAGCAACGGGTAAAAGGTTTTCAAAAAATTAAATAATTAAGTACAATATAATTTTGATGCAATAGGCATCTAGCTATACACATGTAAAAATCACAATTTATTTCAGTTAGTTGATCAGGAATTAATTTATTAAAGCAGACCGACGCTGAAACACTCCCAGAAATGCATTTTTTTATACATTACGTTATCATAGAGAGATTCGTGCGACCATTGAGTACAAAAAAGAAAGCATAATTAATACTTATAGATTACTTGTAAATGATACTTCAACAAATTGAGATTATTTCAATTAGCTGTTTCGTTTTTATTTGGAGATACAATCTGGTTGTGCCCAAAGTTACGAGCGCAGCCCGCGGCCGCGGCGCGCGTCATTAATTTCCCTCTGTAAATATTGCCTGCATATTATGCGATTGTTTTACGAGCCCACACTTTCATCTTATTGCATTTTTTACAAATAGTATTCTTAAATAAAATTAACTAAATTTCTTACAATGAATATCTACCAAATTTTCTGAACGTAAGCGTGGCTACTAACACTCGTAAACCACTTACTATTAGTTAAAAATCCATAATTGCCTTCTAACGATTTGACGGTAAATATAGGACGAAAAACCGTACCTACACGAGGCCCTTAAAGGAGCATTAAAATAATACGAAATAAGTTCACACTGTAAAAATAAACATAATAACAATATACGCGTAAATATATTTTTATGGTTCCAATAATGCAGAATTTCTGCATTTGCGCAGTAAGCCTAGATAAGTTTCAGTCTATATAGACTTGAACGACTTGAGGAATATTTATATGGAATTTTGTAATCTATCTTGCGTTGACTTAAGTTTCCTTTTTTTCCTCCTCAAAATTATAAATAGTGGAACTTGCCTAAGGGTACTGATGAAACAATGCCGTAGTAATACTATTTAATACTGCACAATAAAATATCACATTAATTGCTAGGAATCAGCTAGGCATTCCGTTTGGAAATGAAATGCCTGGTGCCGAATAAAATACTAGACTACTAACAATTAATAACTGTTATCAAATGTAAATAAGAATCGCAGACCGAGGGTATCATTTCATAACACACCTACTTACAAAACTGTTTCGTTTGAGACGAATTGACAGGCAACGCAGGGCTTAAACGCTAATCCTAATCAACGTAGAAAAAATGTAAGTAATGTAGTTAGAGGTGCAGTATGCGACTTACTTCTAAACCGTCAGTTTGGGCCTTAATTCAAATTTTTAACGTTATAATAGCTGTTGTTAACTTCATAGTTAGAGTGATAATAAGAATGAAAAAACATGGTTTAGGACCAGAAGCCCGAATCGAAATGGTTGGACCTCATTGTCGCTTACTTACCCTTTAACCGCCAAGCGGCAAAATTCATTTTGTTTAGACCCACACAAAACCGGACAAATAAATAGCGTATACTCATTTCATTTTAAAGTCTGACTTTTAATTGTGTTTAGTAAAATGACAACCACTATCGACTGGACAGAAGCACGTGAAGCTAACCCCATGTGCTTCTGTTTTTTCCATGAGAGAAAATACTCTTTTACCGAACATTTGTCCTCGTGTGATATCCATGGACTTCTTTCTATAATAAGTCCATGGGAGTGTCTACAAATAACTCGACATTGGCGAAATACACCTTAACAGGAGTGAAAGCTATTCATTAAAATTGTAATTAGAATAGACAACCACTATTGTCAAATCTTAAAATAATGATACCACATAAAAGCTAATAGTGATGCACCCCAGTCATGTGAATGATTTGCCCAGCGCTGTGGCTCCAGCTGCAGCACATGCTGAGCTGAGTCCTATTTGACTTCACACTACAGTTCAACGATTTTATTTCTGCTCTAATCTTGTTTCTTTTTTTTTACCATGTCTGTTGTTTGTAATGTGTTTTTTGTCAAATAAATGTTATGAATTTGAATTTGATTTTAACAAGGAACGTAATAGTACATTGTGTATTAAGGGTGGTAAAGGCAGAATTACAAACGAGAGTTTGTTAGAAGCCCGAAGCCGTAGGCTGAGGGCTTTAATGACTCGAGTTTTGTAATTCCTTTACCTACCACCCGTGTAACATACAATGTTTTTCATCACAATTGCGAGGAAAAAAATAAAATCAGAAAAAATATCATATTTATTAATATTATCGGCACTTCGACAGTCGACAGACTAGGTACATCATTTTCTATGACTTACCACAGATAATGTGAAACGTGTTCAGGAGGATCAATAGTTTATATGCGAGATTTTTAGAAAATTGTATGCATCTGACATTTCATCTCGAAAGAAATTTCATATCTTATGGCACAAGAATTGGGGTCCTGACGTATAATGATAGTTTGAGTCCACGCATTATATTAAAAAAAAAAGCTTTTACGTACGATAGGGCGTAATGGTAAAAAAAAAGGCCCGCGGGTATTATTTTGGATTTACGGCCGATTTTTCTAGCATGTTAGCTATTTACGAGCAAGTGTGATGAAAAAAACTTTTTCTTATACCTTGTTGAAATATTTTTATGCTTAATCACAAATTCCAATGTTATTTTGAAATGCGTGACGCCCCGCCTCACTACTTAGATCTTCATACATTGGTCCAAACGTGTAACGTCGATTTGACGAGAAGCTCACCATCTTAGATTGAAAACATTAAGCTTTTCGAAACATCGGTATTGTATCTTCTGCAGACTTTTTTATCATAATAAATATAAACGTTTTATTAATAAAATACATACGTACAGTTCGGCATTCTGCGTTGGTCTATGAATCAAAAGTGATAAATATAAAGTCAGTAGCGAGTGTAATTGTGTTAGCGACAGCCAGTCGAACGCTACGAACGCTGTAAAACTTTTCACAATAAAAAAGTAACTCAAAAAGCCATCTTTCGTAATCACATTCAAATAAAAACCGGGTAAGAACATGACTGACCATGATCAGTGTAGGGTTCTGAAGCCGTTAAACTAAAGAAAAACTATTTCAGAAAATAACAAGTATGAAAACTAACGGTGGCGAAACTATAAATAGTTCCTAGTTTGGCTACGGAACCCTTAGAATAAATCTCAATTCATTCAGAATCTTACCAGAATCATCCCACAGATGATTGCCTTTACCTAGAACCAAACCCGGGCGGCACCGCTAGGCTTCGAATGCAACTTTTTTTTTTGCTTTACAAAAAGAAGGGTTTTTTTTTAAACTCCTTCAATATTATTCATCCAATAAGTCGCATCATTATTTATTTTTGACCATAAACTTACAACACCGAAGATGTCATTTTACTGAACACAATTAATAGTCCAACTGTATTAGAGACCCTTTGATTGGCATGGCATCCGCATTGGTAAGATTGCAAATATCTATGGGTCTCGGAGCCCACTTTTAACAGGTGGTGTGTGTGCTCTTCTTTTTGACATACAAAAGAGTTCGTTTGGCCTAATAAACAAAAAACTACACAGTGCAATAGCTCTTAAAAAGTTTTTCACGTTTAGGTAAACTTGGTAACTTGGTAAAAGCATATGAGAACGAGTCAAAAAGAAATAATTACCTGAAGGTTGTTTAAAGAGCTAATCTTACTAGGTACCTAATATTATAAATGCGAAAGTTTGTGTATGTGTGTTAGTTTGTTACTCGTTCACGCTACAACGGCTGGACGCATTTGGATTGGAGATAGCTTATACACTGGATTAACACATAGGCTACTTTTTATTCCGGCAATTTTTTAAAGTTCCCGAAATCTACGCGGATGAAGTCGCGGGCAGAAGCTAGTGCACTATACATTACCTTTATACCTCGTTTTAAAGGTGTTTTTTTTGATATTGTTCTCTATATAATTATGTAAAAAAATAACCCCCCCTCTCACTACTTTTATTAAAATGTCACTTTTAACAGTTCTAACACCTATGTAACTCCCACAACCGTGACTAATCTACCTTCTGACGCAGTCGGGTAAAAAGATTCAAACTATAAGGGTTCCGTTGTTTATTTTTTGAGGTACAGAACCCAAAAAATATTTGTACAAGGGTGACACCCGATATTAAGTGTAACAGTACCCGTCAATAAGTCATGCGCACGGGGAAAAAGCTCGCATTCGTCCAATCTCCCCGACGATTTATCTGAACATCGCGCACTGTAATTACGGGACTTACGCTCGATGGCTGTTACAATTAAACTAGCGGTGCACTCGCGAAATAATAAATAAACAAGATAATATCAACAACATCAACATCCACTGCCGATTTCGAGAATAACAATGCGAACACATACCTTTATGAATACAAGTAACGGGTTACAAGTATAAGTAATGGCTTAAAAAACAAATCTTTGGGGCACCGTTATCAGACTGTGAACCGTGATCATTCTTTATACCTTATTTTATCTGATTTTATAAGAGACATATTTACTTAAAATCTTACGGTCGGTTGAGCGGTTTTTGCCTACTAAATATCCTACTCTCCCGGTATCGCACGGGTGAAATATAAATCATATAGCTCAAAACCTTCGATATAAAATGGTCTTAATGATGGTAAAGCCCGCCTCAAAATCTATAGTGTAGAATGTAGATGAACACTGACATCGACTTCGTCCGCGTTAACCGGACTATCCCACGACAATATTTTTTTGTATGGCATTTGTGCCATAGTGGCATAGGTGGCCTACGTGTCAATGCAGAGTATAAGCCATCTCCATTCCAAAGGGTCTAGCCGGGCTACCATGAAGAAATCGCCCCTGGCTTAAAAAAACTTGCTCATACTGGTTTATTTGCCTCACAATAAGATATCATTTCACCAAATACCTATATAAACCCCAAAATACTTCTAGCCGTAGAAAACAGTTTTTTTTTTTAGCTTAACTAGTAAACCGGTTAACTTGATATTTGGATGTTTTATGTATATAATTAACATGCTTTTTACAAAAAAAATGCCCTAGCGTTTCGCCAAGGAATATAATTAGATTTTGACTTTTTTTATTTTCACCATTATTTGCGAGATAGGGTCTCGCCATGTTTTATATATTATGCGTAATTTTATGGTTTGCTATTATTATCATTATTATTTCAAAGATAATCGTTTGAACCACAAGTTAAAAAAAAGTATACATTTTTTTAACAGTTGCTCGAAAAGTGATACTTTTTGTAGCTAGCTACATATCGTATCGTGCGACAAGTTGAATTTCTCTATGTTTTTTAATTTTCCATTTTTGTTTATCTTAATCTTTTTTCAAACCATGCATCCAACCAAAGAATTCAAAGCGTCGCCTAGCCTAATCACTATTGCTGGTGCTTTAGATGGCATTATTTTGACCGTCGTTACTGAATCGTTTTTGAAGCGGTTTGCTGCGTCATTTTTTATTCGCACTGCCAAGGATTGGAATGCTCTCCCTGCGTCTGAATTCCCGGAATCGTATAACCTTGGTGTTTTCAAGGCAAGAGTGAATAGGCTTTTTTCTGGGTAAGCGTGTACCAGGCTCGACCTCGTCGTCACTTAACATCGGGTGAGGTGAGACTGAGGTCAAACGCAAACCCATTTTGAATTGAAGATATAATGGAGAACCGAAGTTTTGGTTAGTACACGGAAGTTTGGATCGCTCATTCACAAAATACTAAATTACTCTTTTTACCAGGTTCTCAAATAAACCAGATTCGGAATATTGGGTGAAGATAATGAACAATACCCTCATTGGAATGTTTAGTTTTGGGATTCCGATATATTGAAAATATGTTATTTTAAAATGCTGGTATTTCGGGAATGAACGTTTTGGATATATACATACCTGTTACGGGTCCGTAGCATAATATCGAAAATCAAATTTCATAAGTACGAAATTCCTATAAACAAAACTTCGAATATAAAAATGTATAATGTACGAAATTCCTAAAGATGCATCTTCTATGTTTAATTAGCCTGTTTTAAAATGTCTAAAGTACAATACCACTAGTGCTCGAAAATACTAACGACATTTTTCCTACGCCCCGTTGACCTAAGTTCAAAATGTATAAAGTGCAAAATTTCAAACGACATTTGTCCTACGTTTATTCTGTTCTCATGCTATAATGCCATGCCGCTTCTGCTTAAAAAGTATTATATAGGGAATACGTTCTGTATCAAGATTTGACTCGGATAGACAAATATATTTAGGTATACATACAAACATTGCAAGTTAAAAAGGTTATAAAGTCGGGTACGTTTTCGGAGCATAACTTCGAAAATCAAAATTCGTAATGTACGTAATTCTTAAAATAGTTCTATGGAAACAAGATTCGAATCACTTTCCAGCATTTTTTTAGGAATTACCTAGGTAGGTACATTGGGAATTTTAATTTTCGAAGATATGCTACGTTCATTAGGGGTGGAGTTTTTAGCATTAAATTTATTGATTTTCGAAGAATTGTCATTAAGTTTTTTGTACGTAGCGATTTTGAGCACTAGAAATTTGAGTTTTTAAGTATTGTCATCCATCAGGCATTTTGTACAAAGAAATATTGATTTTCTAAATTTAGATCATTCGATTAAAAGTGCATCTTTAGTAATTTCGTACATTAGACATTTTGATATTCGAAGTTTTGTGTTAGGAATTTCGTACTTATGAAATTTGATTTTCTATATTATTACGGACCCCCTGTAACCGCAGTATAACAAGTAGGTAAAAGTAATACAGGGTGTTTGGTAGTCGAATAGTGGAGGGGTTAATTTTTACTAAAACTTCAGGTACAATCCGTTTTAATTATATAAAATATTCAAATATCAAGTCAATCGGTTACGTAGTTTAAAAAACAACGATTTTTAGGGTTAACATTTGGTAAAATTATATCTTATTGTGAGACAAATAAACCAGTATGAGCAAGTTATGTTTTAAGCTAGGGGCTATTTTGTATGGTTGCGCGGCTAGACCCTTTATCCGTCCAGCATTTTCAGCGTGAAGGAGTAACCCAGATACACACTTACAAACTTTCATAAGTATACTTCGCATTTATAATATTAGTGTGTATTTTTTTTTGTTTACGTTTTATATAGAACGTTACATTAAAAGTAGTACGCTTAAAAAACTTACCACTGAGAATATCAAAATAACAATAATAAAACTGAATGTGTTTAAGTATAAAGATTGATTGATTGATTGATTGATTGAATTGACCTAGTCCCAAACTAAGCTCTAGGGTTGTACTATGGGTACTTTCGCAACGATAAACTTACTTATTCTTCTTCTTATTCTTATCCAATTCTGATGACAGTAGTATGATCGAGCTGGTACGATGATGGAGACCATAGGAACTACTCAATGACGTACAGTAGATCCGTCGGGTTTATTATCAGTGTTAAAAGTACAGTCAGCAATAGTGTCTTATTAAAAATGTTTTTATTTATTTATTATAAAATCTTATTTACGACATTGTTATCAAGTAATATTGAAAATATGTAAATTACTAATCGTATTCTTAATAAGAATGTTGAGGCAACCAAACTTACATAAACCACGCCGGGAGATATACAATGCCATATGTTGCGTAAATAAAGTTTGTTGCCATCAAATTATTCATAGGCGTCTTAATAGACTCTGTTAACTACTAACGGTGCGGTGGACAAACACACAGGGTGGTATCGGGAGGCACAGTTACTAACGATGGACCCAAGTTATCGGACCCTCTCTTCTCTTAAGTAAGCACATTTACAAACCAAAACCATGGTTCCTATGATAAGGAAAACAAAACGTAATTTCCGGATTAAACAATTTTGTGCTAACACCAAAGTTTCGTCTGTTGAATGTTTTACAAATCCCTAAACTTATAAACAAAAACGATTATTTAATGAAGATAGATTTACCCCAGTTTAACTTCCATATTCCTGTAAGCAAAAGTGTATCAAATGACCTGCCTACCGTTCGGCCTGGCCAATACACCAGCCACTTTGGCAAGGCAACCGATTGGATTGCCCACACTCTAAGACAGAAGAGAATGAAGGATGGTTCAATCCTTTCATGCTGTACTGATAAAATGGCGCGCACCGTGCCACTCCATGCGATGCTTAAATGAGTGAAAGAGATAGTAATAGACGATAAGGGTGGCTATACACACACAAAGTGGAATAATAATTTACAAAAGGGATAAATTAATTTTGATCCATAAAAATCCACTTTTATGAGTAGTTCTCATCCGCTATCGCCTTTTTACGTTTTATTTTTTTGATGTAGCCTGTACATAATACACTCTTATCTTTGGTACCTATGCCCTATTGCCCTAATCTGAGGACATTTAAATTCCTCGTTGCCCGTTGGAATTACCGGCCTTAAAAGGGGCCACACAATAACGGGTAACCTTTTTCGTCTATGATATTTAGAAAAGTAAAATAAACATGGGAGAACTTTGAGTTTACGAATTTTTGGCTGTTCGGAGTGAGTTGTCTTTGTCCAAAAGTGCTTTTAAAAAGTCAAAAACGCGGGATATAATTAAATTTCATAAATTATTCACGACCGCTGCCATTGAGAAAGAATAACTATTAAAAAATCTTTAGCTTGGAACGCAGAACTTCGCGGGTTTTTTAACAACAGTAAGGTAAACATTTCCTAGCATGTCGGACGAAAATATAAGAATACAACCCAAAGGTTTAGTTCGGTTACATCACTATTATTTTTTATGTGTCCACAGTATGCAGTTGGTGAGCACCGTCAGAATGTAAACAGGTCTCAATGCGGGTCAAACAAAGGCTCGAGCCCCTAAGGGCTCGGGTTGGATTCCTCCACTTTGGCTTGGGTGTTGCAGTCTCTCTTGATCTCTCTTAAGGATAGGCAGAGGGCAGGTGACCATGTCCTGAGAGATGCGGAAAGAAAGCAGCATCTTAGCGCGTGCAACCTGGGCATAGGTTGGGAGTCCTACAAGGATAAAGCCTTTTAGGGCTCTGAAGCTGGACTTATGGATGATGCGTAATGCATTTCAACTCCGTTAAAAAAATACTCGAAACTCAACATTTCACCGTTTGTCCCCGTAATGCAGACAGCTTGAACCAAAAATTAGTACTGGTGTCTACTAACTAGTCTCATAGTCATCATTATCATCATCGTCATCATATCAGCTGAAAGACGTCCACTGCTGGACATAGGCCTTCGGCCTTCGCCAAGAATCTCCGCGACGGCCGGTTTTATGCATATTCACCAGATCGTCGGTTCACCTTGTGAAAGGCCTGCCAATACTTCGCTTTGCGGTCTCATTAGTATTTGTATTTTGGATCAAGAAAGTGGTCTTGATCTGTCACCCTAAGACTTAATTTACTTTTAAAAAAAAAGAGAAAATATATCAGTGGTTGCTCCTGCCTCAATCACGCTTTAAAGGTTAAACTGATTTGAATTAAACTTACCACACATGTAATCCACATGGACATAATATAAATCATGTAATTATTTTATAAACACGTTCTACGCGAGCAGAGTCGCGAGCGGGTCGCTACTATATCATAAAACTGTAAGATGATAAAGGTGTGAACATGTCATTTTCGTATGCTAGGAGGCTGTGTTTAAAGTGAAGACACTTTCTTTAGCTGACCGTTCTTCAATCAAGTTAATATTACGTACTTGTTACGGAAACTTAAATTGTACAGTCACTAGCAATAATATATTATCCAACATTGGGCGCAAAAATATCTGACACGTCTTTATTACTAGAAGTATAAGAGTGTGTCAGATATTTTTGCGCCCAATGTTGTATAATATATTATGGCTGGTGACTGTACTAAAGACCAAGTAACAGATGCCAAGATAAATAGACATCTCCTACCCAGTCTTAACATACCTTGCAGAATAGTAATCACAACTCTACATGCATTCTATGCTGTGCAGAAGCTTCGATAAAGTTTTTAAAGTCCTGTCGTTCTCTCACATGGGAAGCACATTCTTCTACTAATCGAAGGAACTCTTTCACATCAAAAGAGTAATTGGTGAACTTGGCATGGGAGCCACCGCCAGGTCCGTGCCCCTTAAAACAACAAAACAAGCCATTGAATAAAAACACCGTGGGGCAACCTCCGGAAAAAAATGCTTGTGCTCACGGACATGCAAAGAGCCTTAAAATTACTGTTAACATCGATTTTTTTAACCATTTGAACGCTCCTTTCGGCGGTCAATTCGAATTTTCGGACCACGAACTGTCAGTGAGTTGTTCTATATTTTCCGTCGGCAACATGTAACGTCTCGGCGTATGGTACACTACTTACACGTAAAATTGCTGTCGACCGTGGTGTTCGAAAGATAATTAAATGCTCATACGATGTGTTAAAATGCTAAGTTTTTTAATCTTACCTGATCTTGCTGAACAAGTTTAGATTTATCTTGCCATGTTACATATTTAAGTCCGCGCAGCCGAGACAAATCCGAGTAGCAATTGGGATCTTCGCAATCGTAGCTGAAATTAAGGAAATTTAGTGTTATAGAATAGTACTGGTATTCAAAATTACTATCAAGGCGATGGAGAGCGTAAAACGTAGCTGTAAACAAAAGAAATCAATCCAATCATACACTATACCAGAGGCTCCGTATCAACACTCTAGCTTAGACTCGTGCAAAGAGGAAAGAGTTGTTTGGGAGTGTGGTATTAATTCTTATACATGACATCTTCCAATCCTTATTGGCACAGCCTTTGTCAGAGGTTGCTAAAGGCCATAATCGGGTTTCCATAGTAAGTCGGCCCTTACATCAAATGGGCTTGGGTTTTTTTTGTGAGTAACTTTTATAGTGATCTATGCTGTGTATCAACATCTTAATTGTGACAGTTTTCGACTTATGATTTTTTTAATGTAGTTTCAGGATATATTCAAGCGATTTGCTTCAAATTTTGAGATTGATGTTCTTTATATAGGTTTGCGTCGTCTCTCAAAAAACGAATACTAGTTATCATATAAAAAAGTAAAAAAGACCAAATAAAAAAAGACATTTTTTTATGACGTTGTCAAGTAGTGACACCTCTAGATTTTTTTCT
Source organism: Acleris cristana (assembly GCA_948252455.1). Taxonomy (NCBI): domain Eukaryota; kingdom Metazoa; phylum Arthropoda; class Insecta; order Lepidoptera; family Tortricidae; genus Acleris; species Acleris cristana. Next base: position 10,232,032 of record OX411773.1, read on the forward strand.
CAAAATAAACCATACATTGGCCTACTACTTGCCAAAATATCAAAATTTTCCATGCGGTACTTCCTATCAAAAATTCCAATCCAATTTATGTCCTATTCTGAAAAAAAATCTAGAACTCTACTTCACAACCACATAAAAATTAATATATATTTTTTATTTGGTCTTTATTTATTTTTTATATTATAACTAGTATTTGTTTTTTGGGAGGCGAAGCAAATCTATAAAAAGAACATTGAAGCAAATCGCTTGAAAACATCCCGAAAAACAGTACATTAAAAAAAAAACATAAGTCGAGAACTGTCACAATTAAGATGTTGATACTCAGCATAAATAAATTCAAATTCAAATTCAAATTCAATAGTTTATTGCATATCACATCACAATCCAAGATGGAACAAACAGGAATAGGTATACATGTGACAGCCTGTAAGGGCGCAGCAACACTATATAAACACAACACAATATCCACAATGTTCACAATATTCTTCACTATAAGAGGTACTCACAAAAAAACCGGAGCCCATTTGATGTACTCCATGTACTATATTTAAGTTATTTTGGATAAATAAATGGATGGAAATGTAAGGGCCGACTTACTATGGAAACCCGACTAGGCCTTTGTTGATGGCATTTTTTCTAAAAAGCGTATTCAATTTTGATACCTTAATGTAGCGTTTTTTTATGTGTGATATTCTGTTGTTATATTTAGACCAGCTGGGACAAAAAGGTATTACGCTACGCAAATATGCTTCATGCAAAAAGGGTTAAAAAAGTAAATCGCTCATCATTATTGACTAGGGTTTCAGATTTATTGGGCAAGTACTATTTTTTACGTAAACTTGTTACTTTTTTATCGCCTCGAAATGCACAAATAATCTACTTACACTTCAAACACCGCAGCCCAATCAGGTAAGAAGAGCAGATGCGTAAGCCCCGCGCCGTGCATGCTGATGAACACATCTGTGTTATGAGTGATCTCAAGCTGCTTGGCGAAGGGGATGGTCTTGTCATACATAACTCTTTCTACATGATATCCCTTAACTTTAAGTAAAGCCTCCACTATTTCTTTTTCATTTAATATGGCTCTGTATGTTGTCCCTCGAGATAGCAAAGTTATTCTTATTTTATCGTTTTTACGAATATGTGGCTTAATGTCTAACGAATGCAAAATGTGTTTCGAAAAAGCGTGAAATAAACCACTTCTTTCACAGCCATAGATCTGAAAAAGATAAATATACTTCCAATTAAAATTATACATATAATAAGGGTAACATTGTTAGTGGGGTACATCCGAAATGTTTATTACTCTTGGCAATGCCCCAAAACTTGAAGTAAATATAAAGGATAAGAAAGCCCCTTCTTTACCGGTCCAGAAATCAGTTTTAACTTTTAATATGTTGATTATTTTAGGAGTTATTAAGGTTTTAAGGATAGGTAAAGAACGGATCATAATAATCCATATTGGAAAGTAAAAAATATATTCTGCACCAGGTCTATTTTGAAAGGTGAAAGCCCCATAAAAACGCATAATACCCATAATATCATGTAAATAATGTTATCACAGTTATTTGACCTAACATGCCTTGTCAAATAGGTACTAAAGTTGTCACTTACACGTCAATGATGGCTAGGAACCAGAACTAATTTTAATCTTACGTCACATATACTCAAGTCTATTATTCCCTCAGAACCGTGACGGATGTTATCCGTCGTCGGCGTTTGACTGGTCGTTATGGCGTCGAAAAGGTTAATAGGCTTACTAGCATAATTTAAATAACGTTTCAATGTAAGCAATTGTACTTACCAAAGGAGTGTTGTAGTACAATCCGAAAATCATTCTTGGCAGAAGAGGAAATACGACATTTTTGAAACATACGACTTTTCCCCTGAATCTCTTTAAGTCCCAAATGGGGTTTATTGTAAAAGCTTTAAAAGCATCTTTAAATGCCGAGTTGTAGGTAAACGTCTCCCAAACGAGAATTTGGTTGTCCCTTGAAAACGTGCTCGCGTGAGTCGAGTTGACGTGCAGCGAGGCATACAAATTGAAGAAGTCACAGAAGTGATGATACATGTTCACAGCTGGAAAGTTTAAATAATTATTTGTTATGCTTGCTACACACGTTAACGATAATCGTAGCGATTTCAGACTGTGCAGATAAATCGAACGTTCCTAGTGTCTCCACACGCCTCCGATATCGACGTCGATATCCGAGGCGTCGATATCCGCGAAGTACTACCGAAATGAGCGATCGCCATCCACACGCGACGATAAAACTGCGCCAACGCAATCGACAACGATATCTAATATAAATTGCAACTGCCACCGATGAACGATAATCTGCAACGATTTGTCATACACACGATCGATAAAACTGCACAAACGGACTGCGCAGTCACATCGCTACGATAAATCGTTGTCGTGTGTAGCAGGCATTACTTTTTACTGTATTGTCATATCTTGTGCCCCACTTCTGGGCAAATACTTTCTTCCTAGATTTCTACAACCAATTTTTATTGCTTTCAATAAAATACTAGGCACTTTCTATTTATACCTTAGCAACTAAATGAACAGATTTTTCCTTTTAAACAACAAAATATAGAATAAAAACCGTTCAAATGATAGTCCGCACACGTGACCGGTTTTTATTATTTGTGGTTTTCTTCAGTTTATGCACTATATTAACCTGAAATTGTTTATGTAATACAGTTTATACAATATAATAAAATCAAAAAGACGTTTCTTGTTAAGGAGCCCCTTATAATTTGTTAGGAAATCCGCCGTTATAATTAATGGGCGGACGACGAATGCAAATTACGTCAAAATAATGTCAAACGATATCCGTAATATGGATATGACTACAATTGATTTAAAAAAAAGAGAATATCACTGCAAAGAAAAGTTATAGAATTTTATTGTTGAAGTAAATAATCATATTTTTTCTTTATTACGCACTTTTAGTGCATTCCTTTTCAGCTACCTACTTATATAGGGAAAATGACCTCTCTACATCTACAAACTTAAGAGGGGCATATTCCTAAAGTAATACTTCAGTACTTTCTTTATATACAAAATATGTACTGATTTATAACTAAACTGCATATATTTTCACAAATACGTGAAATTTTATAAAAGTCTTATCCATCTTGTGCTTTCGCCACCATATTGCATCCGTCGCTCGTCCGCTCATTAGTTATAATACATACTCTTTAAAAAAAAAGGGTCGGGTCCCGTTGGCCTTACTTGCATTTAGCCTTAGCGAGCAAAACGGCTCAGTAGTATACTGACCAAGTATGCAAAATGACTTGGTTATATAATTCCATGGTTACGAAATTGTCTTAGTTTCAAGAAGACTTACTTAGCAAAACGTCTAGGTCGTGAAATGCACCAGTACGCAGAATGACTCAATTGTGTTAGGTCTTGATTGTATTATCTTGATATGTGAAGATTATCGAGACCATTTGCCTATTAGAACATTATGATATTAAGTCGTTTTACAGCCAAGTCATTCCGTCTATACTATGCCTTATAGCAATGAGGGCGTTTTACAGACCAAGGCATTTTGCTACCCGGACAAAATACAACTAAGGTGCTCTGCTCGCCAAGGCTAAATGCAAGTAAGGCCAACGGGACCCGACCCAAAAAAAACAACTATAATTGCGGCTAAAACATACAGTTCTTTAAAAAAAGGACAGACAGACGGACGGACGGACAGCGTAGGCTTAGTAATAGAGTACCTACCGTTCGGTACCCTTTGGAAACGGATGCCTAAAAAGGAACCTACAGATAAAACTTACTTGCATCTAATTTCATGATATACGTTGGTTTATCAATAATAATATCGCATAATCCATCAGCTATAGGCCTCGAAGGGGTTTTGACGAAATGTACCATTTCTGAAGCCCATGATTGCAAGGCGCTAAAATGTTCTGCTTCATTTTTTAGCCTTTCCGAGTAAAACTTGCAATAACCACCTGAAACCAAAGTATATAAATGATAAGCACGGGAACGTTTATGATACTCGTACCTTCGCGTACTGTTCGGAATATTTTACTGCACTAAATTATTGCATTTTCACTTTTATTCACTACGGTATAAAGGGTATTTCCAATAATATACCAGCATAATCGGAAGTAGATTGCCGGGTTTTAAAGTATAAGTAGATCTGGTGGCAATGCGGATTTTGTTTGGAAACAATAAGTTGGAAACATTATGTAATCGCCAGACTGGTGGATGCCACTTGAAACTATTATACGAGGAGTGTTGGTGGCTTCTTTTTTATCTTTGATCCTCAAAATCTAATGCTGTACTGCCTAACTAGGTATACCTTTTGTAGGATTTCGAGTTGAATACAAGCAAACATGTACTTTACCACTCATTTAAAATTCCAACTCCTGAGTCTTGATGCTGCAGATGGAAACATTCGTACTTCTACAAAGGCAGTGGTTTTTTCAAAGCTTGTTTTTACTTCACTTAACTGTCGAAACATGTTTATTTATTAATAATTATTTCAGCAAGTAATAATAACAACAATGTACCTATTTGGCCAGGACCAAGAATATCTGTCTTGTACCGCAAATTGTCTCCACGTCCCACAAGGCCTGTGAAATTGAGCATCAAGTTGCGACCTCTGCAGAATCTGTAATAACAAAAAATAACAGGCTGAAATAGAAAAAACCAGTCAAGTGCGATTCGGACTCGAGCCCGAAAATTGTGACCTAAAAATCCTGAAATATGAAGGCCGAACACTTTACGACACTAGATACTTACAGCAGAGCACAACTAATATGACGCGCGGATTATGCAATATTTATTGGTTGAAGTGAATATAAACCAATATTGTACTTACCTGTAGTGTTAGATTATTTTATATAAATAAATTAGTAAATGTTTTCTAACAACTCACGGGAAGCATTTTAAGCGTTGAGAACAGAATATTATTTTATTTATATGCTTTAAATTAATTACACAAAGTATACACAAAGGCCCACCAAATCAGCCGAACAAAAAAATATATACCTATTTGTGTGTTTTTTTCCAGGTACCTTGATGTCGGTTTTATGACGTGTTTTAAAGGATTGTTTGTATGAATTCAGTTCACAGGGTTCTGGATGGTCCGTAATTATATTTAACGGAAACAAAAACTTTGAAATAAGTAAAAAATTCTGACCAGGTTTTGCGTAAGCGACATAATAAAGGCCTGATGCATTTATTTACTTTTTATTTTAATGTTAAGGCCGCCACTATGAGAACCCAAAAAGGTATTCTTAACAGTCATAATAAAAAAATCTAAACATCTAACCAACTTCCCTCACAAACTTTCAGACTTATTATTACGTAGGATAGTAGGATTTAACCACTTGTATACCTAGAAATAGATCCATACTAAAAAAAAAAAATGATTTCTTTTTTTATATATTTATTGGATAAAATTGTATTTTTTAGTTTAGGCAGGGTGATATACACAAAGAGACTCATAATATTGTAAGAACTTGGTAATAAAAGAATATTACAAGCACTTTGATTTAATGTTTGGGTCTTAATAAATAACACTTACCTCTTTTTTTTAGTTTAAATTTTATTACTATTTGACAAAGCCTGTTGCGGGTTATATTTTGTCAGTAGGTACCTAATAAGATTATTTGGAATAAATGAACAGTGTAGTGTTAATAATACAACTAAGAGTTTAAATTCTCACACAGCATACAGTGTGCCATGACTGGCATTTTGGCAAAGTTCCAGGGCATTTTTACTTGGCATGGTTAAAATTAAAACTAAAATTATGCTAGCATGAACAAATTTATGACTAAAATAATGACCAACAGATCAGACACCCTTACAACACTAGAAGGCTGCGAAAATATACCTTCCTTATATAGATATATATCTCAGACAACTCATCACAGTCAAAGACCAAATCCATCAAAAAATAGGGAGAATTTCAAATTTCTGAAAAACAACACTTGCATTTTACCATGGCCCATACAGAAAAAATATGAATAATTTGTCTTTTGCCTTAGAAGACTGGAGAGAACTAACTTAGGCTACACAAAATAAAAAGACAAGTGGATAAAAAGAGCAGTGGAGGGTGGTGAAAATAGGAAGATGTGGAGACTAAAATGTAGATGGACAGACCACAAGAGAGGACAGCAAAATGACTAAAAAGTACAAAATAAAATAAATGTTTTAAAAACCAAACACCACCTTCAAAAAAGCAAATAATAACTTCTTTTAAAATCATAGGTATAGGTGTCTCACCTTCAATTTTAAAAGAAGTTATTTTTTGTATTTTTGCAGGCAGTATTTTGTTTTTTTTTTACATTTATCTTTTGACTTTCTTGTAAAGTGACTCAATTTCAAATTTGCAGTACTAATGCCAATCAATTTCAAATTTGCAGTTCTAATGCCAATCAATTAATTCCCATAATTGTTGTCAAATTTATAACTTACCAAACCAAGAATATCAACCTCTAAGCTAAAAGGTGTACTTTATAAAATGTAAACATTCAAATATTAAAGATGGTTGTAAACACATTTCAGTACAAATCAAACTTACCTTAAATATTTAGAGCACTCTAAAGAAGAGTCATCAGGGTATGAGGCCTCACACATAACCATCAATTGGTTGATTTGTTCTTTGACATACCCTGTAAAAAATAGCAAAACAAATTTTAAAAAAATACACGTATACATAATCCTACATGTTTATTTTTGATATGTAAGTATGATTTAAGGCCCAGCCCCAGCCACACCGCTTGTGTGACGTGCACTTGCACATGCGCATTCGCTTTCCCCTGAGTTGTATACTGACATGTCATAATGAGAATTCATACTATATAATGCAGTGGTAAGCGAACGCGCACATGCACGTGCACGTCACGCAAGTGGTGTGGCTGGGCCATTATACAACCACATAATGCAATCAAACGTGAATCAATCCTCAATTTGAGATTGAGGATTGATTCAGGTTACTCAAACTAAAAAAAAACACAGTAGAACATAAAATCTCCCCCTTTTTTGCAGTCGGTTAAACACACTGAACACATTTTGAAACTCAGAATGGTAAATAACAATGATTCTAATGTTGCAATAAAATGATGGATTGAAACTTACCAAAGTCTGCTTGAGTAAAAAAGGTATCATATTGTGCTTCCTTAGTTTTCACCCAACCACGATGGTCACCAGGACATCGAGCCCGCACATGATAAGAGTTACTTCGATTGCAGTAGGATTCGTAACCCCAGCATGCGTTTTTATAAATCAATGATTTATAAGGGCATCCTAAGTCATCTTCGCAAGACTTCGCGACCTTAGGATAAGCGCTAAACACGTACGGGACGTGTTGGGCCGGTACATTTAAGTCACTTAGATTAATAGAGTTAGTATTACTAACATATAACATAAAAATACTAAATATCAGGGTCCACATAGCTCGGCTGTCTGTCTTGAGTAATTTAAGATATATTAAAGAATGGCTTCTATATAAATGGTTCTTCACTTCTTGAAATTTAAATAAATAAGCAATTGAATACAAAGGTTAAGGTTATGTTTATTGTGAGAGGTTTATTTATGTCATTAGTTCGCTTGACAAATGTTTTGACAGCCAACTCTAAGTAAGTTCCACAGACTACTGTACTGTGTACTGAGTGGTCTGAGTGTAGTGAGCTATAGCTCCAAGAACTTACTTTTTAATTTGTTCTATATAAGAAAATCTACGATATGATTCATGATATCCAACATGAGAAAACAAACCAGGATATGTCAATTCACTTCATATTTCCTTACACATTCAAGAGATGGCTCTTTCCTTTCGCGCCTTTTCCGGTACGGACATAAAATTCCCGGGCGTGGGAATACGAGTACCACGTGAACAGCGTCATCCAATCCAATCAGCTGGTATTTGGGCCCGTTCGATGAGTTTAACTGTAGAGTTTGTCTTGTTGCCGCGTTTATATTTGTATTTTTATTTATTTAAATAGTGATCATGTTGCGTAAAAGTTAACAAGAAACTCTAGATATTAATGTGGTTTTGAAAACGTACATTTTGACTTACGATTAGTGTCTTTCAATCAAACTGGTACCAAAATTATATGTCGCCATTTTGATCGTACAGTATCTAAACTAATTTGTTTGGTCATCAACAAACTCATATTTCTGTTAGACCGTCCCTATGCGAGAAATGTAAATGGATGTGCAGTTGCAAACAGTACAAAGAAAATGTCCCAGAAAAGTAGTACAGTAAATTTTCTTATCCGTGACGCTAATGGTTAGTAAGTAATTATGCTAGCGTTCGTCTCTCTTTATTTATTTTACAGTTAATATTCGAAATAACAATAAAATTGTGTTATAACATAGATCGTGTAAACCTTTGTTGTCGCTAAACAACAAGTTTCATTCTTTTGTTGCTGTTTAAACAAAGATCGTGCCCTTAGCGCCAAAGGCGCAATCCCGGCATTTCCTTTTCGTGTGTAAACAGGCTGTGGCATAACCTAACCTAACGAAAAATGGTTTTAGTCTTAATCAATTGTGCTAGTATTGTGAGTCCTTACCAAGATGTTTCACACCTTAAGTTCAATTTAATGGAAACAATACCTTAACGCCTTGCTGAAAAAAAAAACATTGTTTTAGGACAGCCTCAAATGGTTAAGGTAGTGCAAAACACGAATCAAGCAGTTGGTCAAATTAAACTAAAACCAAATCCTGTAAAAATCATCAAGCTGCCAAGCACCACAGAGGGTAACTCTCAGGTAATTGAATTTTATTAAGTTGCATTGAAGATTTGTTCTTTAAATTTAATTTCACATCAGAAATAAAAAATAATGGGATAGCAGAATCCGTCGAAAAACTGGATGTGTCTATAGGCATACTAAAAATTGTATTTGACTAGCAATAACCACCTCCCATGAGTTGTTACAAGCATTTGCCGGTGCTCAAAGAAACCCGATTTTCAATCATTAATTTAGGTTTAAGTATTAAAGTTAATATCTTGGTTTGATACCATGTAAGCCTTCCTAATCTTATGAATACCTTTTTTTGTGAACTCACATTTGAAGTGAAACTTCAACATGAAGAGACTTGTATTATTTAAAACCAGATTTATTGACAGCAGTTCCTATGCTCTGCTCTGGAATAGTTAGTAATTAGGTCTTCATTTCATTCAACTTTTATTGTAGCTAGGTAGGGACCTACTTTGTTTTAGGATGTCAGTGTCCTTTACCATTGTTTAAATATTGTTTTTTTTTGCAGGCACCACTTTACAGGACCGTAAAGTTAACAGGCATTAAATGTGCATCAAGTAAGTTATTTCCAGATAAAGGTTTTTTTTTAACTCTAATATTAATTACATAACATCAACCTTTTTTATTGCATAAGCAAGTATACATTTTATACAGGGTTTACTTCTAACAAAACATAATCACGGAGCTCTAAATGCCATACAATATTAAGCTAACTTGTCAAGGTCAACTACCCATCTAACAACTTTTCTTGCTAAGGCGTAAATTTTACAAAAATCTGTCCAGGTTCATATGTTTAGGTACCTACTAGCTTTTGCTTATGTTTTTGAAACTTAACCTATCAATAATGGACTAATTATGTATATCCATAGTCAGTGGCGTAGCTAGCATGAGTGGCACCCGGTGCGGATATTGTAGGTGTCACCCCAAAACTCAATTACATTATTTTATTGGTGGCGGTTATGCAATCTGCCACAGTTTTATGAATTATTATAGATGGCAATGGCACTCACTACTGATGTCCACGGTCGGGTCGGGTGTCACCCCTAAGCGGGTGACACCCGGTGCGGGCCGCCCCTGCCGCCACCCCCTAGCTACGCCACTGTCCATAGTATTATTAATGTCATGAAAGTTATTGAGTAACAAGCAACTTTTGACATTAATAATATTGTCTAGTACTAGAATGATAAGAAGTCAATCCTGACACATTGCACAACCATGAAGTTTTTGAATATTAATAATGTTGACTGCACCAAAACAATTTATATAAGTTTTAACTATTCCTTCAATTCATATGCAACTAATAAGTCTGTCATTTTTTTACATTATCAATATTCAGAAACTTCATGTTTGTGTAATGTGTCATGATTGAGCTCTTATCTGCCTAGTACTACATTTATAATTAGTACTAGTACTATTAAATTACATGATAGGATAGATAAATTGGGGCCTGACAACTCCTGACTGGCCTGACAGCATCACTTCGGTGTATAATGTGTAATCAAACATGCTTTCACACCATTGGACTGGCTAAAAAGATACTTTGCTTTGTATAAAACCAAATAGGACCTAATTTAATTTAGGAAACAAAAGTAATGGTGTTCTAAGATCATCCAGTTTATAGTGGTATGAGTATGTTCTTAAAGAATAATGTGAGCATTTTTATTGTAGGTACGTATGTTTATTATACATGACATACTGAATATTGTCTGCCTAAATGAAACCTATCCAATTTCTTGTAATTTGACCAAGAGGATTTGAATGGATACTAAATTAAAAATGGTTTATAAATAGTTCATTGGTGACTTACTATTGTATTAAAAATAAATTTAAAATAATAGCAAAATAAACTACTGAACTTTGAATAATATGAATAATATGTGTCTTTTCTTATTGAATGTTTATTGATGTTTTTTTCCCTTTTACCACATTTTAATTAGCTCACCTTGTCTGTATAATTGTTTATTTGTCTCTTTGGTACAAATTTAGCAATCTATTTTAAACTAAATTCCTAATGAGCTAGATACTTTGAAACTTTAAACATAGCTCAGAAGTGGATAACTATGCAATAAAGTACCAAAAAATTATTTTATTTTAACATTTAAAAAATATAGTTACTTATTTGTTTTTAACCTTAATGATTTGTATGAAAAACACTTTATCTGAGAAAGGTTTAAAACAAAACAAAGTCTAACTCACGATGATGTTATTAATCTATCTATCTATTATCTATATATATAAAAGGCAAAACTGACTGACTTAGATATCAACGGACAGCCGAAACTACGAAACTTGAAATTTGGTACAGGGGTTCCTGCATTGATGTAAGTGAGCACTAAGAAAGGATTTTTAGAAATTCAACCCCTAAGGGGGTGAAATAGGGGGGAGTAGCGGGAAACTAATTCTACGCGTACGAAGTCGTGGGCGTCCTCTAGTAGCATATAAAAGTGGGGTGAAGCATGGACTTTATAAATTTAAATGCACAAGTACACCTTTAATTTTAATGCATAAATTAACATTAACATTTGTTTGTATCATACTTACTGATTTAGTTATCACATATTATAATTATGTTGATGTTTTAATCAAGGCAATTATGGAGGTTTAACAAGGTAGGAAGGTATCATAAAGTTTAATAGTAAAGTCACACAATATGAAAGATTGTTACCGTTTTCTAGTGGTAATTTGAATAATTTCTCTCAAATCTATCATTTACTGTATAATTTAGAAAAATTAATAAATTGTTTTATATTTGAGTAGAACACAATCCTACAAGAACAATGTGTGTATTGGCTATTATATAAACACATAGGTTTATTTCGGGAATTTATTTATAGTAGAATGGTCTAAAAATTTGTATAATTCTTAATTAAATTATTGTGGAATGCTCATTTGCTTAGTTTTAATACAAATTCAATCAAGGTAGTTCACATTTATTAGGAATGAAGGCTTACAGTCCGCGCGAGCCCCGAGGAATCTCAAGAAAAGCTGACGTCAGGATTTAGTGCAGTGATTTAGTCAATACCTACTACGTTACTGATTGTAGCCAACTAAGGCGATAAGGCCAACTCCCGCACTGGGAGAGGCGGGTACGATGCGACGGACGGGCGCGGTGCACACTCGATTCCTTGGAGCTCGCACGCGGACTATAGGTTAGGTAGAGACTTTTATGATACTACTGCAAATATTTGTGTATTTTTTTAGAACTGGTGCAGCTGCCTATTGACACATTTGCACGCTTGCAAAAGGTCGTTCCCAAAACTGAACCAGTGGAACCAGAGGAAGAGAATACGGTAAGACATTTGTTATTATATAATCATGTTGATTTATCCTCCTAAGGCTCAAGGTCATACCCATAGTATTTATTGTCTTTGTCATTCAGACCCAGCTCCTTCGACAGTTGTGTAGTCATAGCGTACCATGGTCCTACCAGTAGGACTTAATACAAAACCTGCCATTTGGAATTCTAAGTACTTGGGTCTGAATGAGTATAAGACAATAGTACTCCTGGTAAGACTATGGGCCGTAGTGAGTACATGCTGAATTTTTCGTTGGGCCTTAGGAGGATAGAAAAGATTGAGATACTACAGAGATGATGCAAAAAGATACATACCATGGCATGGCACTAAAGCCACTAAATATAATTGCGCTCAATCAATGATTACCTACTGAGAAGCAATTTAACAAACTTGAGCATATCTTAAATTTATGAATTTGGTTCATATTTAGGTTACGCATTATGATCGTCTCAAATTTCCGTTCTTAGCTCAAGTGGCAGAACTTTCTTTCCTTAAAAACTGAGTGTCTCTTCCTTAGTTCTGCTCTTTCTCTTTATTTTATATTGCTGACGTTATTTTCTATTATTACTTGGTTGGTGCTTTTGTACAGTTTCTCTTGTTTTGTATTAAAAAAATAATTAGTTGTATATTTAGGTTGTTAAGTTAGCCTGTTACTTTTATTTTAGTTTGCGCTGCCTGTCAATTTCTTTTGTTAACTTACCTGTAACCTTCTCTTCTATGTGAGATGTCTGGAAGAGATCGCTATTGGCGATAACACCGCCTGATGACTAAAATATTTATTTTGCATTTTAATTGAAGAGGCCTACAACAAATTTTAAAAAAAACAGCGTATGCGGGTGTCAACGTAGGTATTTATGTTGGGATGAGATGCCATGTATCCTTGCATCCTATTCTTGGCTACCAGGCGGTGAACTAAGTGCGCGCGACTGTTGAAGTTTTACAATTTTATTCATAATTAGGTATCTATAGCCGACTCTAAAAGAAATTTCATGGTCCGTTTTCAAAAACATTGTACAGTCACCAGCAAAAATATATATGCAAAAATATTTGAAGTCTTTGCAAGCGTGTCAGATATTTTTGCGCCCTATGTAGGATAATATATTAGTGCTGGTGACTGTACATCGTTAAGGACAGTTTCGGAACAAAAATTACTATATTATAGTTAAATCATTCGATGGATAAAATTGGCGTATAGGACAATTTTAGAGTACAATTTCGCTGTCCTTTACGCCAATTGTCATTTTAGCTTCGATTGTGGTTAACTTTCGTTAAGAAATGGAAAAACAGTAAGGATTTTAATTGAGGCTTTAACTTTTCTTAACTATGTAATTTTTCTTTGAGAACGGTCCTCAATTTGTTTTTCTCTAGCTCTTAAAACGGCTTTACCATTTGTACCAATTGTAAACCTGAAAGTGTGCTTTTTAGGGTTCCGTACCTCAAAAGGGAAAAACGGAACCCTTATAAGATCACTTTGTTGTCCGTCTGTCCGTCTGTCAAGACCCTTTATCTCGGGAACGCGTGGAGGTATCGAATTGAAATTTAAACCATATACTCAAATCTACAGTCCCTTGAAGCTATGAAAAAATCAAAATTCTACATTTACGTAAAAAAAAGATACGGCCGTTTATGTCGCAAAAAACGTGTATTTCGGCACTCTCGAGGGAATCAAAATGTATAGGGTATTTCCCGTTGACCTAGAACAATGAAATTTGGCAAGTAACACGGTCTTTTACTGCAAGTGTAGGAAAAAATCTGAAATCTGTAAATTTTTAATTAAATCACAAAAAAAAACAAGGTTTTAATTGAGTTAACCGTGTCATGTGCGGAACCCTCGGTGGGCGAGTCCGACTCGCCTTGTCCGGTTTTTTTTCTTAAAGGTCACTAATGCTCTCGCAGTGACTTCATTAGCCTTTGCTCTTACCGGCTTACACCCGTATTCACAAACATCTCTATGAGGTCTTACAGTGCTCACAGGGGGGTTCAAATAGTCTCATAAACAAATGGTCGGTCAAAAAGGACCAATCACAAAGCTGTATTGAACGCAGTGCGTTTACTCAGTGAAGGATACCTTAAATATTAAAAACTGTTAGCCAATTATAGGATCTTACTACTAGATATATTATTGCCATTATGTGCTGAAGATGTGTTCCCTGAGGTCAGAAAGTAGTAAATTTTTTACTTACTTCAAATTGCACGACCAGTGCCAAGAGAGGTAGTTGTGATGACATTTTTTTTACTCATTCGAATTACCACCTATACCTAACACCCGTATTCACAAACAATACTTAAGGAATCCTTCACTAAGTAAACACGGCGAGCCACCCGGAGTCGGTTTTTTGACCATACTCTAAGGTGCCTCAGTGCCTTGTTTAATATGGACGTATATTCGAACGTTTTGATGAACAGAACGACTCGAACGAACTTGTTTGTGCGCGCGCGAGGCGTAATTTGGTGATGTAAATGATCACAATATGAATTGCGATTCTTGTACAACTGTTTCATTTCATCCACCTCCAAGGCGGTTTTTCTTCTTGATTAATAATGCGGTGAATTATGATAAAAGCAGCAGCAGGCTGTAATCGCGTTCGACGCCGTTTTGTGCGACGCGCAATGACGGCTCGCCGCGAGCACATTGCCTCAGCGTACAAATCAATGCGCGACACACGGTCTCGCGAGCAGCCTCGCCGTGATTCGTACGAAGCTTATGAGTGAGATAAAATAAAATGTTGCTCGCTTTATGGTGTAACTGCGTCTCTTAAGCTAGCCTATGATGGCCATCGTGTAACGGGGCCTTAAGTATCTTGCCAATTTGTCGAATTTGTGTGTTTTTTAGTACCTATGAAACAATCAGGGGAACTTGGTTTTGACACTTGCGTGTATCATCTAGTTAAATGGACGCATAAGGGTGCGTTTGCATTCGACTCGAGCGAAGCGAAGTGTACCTACAACCAATCAAATTGTACAGATCCATATCGATCGACCTAATTTATTAGGTAACCCTTCATTCTACCAAATTTCACTTCATCGGATGTATCATTTCATCGAATTTAATTTCTTCGAACGCCGCTTTCTGCTGAAACCATGATGTTTCTGGATGTGTGGGTGCTGCACCCTTAAGGTGTCATTCCGCAGCCGACCGCATGCGTCCGACGTCGCTGCCGTTTGCTGCGTGCGGTCGTGATTCCACACCCGACGGCACGCAGCGGACGGCAGCAGCAGGCGTCGGACGTCGGCGTCACTGCTGTCGGTCTGCGATCTGGTGTCAGCAATGGGTTCCGGCTATTTGGCATAACATTTATTGTCCGAAACTGTTCTAGCATAGGTAACAGACTTGACGTTCGGCGATAATTCAGTCAAATAAAGTTATGACAAAACATATTTCTGCAACGATACTTTTCGAAAAAACAATTTTATGCTCGTTTAATTTATGCGTAGACATGATTCGAAGCCTGAAAAATATGATCGAATAATATTCGAACTAACGTAATTCTGCGTAATCAAACTATGCGAATTAACAACTTTACCAATTTATGCGCAAAGCCTAATATGGCTATATATAGATTATGCCTCATAGAATTATTATTTATTACTTACAAAATTATGCCACCACAGGGTGAACCGTCAGCGAAGCCTGCCGTTGCCGTCTGCGGTCGGCTACGGAAGGTATTTCATATAAATACATAGAAACCAGTGGCTCTTATATTGTTATGTTGACCAGTTTGACCTTTTTTTGGGGATGATGTGTTTATTAAACTAATAAATATAATTTACTGTTATAATTATAGGAACAGCGAGCAGACCATCTCACTGAAGTAAATATTATTGAAACGTTGCCTAATCTAGTAACATTATCAGCAAAACCTGAAACAAGCACAAGTACAAACACTAAAACTAATTATTTGCCGACGATGTCCAGTGCCTCCAGGCGAAGGCATGATTCAGATAATGACCCGCCTGCAGAATAGTAAGTTGCCCCTCAAGTCCGTTTAGAGCAGGGTTTCCCAACCTTTTTTGCGGCGAGCCTCCCTCGATAATAACTAATATTTTCATGGGGGGGACTTTGATCCTTTTAGTGACATGTTATTATATTATTTATGTTATATTTACAAATTAAAAGGAAGTTTTTTTCCAAAATTTTAATCATTTCGCGCCCCCCTTCGCCATCTTTCTACGCCCCCTTAGGGGAGCGCGCCCCCACTGGTTGGAAAACCCTGGTTTAGAGGAAGATCACATGTATACCCTCTAATTGACGAACCTACTTATAAATTTATTGTTACTTTATCAGTTGGTAATATTGTTTTCTGTTTACAGTACGACGAAACGACGTAAGCATGCCGATAAAGTAGGAAAAGGTTTAAGACATTTTTCAATGAAAGTTTGTGAAAAAGTTAGGACTAAAGGGTTTACATCGTACAATGAGGTTGCAGACGAGCTAGTGTTGGAATTTGCAGCTGGTATGCATGGTTCGGCCGACAGTCAAGTATGTACATTTTTGTTACACTGGTTTGACATTGCATTAGTAGCTGATTATGTAGTTAGTGTTGTAGATTAATTTGTATCTTTTTCGGGTCCGTAGTCGAACTAAACCCTTATAGTTTCACCATGTCCGACTGTCTGTCTTTAAGAGGTTATACATATTTATCACGCCGACAAAGTTGTTTTGTTTTTTCGGGTACTTTCGGGATTTCGGGTACACGCCAAGCGGGGATATTATTTATTTACTAGTCTATTAGGTTGAGCGGTGTTTCGTTAGATAGGTAGGTTAGGTTAGGTAGGTCTTTGGAGAACATTTTAGTTCAGGAAGATCGAGTACTTTTAATACTCTTGTTTTTATTATAGTTGGATGAGAATTTCATTGAAATTACCTACATGTCGTTCGTGTGTTTGGTGTAACGGCGGCGTTACCCTAATCAAATCAAATAAAAAAATGAATTTGTATAAACATAGGTTATAAAGATGTAAGAAAAAAAGAAAATGAGATTTTGTGCACTTGCTATGTTTCACCATTAGGCATACAAATAGCTGGCATATTGCGGCATGGAATATCTAATCGAATTAGTACTACTTAATTAGATTAGAGATGTCAGGTGATAATTAAAATAGTAAAATAAGTAACAAAACAAATTTTAAAGAGACCCTACACTGAATATGAGCCGACATGCTCTTGCCCTTTTGTACCCGAATACGGCAAAGCCAAAAGGAAGTGGTTTTAGCAGTCTTATGTATGAGAATGTTTGCGCCTAAACTACCCATCCGATTGTGATAAATGAGGTATCAATCGATTCGTAATTATGGTCCGGGTGACATAGGCTACATTTTATTTTGGAAAAATCAATATGTCGGACTTTACATCCAAAAAATCTTTAACATAAAACTAAAACCCGACTGCAAAAAAGTAATAAAACAAGTCCTATGCTTTATCTGATTCAGAATAAACCCACTTCTTCTTTTCATATGATGACGAACAGTATAAATTTAGTAGAATCCAAGACAAACAGCAGGAATTATCCGTGAATCGAACTCCATCTATTTCAATCGCCATCCCACCTGTTAAGCTATTCAAAAAAATAGTTTGTAGTCAAAGGATAAACCGCGATGCATGTTGCTGTAAAAATTCCTGGCCTTCGACTATGAACAATATTTTGAATAGCTTACTAGGAGTTGAGATGGCGATGGGGAAGGGGAATATAGAGATGTTCTAACGCATTCAACGCTAAGAGCGTTAGTGGACGTAATCATTATCGCCAAATAAAACCAAGTTAAATACCTACATAGTATTTCGGACATGAGCTGTGATGTAACTGAATTTTGTAGAAAACGACACAGTAAAAATGTAATTCAGAGAACTTCACCTTTCAGCAATATGACCAAAAGAACATACGGCGTAGAGTATATGATGCCTTGAATGTGTTAATGGCAATGAACATAATTTCAAAAGAAAAGAAAGAAATCCGGTGGTTGGGGCTTCCCACTAATTCAGTACAAGAATGCACAGCGTTAGAGAAAGAGAAGCAATCAAAACTTGAAAAGATCCAGAAAAAAACTCAACAACTTCAAGAACTTATTTTACAGGTAAGAATAGAAACAACCACACTTGTGTTAAATGATAAGATGTTTGTTCAGCAGGTAAGTAGGCCGCCTCATGGGCATTTTTACGCGTCAAAAATCTACCAGCAATTCCCAAGAGTGCTGCTGAGAAGAAACGCCGCTTGAAACTCAACAGTCAGTCATTTTATTTTTGGTTTCAATTTACGTATATCACAATTCTTAATAAAATAGTCTTGATTCTTAATCAAATGAATAAATAGTGACGCTACTGCCATACTATAGTTTCTCGAAATAGTACTCTTAAGGAATCACGGCAATTTAAGTTATTTATAGAACGAATAGCCCTTTTTTGTAAAACAATACAGTAAACTTCAAGCTGTTACGCCCACCAGTCTAAGTTTCGTGAATATTTAACCAAATACAAAATGATCACCAAACTACATACTACTAATTGACACCGAACTAGTCATATTCCAAAGGTTTTATTAGGTAACTGGTTCGGCGAAATCAATGTTCTTTTGTACAAAGGAAGCTCTTTGATGCCAGACCAGTCTTCCAACCCATGTTAACCTTGAATACCTATCTGTCTCACGTCTTATATTATGCGCAAATGTTAAAGATCATGTTACATGTTGACGGAAATGTTCGCTTTCCTTACATTTACAACGCAAAATGAAGACAGTTTATGTAGGTGTGTCGAAAGTTTCTAATTGATGCGGCGTTGATTTGGCTAATAAAATCAAACTGGACGGGTAAATAATAGTTTAATACCGTAGGAGTTTGATATACTTAGGTAAAGGGAAATAAATATAGTGAGTTATATCTGCCCATCCGGTGTTAAAAGTTCCCTATTTGTTGTGGGTTGTGGGTGATTTTTAATTTATATAGTTCCTCAGTGGGAAATTGATACCATAGTCCATGACATAGTAATCTTATCTATCACTAGCGATCCGCCCTCGCTTCGTTTCGGTTCATGTCTGTTTTCTGTGAAACCCGTTCATAATCAAGAATTTATTATACACAAAAAAAAACATCTTGAATCACTCCATCTATTGCTGAAAACTGCATTAAAATCCGTTGCGAAGTTTAAAAGATTAAACATACAGACAGCGGGAGCGACTTTGTTTTATACTATGTAGAGATAAGATACTTAATTGTTACTGAATCATGCCAGAACCGCTCAATGGATATGGGTGAAGTTTAGCAAAGAGACAGAGAAATTGGACTGTTACCGGGAATATCGATAAACGACTTCTACGCGAACGGAGTCGCGCGCAATAGTTAGTTATGCATATGTTTCACTTTAACTTTAAAACCATTTGTTCCTGTTTCGTTACATTTTACGACCTTTTAATTAAATGTGTTCTTAAATTCCAGCACATTTCATTTAAGAGCTTAATAGAAAGAAATAAGGAGGCAGAAAGTAAAGGGGTGAAACCGTCTCCATCCTCAGCCATTCATCTGCCGTTCATAGTTGTGAATACTAGTGATAAGGCCCTTATCGATTGCAGTATATCAAATGACAAGTAAGTAGTGATGAATGCCAAGCATGTTGTATTTATTATTGAATTAGTAAATCGCAAAACCAATCGAGTGCGTGTCGGACACGCCTTATCTTCCATGGCATGTGCAAAGTTAATTCGGGGATAACCCAATTTGAACAATATTTTACAATTTGAATGGCAAACCATACCTAATTTCAATTTTTCTTAATTTCAGGACAGAGTATATGTTTAATTTCAACAAAAGGTTCCAGATACATGATGACATAGACATATTGAAGAGGATGGGTCTTTTATATGGTAAATATTACTTTCATTAAGCTGTTTTGCCTAAGGTCAAGCTAAGTTTAAGCTCTTAATTAATAAATATCCGGAGACAATCTCACACAAATTGCCGTAGTCCCAAACTAAGCTCCGCGCTTGTACCATAGTCCATGACATAGTAATCTTATCTATCACTAGCGACCCGCCCTCGCTTCGTTTCGGTTCATGTCTGTTTTTTTTTGTCTGTAAGACAAGGATATACATCTAATTTACATACGTAAATACGTAGAATCCATCCATAATGGAATACAGAGGGAGGAACTAACCTCACTGCGTACCGTGATCGCTGCGGCTTGGTGACCTCTTTGGGGAACCGAAGGTTTTGTCTGTGCAATTGCTGACGAGGTCATAGAACAATTATCGGAAATATATTCTGAGGGACGGCACGGTTGACATTTGTCGAGCAGCGTGGCGTTGCCCCGGCGAGTCCCTCAGACATATAATTTCCGGTTGTTCGCATTTGGCCTACGGTGAGAACTTGCACAGACATAGCCTCGTGGCCACGATCATCCATCAGCAACTTGCTCTTCAATATGGTCTTGTTGAGTCTGAAGTGCAGTACTATAAATACACACCGGCGCCAGTTCTCGAAAATGGTCGTGCTATTGGGATCGATCTCAACGCCGGGCAGTGCTCGTCAACATCACCATCCCGCATGACGAGACCCTCGTGAAGGCCGAGAAGGACAGCTCAGCAAGTACCTTGACTTGGCTCCCGAGGTGACCGCCATGTGGGATGTTGACTCGACCAGGGTGTCCACTTTCTGGAAAGTCAGGGAAAAGTCAGAGAAGCTAAGGGTGGTCAGGGAAAGTCAGGGAAGGTCTGAGAGGAGGTCAAGGGAAAAAAGTTTCAAAAGGAAAAAATACTTTCCATCCATATCAATTCCCAACATCAATTCTGTCCCGGTGATTGTTAATCATCTTGGGAATATTACGGCGCTCGTATGATAGTGGTTTTAAATTCGTAATTTTATTAGTTCTCAAAAATACTGTGCGCCAGTTTGATTCTTTACGAATTCCTTAATTTACAAAATATTTCTTGGATTTTTGTTCAAATATGATTGCTAAAAAAATTTTTCAATAACAACTTCCCTTGAAGTGCGTTTCTTTTTTGTGAGCTACAATTAAGGAACTTGTACCTTCATTTAACTAATCATGAACATGTATAATAGAATAGGATCATTTTTGAAGAAGTGGAATGCAAGCGTCAAATCATGTAACAGGTGGGGTGACAACGTTATCAGAGGGTTTAACCTACAGAATACGGATCTGCCTGTCGCCATTCCGAAAGTTGAACCGTAAGTACGGAATACCGGAAAAGGTGCAGCCCATACAAAACTTTTCGTCGTACATTTAGTAAATCGTTGTTCCGCTACCCTTAAAAAGGTCTAATGGTTCTAAAAAAAAGTCATGGCAACCCAAATTTTTTGTCCCTACAGCCCTTTAGTTTTTTCCGCCATATTGGAAACACTGACTTTTTTAGGTTTTATGCCTTTACTGTCGTTAAAGTTCATTCTAGTGCTAATCATGGCTTGCACAGCCATATTGCACAATGCAAAATTTGCTAAAACTTTTGGGTTCTAAGATTTTTTCCAGGACCCCTAGGGATGAAGATATGGAATCGTATAGGGGAGCTAGCGTTAAAAATGGCTACTTTTTTCTAGTTTTCCTCCCATAATTACGTTTTAGTCCATTTTAGCGCATGTTATATATCACAAAATTTTCTATAATGTTTTGATTGAAATATTTTTTCCACAACCTATAGGAACGAAGATATGGAATCATTTATGGAGTGCAACCGTCCTTTTACAGATTTCCTCCCTTATTTACGTTTTAGTGCGTTTTAGCGCAAACTGTAGTTTGGCAATATTGTAGCTCACAAAATTTGCTAAGTATAATTTTTGACAAGAATAATTTTTTTTGGAAAGAGGTTATGGAATCATCTATGGAGTGCTAGTGTAAAATCAAATACTTTTGCAATTTTATTTAAAAATCTTTCAGGTGAACGTATGGGAAAATGCTAATCATACCTAACCGGTGATGATGGAACGTGAGTCATATGGGTGGAGACTTCATCAAAACCAATATATTCTCATTTTTTGGGTTACCATGACTATGTCTTCCTTTAGAACATATCAAAAAACCATAACAATTGGACCTTGTTTAGAGTATCGCATGAACGATTTACGATTCAAATTTCGGAATGGCGAGAGGCAGATCCGTATTCTGCAGGGTCAAAACCCTCTGATAACTTTGTTACCCCAACTGTTACATGATTTGCCGCTTGCATTGTTTAGAGACGCGTTTTCCAGTTTTGGGCCTATAAATATTGAAAACACTATACTTCCCAATTTCTTATTCAAACAACGATGTTTTAAATTTGAAACAATCGGGATTTTTATTTCAGTATAATCTCTAATGAGGATGTAACGTATAGTAAGATCTTCACGTAATTACTCTATCAGAGAAAAAAAATAAAATTATTAAGATTTTTTATATATTTATCTTCGGTAATTCCTTAAAAGTGTTTATTCGTTCTATTAATAATGGTCAGTAATGCTATATTTTTGGTCAGGGAAATTTACAAAAATGGTCAGGGAAAGTCAGGAAAAAGTCAGGGAAGTTTTTTTAGGATGTAGAGTGGACACCCTGTCGACGATCATTGTCCCAACAGTTGTTTTCGCAAACGGTCTTATAGCTAAAAGTCTCGACCAATACCTCAAGAGACTCTCGCTAAATGGCTGGATCAAGGGCCAGATACAGAAGGCACAGGCAGGCAGGCAAGTACTCCTCGACACGGCACGTATTGTGAGGAGGTTCCTCTCTCTCTGCAGCCGGAACCCCCAGTAGCTTGAGCCCTGCCCCGCTGCCGCACGTGGCCGGTTTTTAAATAAAATGTTATGGGCTAGATGCTTGAAAAGATAATATATACGGCAGTAATTGAGATGACGATGAGATTTAACCTTTCATTTCATTGCTTAACAAACTTGTCTATTTATTTCAGGTTTAGATAAAGGTGAATGTTCAGAAGAAGAAATTGAAAGAGTGAAGAGCATGGTGCCCAAATCGTTAGAGTATTATGTAGATCGTGAGTATGAAATCATCTGCCATATTGAAAAATAACACTTATACAGCATATATTTAAAAGGCAAACCTGACTGACTTATATATCAACGCACAGCCGAAACTACCTAGAAACTTGAAATTTGGTACAGGGGTTCCTTTCATGATGTAAGTGAGCACTAAAAAAGGATTTTCCGAAAATCGACCCCCAACGGGAAGAAATGGGGGGAGTAGCGGGAAACTAATTCTACGCGTACGCGCGGGCATCCTCCAGTGCAAAAATAAATATACTAATGATTAGAATTCGACATTTAAACAATTAAAAATTAAAACTTAACTTATTTAAATGAAAATAAATTTTAGCTACTCAAACATTAAAGGATATAAATAATAATCACCACTATAAAATGAACACCCCTCTAGCAGGTATGCCCTTACGAACAAATAAAAAAAAATACAAACAAATTGATGCTATTTATAATTCTATCTATCTATATACAGTATGTAAACTAACTAAAACCATCTCTTTAAACCAGTTGATAGCCAAGTCGAGTTAAGTGTTTTAACACATGTTTTGCTAGTACGGGTCGAATATTTTTAATTTTATCATTGTTTAAAAATTATAAACACTTACCTTTTTCAAAGTCGGTTAACCCTAAAAGTATCACCCTATGTGTAATGTTTACGTCGTGACAGATTTATGTCATTCAAATTTCACTGGTGTCACTTTATTGTCAATTATAAGGGCGATTACCAGACTGCGTGACAATGAAGGAGCGGTTCCGGTTAGTACCGGATAGTAGTAGTAGTAGTGGTGGGCCTCGTCCTCGTATTGACGTCAGAACGGAAAAAAGGATCTACAACCATTTTACAGAAAATCTTGGCTTCAGCACTAGAAAAGCGGGAAGTTGTATGATATGGTACGTTTGCTGAACCCCACACCTCTAGACTATTTCTTCTGGGGATGGGTGAAACAGTAAGTATTAAAAAAAAGTGTCGAGAACGGAGGAAGAAATGAGGCTGCGGATTGTACAAGCTTCGAACATAATCAAGCGACGTGCCCGGCAAAATCCAGATTTGATGCGTAGCGTTCACTTGAAACAACCATCGTCGCTTGGTTCAAATAACGGCCACATTTGGTCTAATCTACGTCGTATTTAATCGGAAGTGTCCACATAGCCTTACTTTAACTGACATTGAAAATGTTGAACTTGGCCTTGACCTGGCAACCAGATGACAAATGTTACAATTGTAAACAAATAATACAGGATGTTATTGAATCATGAATAACTAAAATGATATTTTTTGTATTACAATTATAAATTCTAAAAAACGTTAGAATTTCAATAATTTATATACGAAGACCTTATTTATCGCCTATACATGCCCGGATTCAAACAAATGGTTTTAGTAAGTTTACATACTGTATACAGTGGTGGTCACATAATGAAGAATGTCAGTAGGTACGCCAAATCGCTTGAAACTTTGTAACAGTAATGTTTATAAATAAACAAACATAATACTTTTTATTTCATTCAAATAGACCCAGTAGTTTTGATTCTACAAACGTTTGAAATTTGGGTTAATAATATTAAAGCGCGTGGACGCCATCTTGCTTGAGTGACGTCATCGTTCAACTGCGGTACGCGCCCTTATATGAACGAGTAAGTTTATAGGGCTATATATTTTTAACCGTAATAAGTAGCCAGTTGAAATTTTCACAGAATACGTGTTATTATAAAATCTATCGTTTAAAACTATAAAATGAACAATAAATCAAATCCCAAGAGGGGTCCCCATACAAGAAACATGAAAAAAAATCTTTATTTTTAGCATTTTTATACGGATTGTATTTTTATAATGGCTTCCTATTTTGATGCTATTTTAAACTTAAATTGTAGTCTAATTTTCATTGTTTACGACTAAATAGCAATCTTAAGTAAAACTTCGGCAAATATGTGACAAAACTGATTTTATCAACACGATGGTTTAGGACTTTAGGCGGTCACCCATCCTGTTTTAGACTACGCGTGTAGTTGCTTAACTTTGGTACAATAGAGGACAATCTTGACTTCTACGGCTCCGACATTTTAAACGAGTAAGATCACTTAAAACTACGGGTACGCTGTACGAGACCGCGTATATAGCGAACTGCGTGAATCATAATATTGTTGAATAGTACAGTCGAGTACAAAGATATGTATACACTTTTTCACCTTATTCCATTGAAATAAGGGCCACAAATGTATACATATCTTTGTACTCTACAGTACCTGTATATATAAAAACTATTGCCATTGCAACTAAGAGTAACTCTTTATAATGTAAAAAATCTAAATTTATTTTTTCAAGGTTAAAGGAAAATATTGAGAGGTTGCACAAATTGACCACTTATGTAAAGCTGGTTTTCAATGTTTATTATTATCCCAAAAACAACAAACGATAACTAACTATCCTGACAACTAAGTATGTCAAACACTTTTGAAATCGACCATCATGAAATAAATAAATAAAATTATCCTGTTGCGGGATCGGATTGCATAATTATGGAAATTGATTGAAAAACTTGTCAAAGTGTGCAACCCCTAAATACCAACTAATTTTATTGTAATTTTTGAATATTGGTAAATCTATGGATAAGATAAGTAGGACCAAGAATTCATTAAAAATTGCAATGTGTCAAAAGTTAAACACCCTAGCCCAGGTGGATTATGTTTTTGACCTGTATGTATATATGACCCTTTACTCTCGTAGAGGTTTACGGGTGGCTCTTTTCTTAATACGCTGGTCACCGGCACTGTTTCACTGAGCCCTTATGCTGTCAGCCGAAACTTTACTACTGCGAACTTTATGTCGCCGGCGTAGGAGTATGAATTGCGTTGATACACCATTTTATAGATAAAATGATTTTTTTATTATTTTTTCTAAGCTTTGACGGTCTGACGTGTTGTTGTGGAGTGGTCGAATATGATCCCTAAATATTTCAATACGATTGAAATAACAGTAAAGTAGAGATCCATAAGATAAATCGTTTATTTGTGTACTATAAGTCACACGTATAATTAACACTATAAAAAAAAACAGTGCCGGCGGCGATCGAAACGAGCGAGTCTTAACAAATGTAATATTACTTTTAAAATATTAAACAAAAACACTAGAGTATTTGATGAAATTTTCGCGATCCATACTTTGTCATGAAAACTGCCAATTGATAAGAACTATGTCCGGTTATTATTATATTTTCTAGCGCAAAAACATGATGGATCACTTTAATGCCCTAGGTTATTTTTGATTTAGCTATACTTAATTTCAAATCTTGTTTTTCGCTTAACAACTGTAGAAAAATCAATTGCCCGAAAACTTACAACTTCATTTTATATAGGTATTCAATTTTTTTCTGTTTCAGAAATGGGTCGCGGTGTTAGTTCTAAACTTTCTAGTATGCTGGAGGAAGAGGAGCTTGATGATACCGCTGAAGAGGACGAGGCGGGGGAGGCGGAGGGTGAGGCGGGCGCGGCGGCGGCGGCCGAGGCCGACGAGTTCAGCGACGACAGCAGCGACGCCGACGTGGACGTGTAGCCTCTACTATATCACCACGGGCTTTACTTATATTCATACACAGTTTTATCATAATGTCCGACGGCCGTTGCGGCCATTTTATACAACTATTGTACAATGAAGTGGTCAAACAATATGTTGCTGACGTACATGATCGAATATCAGAAATGAAATGAAAATAAAACGATTTTATGGATCACACATATGATTTTTATTTAATGAAGCTTTAAGCAACATTTTTGGACATATTATCTAGGGTTGTTACCCTTGACGAACTCGCTAGAATAACTTTTCCTGTAATTTCGTAAAAACTGGGTGCATCTATTTACATACCTAATATGCTGATAAAATAAGGACTATCATTGTGTAAAAAATAATCCCTGCTTCCCTTGGTCACGCTATAACTCGATAAGATTTTTTAGGTTGTGTTCGTAATAATCAGGTCAAGGTTTGTATGAAAAAGAAATACACGGCGGTATGGACAGCTAGTCATACATAAATGTAGGTTAGAACCGTGACAACATCTTTAAAGCTGCACTTAAATGGGCCATTTTTTGAACAATAAGTGCCCGCCAACATTTTTATTTATTTTATTTATTTATTTCAAAAAAATTACACCGTATAACAGTAACAGGTACTAAGGCACTGTGAAATACAAAATATTATATGAGTTCACACTTTCCAGCAGAATAACAGATTTTTAATCTACACATTTATAAATAATTACTTGACATTATCTGTCTTAGGGAGCTGCTCTAATTTGGCGTAATAGAATGGAATGTCTATACTGTAAGTGCACCGTTACAATTTATAATACTATTAATACTTATAATGAAAGACTGCCTAAATAACTAGATTGTGATTTAATAAATTATGCAAATCATTTATCAATCTATACAGATGGAAATTATGCTACATGAAAATAAGTAGGTAGGTATATGTTTTTGTCATGAAACAACTTATTAACAGGTTCCATGTTCAATCCGGCTATTCCCAGTTATTCACACACTTGTTAGATTTTTATTAATCTAGATATATTCGTGTTAAGACTACGCCGAGCGTACGCCGGATGTACAGTGGCGCCCTCATGACTATTATTGTGTTTTCTAATAAGATAAAGTATTTTCTTGAAATCGGACGGTGCATTTTTGTACTACAAATGAAAACACAACTTATAGGACATATCACATAGTTTAATAACAATTGACCTTTGAGTTATCAACTTAACGGAAAAAAGTGGCCACCTTTTCCCGTTAAGCTGACTACTCATAGGGTAATTGTTATCAAAGTTTGTTACGTGTCCCATAAATTGTGTTTTTACTTGCGCTACAAAAAAGCATCGTCCGATTGCAAGGAAATTCTTTAGTTAATTAGAAAACACAATAATAGTGATGAGGGCGCCACTGGACGGTCGACGTTTGCTCGGCGCAGTCTTAACATATTATACCCCTAGTAATCTCGGTAACCTATTCAAGAATATAAGAAAGTCATTTTATTTTCAGTATACAGTCACCAGCAATAATATATATTCCTTAACCTAGGTATAATAATGTAAATACGAATGTAGATACAATAATAATAAATAACAGTTGTTTCAAATAAAAGTTACTTTACTAACAAATAAGTTTTGGATGTATGACGATGGAAATGCACTATTGTATGGAGACAGGGAACCTATTAATATTGTATTCAGGAATGTTTTATTAAACCCAGTAAATAGTTCATAAACACCCATACATACATCATGTTTGTGCGTTTATGCATACGAGTCAACCAGCCAAGTGATGCCGGAAAATGCGATAGGAGTGCTTCTAAACGAACACCATGTTCACGCGAATTCGCGGCCTGTAAGTATGCTCCCATACGAGGTAAGAGTAAGAAGGCAATAGGTAGCAACTACCTACACAAAAATTTGATCCTTTACCAGTCCCTTCAGAAAATAAGCAAGCTCTTTTAGGACCATTGAACAAAAACGACATGCATTGTCCAATTCCAATCTATCATCCAAATTGGGAAAACTGTCAGTATTCTTTAAAAATGGTCCACAACACGATCATCCAAACCTGACTGACGTTTGAAGGGATAGTTTGTTAACTGGTCAAAATTGGTCAATTTTGCCAATGCACTTCAAATAGTAAGTCATTTATAAGCTTAAGTTCTCTACCCACTACACTGTATCATACCATGACCATAATAGGAACGTGTCAGACAAAAAATATTTCTTTGTATTGAAAGATATGAGACTGGCAACTAGACCATTCCAACATTATGCAGTTCATAGTATGGTCATGGTGTGATACGGTGTAGTGGGTAGCGACCTTTAATAACAAAATTAACAACAATTCAATTTTAGGTAGGGATTTATTTAATTATATGTAAAACAACACAGTTATTTCATTAAATTTGTTGTTACCACACTATACCAGCAGGGAATTGATTCATTTCAAGTCATCATCATCAAACAGATCTTCAAAATCTGAAATAAAAACAAATGGTTAATTTTTGTGAAAATGTATTAATCTTGTATGGATAAAACTGTATCTATAGCGGTCGTTTTGAATTCAAAAGGTTAAAAAAATACTGATCTGTAATAGCCTTACCCGAACCCGAAACACCACTTTAGATTATTCCTAATAAAATGGGTTATGTGACCTAACATAATGAGGGCAATTTCACCATTTTCATGTCAGTCATTCCTACCAACTTCAAATATAAGCAACATGCATTTTGATTAAAACTGTTCTGACAAGTAACCTACACCATTTTTCATTACTTAAAAATTGAGATTCCACCAAATTATTGCTGCTACATAAAGTTTTGAACCAATTTGGTGTTAATTATCTGCTAGGAGTTAACACAAAAAATGTGCAGAGGTCTAGATGTTTAATATCTACCATTAAAAAAATCTGCATGAACAGCCTTCTCATTGGCAGCTAAATCCATGAGCAAGTTAGAAGGACCTCCGGCCTGTAAAAAAGTAAACCAATATTACCAATCTTGATCATTTGATGACATCAATAAAAAAATATGGCAAGGGCACACAGGCCACCTGTGGCCTGTTTTATAAAACTACAAATTACAATTTTATTTACAGGTTACAAGTTTCCATTTGACACAACCTCGACCAATGACGACTAGCCATTTGAGGAGTGTTGGCAGTTTAGACCTGTAAAATTGTAACTTGTAGCTTTATAAAACGTGCCCCAGATGGTAAGTGGGATCTGAAATGTATAGACATTTTAATTTTGAACAGTACAATTGTAAGACTCCAAATGTATTGCCATCCCTGAGGACTGAGATGGAATGCCTCTATCCTATCCCATACTATTGTATTTCCATTGAACATAATTGATACCAGTATTAATAACAATGGAGATATCTTCCTTAATTTACAACATTTCCTTAATATTTTCAATTGTAATTTATGTAATAAATAATACTTATACTATTATAAAAATTCATTGAACAACAAAAATATTCAATAATAAATGAGATAGCAAAAATCAATACTTTTGTATGAAAATAATACTCGTACAAACCCGTGCTATCAAATAAAAATATTTATTATATACCTATGTTTATTTTTAACCACGATCTCGGAAACGGCTGTAATGATTTCGATGAAATTTGAAATATAGGGTTTTATGGGAATGAAAGATTTATCTCTCAAGTAGTCATTCTGAGACGCGCTAGTTCTTCTTGGTACTGCTAGTAATTTCTCCAGTCTTCTAATTCTCGCACCGCAACACAAAAATGTGAATACTGCTGCTTGACGATAGGATAAGATGGTAGCGATCCATGTGAACCAAACACCACCACTAAACATCACAATTATACTACAATTATACATGATATAAATTATATTATGATAAAACCGAACCTAACCTGGGTTACGCCAAAAAAAATATGGCAGAAATTAGAGGGAGGTAAAGAGACTTTGTAAAGTAAGAATCATCTAAGAATATTGTAAATAAACTAAGTACCTCTTCCAAATCCATCCAAGGTCCGACTCCTTCCGGGAACATTTCGTCAGCAGCTACAGTAGGCTTCATGGCAAAGAGAAATAATGTTTGTTTCTAATAAATACAAGTTTGTAGTCAAATTATTTTACATTTATACACTTCTAACTCAATTTCAATTTTTCCTCGGACACTTCTAACTCAGTAGCAAACTTGTTTTGTTTTGACACTAGTGACATGCATGTGTCTGTTTGATAAGCCACAGATTGTAAAGTATGTCTAGGATATTCGCCCTACTTTGTAAATCGAAGTTCGTAGTTACGTTAGCTCCATCCCTTTCTCTCGATTTAGTTTCGAATCACGAGTGACAGGGTCGGAGCTAATGTAACTTAGAACTTCGATTTTCAAAATAAAGCCTCAGCGCAGTATTATATCCCTTAGGTTAAGCGCGCACGAGCAACTTAGTTGCCTAGCGATAGTACATATGTCTCTTTTGTACGTTTTTGCACTTCGAACATTCAAAAGAGACAGATGTACAGTCGCTAGGCAACCAAGTTGCTCGTGCGTGCATAGCCTCTGACAACAGAAGTGACTCCACATTCGCGCATTACTTTTATAAAACATTAGCCGAATATCACCAATACTGAACAAAATATTACAAACCAGGGGCTCTACTTTGAAATCAGTAATTCGAACTTCGGATCGCCCCGTCCCTTTCTTGCGAATTAGTGACGCGTCGAGAGCAAAAGGGATAGCAATAGATGAAGTTCGAAGTACGGATTTCAAAGTAGAGCCTCAGTAATATTGTTTTATTATATGTGTTTCCAAAACACACAGCATTTATTGAAGAAGCGTCTATAATTTCGCCATCAAGCCATGCTAAAATGTAGTTAAAAACGCCTTTACCTTATTCGACGTTACCTGTTGATCAACTCATCTTACTTCCACGCAGCAGAGCGCGCCGAAAAACGCCCCGAAAATAGGCGCGCACCTGTCATCTGTCACTCATAGCGTAATAATTTTTTCACAGGCCATGTGCAAAAACTTTTTAATCCGTGTAAATAAGTCGAAATAAAGTGTTTTTAGTGGGTATTAAGTGTTTTTATAGGTAATAAAGTGCTGTGTCTTGGTAAGTGAGTGATTTTTTACCAGGAAGATGAGCACGCGGGACGAGGATGATGAAGGTAATAGTGTTATTACTATTATTAGTGACCGGTCGGAGGTTGGCATTGCTTCGGACGAAGAATGCCGACCACGACGACGATTGAGTGCTTCTAATCGTCAGTGTGAGTCGTCGACATCTTCGGAAGATGACGAAGGCTCCTCATCGCTTCCCCCGAATAAGCGCCGTAGGTGCGATAAAAACCGTACGGACCCGCGAGTTGACTCTTTAGTTCATCAGGTTAACTTCATATCCGGGTATTTGACACAGTTACCTCAGTATTTGACGGCCTTTTCTCAAAATAATCAGTCCAAATTACCCGACTCTAACATTAGAGTAGACAGGCCTAGTACATCGGCGGCTAGTCAGTACCTAGTTAACCCCTGCAGTGCAGGTACAGGTACCTTTGAGCTAGGTGAGTTACAGACGGACTGTGATGATAAAAGAGTGATTCCACTGGCTAAGAAGGAGCGCCTCGAGGAGGTTAACAAGCTCCAGCACTTTAACTTGCAAACGTGGAAAGGCTTAAGATACAAATCTATTTTACAGGGCTTTTCAGCTTCTCCTGGTTTTGTGGCTTTGAAGGTTAATGAAGAGTTTACACATTTAAAAGCTAACAAGGATTTTTTAGCTTCGGCTGAAAACATGTTAGCCGGGTTAACAAATGCTGAGATTGAACATCAGGAATTGTTGAGAGAGGGCCTTCAGGAGCTTATAAATTGGGCAGCAGGGAACCCTACAGAATTAAATCCAACTTCTTTATTTGATAAAGCAACATCCCTTCTAGGCCCGGGCTCCCCTATCCACAAGTGCTCAGAGAAGAAGATGAAAATAATTTGTGGCAGGCGGGGAGAATGTATTGAGATAAGAAGAGAGAGACTTTTAAAGGAAATTGATAATATCAACATCAAAACTTCATTGAGAGAAATTCCTCCAAGCGCAGAGTATTTGTTTGGCAAGGATGCATTACAGCCTCTCATAAAATCTCTTGGAGGTCCTCAGATGTGCCTTCCTATATCAAAGAAAAAGGACTAGGTCGCGATCGCTCATCAAACTTCAGACATGACAGAAGATCCCAGGCATTTAAGAATAGGAGCCACGGACAAGAGAATAGAATTCCTAGACAGGAGAATAGAGCCAAGCAACGGACTAATTTTCGCAACAACAGAGGCAACTTTCCTGGCAAGAAGAACTTTACCAACCAAGATAATAAACAAAAGTGACTATATACAGAAGCAGAATTTCCAGGGGGGTTGTTTAAAGCAAAGTGCACAAGCATGGAAGGATCTGGGGGCGAATCAATTTATTATAAACATTGTAACAAAGGGTCGCATACCCTTCAAGAAAAAGCCACCCCTCCAACACTTAACTCCAAATATATTGAAAAAATTTTCAACACGAACAACCCCAGAGATGTCTGCAGTTATCAAGGACTTGAAAGAGAAGGCAGTGTTAGAGGTGCCACAAGATCTAAACTCCAGCTTCCTGTCAAAGATGTTTTTGATAAAGAAATCAGATGGAAGCATGCGGCCCATTTTCGATCTAAGGGGCCTCAACCAGTATGTAGCTACCAAACATTTCCAGCTAGTTTCCCAGTTGGATGTAGCAGAGTTCTTACAGAAGAACGACTGGATGGCAAAAATAGATTTGCAGCAGGCATATTTTCATTTACCAATTGCAAGGTCTCATCGTCGTTTCTTGAGGGTCTATTACAATCAAGAGGTTCTTCAACTGACAGCGCTACCATTTGGCCTGTCTTCAGCCCCCCGGACTTTTGCAGCAGTATCAAATTGGATTGCAGAGCTCCTACGAGAAAGGGGTGTAAGACTCCTAGTATACCTAGACGACTATATCCTCGTGAATCAGGACAAGAACAAGTTATCGGACCAAGTCTCGGAAACCCTGAGAACCCTAGAGAGCTTAGGTTGGAAGGTCAATTATCAAAAGTCAGTGCTTGCACCCACACAACATCTAGAATACTTGGGCCTGATGTGGAACACACGACAAGTAACCAGGGCCTTGCCCACATCAAAAGTACAAAAACTAAAGGAAACCATCAACAAGATATTGCTAAGAAATCGACTTTCCCTCAGAGAGACACAAAGCATTCTAGGTCTGTTAAACTTTGCAAACTTAACAACACCAAAGGGACGGCTGCACTGCCGCCAAACCCAAAGATTTTTAAAAAAACTATCACAATGCAGACCAAGAGAGAGGAAACCCCTTCCCTGCAGTGTTCAAGTGGAGCTGCGCTGGTGGCAAAGAGCCATAGACATGAGTTCAGTGGCAATGCACCAGACACAGGTAACACATTTTCTAACAACGGATGCAGCAGATACAGGTTGGGGTGCTCACCTCAACGAGAAGTACCTAACAGGAAAATGGACAAGCAATCAGAGAGCATGGCACTCAAATCTCAAAGAGTTATTTGCTGTCTACGGGGCAATAAGGCGACACCAACAGGGATTACGACATGCGCACATTTTAGTTCAATCAGACAACAGAACCCTCATAGCTTACATTCGAAACGAGGGAGGCACGCGTTCCCTAGCCTTACTCGAGCTGACGACGAAGCTTCTGGAGCTAACGTCACAGCTGAACGTCACACTCTCGGCGGCGTATCTCCCGGGGAGATACAACGGCATAGCCGACCGCCTATCAAGGAATCGACCAGTGCCGGAATGGCACTTGTTGCCCCCGGCCTCGGAGGCCGTGTTCAGAAATTGGGGCGTTCCCGAAGTCGACTTGTTCGCTTCCAGAGAGTCCGCGGTCGTAGACCGATATGTAACATGGGACTCCAGAGATGGGTCGGCAATTTTTTGCGACGCATTCAGTCGGCCATGGAACTTCAGATTGGCTTGGGTGTTTCCGCCACCCAATCTGATCCCACGGGTACTCCGGCACCTAAATATGGCTGTGGGAACATATATAGTAATAGCACCACAGTGGACACAGTGCTTTTGGCTGGCGGACCTGCGTGCTCGGGCAATAGCAGAGCCATACCCAATACACAATCTGCAATACAATCTGATAGATCTGACGACAGGCAGAGCCCCTTCCCAAGTAGAGAAGATAACACTTCAGGCATGGAAGGTTGGGGGTGGGCTAATCAGGTAGCTCACTGGTCCCTTGGAGAAAAAGACCTACTTAAAAAAAGCTGGAGAGATTCTACATTATCAACTTATAAGGTTCCTATTAGACGGTGGATCGCATGGTGCGAGTTAAATGGCATTAACCCTAGAACCCCACAGGGAAATGATGTGGCAAGGTATCTTGCCAATTTATATCTTGAAAAGAAACTTGCATACCGGACAATATTGGTACACAAATCTGCAGTAGCTACATATTCTGCCACAAGTCCAGAAGAAATTAGCAAGAACTTTTTTGTACAGCAGATCATAAAAGCTATCTTTGTAGCGAAGCCTCCAGACAAAAAATGTCCAATTTGGGATACAAAATTAATCTTTGATTGGTTAAAAGATACACCAATATCTGAAAGTTTATTTGATTTGTCAAGAACTGCAATAATCCTATTGTTAGCTTCTGGTCGAAGGGTTCATGACCTAACGCTTTTGGATATTACAGAGGATGGCTTTTTCAAGAGAGATGACAGTGAGCTAGAGTTGTGGCCAAGATTTGGTTCGAAGACAGATAGTGGAAATAACAGACAGTCGGGTTGGTTACTGAAGAGGCACCCAGATGAGAGGTTTTGTCCAGTTCACCATGTTAATAAATTAATATCGAACACGAGACAGAGACGTTTGGAAAGAAAAGATTTAACCAATCTATTTATATCTATCACAGGTGAGATTAAACCTGCTACCAGAACTATAATAGGAGGATGGATAAAGACTATATTTAAGGAAATAGGAATAGATGCACCTCCTGGAAGTGTACGTTCTGCTGTATCGTCTAGAAGCTTTATAGAAAACAGACCATTAGAGGATATTTTAAAGCGAGCAAATTGGAAAAGTGCTCAAACCTTTCGAAATCACTATTGTCGTTTAATAGAGAGAAATAATGAGAATAACTGTAGCAATGACCAGTTAAGAGACAATTTCTTAGATATATAGTAACAGTGTTATTATTGGAAAGATAAACTTTGATTATAGTTAAACTTGATAATTAACCATGATTGTTGATCTCTTAAGTTGAGTTCCTAAGACTCTAATTACAAAGTATTTTGTTTTTATGTTGTTTAAAGGCCAGCGCCTTAATTGTTTTTTGTTTCTTTATGATAAAAATGTATGTGTTATCAGACATTTTATTAGATATTTAGTTCTATAAATGATTATGCTCATTAATAGATTTTCATTTATTTAGATATCACATAGCGTAATACTCTTTCACCAGCAGATATCAAACATGTCTTCAATAAATGCTGTGTGTTTTGGAAACACATATAATAAGACTGTTTTGAACTCCAACAAAACAGTTATTATGTGTGTGAAAAAACACACAGCATTGCAGCAAGGTGCTTGCTGGTGATTCATGAAGACTATGAGTGACAGATGACAGGTGCGCGCCTATTTTCGGGGCGTTTTTCGGCGCGCTCTGCTGCGTGGAAGTAAGATGAGTTGATCAACAGGTAACGTCGAATAAGGTAAAGGCGTTTTTAACTACATTTTAGCATGGCTTGATGGCGAAATTATAGACGCTTCTTCAATAAATGCTGTGTGTTTTTTCACACACATAATAACTGTTTTGTTGGAGTTCAAAACAGTCTTATTACGATGATTACTTGTCATCCACCATCTTCGTTTTCTCCATTTTTTTTTATTTGTTTTTATTTTACCGCCTTGCTCAACGTTTATTAGTAAGGGGGTTAATGTAGACGAGTGTTTTAAAAAAAAAATTTTGATGTGGCTGATTATGTTAACGTTTGAAAAGCATTTACACAATATAAACCAGTAAAATTGCATCAATAATTTTATTAATACTTTGCGTAATATTTAAATAATGACCATTTTAAACACCAAGGTGTCAGTCAGCTTTTGGCGTCTCCCCCACTCAAGTTACTCAATGACGCTCTTTTCGCTTTTTTCGTTACGGGATTCCGAATGTATATGGCCGTACTTTATTGATACTTGGTATGATATCACGCCTGTTTCCCAGAGGGGTAGGCAGAGACCACTTTAAATTATTAGGAAATAAACATATGTTGATTGTACACTGAACTATCTTTTTAACCGACTTCAAAAAATGAGAAGGCTATCCTTTCCGACTGTTTGTTTATGTCACAAGATATTGAAAACAGATTTGGATAATTATTTTCCTGCTGGAAAGAGATTTCAAGGTTCCATATCAATTTTACAAATTTCTGCTATTTAGAACCTATAAGTGAGTATATTGTTGGCATTGAATTCATTATCATCATCATGTAAAAACTAAAAATATTGTATTTTCATTGAAGTAATAAATAACAATAATAACTTCTTTGTTTTTTAATGTTTACCAGGGGCCCGTTTCACGAAGCTACAAGTTACAAATTACAAGCGGAAGTCTCTTTCTAACTTTTTTTGCGAGAAAGAGAGTTTCGCTTGTAATTTGTAACTTGTAGTTTCGTGAAACGGGCCTCAGAAGATTTATAAATAAAACGCCACTTATTGTTATCAACCAAACAAACATGAGTGAGATTATCTAAATTGTCGAATTAAGGATTAAGATTGCTCAGTTACTAACCTGTCAACGCCTTGGTCTTAGGTAAACATTGCCGTTTTTGAGCAAGAACAGAGTCCTGTGATTCTTCAGCATGGTGGAAATGGTTTCACCATTGTTTTTACTTTTATCATAATAAATAGTGAGTAACGAAAGCCGCCTGACATACCACCTACTTGTAAAACCGGTTTCAAGACAACTAAGAAATATTGCCATATAAAGTTTAAGACGCGGTGGCCAGGTTATTCTATTGCAGAGTTAGCTTGGCCAGACTATACATTCGTTCGCATGTTCGATTGCGGAAATCGTATTCTGAAACTGTATACGGAAAACGAATGTATGCGGCCGGCCTAAGACTCTCAGTGTTGTACACTTTTTTTTAAAACGCTCAGACTTAATTATTTTGTCAAGCGCCCAAGAAGAGTTCACGCGCGATTCTCACCGCGATTCGCGCCCGCGCCCAAACATCTGTGGTAGCTGGTAGGTGCATACCCTTATATTTATAATCTTTACTAAAATTCTGGGGGTAGGTGACAGGTGTCATAGAAATGCATGCCGAATAGGTTATGTTTTTGCGTAAATATAATGTATAATTGTAAAGAATTATGAATTATGAAAATAAGTTAATCCTTGCGCCCATGGTTCGCATAGGGACACTACCTATGAGACTATTGGCCCTTCGCTATGGCGCGGACATTGTTTATACGGAAGAACTCATCGATTGGAAGTTTTTACGTTCAAAGCGCAGAATAAATGGCAAGTGATTATCTAGTTCGGAGATAAAGAACACAAAGCTTCGATGATAATCCATAACTGTGACTTCCAGTGGTAATCTCTACTAAATTTGATTACCTATATTATTTGCTAACACAGAAAACCTAAAAGTATTTTTTATATAAATTGTGATACAAAATTTAATTATTATTTAAATAAAGATTTAACGGAACTCTTCTGAATTCTCATAAGAATTGTCTTATAATCGGTCACCATTAAAGGTTGACGGCACCGGATCGGCACCATTTCAACTCTAGCATATGTCATGGTTATGTCTGCGCCAACCTTAAGAGATCGACCTAACACTTGAAACTTAAAACCCCTTTTAATCAGTTTCTCAATTAAAAAATAATTAATCAATTATTAAGCTTCTTAAATTCTGCTTGTATGTTTCAGACATTCTAAACACCATTGACTATGTTGACCAAACAGATGGAACTATTGTATTTAGGACTTGTGCTGAAGAAAGAGAAAAGGTTGTTCTTCAACTGGGCACATGTGATGCTGGAAGGGCACTGAAAGTAGCTCAGATGGTGTAAGTGACTAAACATCATCTTTAATACTAAATTTGAACCATCATCATTGGCCTGTTGCATCTAGATAGAAGGTGATTAGAGTACATGTTGTTTTATCTCATGATAGCAGTATGTCCTTGTAGTTGTAATGCATGTAAACACGCAGACTACTAACCCAACCAGCAGTGCCTAGCTACAACAGCTTAAGCACTGCACAGGGAGACAATTTACATGTGCATCTACATCCACAAGTAAGGTTCACTCGCTTTTGTGAGATAAAACAACTGTAGTGTGTAGCCCCAATGTTTAGAGTGCTTGTAAGGCCAATTTGGGAGTAAAAGCCACAACACAACAAGTGGCAAACAAAAGTGGCTGAGGCTGGTGGAGGAAGAGCAGTGTGTGGATGTCTCAATTTGTGTTGTATAATTACTTGAATATTTTTTCAGAGAGAATGATGTAGCTGCAATAGACATCAATATGGGTTGTCCAAAAGAATTTTCTATCAAAGGTGGAATGGGTGTAGCTTTAATGGGCCAGCCTGATAAGGCATGGAGTATATTAAACACACTAGTTACTAATCTGTCTATACCAGTCAGTTGTAAAATACGGATACTGCAGACGCCTGAAGATACTCTGGAACTTGTGAATAGACTTGTAAGTTCTGGTATCAAAGCAATAGGCATCCATGGCAGAACAAAAGAAGAGAGGCCACAGCATGCTGTTCATACTGATGTTATTCACTTTGTTGCAGAAAAAATATCAATACCTGTGATTGCTAAGTAAGTAGCTCTTGCTAGTTTGTGTTAAGTATTATCCATTTCTGATGTAATTAGTTGTATTGATATTATTACTTTTATTATTTTCAGTGGTGGTTCAAAGGAAATTGAAAAACATAGTGATATATTTAAGTTCAAAAAGATGACTGGTTGCACCAGTGTAATGCTTGCCAGGGCTGCTGAATGGAACTGCTCCATCTTCAGAAAAGACGGTTTACTGCCAATGGACACGGTCATCAAAGATTACCTTCGGCTTGCTATTGACTATGATAATTCTCCTTCTAATACCAAGTATTGTATCCAAAACATTCTAAGAGACTTGCAAGAAACACCCAGGGGTAGACAATTTCTGGAGTGTCAGACACTAGAACAAATATGGTTAGTGTTATCATTTTGTGGCAGTTTTCAAGGCATTTTTTTTCCCTTTCGTTTATAGCCTTGCTTCTAAATGACTAAGTTTAAATTTTTTACTAATTTTAGTGTCATATGGGACTTAGGGGAATATTGCCAGAAGAAACAGTCCCAGTACCAAAAGATGGGTATAAAAGGCCGGTGGCAAGTAACACCTGATGAGTTGGAACCTCCATTAAAAAAACAAAAAGTATTTAACTCAAATCTTGAAGGAGTAAATGAAAAGAAAGTAAGTTGTCACAGTAAAATTCAAAGCTGCAAATAACTTGACCTATTCATCCCTGTGCCGGTTTTAGCACTACCAGCGCCCTATGCACAACTTTTACAGCACCCTCAAACTCGCATTCAATCCCATCCAAAAAAAAGCAAAACCAGCCCCAGAAAAGAATGAAATAACCAGCCCCAGGGGCCCTGGGCGGTCGCTCAATCCTAAGACAGCTACTGCTTCAACGATTAAGTATCTTGACCTCCTCCTGAGTCTGTTCAGCCTAGGGAGGAGTCCAAGATACTGCCTGATATACCTACTTTTTCGTCAAAATACACCAAGGTCTAGTCTTTTTAGATTCTTTCAATCCAATTAAAAGACAATAATGGAATTATTTAGTGCCTAAGCATACAAGAGGTTATTGTGGTACATTTTGTATACATTATCAGTGATAAACAACAAATTATCATTGGAATGAAATCCCCTTTTATCTACAGTTGCTTCACTTTATCAATAGCAGTTTAAACTATTTAACTAAGAGATTTCATTTTGTGATAGTACTTGTTTATTAACAACATCAACATAATCTAATTGATATTTTATTCACATTACAGGTTTGTTTTATCCGTGGAAAATTTAATGATTTGAACTTGCCAAAAGCTAGACTTCATGCATGGGCTGGGAAAAATCGCTTTGAATTACCCATTTATGAAACCAGACAAGTGTCGAAACTGTTCCAAACATTACTGACTTTTGATGGGAAAAAATATACATCCTCATTTTGGGAAAAGAATAAAAAGTTTGCTGAACAGGGTGCAGCTTTGGTATGCTTACATTTTTTGGGTTTAGTAACAGAAGATGAATTACTACAACTTGGAAGTATAATAAAATAATTAAAAACTTAACAAAATCTTTTATTCTCGAAATAAATATTTTAGTTAGTTTGTTTTCCTATTTTCTCGATATTCTCTGCCAGGTCGCGGTCAAGTTGCTCCAACTTGATTTTCAGCTCGCTACGTTGCATTAAGTCACTCTGTAAACTCTCGAAGTTGTGAAAACAAGCATACGCTTCTTTAAGTATGTCATCGTCCGAGGACAACTGAACCGAATCGCATCTTTTGTCGTCAATGTTTGCTATGTCTTCCAATATATTTTGAGCTGCAGGTAACTTTGGCTTCGTATACTTTTTTGGATCCATTTTAACAACAATGCTTAGTTCTAAGGTAAGTTCTATGGCAAAG
Source organism: Acleris cristana (assembly GCA_948252455.1). Taxonomy (NCBI): domain Eukaryota; kingdom Metazoa; phylum Arthropoda; class Insecta; order Lepidoptera; family Tortricidae; genus Acleris; species Acleris cristana. Next base: position 10,273,259 of record OX411773.1, read on the forward strand.
TAACAATGCCTAAGCTAGTCCGAGTAGTCCCGTAGTCCGACCGTAAAGTACCTAATAGGTTATCCCAGTTTACAACAACAGATTATAGGGCACAATAGTAGTCTTTGTTGGTAATGGGTGTATTGAACTATGATTGAACTACAACGTTTGCGGATGAAAAGGAAAACTGTCAATTTCACGTTGTCAATAAATAAAGGTTATACCCGTCTGTGACGTGTAGCGTGTAAATGTAATTTACTCTGTCTACTGTCTAGTCTGTTCTGTCTGTCTCTGTGGTCCCCGATTTAAGATTATTTGCTGCCAACCTACAGACTATGCATGCATAAGGCCAGCCACATACATTTGTTTTCCGTATACGGTTTCGGCCGGCCGCGGATGTCCGAATGCGGAAAACGTATTCGGACACCGTATACGGAAAACGAATGTATGTGGCCGGCCTGATTAAGGGCGGCCATATACATTCGGAATTCCGAAGGCAGCTAAGTGCGGCAACATACATTCGGAATTCCGAAACTAAAAAAAAATCCAACGGGCGTATGTGATAGGATTATAGATTTCGTATGGATTAGCTGAATTTGGAATTCCGAATCGAAATTTCGAAACGGAATTCCGGATGTATGTAGCCGCCCTAAGGCCGGCCCGCATATATTCGTTTTCCGAATACGTTTTCCGCATTCGGATATCCGCGGCCGGCCGCACACATACGTTTTCCGTACACGTTTTCCGAATGCGGAAATCCGTAACGGAATTCCGTATGTATGTGGCCGCCCGTAAGTCATGTCAATGATGAGATGAAAGAGTGTGAGACAGCCCAACTAGATGGCGCTGTAATTACTATTTAGACTAGACACCTTTAAGTAAGTAAGTATTCCGAAACAATAGTTTTTCCTTGTTTATTTTTCTTTTTGTGGTGTATGTATGTATATGTATCGTATGTGTATTATATATACTGTGTTAACCTATGTCCTCTTCGGGTCTCAAGTTATCTCGATACTAAAGGACGGAAAGTATGGACAAGGTGCGATTTGATGATGGCTGAAGTGGTGATAATGATGACTTACACATATATTTACAACTTCAAATCCCAAAATGTGTTTATTTTATTTATTATTAAGAGTATTGTTTTAGTAGTACGTCTACTGGGCGACAGATGGCGTATATAACTAGTTTCTTTTTTAGAATCATCTGTGTATGTTATTGAATAAATAAAAACAATTTATAGAAGAAGAAGTCGTTTAACAAGTCCATACACCGGTAAAGACACGATATTAAGGTAATGCGATAGAAAAGTTTTTATTTATTTTGTTAGTTGGGTATTTCTCCACTAATTTGAAAATCGCTGTCCGTCGTTTTTTTTGTATTTAGTGTCTTTACATAAATGTCAAATAAAAAGCTATTCGTGTCAAATAATAGCCATTGTAATAAAATGGTATTTCAATTAATATATGAGATTAATTTTATTAGCACTTTTAATAAAACTTTGTCCCAAGACTACAAAAACAGTCCCCTGTCGCCTGATTGTGTTTAAAATAAAAATCATTGATAGATTAACTTTTGTACGTAACTACATTGATCTTGGTATGAACGACACTGGAGTTATATGCAAATCCATTTTTACTATTTAACTAGCTTCCGCCCGCGACTTCGTCCGCATATACAGGGTGTCCCAAAAGTACCACGCCACAGTGACACCGGAGGTAGGTCAGCTCAAGAGGAACCTAACCAGCCTAACATGACCTCAGTAAAATGACTTTATTTTTTTCAAATTGCTAGACCAATTTAATTTTAATTTGCAATTTTGGGACACCCTGTAGAATGAGTAATTTTGCTATCCCACGGGAACAGTGATTTATTTCGGGATCAGGGTAGCCTATGTTAATCCAGTGTATAAGCAAACTCTATTCCATACTTTACCCAACCAAATTCGTCCATCCAATTTTCGTCATCCATCAAATTTAGCCAAGAATAAAAATACCCTCGGTGCGCGAGTCCGACTCACACTTGACGGCTTTCTGTAAAAAAAAAAAGGGTTTGTACTATGTACGGTCGGCCTTATAAGTAGCTGCACACTTTAGTGTTTTGTCACTTTAACGTCATGTTTGAACTGCTGCACTAATCTGTGAAAGGCGTTAAAGCGACAAGGTACAAAAGTGTGCAGCTTCTTATAAGGCTGACTGTACGATCATACCGAATTTGACGCTTGTGTGTTTTACCGTGTTTACGATACAACAGAAATACCTATATGACAATCTGTGGCCTGTTTTATAAAGCTACAAATTACAATTTACAGGTTACAAGTTTCCATTTGACACAATCTCGACCAATGACGACCAGCCATTTGAGCAGTGTTGCCAGTTTAGACCTGTAAAATTGTAAATTGTAGCTTTATAAAACGTGCCCCTGAGGCCTGTTTCACGAAGCTACAAGTTACAAATTACAAGCGGAAGTCTCTTTCTAACTCCTTCTGCTAGAAAGAGAGTTCCGCTTGTAATTTGTAACTTGTAGCTTCGTGAAACGGGCTGCTGTTCGTAATAATTCTGATCTTACAGGAGCCCATGTCGTATTCTGTTGATGATTTACCACGAAGCTACTTTTTATCTCGGACAAATGAATAGTTCCCGAGGGAATAGAGATACGACTTCTACGCGGACGGTGTCGCGGGCAACAGCTAGTAGACCATATTCCTGTTTTTTGTCTATACAGTATTCACTATCACACGCATACATAGAAAATCTGGATCATTCACCCGGCTCAGAAATAATAATTGTAACCGTATCATAAGCAAGAATTAAGTCCACAAATAAATGATTTGTGTAGGTACGTAGATACCCAAGTAGTCGGTACAATACCATAAGGGTTATGTTATGATTTTAACTGTTTATGTATGTATTTATGTATCCACGTGGGTACAATGTTTCACTGTATGATGATTGATGATATTGGTGATTGCCTTCTGCAAACTTAAACGACTGCAGAAATCACAGAACATGTACCTATGTAGGATTGTCGTAGATGTGCGGTCGTACGTTTGCTTATACGTCAACACTACATTTTAAACGACACGATAGTACCTAATTAGGTATTGGAAATAAACCTAAATAACGAAAATTAAGTCCATTATTAAATTTTCTGTAAATAACACAGTCTATTAAACTCGTTAGTAAGTACCCATCCATATGATAACATGCATGGTTAAAATCAGTCGATAAGTAAATATCCCTTTGAGGCATTTTACGCTATTTTAGTTATTATTTTATAAAGCCTGTACGTGGATGGTAATGAAATGGATGCCGAGGCAACCGCGGTCGCTGCAGGAAACCGCAAACTATCCAGCTAAATAACTACACGGCGTGGTATCAGGTCTCCGGCAAGTTGGTGCGTACAATCTTTTTTTAGGATCACTGGGGTCCTAGTGAAAAAGGGTACAAGTCTTCTGAAGATCAAGTGAAAAAGGGTTTAAGTCTAGTATACTCCGTTCATGTATATACCCTTTTTTATTACGAGTTAAATCGACTTGTACCCTTTTTCACTAGGACCCCAGTATACCTCTTACCGAAGCTTGGAGTCAGCAAAATACCAGGGCTGAGATTCTACACGGTGAAAACTTATTGTTTTTAGATGGGTTATCGTATTGTCGACGTTTTATAGCTCTTATATACTTGACAGTAATGGCTGCCGAGTTAATATATATATATATTAAGTCTTACATTTAAGTAAGTTTATGAATGTATAAGGAATATAAAGATGATGATATTTTTTTATGTTTTCTTTTAAATGTGATATTTTTTTTATAAGTTGTAAAGAGCAAGCCGAGCTATTATTGTGTTTATTATTTTTAGTGTGTGTGGAAAGCGGACTGAAAACCAGCGCTGCGCAGACGCGGCTGCGCTCGCAGCGCACGCTGAGCCCGCTCCTTTTGTCACTCGACCGAGATAATTTAAGAATAGAATTAAGTCAAAATTGTAAATACTGTCTTTCTGTTAAATTTTCTTAGTGTGGCAATAAAAAAAATCTTATTCTTAAAAACAATACCATAACAGGTCAAAGGTAATATGGTTTAACGCTGTAGAATAGAAGCAAGAAGAAGTATAGCATAGAATAGAAACGTTTAATTAACTAACGTTTCTGTTTTTTTTGGCGCTCCTTTCTGTTTTCTATCGTCTCGAAATGTATGGAGTTGACACACTAGTTGACATTAGCAGCAGCGGTCGAGCATCTGTCATCAGGTTACGTCAATCCTATACATTTTTACAGGTTTTCTGAAATCGTACTTTAATATTTCTCCTTCTCTCGATTTAATCTCGAATGACGAGTGACAGGGTTGGAGCTAAAGTTACTTCGAATTTCGATTTGCCAAGTAGGGCCTCAGGTCGTAGGGCAATTTTGATGATTTATCGCACTGCTAGATCAAAACAGTTTCAACTCAAAATCCTTGTTAGTTTTGTTTCGAGTTCATAGAGGTTGTATTAAGGTTGATTTTAAAATACAGTAGTACTACTGTTTTGATCTAGCAGTGCGAATATTATGACTCGCTACTGGACCATGGAAGATTCATATACAGCCATTACGAACTCGTTTTTGAATAAGAAGTGTCAAGAATAAAATGACACTGATATTTTTTGTATGACAATAATTAAAACAAAGTAAATTCGTGACAGTGACATAATAGTAGATTGTTCAACAAGAGACTAAAACAAGCCATAATGACACGAGATGTTTAGCCACGCGAGCGAGCCAGCGAGCGAGAGTGGCTATAGTTCGAGTGTCATTATGGTTGTTTAGTCTCGCGTTAAACACTCTAAACTTGAAAACAGTGTGGATCATGCCTAATAAAATAAAACTATCCTTAATATATTTAAATAGATTCATATTCGTAATCATTAATCGTGTTCCACGAAATTAAATCCTTATTTTTTAAATATTTTTGCGCAGCAGCCTAAGAATGGTCCATACACAATCACTGAAAATGGCGATAATCCTCCATTCACAAACACCTGTTTCGGGGTTTCCAAAGTAAATGAAAAAATATATACTTTAATCCCTAGAGGAGATAAGGAGGAGGAGGAGGAGGATAAGGAGTTTTAGTCCCGATGTGCAGAGACTAAAGTAACATTTTAAGAGCATGAGAAGTGAAAAACATTTATTGTTTAGTTCTATGTCGATATAAAAAATAGGAATCAATTTCAACCCCTTAATATAGAAATCTCTGGTGCAGTAAACAATCTAAAAAGTTCACTTACTCAACTACTTACTAACTATACAGATTAGTTTATAAACCCCTTTAGGTACGTAACTGATTACTTATACCACCTTATACGTTACCCAATCAAACTTTTAATTATTTAACATAGGCTACTTTTCATCCCGGAAAATTTAAAAGTTCCCTAGGGAATAATTATATTCTAAATAGGTATAAGCGGACGAAGTCGTGGGCAGAAGCTATTATACACTAATCCTACTAATACGAGTATCCTACTAATCCTACTAATATTATAAATGCGAAAGTTTGTATGTTAGTTTTTCACTTCTTCACGCTGCAACGGATAGACGGATTTGGATGAAGAGCAAGTTGACTAATCACATCGGTCCGCTGATCACTGATTCGACCAATCAGAACACGACTTGTTCTGCATATGAAAATAAATTGGCCAATGAGAAGTCGTTTTATTTTTTAATAATATTCATCCCTTCACGGATAGACAGAGAAATCAGATTCCATACAGCCATATATATGTCCGTTTTTAATTGACAACAATTCATATGTGCTAAGGTAGTAAAATAAAATACCGTTTGTAGATTTTACACTGCTGATTACAGTACAAACATTTTTGTATTTTTTATGCAGTAGTTTTTTTATATTTAGGAAAAACGGTAAAAAAAGTTGGATTGCGAATGTTAGGAATACACTTATAGCGCCCTTAGTCCATTTGTTACCATAGGAGTTTAAAAAAATATACAACTGTCATGACCATTGTTTATCTGTCTGACGGATTACTTGATTTTAACGACACGTTCTCGTAATACTATTGTTTTGATATACGCTATTTAAAATAAAAGTGAGTAACGGATTTGTAAAGGCGGCGCAATCTGCCCAAAGTCGACGAATTTATGTTGTTACAGTTCATGCGGGAAAATGACAGTTTCAAGTGACATGACATAACAGTCAGGTCTGTTTCTGTTTAAAGTTTTTTTATTTTTATATCATGCTAAGATCACGACATCAGTATTTCTAACTTTGTATATACGGTCTTTTTAATGACTATTTCTTTAATAAATTATTAACGACGAAATTAAGTTAAATAATGAAAAACCGAGAAACACGGGTAGACTAATTTTTAACCGGCGTTAAAAACGCAAAAGCGTTTTTGTTTTTTCGCGTTTATAATAATAAACGCGAAAAAACAAAAACTTTCTTTTGAAATGTTGTCAATTATCTGAAATATAGTTCTGTCACAGTCAGTCGTCAGTTTTAAAAACGCCTTTTAATGACTGGCCACTAAGAACGGCATCGTTAAAAAAAAGGCGGGAGAGCGTAAAATTCATTATAATATAAGAATTGATTTTAATTTCCTCGCAGAAAAGCACTGTGTTAAGCTTCAGCCGAAAGTGCATAGATAGACGAGTTAGTTCGAGGGCCGACGCGTAGAGCAGGCCCTCGAAAGTACGAGTCTTACTTTCTAACCTCTACAACAATGTACTATTACTTACTATAGGATAGGCACGTAAACGGGAATTTCTATTAAAAGCTGTAGGTACCTTTTCCTGATTTCATTATTGGTCTTAGTGCGTGGTAAAATTATCCATAGGTAGACGTGTACAAAACTGCAGCTTTGTGATTTTAATAGGTAGGTACTTATCTGTGGGCTGTTTTATAAAGCTACAAATTACAATTTGCAGGTTACAAGTTTCCATTTGACACCACCTCGACCAATGACGACCAGCCATTTGAGCAGTATTTAGACCTGTAAAATTGTAACTTGTAGCTTTATAAAACGTGCCCCTGATTTTTAGAAAAATACAGACAGACCGACTGACAGACAGCCAGGGGCACGTTTTATAAAGCTACGAGTAACAATTTTACAGGTCTAAACTGGCAACACTGCTCAAATGGCTGGTCGTCATTGGTCAAGGTTGTATCAAGTGGAAACTTGTATCCTGTAAATTGTAATTTGTAGCTTTATAAAACAGGCCACAGATAGACAGACAAACACATATGGTGCAACTATAAGGGTTTTGACTATGGAATGTATGACGATTATTTCTTCAGTCTATGCGCCACGTAGGTACTTTTTTGAGCACATCATTGCCCATTGCGCACAGTAACCTCCTAACGTCCTAACCCACGGCGTCACTTCGACTGGAGCCGATGACAGCCAAGCGGAAGATATTATACGGCACGCGTGTGTGGTCCATCTCACGACACATGGACACATCCATCCGCTTCAAGTCTCGGCTGACCGGCGCGGCGGCGGCGGGTCGGGAGCCGCCTCAAGTTACTCGCGGGATTTCAATGACCCATCTAATGAATGATACTGATTCGATTTTTGAAATTTGAAACTGATTGATTAAAACTGGCACGACATATTATGTAACTATTTAATAGGTTAGCTTGGCAGTATACAGGGTCGAAAAATGTTATGGGCCCTTGAGGGGGACTACCTCTAGTGTTTATTTTTGGAATTTTTAACTGGTTCGATTCCTGGGAATTTTAGATTTTTTTTTGTTTCTTTTATAAATAAAATAATCTTACTTTTAAGTAAAATGATCTAACTTAAGGATTTAAGGTAGTCCCCCTCCTGGGCCCATAATTTTTTTCCAGCCTGTATTAGTCCAAGAGCTCTTATAGCTTGTAGGAGGCTCTTGACTAGTCAAGAGTTAATCCGAATGGTATCTGAATCGCTCGTTAATATCTGCGAACTTATGGGAGCACTTCTTTTTTCCAGGTTTTCCAAATATCGATCTTACATTTGACATATAGGTAGTTCCAGGAGAGTTGAGGTGAATGATTACACACAAAGCTACATGAAGTACTGATTGCAAAAAAAGTGAATGAATGAAATGAGTGAGTGAATGTAAATGTAAATAAAAACGCTTAATTATATTTTTAATAAGTATCAAAAGCAGTAAAAAAATATAAAAAAATGCTTTTATAAACCATCATCACTTGACATATCTTCATCTGATTCGTTAATATTGATTACAAGGTTTTCGGTTAAATAATCAATCCTAGGTTTCATTATCCTGTATCTTTCTTCTTTTTCTTGGGTTTTTCTGAAAATATTGTGAAACGTCTCTTTGTCAAGTGTTTCAATTTCTTCGTTTAATTTTCTCATGACGCTATTAAATGTGAATTCAGTATTACTGGCTGCTACTCGTCCTTTTATGATTCCCCAACAAAGTTCTATAGGGTTGAGTTCAGGATGGTATAGTGGCAGACGTAATACTGAGTGCCCATGTTCTTCCAGCATTTTATCGAACGAATTTATTTAGTATTATATTCATATACCTATGCATATCTGACCTTTATTTATTAATATAAACCATTTATTTAAATAAAATCGGTCAAAATATTTTATTTTATGTTTTATTTGAAGTCGATGAATTGTTCTACATAATAAAATAGTTTAAAGAAACTTTTTGGTCTTTCTTGCAGTTCAGTGTTGAACTTGCTATTGGTACAATATTAGAACAGTAATTTCAAAATCCCGCTGTCATTACATGACAGTGTTGTTGTGTGCGTGACCTCAACTCTCGTGAAACAAGCTATACCGAACGCAACTAAAATATTTGACAAATAACAACCACGTGAAGTGCCACCATTAAGTACCTAGAACACTTTCTATCCCGGATACCTAGTTTGAGGTTCGAAGTAGCAAACCTGCTTCGGTAGCAGAAGAAGAACAGGCGAGAACAAGGTAGGTAGTCTATGCCTTAGATACATGTCACGTTTGGCTACTGTTAAATACCATTTTCTATTTGCTTAGTAAAACGTCGCACAATTCACACAAAGAACCTAATATTTATGTATGGCGTAATCCACAGAACAGAAAATACAGTAGAAGTGTCAAGTGGGCGTGTAACGTGTGGCATGGTTATGCGGAGTTCCGCGCAACCTACCATACTTTTGCCGCTTATTTCGATATTAAATCCAGAAGCATGCCTTATTGTGCTATTTTGGAATGTAAAAACGATAGCCAGGCGCAGCCGTAGGCGTGTTGTTTTTATGATAGTTTGATTATTGGTGACAACAGGTCTGATACTAAGCGAAGCTCATGCCACTTCCACTGTTTTTTCTATTCCGTGGGCGTATCTATATGGGAGATATATTCAGTAAACCTACCTAATCCAGTAGCTCCCTAATGTGTGAATTATATTTGAGTTCCGAACTCTAAAGCGGCGTGTGCGCAAAAATGAAGTGTAGTGATGTTTGACCGACGTAGTCCGTCGCCACATCATTTTCGGCTTGGAATAGAATATTGATGCGGTCCTTTCGGTTCTTTTGCCTTCGCATCATTGAGGTCAAGATTCTAATGAGTTTTATGATTTACAACCATTGGTCCGCAAAGGAAATGTCCGTGTTCAAGTCAAACCGCGAAATTACGGCGCAGCGAGCACCGGAGACGGCCAGCTACAAAACCACAACCTTTTCTCCGTTGCGGTGCCCGCATAATAAGAAAACCTGATGAATCGGGTTGAGAGTCAAATTGCGTTTTTTTTAAACACGTGAAATTGTTGTGGTGGGGTACAAAGTCACTGACAATGCCTCTTTTTTGTTGTTAGTACCTACTGTTACTCTAGTCTAGATAAAACCAAACCTTAGTAGGTACTGTTAAGGTTCGCTACTTGTAGCGTGCTGGCTACATCTAAGTTGTACTGGCTGGTTATTACGTCAGTAATATTCGAAGTGATAATTTGAATTATGTAGAATTGTCTAGTTTGTAGGAACGACGTCAGTTGCTTATGGTTTACGGAGTAGTTGAAGCCCATCAAGAATAAATGAAGTGAAGTCGTATCAGTGTAGTATTATTTAAAATTAGGGACAGTATAATTCTAGTTAAGGAAACTAAGAAGAGGGAGCCGGCACTGTAGGCCTCCCACACTACGCAATATGTAGGTATTTATTAAGGTGGCCTGATATGATTAAAACGAACGCTTTCGAATTTCAAATTGAATATTTTATTGAGCCGCGTCGTCGGCACGGGGGTACGCGTTAGGGCTGCGCGCTGTATTGACAGCGACAATGGCCCGTCACGATGTGTCACCCGCTTTGTATGGATATTATTTAAATGACAAGCAACGCGACACTCACACGGCTCGACGTGAAAGGCATATTTCGACAATTCAATGAACGCCTCTTCAAATCTCAACATGTAGCATCTCATTACCGCTGGGGTCGCTAAAAATTAAATTAAAAAGTTTCCAAACGCATGTGTTTATACTTCAAAATATGTATTAAGTCCGGGGGGGGCTGCTAAATATTATAGGGCAAGGGTTTAACACTTGATGTATTAAAAAAAATGCAATAATGGCCGTGAAGCCGCTTGCTACTTTAGGGCCGAATTGCATTTCGATCCCAAAATACGTTAGTCTTAAAAATCCGTCAATTTGTTAGTTATCTACGAAAGAAATTACACTTGAGTTGGGTAGCCTAAAATATCACGATCTATCTAATCAATTAAGCAGGCAATATTTTAATTAAGCGGAAGCGTTTTTAAACAAACAAGTGCGATTCAATTGATATGTGCGCCACTGCATCTTTGATCGCTTAAACCGAGCTGAGCGTTAGGCCGGGACGCGTGCCGGGACATAATCAGGAGATCTCATAAATAAATTGTGAGCTTTATGTAGAAAAACAAAAGGGGGTTAAGTTATTAGGCCGGAGAAGGGCGCGCGTGCCGGCGCGCGGGTGGCGCGCCCCGACACTTAATAAATTGCTCTCGGAGACAGATGATGCTCCGACAGAATGTTGTTTCAACTTAAACCTTCACATGTTGCTGCTAAAGCGACTTTAACTGCCATATTTCAAGAATAAGTTTAACGGCCACTTTTCAAGAAAGTTCAACGTGAACGTATTCGGCTAGTTTTCAATTAGTATTAAAATGCCGTGACAATTGCCAAATAACTAAGTAACTTTCAGAAAAAATCTTACCTTGTTGGTTAATTTATTTAATTATAGTGCGTTAATCATTAAATTTGTGTTTTTTACCGTACTCCTAAGCAGGTGAGGGTAATGTTTTTTGAGTGTAGGTAAGTATGTGGGTAGGTACGTATGTATTTAGCTATGTATATACAGTCAAGGACTTTAATTGTTATGCCACAATGGAACCCTGACATAATGACAGCGTCAAACCACATGAAAGAAATTACACCAAAATTAATTATTAACGTTATGCTACAGGGGTTCCATAGTGGCATAACAATTAAAGTCCTTGACTGTGTGTATGTATTTATGTATGTATGTATGTATGACTGTATGTATGTATGTATGTATGTATGTATGTATGTATGTATGTATGTATGTATGTATGTATGTATGTATGTATGTATGTATGTATGTATGTATGTATGTATGTATTATGTATGTAAACACTTAATTGTACAAAAGACAGAAATTCAAATACAATAGTTACAAAATAGGAATGTTCAAAGGAGAACTTATCCCTTTAACGGATCTCTTCCAGCTAATCTTTGTGAGATTGAGGATTGTGGTATGCATGTCTGTTTGGGGGTTAATCAGCTTGTTTGTCGATTGATTTGTCTTTATCCAAGGAGTATGAAAGGTTATATTTGAATCAATTCTCAATTCCTGTAGCTGTAGAGGTAGGCCTCCCTATCCCCAGGGATAAGAATATGGTAATATGACTTTGAAAATATCAATCCACTAAATTTCAAGTCCCAATTCATCAACAAAATCCTGATGCTGCAGAAGTCGACATCTTTTACAACGGAATTTGGGCTTTCAAAACTTGCTTGTCGTTTTACTTGCTATACCTGTGAACAATATGTGTGTATATGTTTATAAGCCACGTTATCAGTAACATATACAATAAGGAAGGCTACCTCGCTTAGCGCGCGAGCTTAGATCTTCTTTTGGTGCTTCGGTTCTAATATGCCGAGTACAATACACCTATTCATTCGTCTTGTTGGGCTGAAACCTTCTTCCCACACTCATAGCTTTAACTAATTCTTATTTTATTAAGCAGCAGTCTTCTATAGACGAGTGGCTATTTAAAGATGGATGATATATTATAATAGCGACGACAAGAGCCAACTGCTCCAGTTGTGCCCGGAATTTACGAGCGCCCGAACACGGCAAATACATTTGTTAATAGACACATTAGCCAGCAGTTAACGCTGCGCGCGCGCCGCTCGGCTTAATTGCCGACATTATTGTCGCGGCTCTCGCTTGTTTGCTGCCTTCTGCCGGATATCAGTCTCACGGCACGGCCGGAGCCGAAGCGTATGCGCTTCTACGAGTATAGGCAATATTGTAATATACATGTACACTAATATTATAAAGAGGATGGATTTGATTGTTTGTTTCTTTGTTTTTTTTTGTTTGCATTGAATAGGCTTTGAAACTACTGGACTGATTTGAAAAATTCTTTCACCATTAGAATCCTACGTTATCCCTGACGAGATGAACATAGACTATGTTTTATTTTTCTGCGCGGACGGAGTCCGAGATATTTAGCTCCACAAACAGCCCGAACTGTTTTTGAACTCGAACTCTAAACACCATAGTATTATCTGCTTCTCAAGACCAAACTATTGAGTCCCCACAGTGTGGGTCTAAGTCGCCGTCAATAGAACTTGTGGACGATGTAAACAAATTAGTACTGTTTGCCACATAACCTCAAATATTCACCTAGCGTGTTTTTATTAAAAATAACGTATAATGAATAGTTATTTCATATTATACTTAATAATATGATAATGATCTAGTGTATAAATCATTGCAAATACCTCACTTGATCTTTAAAAGTACGTGATTATCGAGTAATCATGGTGAATTGGTTCGTTTGGTTTTGTTTACATCTTTTGCAAGTTCTATTGACGGCGACATTACGGGGTTCCATTCATCTTGCATAATATCGATTGTCCGAAATACACTTCGCATAACAGTTATCGCAGAAATATTTTTAGCCGAATAACAGTTTAGCATAATAGATTCGATGATATATTTCTCGAAGGCTAATGCAAGTAAAATATAAGCTTGTAAAAAGAAGAATGTAGGGGCGACGCCGCGACACTGTCTATCTATCTTATTCGTGTTTTGACGTTTCTTACCATGCCATGTAAATCATGAAGATCAGTTTTGAACTAACGAACTTTTAACACGCCACGTTATGATAATTCGATATTAATTGAATCATTTAAAAATACCAAAGGACTGACTAGGCTCTGACTTGTTGGTGTCGCGAATAAGCTAAGACGACGCGATTTTATTTTCAGTAGTTTAGTCTTTGTTAACAAAAGATAATATTGCTTACTGGTTGAGTAAGGCCTCCTGCATAAGCACAATTCATTTCTCTATTAGCATACAAACGCTTGATGAGTAAGGCGAATCATTGCGCGGTGAAACCGTGTAGGTACCTACCATAACCTCGCTGCGGGAACAATGCCGGCAGAATGAGTGTCAGCAAACACAGCAGTCCCGTCCCAAATAATTTGCTAACTTTCTATTGGCAAGGTTTTGAAAGGACTAAATGGAATGAAAAGTTCAAAACAAACAATGGTTTGTGCAATTAGCATAATGGCAACGTAGGTTGGTATTGTTTTAGCGCAGTGCGCGCGAGTGCGCGCTAACGAGCCTCAAGTGGCGCGTGTGCCGTGCCCTTTGTTTCCGGATCCACGCCATGTCACTATTATTTTGTTGCATTACAATGCATAGGCACGAAACGAACACAAATCATCCAAATTATTAACTAATAGGTACATCGATTTAGATGCCAATATACTGTGATTTAGGCATTTAGCCAATATTCTGCAACGCCAACACCCAGTAATTTAAAACTGGTGGTGAATATAAGGTCATAGTAAAAAGGAATTTAGTGTATGTCACGAGAAGATTTAGAATATTTTATTACTGGTCATCTTCTTCTCAGTGTACCTTTCCTATTAGCTCCGCATATTCTCGCGAGGCGAAACATTCTGGTAGCACTCACGGCTACTGACCATTCTGGTACCTTTTTGGACCGAGACACCTTCCAGCGACCCACGGATCTCTTTTCGCTAATTTGCCCACAACTATTAGCGTGTGTCTGAGGCAAGCAACCTTTCTCTTTTTAATTATGTTTCTGAGTTTACGTGGCTCTCATACACGGTATCAAACCTTGAGAATTGATTATTATCTCGTTAAGTAAGTCTGTCTTTTTTTAGCTGACTCAGTCATTTTAAGATTATCAAAAAACATACCTGCCCAGCTTACGTTGAATGTTCTTTTCTTTGTGTTGATTTAAAATAACTCAATAAAACTGATGAAGCATAGAACGTTCCTAAGTTGTGATTGTGCGTCGTCGCAATGTCTGCCTGAGCTCAATAAGTGAAGCCGTACGGTAGGTTGAACTCGATTGAGAACGAGATAACAATGTTGCAATGAGTTTCTCCCATTCAGAGTTTAGTTTTACAAAGAGAGATTTAAATGGATGAGAATGGTACTCGGCATGGCAGAGGCTAGCGCCTGGACCACCGGCGGAGGCGGCGCTTTGCCGCGCGGCGGAGCGTGCGGCGGCTCGCAGCCTGCCACGCTGCGCCGCTCCTCGCGCCTCCACCAACTGCTTAGTAGTTGCTGCGAGCTGATGGAACGGAAACAATTGTAAGTGATCTGCTTAGTATCACTATGTTTTATGAAATCACTTATCAAAAAAAACAATAAGCATCCCAACTAAACATGACGCAAATGTAGCTGACATATTTTAAAACTCTACTACTATTCGGAAGTAGGTTTTTTACTGATTATTTATAAAGTCGTCCAATATGTTTATGTTTATCAGTTATTAATATTAATATCTATACAATTGTGTCACTTATACAAGTCCTTGACTTCAATAGTTTTACGAATCAATAAATAAATAATGTTTGCTGGCATATTAGGACGTTACAACGAATAATGCATACGAGCCAAGGTAGAAGGGCAGGGTATTGTCAAGCGGCCATTCATGCCACTGCTATTGAATACCAATCAATACTCGTCTGAGCATCCTCGTTCACGCATACTTTAACACACAACAAACAGCGTTGCAACTCGCGCGTCGCACCTCGCGCTGACCGACATGCCCTCCTGCAGATATAACCCGTATTACCAATGCACAAGACTCACATCGATTGAACGAAGCTACTGGTAACAAGGCGGCGTATCATAACACAACTTATCTGACGTTATTCTTACTTAATCTATTGTACACGTTCAAGTTTTTATGATAGCTTTTATTGTTATGTTTGGCTCTATGTTTAGTAATTCGATAAAAGAAAATCCATTCCGAATACAGTCACAAAGAGCTCTTTCAGAGTGTAATCGAGATACTAAGATAAAAAATTTATCCATTATTTGCTTTAATCTTATTTCTTTGCTACTATAGGTAGGTACTTACCTATTTTGTTAGTCGTCCCTTTTAGATTCTTTCAATGCTAAATTAAGTATTGTGCTAATTATGACCGGTCCAGTTCTTCCGAAAATAAAGGTTTCTTTTTTTTTCAATAAAATGTGTCTAAGTGATGAGCACCAATCACATAACATTAATATGTTAGACGGTTAATGGCGTACCTATCAGATATTATACATATTATACACGTATTTGTATGGTAGGTATATAGTTATTTTTAATGAAATCCTTATCGGACCTTATACCATATACCTTGGGACCATTTAGTGACTACATTCTTCTTGAGCGTATTTCTCTTTGCTTTGTTGTTGTTTGTCACGAATAAATGTTTTTTCTTTCCTAGTAATGTAGGTGTAATGAATGAGGCACCGCAATCTTCATATACTGTTTTACAGTTAACAAATTAATCGAACAAAAAGAAGTCAAAATCTATTATAACATTATTATCCATTTCCTTTTACATTTGAAGTACTTACCTAGGAGTAATATAACAAAACTTATTTCAGAACTGCTCACGCATCACTCAATAATAATCGGTTCATTTAGGGTTCCATCTATCCATCATAGTTATCTACAGATATAGATAAATATTAGAATGATAGTTGAAATTGACCGACGTACATGCATGACTATGGAAGAAGCGAAAGAGATTTGTCAGGATCGTAGGTAGCAGGTGGAAAGAAGTGGTCTCTGCCTACCCCTCTGGGAAACAGGCGTGATTTAATGTATGTATGTATCATATGTATGTCGTTGAAATTTTATGAGGTTGATGATGACACATTTACTCTGTTCCGTTCTTATGTCTCCCTTAACCGGAATAAGTTCTGAGACAAGGATCCGAACGAAGGAGGTGGGTATGCAAAATTACTTAGTGCCTCCGCTATCTTGCACGAGTAGCACGGGTGCACGCTTGGCGTGTCTGTATTGAAAAATTGTACAAGCAGCGCAAACTGGCTGTGCGCATGCGACGGGTTTTTAACCAATTTCAAAAAAAAGGAGGAGGTTCTCAATTCGTCGGGGTTTTTTTATGTATGTTCCCCGATTACTAAAGACCGCTGGACCGATTTTGATTTTTTTGATTTGTTTTTTTTTTGTATTGTTTGAAAGGGTATTTCAAAAATGTGGTAAGTACAAAACCTCGTTTATTCGTTACTTCCAGTAGCCTTAAAAAACCAAATAAATATCTCTAGTAACTCTCTTGGGTTTTATGTATATAATGACGTATGTGTATATAGTTTAGTTGTTAGGCTGTTAGTTTATTTATATTTATTTTATTTATATTGCATACGGTCTGATGATCTACAAGATCTCTTAGACAGAACCCTCGCTTTCGTTATTATGCTTCTTCAATTTCGTTGAAGGAGTACTATTTACCTTTGTGGGCAATATAAAACGTGACGGTCCGGTCGCGGCTCCCTGGCGGCTCCGCCTCCTCACGGCGCGGGCCGCAAGCTTCTGTTATTGACCCACAGACCGCGGCAATGGCATTATCCCTAATCACAATCCACAGAAAATTGCTTTACCTTATTATTTTTATCAGCTAATTTGGTTCGTAAACGAATATTATTTGAAGCCATTACATGCCTAGTGTATACCCATACCATAAAATATTTTTAAACAGATAAACTCACTGCAATTAACGAAATTGATCGTTAAGGTTGTACCGGAAGTAGGAATTTAACCGTATGGAGTCTTTTAATTAGGAACATATGATGTAAACGCCGTGATGGGATAATTAAAGATCGCTTAACCCGGCGGGCGCGGGCGCAGCATATGCGCGGGTCGGCCCGGCCGCCGCGCCGCCGCGCCACCGCGCCGCCCGCGCCGCACTTGCTGCACTATATCATCGCATCGGTCACGCGCCTCGCTCCAATTTTATCCCTCCATAAATGGCGCAACGACAGGAAGGGTTGGATTTTAATTACGATATTTTTCTATTATTTCCTCCGCTGTCTTAGTTGCGGAGCAAGGGTCGTGAGATGTAATAAATTCCGTTTTTTATGAGGTCACGGTGAACCCTCTTGATAACGTTTATCGCACATCTGGTGGAAATGAGAATACCATTGTTGTTTATGTTTTAATAGATATTTTTTCATTGATTTGATCGATTACATGATTGAAATCGAGTCACGCTGGCCGTTGCTCACGACGAGCGCAGCGAGCAGACAATAGGATTGCGAAAGATACGGTTTTTTATAATAACTGTGTCGTAACTTTAAGTAACACGAAAAACCTTAAAATACGCGCGATAAATGCGGCGTGGCGTGCAGCAGCCGGAAACCACGTCCGCGCGTCCTGTGTACGGTGTAGTGGTAAGGTGGCAAACGGTCGTCATTTTAAAATCTACAGGGATAGAATGACTGACTAATTTAGTGTAACGGCGCGGCGTGATGGATGTCACCGCGTCACACGAGAACACGTCACGGGCCGCGCCGCGCTCCGCCGTGCGCGAAATGAACACTCGCTCGATTGCGCGTGAGCACCGTGATCTGTTATTGATCACCTACTATCAACGTCTACCGACCGGAAAAAACTAACATTAAAAGGGTTAAATTTCATGTAACTGTCATTTTGTTTTGTTATTTTAATTGAATCTCTTACGTTGAAGGCCATTCGGTATAAAAAGGCGGTGCTCGATTCGACTCGGCAACTCTGCCCAGCCGACTAGAATGTTTCACGGATCATTCATTCTTTTTGGCAGAACTTTTTAAGTTGTAAGTTCAATTTTTATCAATTGATAGAGACCTACCGGCTTGACGGTGTGGAGCTTTTACTGAAAGATGAACACATTTAAGAGACCGCTATTAAACGCGAACACATGGCTTTATGTAGTTTTGAAGGCTAAATGAAATCGCCGGAATTATGCAAACACTGCCCGATGGATCGAAAGGATTGCGCTGTCGCCGCGTATGAATAATTATAATTCGTTTGTCGCAGAATGGATTTGTGTGCTTAAGCGATTAAAGTTATTTGAATACGGCTTTATGCGGATAGGTGCACGAGTGGGAGCGCGATACGCAAATACAGATGTTCACACTTAGGGCCCGCCCGTGCATTTTGATCGCGGGCTTAAAATAATGCGAATACGAGTTTTAAAATATGTGCGAAAAGAAACAAAATGTTAATACTATTTCAAACGAACCTAAAGGTTTCCCCTGATCCCAATGACAGCCGATGATGTCGTCGTGGCGTCGCGTATTCGTGATCAATCACGCGCCACGTGTTAGCAAATCTGACGTTTTTTAGATAAAAAAGGTCTTTTTCGCCCAAAAAACATTATAACTTTTAACAAAAGCCCATCACGATAAAAATGGGTACATAGTGGATAAACAAATATTTGAGCGGGGGCGTAGCGGAGCATGAAACTGGAGGACAAAGGCATTAGCGCGGATCAGGGCGGCCGGCAGTGTTATTTGATTACTGCATATCCGAGCCGGGAGACGCAGGATCTTCGCACAAAGCAGATCCTTTCAGTTAAGAGGATTTGAGTGCGCAAGAGCACAGTAAACAAGCTTCTTAAAAACTTTGATGACATTTTTTATCAAGTAATGAAAATACAGTTAGGTCGCTTCGTAAAACTATTATGGTGGAATTACTGTGGAAACCCGACTATGGCCTTTAGCAACCTCTGACAAAGGCTCTGCCAATATGGATTGGAAGATGTCATGTATAAGAATTAATACCACACTCCCAAACAACTCTTTCCCCTTTGCACGAGTCTAAGCTAGAGTGTTGATACGGAGCCTCTGGAATAGTGTATGATTGGATTGACTTCTTTTGTTTACAGTTACGTTTTACCATCTCTATCGCCTTGATAGTACCTAATCTGGAATACCAGTACTTTTCTATAACACTAAATTTCCTTAATTTCAGCTACGATTGCGAAGATCCCAATTGCTACTCGGATTTGTCTCGGCTGCGCGGACTTAAATATGTAACATGGCAAGATAAATCTAAACTTGTGCAGCAAGATCAGGTAAGATTAAAAAACTTAGCATTTGAACACATCGTATGAGCATTTAATAAATCTTTCGAACGCCACGGTGGACAGCAATTTTACGTGTAAGTAGGGCGGCGAGACGTTACATGTTGCCGACGGAAAATATAGAACAACTCACTGACAGTTCGTGGTCCGAAAATTCGAAGTGACCGCCGACAGGAGCGTTCAAATGGTTAAATAAGTCGATGTTAACAGTAATTTTAAGCACAAGCATTTTTTCCCGGAGGTTGTCCCTTGGTGTTTTTATTCATATGGCTTGTTTTGTTGTTTTAAGATAATAAAAATTCGATACTTACCTACGAGTACCTACCTATAACTTTGTTTTTCTGCGACTAATTCTATGATTCGTTTCTGGGGTTTACTAATTCATTTTTTAGTAACATGACTAAGTATTAAGGTGAGTTTAGACCAAACGAACGAATGCTCTAGAACATGTTTTGTCTTTATTTTTACAAAAAAAACGTAAGGGTGGGTTTAGACCAAACGAGCGAATGCTCTAGAACACGTTTTGTCTTTATTTTTAACAAAGTAAACGTAAGAGATAATGCCATAGAATTCTTGTTCGTTCGCTTGGTCTAAACCCACCCTAAGAGATAATGCATAGAATTTTTGTTCGTCTGTTTGATCTAAATCGGGCCTTAGGCAAGCAAAGCAAGTAAGTTGGTACAGTCAACAAATTTTACTGATGAGCTATTATAGAATCTTATCACAGAAAGTCAATGTTTAACTTTGTCTGAATTTTGCTCTAGATAGAGAATTGACGCTCTTATGGCAGGTATCTATGGTGGTTCAACAATTATAGTTGTTGACTGTACATATTTTTAATGAAATTGTAGTATCATAAGTAAAAGTTGTGTCGTTAAGAAGTCGCTCCAATTAATTATTTACGAGTTCTATGGAAATATAGGTACATAAAAATTTGTATTAAATACAAAAACGTCAAAAACGTAGCAGCTACGTAGGCGTCACGCTACGTAGGCAGGCTACGCCACGCCTGCGCTCTACGCGTGGCACGCTCTACGATCGATACCGCCGCCTAGCCGTTTGTTAGTACTTTACCTCAAAAGCATAAAATCCTGGTAGCGATTCACCGGTTCGCATTTCACCTCGAACGTATATTTAAGTATCGCGTTGTACCTTGATCGTTTACTTTTTTAGTCGCTATAAGTTTTAGTCCCATTTAACCTCGATCGTACATTTAACTATAGCGTTGCGTCTCAATCTTATTTTTTTTTAGTTGATATTAATTTTTGTCGCATTTCACCTCGAACGTATATTTAAGTATCGCGTTGTACCTTGATCGTCTACTTTTTTAGTCGCTATAAGTTTTAGTCGCATTTCACCTCGATCGTAAATTTAACTATAGCGTTGCGTCTCAATCTTCTTTTTTTTTAGTGGATAGTAGTTTTTGTCGCATTTCACCCCAATCGTTTGATAAATTTTCGCTTTGTATTCTAATCGTCTATTTCAGTATTAGACAGTATCTTTAGTCACAAAGATAATATTTCAATGAGTTTGATAGCATTTAAGACATGAAACTACAGGTACAAAACACGTTTTACATAAAATGTTACAGAATTTTAGTGCGAACGTCAATTAACGCGTCAAATTAAATAGAGTCCCAAACAAATATCGATCGCGACGAAATGCGTCTAGGGTAAAATACTACCTACACGAAAAATGAAATGCAAGAAATAAAACTATCGAGGTTTATTTCAAATAGCAATTAACGCGTCAAATAAAACAGCGTCCCAAACAAAACTCAGTCGCGGTGAAATGCGATTATGGTGAAACACTACTCGGAAAATAAGATGCTACAAATTACATATACTAAAGTGAACAGCCACATGAAATATTGCTTCAAGAAAATAAGCTATTGAGATTTTGTACGTTCGAGGTGAAATGCGAACCGGTGAATCGCTACAAGGATTTTATGCTTTTGAGGTAAAGTACTAACAAACGCGCCTAGCCACGACACGGGCCTATGCACGATGTAGGTAGGTCTATGTAGCAGTGCTAAAGTATGCATGTTTTCTTTAATAGCTCATTTTTTAGGGTTCCGTACCCGAAGGGCGATCAGCGGGACCCATTACTAAGCCTACGCGGTCCGTCCGTTCATACGTCCGTCTGTCTGTCTGTCCAAACTTTAAAGAGCTGTATCTTTTGAACAGTAACAGATAACGGGTTAATTTTTTATTCAAGATATTTGTTATTACGGAGGATTTACTAAAAAAAAATTGTAATAAAGAAAGTGTAATAGTAAAGTCCCCATAAATGAAACTTTTCTATCAACGTATTTTTATTTTTGTTGTATCGTAAAAACTGTATAAGACGTACAAGCGTACGCGGGGTATGGTTATTGGAATGGGTTGCAATTTGTTATACCTAACTATATATTATTTCTTAAAAAAATACAAAATACCCTACAGTTAAAATAAACCTAAATCTAAATTCAATAACAATATTACCGTAGTATCTCCGAGCTATTTGATAATGAAGTCGTGACCGAACGTAGACCCACCCAGTTTGGACTTCTTACTTTGGGGTCAAATAAGCAGCTACAGTCGGAGACAGTCGGGTTTCATAATTTAGTTTAAATTGTGCCATTATTGTATTTTTATTTTTTGTGTTTTTTATGGAACCTGCTAACCGGAATAAAACTATTTCATTTCATTTTCAAAAAAGCTTGTTCCAAACTTTTATACTTCCGCCTAATGAATCGAATCTACGCTACTGGAATAGAGGCTCTTTAATGGCAATTATATTTTAGTCTTTCATAACTTGGATGAGACTGCAATCCAATTAGGAATATAAAACTTAACTAGTAGTTCCAGGGTTTTTTTCCTCTTAACTTCCCACCTAATCTCGAAAACTAATTGCAGGATATCCAATATTATGAACTTATTTTTTTATTCTTCGTTCAACCCCTCCTTTAAAGTACCTATACAAACAAGCTCTACTCTAGCAAATAAAAACATACATACCGGTCAAAATCATAAGTCATAATCTTCATTTTTGGTTCGCCGTAGTAACTCGCTAAATTCTTACTGTATTTTCAGGTAGGTAACGTTGTTGCTTGATTCATCACCTATTTGTTTTAATAATAAATACTTATTTAAACTTAAAAATACATTTCTTGTATTATTATTTATTAGTATACACTAATTTATGCTTCAACTATTACCTACTCGTACATAAACAGTAACAAATGAAATAAAGCATTAAATACGTTGCCCAAATAATAATACCTATGATATGACAATAATGAGAGGACATCGAGATGCAAATGGCTGATAGATAACTGGTTGGCAGTTCGCCGACGATATCTCACTCGCGGCCGCGTGGCGCTAGCTAATACAAAGGACCATGTTGTGATCATTATCGCTGGTCGACTAACTACCTACATAATTAACAAATTAAAAAACAATCGTTTTAGAACGCATCTTGCAGTGACAAACAAAACACCCAAGGGTTTTATACCCAAGTAAGTTGTTAACTAAAGTAACCGTATCAACGCCTCGCATGGTTAAATAGTACGCAACCACAGCTTATATCCCCGGATTAAGTTGTATTCACACGTTGTAATATACCTACAACAATAAAAAAGGATATTCAACTAAATCGGTAAAATATGGAGCGATAAGGCACTGACATTAATCATCAGACGTGCGTGAAATCAAATTACCGTTTACCAGTCCCAGCGCAGGGAAAGGGTTGTTCCTACGCCAGGCAGCTAACGTGACCCCTCGAAAGTGACTATCGTCCTCCCTCTTACACTTACAATACAACCCTCATACAAGAAAAGGATAGAATCATACATGTTTACCACAAATCAAGAATTGTGCAAATCGAAAATGCAAACAAATTGAGTCACGGAATTGGTTTTGTGTAGGCGATAAAACAAGTTATTATTTGTAATGAAAATGTCACGCCAATATTTAGTCGGTGTCGAAAATCAATAACATTGGCAGTTTCCCAGGGGTCTATGATAGGTAGCAATTTGAGACTGATTACCGACTAATGTTGCGTCTAAGCGATTAAAGTGTATTGCAGATTTGCAGCTTGTCCAGAGGTTTTGTCCAGCGACACCTGTTTTTTTTTCAGGGTTTATATTTTTTCCCAATATGCGATTTCGTGTTTAAAATTTAACTCCTCGAGGCTATACAAAATATTTAATCTCTTATAGATTGACGGCGTAATAGCAGGCCTTTGAGAGCACAAAAGTTTTGTCTGAAAACCGTGCGTTCACGTCAAACATTAATCCCGCGATTGACTTTTGTGATCGAGGGCTGGGTTTTAATTAGGGCGAATGGCCGCCCGGCGGACCGGCCGGCACAATGCCGTGATTGACACAAATTACCTCTAATCGAGACCACGCACACATGCTCACTGAAATTTATCAATTCTAAACTTTTGTTGACGCTTCTATGCAATTCACGACGTAAAAAAACTCCTAGGACTTCAAAACAATATATTCGGAGTAGATGCGATAGTTTGCGTTTCGAACAGAAAACGATTGATTTGTTGCTAAGTACCTACAGTGTTGAGGCGTGAAAGGGTTAGCTGTTGAAAACTTTTTGCTCGATTTAAAATTAAATTTAATTGTATTTTAATCCGAGCGATAAACGTCAATCAAGGCTCTCTGAGTCCACGATACATGTATCAGTGGAGCTCAAAGCGTCGCGCCCCCGACGCCATTCAAAACGGATTTTAAGCAAGGGGTGAAATTAAAATGTCAAAATAGTAGCGACGCAGCGCGAGGTATTTGTCTCCAGCTTTATCAGACGCCATTGTGCGTCGCTGCCTCCATTGTGTAGTGAAAAACGATACCGTTTAAGCTCCTCGTTCTTTTCATGATTTAAAAAAACGGCTACTTACCTGCATGTTTATATTGTGTTTTATTAGATTTTTAACAAGAGATAATAATGATGTTGAATAATCTGGAACTTCCTGTTAAACATTGATGTAGGTATTGTAGTAAGTAATAAAATTATTAAGTTGAAAACTAATACGGTGATATTAAAATCACTCGCCCTCCTCACGTACGCACAATTTTTGGCATTTGGATAAAAAGCAATGCACTGCACTGCACATTCCTTAGATTTCATTTTACTATTGTATTCATTCATTTGTAGGGCTGTTGAAAAGGTCGGAGTTGCGCAGCGAGGGTTCGGAGGGCAAATAAATAATTACACGCATTCTGCAGATACTCGCCCCGGGCCGGGCGCCGCCGCGCCCGCCCGGCCCGCGCGCCGCCGACATTACTTATATTGCCTACTCGTAAACGCTAATTATTTTTTCGCCAGTAGCAAAGGTTTGTACTGTATCTTTGCTTTTACGATTTTAAAATGTTCAAATGTAAAAGAAATTGTTAACATTTCTCTTCTCCTCCTAATTATCCTGGACGTTTGGCATGTCTACAAGTATGAAAATATAGGAAACAATTAAAAGCCAGTCGTACGAATGGGCTAAAAGTTTAACTTATTACCATATAATTTAATTCTATCTACGGGAATTATTAAAGTAACATCATTCAAGACAAGTCAACTTTGAATGCGCAATAAATAAACCACCTTGGAATCTTTTTGACTTGTATATAATGTAAGACGATGTGTAGGTATGTACTTAAACCAAATACAATGCAAACAATAATGTAAAAGATGTCCATTCTCGCTCTTTTAAGGCCATTACCATTGACTCTAGTTACTTTACCTACAGTTAATTTACCATCTTCATTTAATTTCAAGATATTTGTTTCGCTGGCCTGCCAGTCATCGCTTTTATCGCCGCGCCTTTTATGCATTCTGGGTTGCTGGCACTACTCTTGCCAACCCAGTTCTACCAGGAAGCCTTACAGACCCTTGATGTTGCCGACGGCTTCTGTTAGCGACCTCGGCGTGGCGGCGGCGAGGTGACGTGTCCGGTATGTTGCCAGTGTTGCCACCTCACGGCAGTGACCTGGGGCAGCGGTTTCCTCCGCTGTCATACATATAAACAACATACAAAGAGGATATAAAAAAAAATCAAAGTGAGAATATGTCATTTTAAATTTATTTTTTATTATGTACGTATCAACAGCTGACATAGTGCTCTCAATCCACGACGTCCCGCCCCACTACTTACTTCATTTTTCATACGAAATCCAAATACAAATTGACGGGATCCGTAACGTCTCTTTGACTGACGGGTGCGCTGCGGCGATTTGAAATACTCACATAACCCTTACATAGAATACTGCAGAACAAGTCATCCAGTCACAAAAAACTCTTATACCACGACCTACCTACCTTCTTACCTACCTATCTACCTACCTACCTAGATTCAAGAATTTTGTACTTAATCCTAATTTTTTTTAGTTTTTGTAATATCCGGCTGCATCTGGCGGTATGTTAAAATTGTTAAAAGTATGTATGTATGTATTTAAACTCTTTATTGCACATAAACAATTACAGGACA
Source organism: Acleris cristana (assembly GCA_948252455.1). Lineage (NCBI taxonomy): Eukaryota > Metazoa > Arthropoda > Insecta > Lepidoptera > Tortricidae > Acleris > Acleris cristana. The sequence goes on from OX411773.1 coordinate 10,299,320, forward strand.
TGTTTGCATCAATATAGATATGTACATAGGCGAACTTATCCCATATGGGATCTTTTCCAGTTAACCTTGGAACGGAGTAAGCAAGGACAACGCAGAAGGATAGACAAATTAACAAAATTACAGGAAATAACAAATAGTACATACAACAGAGAAACAGGAAGGAAATAAAATATCTTCTTTAATAAAATACATACATAGATAATAGAATATACTAATATATACTACCACATACCTACATAAACAGCAGTTTAAACCTACAACAGAAGTAAGGATCAACACTCAGACTCATCTTGTTGACTTAGCCATAACTTCTTTAACCTTTCCTTCAATGAACCGACAGATCTAGATTGCCTCAAGCACGGCGGAAGTCCATTCCATAATTGGACAGAGTGAACCGTGAAAGATTTAGCATACGTACGAGTCTTGATTAAGCATATAACCCAAGAGTATCAAAACCATATAAGCATTAAAAACTCCCACGTCGTCATACGACCCGAGGCGGTAACTATGACGTTACCTACGGTACAGCACCATGCGATCTAAATACCTAACGACTGTTGAGCGAAAAAAAAATCTGCGAAAAATAATACAGGAGAGAATAATAAATGCTTTTATGCTTGGTGACGTTTTTTAGTGTGTCAATTAGAGATCTGTATGCCGACGGCTCAGCATGAGGCGCGCGCGCAGCAGGGCGCGGCGGGCCCGGGGCGGGCGCCCGCGAAATCGCATTTTTATAACAAAAATATAAATATACATATGTTAATATACACAACAGGCAATGCTTTGTTTGGATGATTCAACTAACGACCTGTTTACGTTTCGCCATCACATTTCTCATGAATCAGACTTTCCTATGACTAAATTGTGTTTTTTTTTCACTGTAAATAAAAACTTTGGTATTTGTTATCACAAGAAGTAATATTTCTTTGCAAACACGAATAGGATGAGGTGAAGTCAGCAGACCTAGTCGCATTGTTACTCACAACTGGATTGTTTTTGTCAACGCCTCGTAATTACTATGCCGTTGGAGCAATTATCGTGAACAAATTTTTTAATTCCTGCGACAAAAGACGCTTAAAGTAAAAATTTTTTTGGTTACAATCTTTTATAGACCAAGAGCAATTATGATTTGTTCGCGTCGCTACTTCGGCTCGCAGCGACCTGCTGGGCTGCCCTATAATTACACCGTGAGCGACATTCCCAAAGCCATTGAAAACGATAACACGGAAGCTGCGTTGAAAACTTAAAAAACCAAGTTAGCATTGTTACAGTAATGCATTTGGGAGTAAATATTGAATGTGCACAAAGCGGGTCCCGTCAACCCTTGGCCGGGCCGCGGGGGGCCATTACAGCGGCTCAAAGAGTTGGGTGTCGGCGCTCGGCGCACTTTGTAAATCTAATTAAAATATCAATATGGTCACCGTAGTTCGCGTCGACAATTTGATTTCACGCCTCACGCCCTTAAAATATTGTAGCATCATGATTTGAATTTGCAACTAACTTTTGCCCGTGACCTCTACGTAAAGTTTTTAATTTAGAGGATATGATTGGAAAATTTGTGTAATTTATATCTTGTTGTAATGTACGAGGTGCAAAAGAACAGATATACTTGTATCTAGAAAAAAGGTCAAGTGCGAGTCGGACTCGCGCACCGAGGGTTCCGTGCTCCTGCATAGTATGTAGGTTTATTACTTCCATTTTAATTTGATTTCGAATCGAATCAGCGCGAACCTAACTCACACTTGGCTATTTTTTTTTTAACCGACTTCAAAAAACGAGGAGGTTCTCAATTCAACTGTATGTTCTTTTTTTTTTTTTATGTTTGTTACCTCAGATCTTTCGACTGGGTGAACTGATTTTAAAGATTCTTTTTTTATTTGAAAGCTGGTGCTTCCCATTTGGTCCCATTTTTATCATAATGAAGATTTGATGATGGAATCCATGAAGAATCGACGGAAATCTTCAAAATTTATAGGCACACCTATAGCGATTTTGGTATATTTCATTGTAACTCGTGTATTTGCTCTTGGAAAACACTATTTGGTAAAGTGGAACTGATGATGAAAACCACAGATGGCCACCGGAACTCCTAAACGGTATATATTTCAAGGGTGGCGACAAGATATTTCGATTAAGATAGTTGAGCGACTATGACGAAGCATATGTACGTTTAAATATATGACTATGACTTTCCCACGGCGTTGCTTGCGGCGAGAATGAATTTCAATGTCCTATAGTCTCTTATTAATTCTTATTTATTAAAGTGGGACTACGTAACAGCATAATTATGATCACTAAAAAGTATTAAATAAAATAAAAGTTTAAAAAAAACAAAAAACCGCCTTCAAAAAGCAAAAAATAACTACATTTAAAATGGTAGGTAATAGGTCAGTCCAACTGAAGTCGGCGTCCAACAATATTTTAACCAAAAGCAGACTTCAGTTGGACTGACCTACCATTTTAAATGAAGTTATTTTTTGCTTTTTGAAGGCAGTTTTTTGTTTTTTTAAACTTTTATTAGTATTTATGGTTTTTCTTCAGGATTTGTACTGTAATCATACCGAATTAGACGCTTGTATATGTTTTACCGTTTTTACGATAAAACCATAATAAAACCTTAAAAACAAAAGCTTTTGTGTTTTTTTTCCCTCTCGGACCAATTTTGAAAATATGATTTTTTTCTAATAGATAGTAACGTAAGGAAGGAACTCGTTAGAAGTATTTTCACTTCTGGGCAGCATTCGGTCCAAACCTTGTCAATCTCCTTTAGGGGTACGATTATCTGTCTGTCTGTCTGTCTGTATGTCACAGCAGGTTTTCTCAGCAACTACAAATGCTTGTTAGCATTTGTAGTTGCAGTTGTTCGACTCGCACATGACCGGTTTTTCTACGTTGAAAACCAAATTCTTCTCGTGTGCACGTTCACAGACATATTCGCTGCAAATCAGCGCTGTGGCTACATACCTACTGCAGTGTTTTTGCTGAAGTTGATTTGCATTTTGCTTTGTAATTAATGTATGCATGTATTTATTTATAGGCAGGCACTAAAAAATTTATGATTTTATTTTCTTTCTTTCTTTTATTATTACTTAGTGATCCAGGTACCTATGTATGGGTAATTCTGTATCGTTTAGAATAAAATAGATTGTGTTGCAAGTGCAAATGAGTAATTATAAACGGCCAGTGTCCGTATTTAGTACTATTTGATAGCAAATTGACTTCGACGTTGACTTTCGTATCGTCATCGAGTAGTGAAGTGAAGTAAACGCAAAATAAGGTTTGAATATTTTAGTTGGGTTTAATAGGGGGGATGCGTGCTACGGATAGGTTCAGAACACGTTTTCGAATAGTAAAAGCGATACGAAAACGTAACGATTGTAAAAATTTTCGTGCTCGAGCTAATTGTAGAAAGCCAAGAACTTAATCATATTTTACTGGAGTATTTTTTTAAAATTGAAAAATCCATTGATTGCGTAACATTGTTATGTTACGCTCTCTTCCTCAAATTCAAGAATTTTATTAATTAGATGCGTGTGTAGGCTCTATCTTCTAATCGTATGTCAAAAGCAAGGATGTTTTGCCTGTATTCGTGGTAAGTGGTAACTATGTTGAAATTACTATTATTCAGTCAAAAGCATATTTTTTAGGTAACAAAAAGTAAAGTCGGTTCTCCGAAAGAGCATCGATTATGCGCCCTTCAGGACACGTCCGGCGCACAAAGCAGTCAACGACGGCGGATCCGTCACATCCCGGCGAGTGGCGTGAAAGGCTCGATCTGTCGACGAGCTATGCAATTCTAGTACCCTTATTTTTTCTCACTTCGCATAAAGGACCCAGGTAGCAATACAAACAGTAATAAAAACGTGACATATCAATCGATTTTTTGTCAATGTCGCAAATTCGCACAAATCAAACATTGAAGTGTTATAAATGCTGGATAACAATGCGTGTTCCGCGCTGCGCGGCGGGGAGCGGCGCAGGCGCATTGTCGCCGGGATCATTAGTTAGCGAATGTCAGGCTGATTCTATAGATCCTTTTCGACATTTCGCCTAACCTATTCGTTACAAGAAGGTAAACTCGTAAACATCTTATGCCGTGATTTATAGTTTCTTTTAACACTCTCAGTTTATTTGTATTTCACCTGCAACTGTTTGCTTGCTTGGAAGGAAGCTTCAGCTTAAAAGTGTTTATAATTTACTAGCCTGTCGTAGCTTGGTGGTTTGGTCCGCATAGTATTTAACATTTTTAAAAATACAGCAAGGATTTAGTGTGTAAAGTTTTTTGAGTAATAAGTAATGTAAGGTAAAAAGTAGTTCTTCGAATATTGTTCGCGGTTGTAAATGTAACGTCCTTCGAAAAACTGTTATTAATATGAACTATTTATCATACGTGCTAAAGAACAACTGTTGCTATGCACGGCTGGCGCAATATTTCATCCTAGTATTCGCAAAAAGGGAACCCTTTTTTGTTTTGTATGACAATTGTCACCCTTTTACTTTCATTTCAATTAAATAATGTCTGGTCATTTGGGGCAGGCGGGGCCGCTGGCCGGGCCTCTGCTAGCTGCACAGGGGTTATTTTTTAAAATCGACTTTCAACGTTACTAACCCTGCCCCTTTCGTTCAATCGCATAATAACTGTAGAGTGAAAGGAATAGAGCTTCCGAAGTTTTGTATTCTGTACACTCCAGCCGGTATACTCAGCGCCCATGATCATAATTTGTACGGATCGGTGTTCACCGTGTGTGTCGGGGGCAGTGAACGCGCGTCAGGGCCGCGCTGCTGCGCGCGCCTCCCTGGGCCCTCGCGAAGTGCGCGTCATCCTGCGAGCACATTAATCATCGCCATTATTAAACTTGTTAATGTGTTTATTTGAAGATAACGCTTTATAAACGGTGCCGTCCGCTCCTAACAAAATAAGCTCCTGTAATGACGTGTAAGCGACACAGCGCGCTGCCGAGTGCATTGTAAAAAGCGTTGATTAATGGTGTTTTACTTTCTCGATTTCGTTAATACTTGGTCGAAGTTTTTTTAATCTTTATAAATTAATTGAAAATCAAATTTACTTGCGATTTGTAGGGTACATTTATGGCTTAGGTTATTCTCATATCATAAGTATGTAATTTGAAGTGATATAAAACCAGTTGGTAGTAAAAATATGTGGTTAAATCTTAGGTCACAACACAAGTCCTCTTTAGGTGTCCCTATGTACATTTTAAAGCTAAATACTGTTTGAGGCGTTTATTCCACATGAATAGATTTAAAATATTGTGTAGAAAGGCGAAATAAATTACTAAAAGGTACTTTATAAAATGGGATAGGTGTGAGTACAACTCGCGTCCTGAGGGATCCAACTTAACATATTTAAGTAAGTTCATCCATCTTGGGAAGGATGAGGGGGAAAGTAAAGAGTATTGACAGAGGGACAGGCCAAGAGATTGAAAATAAAATGATTCTATAACGTTACGTTTTCCTATTTGAGTAACCTAACCTAACTCAAAAAACAAAAAGGTAAAAAAAAAATTAAATGAAATATCTTATTATACATTCCATTGAAATACAATCTAGTCTTATGACTAATAAGTATTTTAAATTTGACCTAAACTTCTAATACAGACTGAGCTAAGAAAGTGTCCATTAACACTTTTCCTATTGTCTCTGTTAAGGGGAAGACACTATGTTAATTTAATGTGTTCTTTGTGTATAGTACCTACTCACTGCACTAATTACACTATCACTTCACTAAAATAACTCGAAAGGCTTTGTTCTTTTCAGTCTTCGCTGTAGGTATATCCGTGTTGTCGAGGAGATGGATGGCCTCAACATTCACATGGCGATGAGGCCTGGGTTCACGAGGTTCGCAAAATAGAATTAAATACAAAAATATAGCTTAAAGAAGAAGCAGTGTTTAGATAATAAACCAGTCAAGTGGGAGTCACCAAGGGTTTTATGCATTGGACACAAGCCGTGACTATTTTTTTGTTTATATTGCTCTAACGAAAGGCTAAGTTGGTTGGAAAGACCAACGTAACTTTGCAGTAAAAAAAACGATTACCGATAAAATAACGGTCAAAATAGCACACGTTTCCGTTAATAACGCTAATAAAACTGAAAAATCATCTACCTACGTATTTTAATTCTTTAATTATTTATATGTATAAGATACAATTGTATTAAATTTGTAATTTTAACTTCGTTCAAGGCAAAAACATGTGCAAGTAACGATCTTTTAGTATAATCTGAAAAAAAAAACTAAGTATATCTACTTAGTTTAGGTCACCGCAAGGGGCGCTTGAACTGTAAATGTAAGTCGGGAATCACAAATAAACATTTTACGTTACCTGAGAAAGAGCAGACTGATGGACAAAAAAGTACCTCCCTAATAAGAGTTTTATTTTTGGTTTTGAGGAACGAATACCAAAAATCTCTTATACACGCGTGTTCCTAAAGTATCGACATAGGTATCGACGTCCCAAGCAGCAATGGATTTAGTAGTGACTAGTGATCGGCTCAAATCGGCTGGTAAGGTAAGGCTCACATCAGTTTATGGGCCGCGACCCACGATGCATAATGTTTTCGTGATGATTCATACTCGGACCTGCTTATAGTTAGCGCAATCCGTGACGCAGAGATCCGTACCCTTACCATGAGTCACAATTACCGCACTAGTTCACAATCGAGTCGAATGCTCTGTCCCTCACAGTATTCTAATAGAGTGTGAGGGACAGAGCATTCGACTCGCTAACGAGTCCGGTAATTGTAACTCATGGTAAGGATACCGATGACGACGTGATAAGCCCGCGACCTCTTCTAGCGCCACAGCCTTGGGGGCGCGCGGTGACGGCTGCTAGCGAGGAATTTCCGATGTATCGCAATATTCGCAATCAACACCGTGTCGCTAGCTCCGTTCTACTTCTACGCCACCGATAGAGAGGCTGGGGAGCTCGGCGTCTACGAGGCAGCGACCTACCTACTTCTTAGAACCGCGTAAAAACCGACGTTTATAAGCGAGTTTTCCTTATTTGATAATATTAAAATTTAGCTGCGCAATGGTTTGGGTTTTGTAATATCTGTTATGAAAGGATTGAGCGTAAGATTATTCTTGCGTAGTAATAGTAACCAAAATATTTCATATTAGATCAGTATTTAACAAACGTGACGTGATCGCAATTACAACCAAATAGTTTTTTTTTTATATTAAACTTAGCTGACTTGCCAAACGTTGTCCTGCCAATTTTGTTCCCAGTTAACATTCCGAATTTTTCTCTACCTAAAAGCCTTACTAACATTACGAATGTTAAAGAAAAGAATAAGAAGCTCTCGTTTCATCTGTATTATTTTTGTACTTGTATGTTATTCGATTTCTCCGCCAACTTAAATGATTTCAAGGGTGATCTCATTAAAAGTCATTTGTCAAGATCTAATCCCGCTGGATCTATGGATCTATGACAACTTCTTAATAATGTACCTACCTACATACTTTGAATGCCGGAAGTCCTTTATTATAAATGACATTAAAATAATCCTACAATAATACTTGGTTAGAAGTAGGGTTGACTACACAACTAGGTATAAATATAGTTTTGAACAAGGACGGGATAGCTTAAATGAACCTTGCTAAAGCAGACAAAAATCTACTAAACATCACGTGGTATGACTCACCACTCGATTCCCAACGATTGTTTGATTAAGAGTCAAATTGAAATTTCCCATGATCAGGAAATAAATATACTTAGTACAAATGGAAATATGTTTTTCCCCGATACCTCTCTCAGGTGTAATAACTAACTACAACCACTAAAGTGCAGACGTTGATGCGTAAGCGCGTGACGCTATAGACAAGAGTCGCGGAATAGAGGTACAATAATTTGTACATTATACCATAGTATAAATAGACTATACTATGATTATACCTGCCTAGTAACCTTATGTTTTTACCGACTTCATTCGTTCCCTATGAGTGTAGGTACTATTTACCCAAGTGCCTAAGGAGGGGAGAAATAGTTTTTATTGAATTTAAAAGGTCAGCACCAAAACAGACTTCAGTAAGTCTCACGGAACAAACTCTGAGGAGATCGCTATTAGTTACCAATAAATACCATGGTTAAAATCAACAAAAGTTTATTTTATATTTGAATAAATTATCTTTGTTCTTTGTTGAATGCAGATAACGGTACTCGAATTTACAGTTTATATAACAGTACATAATAAAATAATTAGGGATTTTACTGTCCTATTTACAATTGACATCATAGGTTTTCTCCGGTTTGTTATGACTTCACGCGAGCAAATCGTAAATTTTGATGACGTAGATTAAACTTAGGACTTACCTATATGGCACAATGGAAACCGGTCCGGCGACGCCGGTCACGTCCGTGCTCTCGCTGTGATGACGACATTGAAGACTAGTGCCGCTCATGGCATTCGTCAGTCTTATTGTTTCTTAGTAGTTGATAACGTATAAGTTTTAAAATAACTTACTTCACGACTTTTACAGCAAGGTTAATAAATCTAAGCTGCAATCGGTAAAAAGGTTAATAAAGATAAAAAGATAAAAGATAAAAGATGTTTATTCAGTAAGTAGGCCGCACGGGCACTTTTACACGTCAAAAATCTACCAGCGCTTCGCAAGAGACCACTGCTGAGAAGAAACGCCGCAAGAAACTCAACAGTCAGTCGTTTTTTAAATATTGCTTATGATAAATGATATTATACAACGAAAAGAAAAAACTTAACCTAGCATTATATAAAACAATGAATGTAACAAACAATATAAATAAACAATATATCATGCGTTGTTGAGCAGGAAAATGTGTCTAAACTCAAAATTCAAAAAAAAAAAACTCATAAGTAGTAAATATGTATAAAAATAAATAAAAAATATACTTAGACGGGGCAAACAACACATAAATAGTTTCGATACATTTTCCTACAGAAACCGTGTCCCCTAGACAATACACAATGTTTTACATATTTGTATGATTAAGTTATTATTAAGATATTTAGGTGTTTAATTTAGGCCAAGCATTTTTATCTGTTAGATAGTCTTCGACCCTATAGTAAGCTTTAGACATCAACGACTTTTTCAAATAATTTTTAAGTACTGGAAATGGTAACTTTAAAACTTCGTCAGGTAATTTATTATAGAAATGAATGCATTGACCTACAAATGATTTATATACCTTACGGACACGAAATTTTTTTATAGCTATTTTATTTTTATTTCTTGTATTCAAATTATGTATGTCACAATTCTTAATAAAAGAGTCTTGATTTTTAATGACATAAATAATATTCTCAGAAGATTTCTATAGAAGGTACGAGATACATGGAAAGGTGGGAACGAGGCCCAGCAGCTAAACATTCCGGGTCAGTAATAAAACCGGCCAAGTGCGAGTCGGACTCGCGCATGAAGGCTACCGTACCATTCTCTATACAACATTAGCAAAAAACGGCAAAAAAATCACGGTTGTTGTATGTGAGCCTCCCTTAAATATTTATTTCATTCTATTTTTTTAGTATTTGTTGTTATAGCGGCAACAGAATATCTTCTGTGAAAATTTCAACCGTCTAGCTATCACGGTTCATGAGATACAGCCTGGTGACGGACAGACAGACGGACAGACGGACAGACAGACAGACGGACGGACAGCGGAGTCTTAGTAATAGGGTCCCTTTTTTACCCTTTGGGTACAGAACCCAAAAAATTACCATAAGGAACACTGGGGGTCAATTTTTTGACACCAACCGGCATGATTTACCTATCATGCTGTCAAGAACCAGACAGAGAAGATCATAACATTGTCAATATGATTATGATAAGCAAGCAAGATGGGCAACAACAAACTGGAGACCCTGAGGCCTTAGACCAGATGCATTCGGCATTCTTTATCGTTGTCAAAAATGTAAGGATTGACGTAAGCTGTCAGACGGTCGCGCCTATGTCAATTCCATACATTTTTGTCAGTTTCCGAAAATCATTTACGTTAGCGTTAAGCAACTTGTTTAGCCCCACTGAGCGGGTCGTAGAAATCTTATACCTAAATCATCTAGCCTCCAGAATAAGGTAAATAAGTACTCACTTGGATTGAGCCACGTGGATTGAGCCTTCCAAAAATCATGTGGCAATGTGTGACGGTTTTTTATTCCCTCACATAATATGTTATTATTGTGAGAAAAACGACAAAAAATTACGTCTAATAGTCATCGACCTTCGGAAAGTACAAAGGTAGATACCTACTACTTTTAAAGAGACGAATATATTGTAATATTATGACGACTTAATATACTGTAATATTTTTATCCATAGTAGGTTTTTATATCATTAGTATCATTATCATTAGGTACTTAAAGATAAATTACAAGGTAAGTTAATTATCTCATTTGGTAGCTAGTTGAATGAATAACGCACATTTCATTAATTTTGTATGTAGCTACGTAAATAGCATAATTTATGGCATTAAAGCACAATGCTCGAAATTTTTAAAAACATCTGTTTTGGGTAGAAAGTTGGGTCGGCTCGAACTCAATAACAAAAATTGCATTATATTGCTACTATTGCTAGTACAAAAACCGCTCTTGTTTCAAAAGTACCCTATTCTGAGAAATCTGTAACGCTTTCATTAAACAATAATAGTGAGCGTTGGGTGCACAAAAACCAATTGTTTAATGACGGTCTGGGTATCTAAAGGCCCGTTACTGCAGTTAGAATGTTTACAGTTCCTACAAATTTTAACAAAGCTAATTTTGTTGCATTTTATTGCCTCAGAATGGGATCAGCGACCATTAGCGCAGTTTTTGCTCTGCGCTACGCCTTTTATGAGGGTGTCGCTGGGGCTCGCGCGGCGAAGACAAAGCGCCCGGGATCACTCGCATAAACAACGTTTGACGGCTTCTTCGCCGGTTTATGATTACGACCGACGGATTTCTTTGGCGTCAGGCGGCCTGCAACGGCTGCAACACAACACACCTACCCACCACACTCACTTTATGTTGCACCGTTCTTCCAGTTAGTATTTTTCAATCGTAATTACGACCGTGAATGACATCTAACAGCTAATTATTTTAATTTACTTATTCGCTGTCGTGTTGTTTTTGTTAAAGGTCAAAAATACTTTCGGTTGCTTCGGTAATACGATGAACGCGCCACCGGGGCACCAACGCTATTAATGGTTCCTAATTTGTTCGAAGGGTGGCAGAAAATAAAAGAACCTAACAAATGACTGGACTGCCCAAACGCGCCTCATATTAAAATACACGTTAATAGAAACACGTTGTAACCCTTTCTCAGTGAATAGCTTTTATTGTTTTTATATTCAGGGGTCAATGCGTAGTTTTTGCTTTACAACTAACAACTATGAAAAGGTTTATTAATCAATTAATTAAATGTGTCTCGGTCATTGTCACTGAGCAAATATGGAAATGAACGGGCGCGTAACAATGTTTTGATTTATTGGTCGCCGGCGGAAGGGTTGCTCGAGGTGAGAATTTGGACTACATTTGCCTGTCTGTTACCTACTTTACTACTAAACAATGCCAATGACGGTCTTGATAAAAACACAATGGGGTTACTTTAACGGCGACAGAAGAAGTTACAAAAAGTAAAGAACAAAGCTGTATTTATTTTAATTTTTAAAACGTGAACCTTTTCTTCGCTGCCAAATGTTACAAATATATTTGGTTTAATTTTTCCATTGGAAGTAAGTATCTATGACGTAGCCATGGTTGCTGCTACAAAAGTGCCAATGATGTCCAAGGAAGTAACCTAGGTATACTCGTACGTCGACGGACATATTTCTTAAAGAAATGTTTTACTTAAGTACGAAGAAAACACGATAATTATTATGATGACTAACGCGTCAAAAAATGTATTACGAAAGGGACTATACCATATTTATTTGATAAAATGAATCAAAATAATGAAAAAACTCGACAGCTACGTGCCAAACGATTCTAACTCGCAAAGGGTAGAATTCCATATTATTTTAAGAAAATGTCAAATAATACGAAGAAAACGGGTAGTGTAAATTTTTTTCGAGGTGAACAGTAAACAGATAATTATTCTGCATCAAAATATAGCTGGTATTATCAATAAGAAAGACATTTTTGAACTGAACTTTGACAATCTTTGTAATGAAATAGGGTCTGTCGACATAATTTGTCTAAGCGAATCATTTATTAAAAAACCGGTCAAGTGCGAGTCGGACTTCGGCACCGAGGGTTCCGTATTTAAGCTACGCTTGATAACCGCTAAACAAAATACTCATTTTGTTACGAGCTTTATTTTTTATGCAATAAGGTTCATTTTGACTAGCAAAAAATTTAAAACACATTTTCAAAGGTTTTTATTATTTCTCAAAAACTGTAAATAATGAACACTTCATTTTATTTTTCCATTAAAATATAAGTAAGTAATTATCTATACGTAAGATTTTTTTCAGATTTTTTTATTTATAAACTTCGGAGATAAGGGGGGGACGGTCATTTTTTGTACATTTTTGGCTATAAAACATAAGTACATAACTGAAAATTAAAAAAAAAAATGTTTTGAATTTTGCAGATTGAGCCCTTTCATATGACACCCCATTTGCTATAATCAACTTTCTTATTTTATATTGTATTACTTTTAAAATGTCCTCGGAACCATCCGGTGATAGGAAAATACAATTTTGGTTTTGAGTGGCTGAGGACGGTATTGTGTATTTATTGACTTGTCTATGTTAATTTGCTGTGTTAACCAGGTATTAATTAATTTTCTCTGCTATAAGTACTTCCTGGATTTCTATAAAATGTTGCCTGGTATTCAATTTGGTTAATATCTTTCTCCTTGTTTTTGAACATGGAATTCTTTAAAAAAAGCTGTACCTACGCTTACGGCGTAAGAGGTCCTGCTTATAGTTATAATTATAATAAATGATTGTTACGTTATTCGATCGTAAGCCTGATGAAATTATACAATTGGTTTTTATGCCAAACGTTCATTATGCTTTTCGTGGTTAGTTAAATGAAATTATACAAAGTGTTTTTAGACTGATTGAAGCGCACCCGTACAGATCACCGTATTAGAGTAAATAAATAAGGGTACGCCTTATTTATTTACTCTAATACGGTGATCTGTAGCTGCAGCAACTGCAAGACTCGCGTTATTTCGAAACAACGCCTGCTTCATGGCTATTAGGTTATACAATAAGTTACCTGGTGACTTTAAGGAACATGCAACCAAAAAATACCAAAGACTGTTGTTTAAACATTTAATTGATAATTGTTTCTACACTGTAAATGACTTCCTTAATAATGAGTGTAAATTTGAATGATTTTATTAATTTTTGTGTGTTGCTGCTATAATAATATTGATTTACTATGATTTAAATGTAAAAAAAAAAAAATACTCTGGCACAGCAGCGGGCCGATTATGGTTGTGTTTATCGACGTAGATAAGCGTAGATAAAGCATCTGTCACTTTCTGACCAGTATGTAAGTGCGAGAGTGACGGAAGCTTTATCCACCGCGATAAAGGCGACCATAATACGGGCCCAGGACATGATTGGCTCTATACTATTGTAACCTGTTCTGACCCATGTTTTATGCAAATAAAGATTCTATTCTATTCTATTCTAATCTAGATTGAACTGGAACAAATAACTGAACTAATCGCATATGTAGACTATCATAGATGAGTTCGGTTCCTAGTTACCTACCTACCTACTGTGTTCTGCTGGTATGATCAGAACGGCTAGCACATGTTGTCCGCGACATGTTTGTCGCTCGGATCTCCCTTTCTTTCTAGTCTGTAACGATAGAGACGCACTGAGCGACAAGCGAGAAAATACAACTTGTGCTACCCGTGCTGGTAGGGTTACCGCCCCGGTGAGCCCTGGGTTTCCTAAACAAAACATTAAATGATAATTTTGAGGTTCAATTACAGGTTCATAATTGAATAAAGTTCGTAATGAATTATTATTTTATACACATATTTATGTCGTCAATTTTTACAGTATCTACATCATAGTCTATATTTATTTATTTTAAAATCTGTCCCGTGCCTCAGATAAGGCAAATGTTCCACGGGCACGGTTCTTATCGACGACCTCGTGTAGGAAGTGGTTTTAGCAATTTATCAGTTGTTTATTCTCACGCCTTCTGAAATACTAATTATTATGATTATATCATTTATGGAATACCAGTTATATTATATCTGGGCCGAGAATCTAGGCTGTAAAAACCATATCGTCTTTGACCTGTTATCGTATTTTCAACATTTTGATAGCCCTTATTTATTTGACAGTAATGGCGGCTGAGTTAGGAACAACAGACAACACCAAAACAAGTCAGATAATAATATGGTTTTTAATTACCGCCTAGGAAGGCCCTGCAGTCGGAGAGTGCACGATTTTAAATCGCATCAAAATTCGTCAAGCCCATTTTTAGGGTTCCGTACCCGAAGGGCTTGGAAACCCTTTTACTAAGCTTACACTGCCCATCCGTCTGTCCGTCTGTCTAGTCTGTCCTAAATTTAAAGAGCTGTACCTTTTAAACGTAATGTAATGACTAATGAATGATAGCGGTTTTGTTTTCTGAATATGTTTTAGTATTAAGGCGGATTAACTTACATTTTTTAAAGAAATTAAATAATAAATATCGTCACCATAACGTTCGTTTATCAATAAAAAAAATTGTATCGTAAAAACGGTAACTCACAAGTTGGGATCACACTGATTCGTACTGAAATCGAATTCAACCGGTGGTACGGAACCCTCGGTGCGCAAGTCCGACTCGCACTTGACCGGTTTTTTATAGAGAAGGCAAACGATGACACAGGCAGCCCACACAGTGACCCATAGACATTGGCATTTTCAAGACAAGTAAATTGTAGGTACTACTGGTCTAGTCTAGGTAATTTTACTAGTGTTTTTAATCCACGACGTCCTGCCTGCCCCGCTTCAGAATTGTTCATACATTGACGCAACCGTGCAACGTCACTCTTTGACTGGCGGCGCGGGGCGCACCTTCGAGCATTAAAACACTAAACCTACAGATATAGTGCATAAACATACGGCGTCGTCGGATAACTTCGTATCAAGTTTGCTTTCTCAATTGGGATTCAATTATTTTTAACAATGTATGAAAATTTCGAGGAATAGGCTGTGGTGTAAGGGTGAAAGTAAAGATGAACACGTCCGTTTAGTTCAGTGGTTTAATACGACTAACTTCACTTACTGGTACGGGCAAGTACCTCCATATCATGTTACATCACTACATAGTATAAAACAAAGTCGCTTCCCGCTGTCTGTCTGTCTGTCCCTATGTATGCTTAGATCTTTAAAACTACGCAACGGATTTTGATGCGGTTTTTTTAAACAGATAGAGCGATTCAAGAGGAAGGTTTTTATGTACTCAAATAAACCGAAGCGAAGCGAGGGCGGGTCGCTAGTTCATACATATAGCAAAACATAAATGCTATACACCTTAGGGCTTCTCAAACTAATCTCTGCAGTTATATTTAAAATATATGTTACAGTGAATTAATTATATTACAATTAAGAAATGACTTTCATTTAACCCATAAATGCGGTTCGAATTGCGCAATGTCAACCATTTTTGTGGTTTTGTATAAAACATATAAAACCTCTCCAATCTCTAATATTTTATCTTATTTATTACTACAATTGAAGTAGCTAGCTAAAATTCTTTGTTTACAAATTGACTACAATTCTTATGATTAAATTAATATATTGTTAAGACCTATTTCTTTTAAGTTATAATATGTGACAATAAATGTTAATAATTTAAGTGATCAGGTTTTCCAAGAGGTTCAACACGACGGCGCAGTGTGCAACAAGAACTTGTCTCAATAATGAAATTAGTCAATAAAAAAAAACTAAATCGGTGCACTCTTGACGGAGGAACCGTTGAACTAACATGAAAAAAACTTACAAGTTTAGTGCTAGTTGAACGCGTGCGGAGAAGGTTCCATTATTCCATACGTAAAAAAAAGTCCTCCACTAAGAAGGCACTCATGTCGTGTAACACTAGCGAGTTCTAGTTTATAGGCACTGGAAATTGAAATAAACAGACCCGAAGCGAACTTCATTTTTTTCCAGTTTTTCTGTAATTTATAAGTAAAGTCAGCTAGAGGGGGTGTTCTTTTTATAGTGGTGATTATTATTTACATCTTTAATATTTGAGTAGCTTACTTTTATTTTAATTTAAATAAGTTTAGTTTTAACTTTTAATTGTATTAATTTAATCAATAATCATGGAAGGTAAATAAAAGAGTAAAGAACTATTTTCTATATTTTTCAACATTTTAGGCTGACTAGTTTCGGTTTATTTTCTCATATTTTCTAAAATAACTCCAAAACTATTTCTAAGTATTAAAATTACATAAAATATATTTAGAACCCTCACAACAATCCCTTTTATTTGATATTTAATAGTACATTACTTAACAAGGGCTGTAAAAGAAAGAAAGCCCGAAATCGCAGGTATTTGAGACCCGAGTCGTAGGCGAGGGTTGTAAATATGTGATAGAGGGCTTTCTTTTTTACTGCCCGTGATGAGTACACAATTTTACGTCTTCACCTGGCCACAATGCGAGTTTTACCGTGCGCGCAGCGTGCGATAAAACTCACATTATGGCCAGGTGTGACGTAAAATTCATTTATTTACGTTACACATCCGTGTTTGGGTCACTCAAACACCCAATAGGCCTACCCAATTTAAACTTAATCGGGCCAGTAGATTCAGAGCAAATTCGCTGTGACAGAACCCTAACCCTAAGAAATAGGTACATACAGTCGAACATAGAACCTCCTCCTATTTACCCGACTGCCGAAGGAAGAGGGTAATGTTTTTGACTTGTGTATGTATGGTTCCTTTTTGAAGTTGAGTCCTAAATGAGTCCTGCGGATAAGATTAGAAACTGGACTAGCGGCTGCGTGCATGAACCTAGAACAGCTTACGCGGTGCAAATATAATGTTGATTTTTCTAAACTAACAATTTTCGAGTGTTCGCGTACGTGATTTTAAAACAATTGTAGCACTTAGCAATCACCCGCCCGGGAGCGCCTGGCGCGCGTGGCGGGTCGTCGCCGAAGCCCCGGCGGCGGCGGGTGCTTCGAGATCAAACACTACGGAGACACGTGCACACTTAGACAATATAGGAACGTGATTTAAATAGTTTTGTCCAACCGTTTTGCGTTCGCTTCAAATCGATTTCTGATTTCTTGCTGTTTGGTTATTTTTTTCGGCGACGGCGGATAACAGTCCGAAACCACCTTCTATAAAACCAAGTATTAGTTTATTTCCTTTCTAAAATACTTTTCCTGTATTTAATACAGTTTTCGGGGCATGGATCGTGTCGTGGACACAACCTATTGAAAAACCGGTCAAGTGCGAGTCGGACTCGCGCACCGAGGGTTCCGTATTGAAGATAATATGCTTGGTGACCGCAAAAGAAAATACTCATTTTGTTATAAGCTTTATTTTCCAGGCAATAAGGTCGATTTTGACTAGCCTAAATTTTAATACAGATTTTCTTAGTTTTATTGTTAGTTCTCAAAAACTGTAAATAATGAACACTTTATTTTATTTTTCCCAGAAAATATAAGTAATTATCTATACGTTAGGATTTTTTTCAGAATTTTTGATTAATAAACTTCGGAGATAAGGGGGGGGGAACGGTCATTTTTTGTACATTTTTGGCTATAAATAAAAAAGTACATAACAGAAAATTTTTAAAAAAATAGTTTTGAAATGTGCAGATTAAGACCTTTCATATGACACCCCATTTGCTATAATCGAACAACTTTCATTTTTGAACCCCCCCTTCTAGACCCCTTTTCAATTATTAATAAAATTAATTTCATTTTTTTTTTACTACAAATAGATGCGGGCAAGCAAGTTGTACAACTATGCAAAATTTCAAGTTGATAGCATTTGTAGTTGCTGAGAAAACCTGCTGTGACATACAGACAGACAGACAGACAGACAACGAAGTCTCACCATAAGGGTTCCTTTTGTACCATTTTGGTACGGAACCCTAAAAAGGACGCCCGGATATGTTGGTATAATTATTATACTCCCGCCCTCGCTTTACTGCGTTTTATGTGAGTTATCCGTACATACACCAGAATTTATAATACATAAAAACCTTCCATTAAACTTTATCTAACTCAAGGTGAAAACCGCATGAAAATCCGTTTAGTAGTTTTTGTGATCACTGCAACCATTGCGACCATACAGGCAGACACGCGACGGGGGACTTTGTTTTATAATTATGTACCTAATGATAGTGATGCCACATTTTAAGCTAAAATTAATGAGTTAAGATCAACATTTCCTTAACAATCCTCTTAATCTAAAAAAATATACTTACTTACCTAACTATAACATTTTACATTCACATAAAAGGTAGTATCTAACGAACGTAATTAAAAGTTTTGGGATTACAAAAAACACCCTAGCTTTACTTATGTATATTTAAACCCTAAAAAAGGTTGAAGGCATTTGACTACAAGCGAAAACCACGAAAAAAAATAGTTTACTTAGCTAAACTAAACTTTCCATAGCTTAGGTACCTAATTATGTAAAATCGCTTTCCAGATTTATTACATTTTGGATAACTTCTACAAAAAATGTTACAGATTTATTGAATAAATGCATTGTATCTTAAGGGACTAATGACATTATTTGACAATCTTTCACAATCGAACTCTATATGGGTAGGTACCTACATAAGATCACTTTGAATAAAACTTGAAGCGCACCTTTTATCAGTTAAGCATTTAATAGCTTCCGTAAGTTCAAAATGTGTCATGAATGCCAACACTTTAGTAACATTAGTGTTATCTTGATGTTCATGATACTGCAACATCGATACGGCTAAGAGCCCTTTTGTCGACGACGGACGCCGCGCCGGGCCCTGTGATTATCCGAACAGTACAACTTCTTTCTAAATGTTTAAAATGATTTTATCTGCCTGATGATTAGTGAGGATACAGCCATTTCGAAATCCAATTGGGATGAACCATTTTTAGAGTAGGTACTTAAGTACCTACCTACTCAGTACCTATGCCATCGAAATTTATGCCCAAGCTTACACCGTCCATCCGACCTGTTAAGTGGGCTGTATCTTTTGATCGGTATATTGATTAAGAAAAACATCCTTACCCATTTCTGATGTAGGTATGAATGTTTTTACAATGTGTACTTTATTACTAAGATTTTTTAATATGAAACTCCCGATAGTTGCGTACATCCAATGGCAGTGACGGAAAAGCAGAAAACAGAATTAAGAGTTGCCCCGTTGTTGCTTACCCACCCAAACGTACTAAGTACCTATTTGCGAATGCCTAGTCAAAAAGTTGTAACTTGGCTAAATTAAAAACATAATCTCTGTCAGTGTAACAGAGGTCATTTCATCATAATGCTTGATCGTGATTTTTTTAATCTTCAGAATCAGATACAATTTTAAACTGATGACGGCCCACGGGTACCTGTTTCGTCCTGCTACTTGTCGTCACGCGGTTACGCCACTTTATCGTATTATCATTGGCCACACTTGGAGACGATTGACGATTACTTGTTCCTTAGAGTAGAGACGATTTCTCATATTTACACAAGTTTCAACAAACGAGTTAGGTAATTGTCTCTAATGGCTGATTTACATTGGGCCAGCAAAAGCATGTCAGTATAGTTCTCGCCTCAAACTTGCAAACCAACTCGTCAATGTACTTCTACTAGCATGCTTTTGCTGCACCAATGTAAATCAGCCATAAAATGTCTATATCTAATCTGACTATAATATGCCGACTGTGTCATAGACGGAGTGTCATCCATTTAGGTTATTTTAACTGTAAGAGATCCCGTATAGGAATAAGTTCGCCTTTGTACATTTCAAATAATTGTGTGGTTTCTGCTTTACAATAAAGGATTTCACACATAAATAAGTATACTCCATACTCTGAATTAAATAAATTGATCGAGAAACTGAAGTCAAGAGTGAGCTAAAATTTTGGCTCCCTTCCTGATTAAATTGACAAACATTGAAGCAGTTCCATTTGTCGACAAATGGGCTGGCCATGAATGTCCAGCATCACAAATGTTCATTTTAAAACGAATGGCGATCTCGTGGAGATATACCTGCCTCCCTAGGTGGCTTATGGCATCATGGCACATTCATTCATAGTTTAAGTTATTAGGAAAAAATATGGTCTGGTTTAAAGCGAGATCTACGCAGATTGAGACAGATGCTTACTTTTCGCTGTTAATATACCCATATAGGTAGCTACTTACTTACCCACTAGTCTCACTACTGAACTTGGAGGGCAGGGCGGACGCCATCCTCAACCTATGATTTTATTTTACAAATTTTCTTGTGCATGTGACCCTTTTATGCTACACGTAAGTATACCTACAATTAGGCATTCAACAAATACAACTGCAATGGCTGGCGATGAACGATAATATCATGTTTCATACTTTACATCGGATCCTGGGATCCTGCTCCCCTTTTATAATACTCGTCGGTACATAACGGACATCTATCTCGCTACAAAGGAACAAAAGCTCTGATACAAATACATAAAACACTCCAAACGTCGAAAGCGGATAATACCATCATTATGCATTCATGTGCCTTGTCGTTTACAGTATTTATTTTGAAACGTGTCGAAGGGGGAAAACCCTCTTTTCGCTTGAAAGCTCCCGAAAGCGCAGGCAGAAGGCGTCGGGCGGCCCACTCGCCCTGCTCATTGGTCCCGGGCTCCCCTCCTCGCGCAGGCCCCGCCCTGGTGGAGGTGCCGGGCGCCGCGGCCGGACCCGCTCCGGCGCTCCGCAGTCACGCGCTCTCCGTCCACGGCGACACACGCATGTAGCGGCACCATAGTGAATCATCGGCAGCGTTGAGTCAGTGCAGTGCGAGGAAAGTGATGGTAGACCGAGTCCTCGTGTGATCTGATCAGACCGTGTTATGCACGCCATGAGCGACCCGTCGGCGCTGGCTGGCATGCTCCCCTTCGACTCGATCGGACTGTACGAGCAGCCTAAACCGAGGTTTATCTTCAAAATGCCGCGAGTGGTTCCTGATCAGAAGGGCAGATTTGAATCGGAAGATCTCTTTAAAAGACTGAGCAGAGAAAGTGAGGTAAAGTGTCTTCAGTATGTTCTTGCCCGGCCGTATTGTTAGTATTCCATTCTAATTAATTAGTAAGTCTACGTAGGTTATCAAAGATATATGATTGTTATATGTTCATATTAGTTACGTTGCGTGGGTAGATACCTACCTACGTATCAATCACTTTTAATTAGAGTTAGACGCAGGTTTTGCATCGGGTCACAAGAAACCAAATGTTGAACATTAGTAATGGGCTTACTGTAACCGTGTCTCTGCAGCCGTATTAACAAAGACAGGAAAAATAATGTACTTAATATATCTGCATTATACAAATGAGTCATCCCGGTCTGTCAGGGAAACCATACAATTATCACCATAACTTACCTAGTTGGGACATCGGGTGTCCAGTTAGCCCTGTTGCCCTAAATTACTACAATTATGTATCTATTAGAAAAATGCGCAAAATAACCTGTATCATCAACAATTAAAGTGCAATTAAGGATCTATTAGGGTTAATGCAAAATTTATGTGAGGTCAGTACCAATAATACTCAATAATAGTATGTTGTGTTGGTCAGGTGCGGTACACAGGGTACCGCGACCGGCCGCCGGAGGAGCGGCAGATGCGCTTCATGAGCGGCTGCCGCGAGGGCCACACCGAGATCGCGTTCACGGCCACCGGCACCAACCTGCAGCTCGTCTTCGACCACTCGCCCTACAACAACCGCGCCTGCGACCTGCAGAAGGAGAATGGCAAGGTAAGTTGATGCTCCTTTCACACTGTTACGCCGAATATATTAAACAGACCCAGCGAGAGCTGGCCCCAATTCACGTCATCTCTTACCGCTTGAAGATGAAGCCTTATTCGAGATGAGACATGTCTACTGCATATAGGAAGTTATTGTTGGACATATCTCGTATGTAACTTAATTTTCTACTACCTCTCTACTGGCACTAGATTCAGGGCCTATAGAGCATTATGTAGGTAGGTACTCTATTTAGGAACACATCGTTGGTGAACTACCTAGGCCTGCGTAAATCTTAGACTCGTAGGTATGACCACGTAATTATTAAACGATCATCTGGTCAAGTTAGGGTAGTCAGTGAGTTTCTCGACGATGTGTTCCTTAAGAGAACAAAATGAAACCCCTGTATTCTGAGAGTCACTTTTGAAGTTTATCATATTCATATTTAATTTTTTATTTTAACTCGACGTAGCAAATTTTAACCGGCGAGTTTAAATGGCTCCATCAGAGCGTACAAAAAACATTTTAGGACATGCATTCTTAATTATGTTGGTAGCTTATTACGACATAGAATCACATAGAACTCACCTCCCCTCTCACATAGCCGTTAAGGTCACTTAAAGTAAAATTGCCCTCTGATATTTATTTACGCATGTACCTACCAATTTGTTTACTTTTTAGATATTTATTTGTTTATTGTGGGTCGGTGCTTGAAAACGTTTTAAAGATTAAATTTCTTAGGATGTGCGTGGAAATATAATTCAATAACTAAGTAACTAAGTAAAATAAGTAACCTAACATAAGAACCTCCACAGCAATCACGTCATGTAGCAGGGAATTTTGTAAAATGAATTCTTTTTTTATATAGGAAAAAAACATTTCTACTACTTAACAGGAAAATTATTATCCCTACTTAGTTATTTACTAAAGCTTGGTAAAAGTTATACCTTTTTATGAATAAAATTTATCCTTACAATAAACTTAAGCGATAAGAGTTAGAAAGAGATAAGAGTGGTTTTGATTACGTTCTTGATCCACGCATCAAGTAAGAGCGCGTTAATGTGAATAATCCCGGAGCATCTAATGGCATCATTCGTCACTCTTCCGGCGCATTTTCATAACCGAAATTAAGACATAAATTCCTTTCAAAGCTCTAATGAAAGAAGTTAAGCCGTAACACCGCAGGTAACGTGTCGGTCACGCTCCGCGCTGGTTCGGTGTGAGTCAAGCAGGCCGCGTGGAACATTACCGCGGGTCAGTTCAGTAGTTGGAAACATGTTTACGCATACAGTATAGGAATCATTAATATCATCATTCTCACCCAGTATTCTCTCCTCGCATCTTGATTTATTAGGGTGTTCATATACGATGCATGAAGCCGGAGCAAGTAATTATAAGCGCGGGCTCCTTGCGCGAGCAGTAGGCATGCCTGATGCACCATGCTCGAGTCGCATTGCATGTAATTGTGCAAGTGGGTATCCCATCATTTTATCGACTTTCACTTCATAGATTGTATTATGTTATCGAATTTCATTTCATTGAACGCTATTTTCTGCTGAAACCTTAATGTTTTCATGATATCTTAACAATTATCCAAACTTTCGCAACCAAGGTGCTCGTGTATGCCACTTAATTTACAAACCTTTATAACAGGTTTTCCAGTAAAAATGCGACGCTAATGACTTACAGGGAAAACCACTCGGTTTTCTAACGAAGCGCTAACAGCTGCCGCTGCTGACCCGAATCCAATGAATTTGGTTAGTAACTAGGTATACAGGGTGCCCAGTAAATAATGAATAAGGTTCTGTCCATCGACAGGGCACCTTAGGCTGGTCCCTAAAATAGACATGGTAACAGTTGCATGGTTTTCGAGATAATCGAACTTTTCTATTTTCTTAATAATTGGTACCTTACTTCAATTTAATGACCGCCTAGGCCACAAATAAAGAGATTTTCACGTTCTGTTTGTTGCTAAATATTCTCTAATAGTGACGCTAACGGATGTGTATTAGAGCGTTATGGTGGCCAGACTGATTTCTTGTTAATTGGGTCTTAATTAATAACAACACATTTTTCTTTAAAATTTTCAACGAGTTTGATTGCTTGTGGTGAATAAATGTATAGTAATGTAGTCCACAAGCATCCACATCCACGGGAAGACATGGAGTGGCACTATTCTAACCAGGCAACCACACGGGTAAGAAACACTTTACATTTAATCACAGGTGTTAAGAACAGGTATTTGTGATATACCTATAAGAAAACATTTGGGAAAACTGACAAGTAACTGAAATAAAAAAAAGACTTATTGATGACATACTACACGTAGGTAACCTAGGTAGTATATTTATTACAAACTTTTTGGATCTTCCGCTTAGGAGGAGTAGACCTTTCAAAGAGAGGTCTGCGAGTATTTTGAGGTTCAAGGTAGGGCCATAGGGATCACGTAGCAAAACATCTAAAATCAAATGTTATAAAGTTGATACACATATGTCTAGAATATCGAAAGCCTAAATTAATAATGTTCATAATTTATAATGTTCGAAATACAAACAACACGACTGGTCGATTGAATATAATTTCGAAGTACAAAATTAATATGATTACCTACCTAATTGACTTACTTGGTACACATAATTATATACATAATGTGAGGTAGAAAACCTGGATGAATAATGTTGTTAATCTATAACATTCGAAAGACAAATATGTGTAAGATTTTAGTTTAATTTCTATTTCGATATCAAAAACAGAGTCGACGGAGTTCCGCTACCGCGTGTGTTTGGCCCTAGGGGCCGGCTAAAGAACTAACATAACCTAAATACCTCATATTTAAATATGACTTTTTTTTTCTGAATTCCGTACGTTATTATTTTGACTTTATATATTTTGAACGTTATACATAGTGAGCAGTATAGATTATAAATGTTATGAATTTATCGTAGAAATTTTCAAATTATGACAAGATGTTATTCATTGCGTACGTTATGCTATTTGACTTTATACCTATATTTTAATCATATGAAAAACGAACTTATAACATTCGATTTTAGATTTTTTACTACGTAACCGCCTTAAGGCCTTTCTTAAAAGTGCTTCTTATATCTAGCCTACCTACCTACTAATTACTAACTTGTTTTGTGGCCAAATCGTACCATTCATTTTGGACAAATTCTTTTTAAAACCTTCACACAACTTCTTACTTTTATGGCAAAGTAATTCATTTGCGCGTTGTTCATTAAGAAAATGTTATGTTTAAAATGATTTAATTTAAATTGAATAACATATTACAATACAGGAAAAATTACTCGTAAGTACCTACTAATAATAACGCCCGATAGAGGACATTGTGCCTACGAGGGCGCCTTGTTTATTTTCCCTGTTCTGGACAACGACGATAATAACAAATTCAGTTCGCTTTTAAAACATTTTCATAAAAAACGCGCAATTTGATTACCAAACAATAAAAGCATGAGTTTGTGTGAATGTTTAAAACGGGTCCTCTAAAGTTAATGCTACCTATTTGTCATTTTACACATCAAATGTTTCGTAACACACAGGATGGACGGGTCACACACACGCTCATTTGTGTAATCATTTGTACATCAAAAAACCATCCTTCGATTGGAAGACAATAGTTTAGTTTTATTAGAAACTGGACGCTCGGTGCTGTCTTAGAATGTAAGAACTAATCTGACTAGACTAGTTTTGTTGATCGAAACAATAATGTTGTATCCATCCTGTCTTTGTTTTGAAAAGTAAATGTAATGACTTACATTTTTGCGTATAAAAGACCTAATATAATACCTATTCTCATATGCATCTCGATGAAAGTCGACGGGGACCCATATGGTGGCTGGTTATTGAATTATCCCCTCCGGCCCAGACGCCACCCGCTGCGCTCCTCTATGAATACTTAACTTACGTATTTATTTACATTTGGTTCATTTAACTGCACACTCCGGTGCGCATGTGAGCCCGTATTATGTAACTATATTTTATTAATGGGCTCGAGACTTCTCATACTAAGCGGATTTAACGTCAAAGGCACTCGCCCAACTATAACATTTCGAGTAATCAAACCGCATGACTCCATCTGCATCCGATTTTTGTAACTACTTACCAACTTAGACTGGCCAGCAAAACTGTCTTTGTTCCTTATGAACGTTGAGCATATAGGTAATTAACTCTGTGCTACAGCTAAATGAAGTAAACATATCAAAGGTAAACATCAATTTCGCGCCCTTTTCGAACCCGTTGAATACCAGTTGTTGGGTGGGCCTAGAGGCCTTAATTGCCGAAACTAATTAATATTAACGTTACCCATTTGCCATGTACCTAGGTACCTACCTTATCGATAGCATCATGTTCTCTTGATGATGTTTTTAATTAAGCATCTACTTACTAGTATCTCTAACACGAGATCGTCACATGTTTTTTTTTGGATTGTTTGTTGCAATACTAAAAGATCTAATAGGTAGATAACTGAGCATTTTATGTCAGTTAAACAGATTTTTGGATCAAAATCCCAACACAATATATTTCTTCATTATATTGTGTTGGGATTTTGAATTTATATATAACGATGTCCTAAATCGTCAACTTAAGCAAGATTTTTTAATTTATTTATTCATAAATAACGTAAAATTAAAATCATACGTTCTTTTCACAATAAAGGTTTATCACGGTTTGTAGACTAAAATAAAAAAAGGTGTCGCACTGACATAGTACCTACCTAGTATTTTGTGAAACATTCGCTATTAATGTATTTGATCTATATACTTGTTTGTAGCAGTAGTATTTTAGTAACAAAATAATAAGTAGGTTCCTTCCACACGGAAAATATTATAAAAAACATGCATGACGACCAGTTGTTACTAACCGAAGTACCCATTTGTACTTTTACATACGCAGCGTGCCTACATAACTAAATAAAATAGCTTTTCTGGAATATTCCCAGGAGGCAAGCGGGAAAACGTTCCCCCTAAAATCGATAGAGGAAAAGCGTGAGTTGCTATAGGGAATAGGGAGCGTCGCGGCGGCGCGCGCCGCTCGGCTCTGCTGCGGCCATCATGGCCGCCGCTCTCCCGTCCCTGCCTACCCTCCTCATACGCGTGATTTAATTTAAAGGCTTCTTGTACATTTAAAAAGCTTAGATGTACATACAGGATGGCTCAGAACTTGACGTCAATATTAAGGGAAAAGAGGAACTTTTTATGTACCGGTTCATAACATAATACCTATAATAGACGCTATTTTATGAAAAAAATCCAATACATATGACACGCACCACCTTGGTCTAGTGCGATTTTTTTTCAGGACAACAATAGTCAAAGCCTTTGTATAAAAAAACTAGAAATGCTTTAGTGGTTTAGAAAGTATAGATTTATTTTAAATGTGGTTATATTTTGTAATTATAGTGTAATTCAATACATTGCTAAGTTATTTCTTATTATTATTATTTACTTTCGGAATCACATAAATTATAGCTATTTTCGACCAAGGGAGGCAAGGATATATCGGAAGGTAGTTATTAGGCGTTAATTCTTTCTTTACCAGTATCATTAAAAACTTGATAACGCTTAAACTTTTTTTTGCTCCTCTTAGCAAATCCTACATATCGGATAGTTAAAACTAAGTGTAGATACATTCTGGACTGGCATACTCGTAGAAGGGGCTAGGTTAAGGGGGGCTTCTTGTGCTTATTATTTACGTCAAGTTCTGGGACACTCCTGTAGGTACTTACGTGTAATATGCATAGTAAAATAATAAGATATTCCTAGATTGTATTATCAGTTTCACTCTTCTTCACTTACCACACTGCTACGAAATAGGTACTTATAAGAACATGAAGTAGAATTTCCGTTTTATTTAAATAAGACAACTGAGCAAATCAGCGAGCAAAAACCAGGGGTTATGACTTTTACTTTTCGATTTTTAGGGGGGCTCATTGTATTCTACGACTGTAGAAATCTGACAAAATTTATGGAAAGGCAAGACAGCCGAATGCACGATTATAGCACAGCTCGACAGCAATCAATCTTAAACATATTGACATTAGCTTACGTGTATTAACTTCAAGACTGCACGTAACGCAATAAGAATAACAGCAAAACATTCTTAATTATTTATTTATGTACAATTTTTAGGTTAAAACTCCATTCAATACCATCTTTATTACCATACAGTAAGCGGAAAGCGTATAGGAAAAGCTATTAGCTCAGAAATAAAAGAAGTGCGCGTTAGATTCGCTCACCGTAATTAAATTTTTAATACATAATTTATTTAAAAAAATCGTTAAATTTTTAAGTACCTACTATTAACGCTTTGTTAAGCGTAACATTCTGAATTCCATTAACATTAGACCCGATATCAAGTTCATTCAATGTAGAAATAAAGAGAAACTTTATTTTCTCTTTGAAACTTTTTGAACATTTGACACAATATTTTTTTACATGTTCATAAAAATTACGTAAGGAACCCTAAAACATATTTAAAAGTTGTAATTATTGAAATTGCATCCTTGACTTGGTCTGCTGCCACAATAACAGTACCAAATTGAACGTTTGTGTGAAACGGATGCCGGAACAAAGCGAGCACGCGAGGAGCCTCGCCGCCGCTTGCCTCCTGTCGTGTCCGCTCGCCCTCAAAACAGTGCGCGGTGTTGTTACCTAAATAAAGTCCCTTTCTTTATTTCTGCCGTCTTAAAACCTGTTTCGTAATAACGTTGCTCAACTGTTTGTCAAATTCATCCATTCAAAACACATTAAAACATTGTTTTATTTATAAGTCACATACAGTAACATTTCAACAGCTAAATTAAATTAACCTAATACCCAGTAGACAACACGGAATCCTAGCGACAGCTACAGAATAATTTTCCTTACAAATAAAGCCAAGGCTAAGCATGTAAAAGTTTGTATAAGTTAAGTTGTTAAGTGGTCAGTAGCACCTAGGAACGTTTGGAAACCAATTTAGTATTTTACTCGCTAGCCCTGTAGGACCATAGGAACCAACTAAAACAAATAGAATTAGAATGAAATGAATTGTACAATTTGCCATTTACGCGTCCTCCACTAGCGCAACATGTGACTGATAAACGTTTCCTTCCTTTTACCAGGATTGCCACCTACAGCGTCTCATTTTTTGTGCCGCTCCATTTTTTTTAAGCAGCCGGCCGTAGTGATTAATATAATTTTTTGTCGGCAGGCCCACATAGTGTCGAGGTTCATAATGAACGGCGTGTGCGTGCGGTGGCGCGGCTGGATCGACCTGGAGCGGCTGGACGGCGCGGGCTGCCTGGAGCTGGACGAGGAGCGCGCCGGCATCGAGGACGCAGCGCTGCGCGACCAGATCGAGCGCTACAACCAGCGCCTGCGCGACTTCGAGGACAAGCAGCGCGCCTACCGCGAGCACGGCGACGAGCTGCGCGCGCACTCACACGCGCACGCGCAGCGCTGCCACCAGGCGCGCGCGCCGCCGCACGCCGCGCACCCCGCGCACCCGCACTCGCACCCCTCGCACCCCGTGCACATGAAGTCGCAAGGAGCTCTCATTTCATAGATTATCGCGAATTGTTAGATACCTTTCCCAAATCTTTATTTCTTAGTAGCAAAATTTCCATTTTAATTATTTCCCGAATTAAGTGTTCACTTTAATGGTGTCGACGATGCGCTTCGGGCATACTGCAAAACTGACATAACCTTATCCTACCTACCTAGTTTGAACTACTTAGTTATAAAAAGGAAAATAGATACGAATGGAAAAATTGAGATTGGGAAAAAATGAGGGTAAAAACGATGTAAGTACCTAAGTAACAATATGCCGCTATAACACCATAGCTCCAAAATGCCGAATGGACCGCTTGAGAGTGAGTTGAGTAGTAGTCGTCCATATGTAGATGACTAAGCTGGCAAACGCTAATTGTGCGGATTTGTAGGAAAAACATCAAAGTAAACTCATTTTTATTAGATTTCTTATTAACAATGATTGACTAGTTTATTATTAGGGTCATTTCGAGAAATGTATCCTGTTGTTATAACACCTTAATAAACCATGTTTTAAAGCAATCTAATGTAAATGAAAGGAAATTAATTTATCTTTGATTAGTGTCAGCACAGGCAGAACATCATAAATCTCCAACCAATGTTGTCACCAAATAACTACCTGAATAGACAGTAGGTAAGAGACATGACGTATATTTCTAAATTAGTCATAAATGTCAAATAGCTGCAATGTTAGACTAGTAAGTTAGACGCATGTGTATGGCTACTTTGTTTTTGTCAAAATTAAAGGTCTTGTATCCTTCGATACTTCATATAGTGCAATGGGCCCACCGCTCAATGAGAACGCCACTAAAGCGAGAAAAAGTCGTTTCACGCGACATCACTAGTCTGAAAGCTGCTTAAAAACGCGTGATATCAAGAAGAAAACTTGTAGACTTAACATGTGACTTCCTTGCGACCGGGGCGGATCAAACTGTATGTAGGTAACTTAGGGCCATATTAATAAACTCATCTTGACTGAGTTGCCCGTCACAAGATACGTCAAAGTAAACTTCAAACCATGGAAAAATGACATCTTTGACACATCTTGAAATGATTGTTACAGTTGAGATCAGTTTATTAATACGGCCCTAAGTGTCGTGTCGTATTATACCGATATAGTGAACCACGGTGTATAAGATCGGCTCAGGCAAGTTGCATTCTGCAAATGTTAAGGACTGCAGGAATCGGCTTTCTATCATGGTAGCATGCATCTTGGCTAGTCCTACTGTGATTCTAATTAGGTATAGAGAGGGCATAAACCAGATATTACTAACGCGTTTGTATAGGTCGGGTTGAATAAAAGCGCTTTAGGTTACCAAGCGCAAACATTCATTGCTTAGTTTAGAATATAATGTTTATTAAGAAGCATATTTAAAAAAAAAATGTGTACGTATAATGAATACTCTTTCTTAAAGTAATCAGTATTTAGTACCGTATGCGAGGTTTAAGAATATTGGTACTTAACAAATAAGTAGGTACAGTCGAGTTCATAAACACCTGTGTAAACACTTTAGTACTTACCTTGTCTATTTAATGCCATGTTTAAACTGCCATATATTAATTGTCACAATGATTAAAGTGACAAGGTACTAAAGTGTGCCTATACATATTTATGAACTCGACTGTATCTACTCTTTAAAATCTAAATACACAAATACTCCTAAATGTTAACATAACTAACTTTGAATATGTTAGCTTAACAAATGGAACCATTTTCTTGCCACACAACTACAGACAGTTTACTAGTATTCTGCGTAACTAATTGCATTTAAATTATCGTAAGCAATACTTAGGCAAGGAAATAGTACCAAGTAAATGTTTTCACTATATTTTGGACATCGCTGTAATAATGCGCGATACAGATAAATAATGACACTTATAAAATAACGTAAATAGTAATATCTGTTCTTGTTTACTTTATGTTAAACTTATTATGTTATTTATTTTTAAGTGAATTGTATCGTACATAAAGAAAAAATAAAATTGATTTTTGTGATAGTAATGTAATGTAAATAAATCATGACTTTTTTTTAACCTAGTTGCAATTTTTTATTAAGTTGATATATTAATAATATGTCAACTTTGAACCTTTACCTACTTAATTAAGTTTGCATTCTTTACTTTCTAGGGAAAAAGATATCAACGAGCGACTCAAGAGATATACAACATTGTCTAAATTACGTTTTTTAACTTTACGTAACTTTACTTTTACCTTTGCTAAAATGAAATTCACTATAGTCTGTGTCAATTGAAATTGTCAAAGATGTAAACAAATTAGTACCGTTTCACACATAACCTCAAATATTCATCAAGGGTGTTTTTATTTGCTTATAAAATAACATATAAATAATAGATATTTAATCTTAAACTTAATGTGAAAGTAAAGATCAAGTGTTTAAATTAGTGCTAAGAACTCACTTGATCTTTAAAAGCTCGTGATTATCGAGTAACAATGGTATATTGTTTCGTTTGGTTTTGTTTACATATTTGCCAATTCCAATATCTAACTGTATGAAATGATATGAAATGATAGTAAGTTTTACAACCTATAAAAATATTAAACCAAAGGAATCGTGACTTTTTAATTACATGTTTGCTTAAAAGATCTCCCTTTTTTAAATAATTGGCAGATTTGTCAAAGGTTTTTTCTACTACCTTTTGTTTTTAGACATCGGCACTTTTTTACTTTGCTGTTCTTATACAAAAGACATCAACGCATCGGAACTTAGAACGAAAGAAATCACAGGTACTGAAATGCAAAATTGGTAAATTAAAACAGTTTGTTCCATGTTACAAGCTTTTAATTAACCGTACGTACATACATGTTCGGCTTAGTAGTTAACTGGCAGAGACTGCCTTAAGGCATTAAAACCACCATTTATACCTCTTTTATTTCTTGTGTAATTAATTTCAAAGCTGATCAGATGAGGGAGCCGGAAGGTGGCTAGTGCGGCTACATGGTCTCCATTTTTCGCTGTAGGTACTTAACGCAGGTAGACCCACCAAGTGTCATCGCTCCAAAAAACAGATGACTGTGCAATAAAAAAACCCCATCCCAATTAATGTGAAAGAGCTAATGTATGACAAAGGTAATTAACAGTCAACATTTAGGAGCGACGTTACAAGCACATAAGGATCCAATTATCATTAGTTTCAGTGATTACCGATCAGGATCGCAGGTATCCGAGCTTAACGAGGCTTTGTGCGTTCGAGCAAAAAAGCTAGGGGTGGTGATCCCTTTCGTGTTGCGCGCTAGTCAAATTAAATGCAATTAGGCATCGCATGTCCGGCGCCGGTGCAGGGGCGCAGGGCGCAGGCGCAGGCCCCGGCGAACGTAGCTACTAAACTTGCAATGAAAACAGTTCAATTTTATTTTGAAGCACATTTGACTCAAATTGGTATGTATTTTGTTAAATTTATACTTGTAGCTTTTGTGTTGCGGGGCTTTGGCTGCGCACGCGCGCACCTGTGCCGCCCCTCCCCGCCCTCGCTCGTTATACGCAATTTAGCCGGCGCGGAAATGTTCACATTCATGCTCGCTGAACAACTCACAGTTGATCGCTTGCTCTAAATGCTGCCGTAAAATTAGCTGCCGCTGTCAAGCGTTAATACTTGCTAGCTGTACGCGCACTTCGTACAACCTAAACCCGAATTAAAAAAAAAAAATTTAACATAGGCAAAACAGATGTTTAAATATTTAAATATTATATTATGTTCTAATACGAGTGCATACAAATATCTTAAATGTTTAACATGAACATCATTCTAATTTGTCAATTTATTACGCACAAAAACTCTTGCACACAGTCAGAGTTATAGGCCTTGCATTGAATGCAAAAAAAAAAGTAGGTTTCTAAAATAATTAACCCATTCAGTCATCAATATATCCGTTTGAATTTTATTATACCTATAAATTGTAGGTGATTTCTCGTCGTGTGTTTTTGATTTTCCTGCGATACAGGCATCGTTTGATAACGTCGACTATAGGTACATTTAACATTTATCGCACATAAATAAGTATACTTGCACCATTAGTAGGAAAAATGGTTCATGTAGTACAACCAACCTAATGAGCAATGAAGCGATATATACAGGGTGAGCAGTCATAGTGGGTCGTATGGGCGTGGGTTTGATTGTTATTTTTGAGTTTCGGCTGAATGAAATGTCCTAGGGAACAGTGCATTCTGCGAAAGTTTACGCGAATTGGCGAACATACAAGGACATCTCATGTCATTCCTGTAATATTTTAATAATACTTAATACACACATGAAAAATGACCAGGTATTAAAATATCCTCACATTATTGATAAGTATTTTAAAATGAACCGCTTTGCGGATAGGCAACATTGCAAAATATCCAAATAATGTAAGGAGAGTTTCCATCCGTGGTCATTTTTGAGGTCATTTGTATCAGCAGCATTAAATGTTCGCAATATAAAATTTGCCTAGCCCTTCAGAAGTAAATCGTAATTTTAAGTTGAAAGAATTTGATTAGTAACCAAGGAGGGATAGCATAGTAAGTACATTTATAAAAGAGCTTCAGTGATTTATGAAAGAGATGAGTTTAGCCCGTTGTAAGGGTTTTTCTCCCCTTCTTCTAGAGTATGTAAATTATATTGGGTTTATATCAGCCCAGTCTTATTATTCTGCTTATCTTATGTAGGT
Source organism: Acleris cristana (assembly GCA_948252455.1). Taxonomy (NCBI): domain Eukaryota; kingdom Metazoa; phylum Arthropoda; class Insecta; order Lepidoptera; family Tortricidae; genus Acleris; species Acleris cristana. Next base: position 10,333,393 of record OX411773.1, read on the forward strand.
TCTCAGATGTTTAAATGCTACCATTAAGTTTTTGTGCATATACCCATGTGCTATCTTAGTTCTTTTAACATTCACAGTCTTATAAGTCACTTACTAACATTATCAAATTATCGTCATATCCATCATCCAAACAACAAATAAGTAACAAAAACTTATTAAGAATTTATGATACTTTTTAACTAAGGCTGGTGTAAAACCTAGGCGGTAAAATTATAATTAGGGTATTCCGAATATAACTTAAAATTTAATCTTACCTTTATTTTATTACTTAATACGCTTTTAAAATCCTTAAATACATAAAATATCGATCCGTTATCTGCAAATCTTGATCGCAGCTTATTTTCCACTTTATGCGGAAGTAGCAACGGTCGCATCTGATATTATCGCAGGTTTTATTGTGACCGACGGCACCTTGGCCGTCAAAATTGAGCAGGTAGCGTGTAGCCCGACACGATCATCGCCGCAAAAAACGCGGGACGTGTACGAGCGGAATCAGAAACGAACGCTATCCAGATCCCTGCACAATGAACCCGTGATTTATCAGCCATTCTTTTTGCAAAAAGCGCAGGTCAGTGTCGGAGCGAAGCACCAAAAGGGCATTTCGTGTAATCCGCGCGCGGCGTGGGAACGACGCGCCACCGGCCCGGTCCAACTCCACGCTCACACTATTACTTTATTACCTACATGCAAGTTACACATTTAGCATAAGAATAAAGTACATTTTTTAAATACGGTACTTGTTTAATCAGGACACAATTTTCTATCGTTATCTTTCAATATACGTACCTACATATCTACAGAAGTGCTGCGCTGACCCCAAATGATTGTCAATGGAAATGGCAAGATAATGATGATAAGTGCATACAGCCCGAACGAACCAACATTCGATTTATTAATAAGTAATACACAGAATTAGTAACAGTCGATCAAGATACAACTGTATATTTTACTTTTTGTGGGTAGGTAATGCTACTTTAATCAAACCCATAAAACATTCACGCAGTAATGGCTGATTTACATTGGTCCAGCAAAAGCATGCCAGTAGAAGTACATTGACGAGTTGGTTTTCACCTTTGAGGCGAGAGCTATTGTAACGACGCAATGTACTTCTACTGGCATGCTTTTGCTGGACCAATGTAAATCAGCCATAATTTGTAACGTGTCAACATTTTTAACAGCACAGTTTAGTTTGTTTACGGATCAATCTCAAGAAGCTGGGTAGGGTGCAAGTTATGTCGTTGCTTCAAAACTGGTAATAAATCATTCATCGCATCCACTGCATTGTGAGTTGCGCGTGATAACCCCTCGGAGGTGTTAAATACACTTGTTTTGTGTAACGCCTTGTCGCCTTGTTATCGATGTTTCTATTGACGACGGCTTCTTAGGAAACATCTGAATACCACATACAATACAATACAAGGCAGTGTTGCATTACTTCCTTATCGATACTACGATCGATTAAAATAAACAGTGGTATTTTGCATTCCACTGATATATCTTAATCCAGGACTTCTTATTACAAATTTTAAATACAACATTTAAAATACTTTGGTATAGTTAGGTATCATAATGCGTTTAGTGCTCTAGACTCAAAATATGACAAAGCGCAAAAGGATAGTGTACCTACCTGTTGTAAGTAGATTTCTATTGAAAGTTCACTTATTGGTGATTTAGATGTAAATAACTATTTGGATCTACGTAATATCCAAATTTATCGAAATCGGCACATATGCGCAGTGATTTTGCCTCATTAGGTATAGGAATTTAACCAACGACGTATTCATGTCATAATTTAATCTTTAAATTTGTCTTCCTTAGTTTATCTTTCACTCCAATGTTAGCCGGAAGAGATCCTTTAAATGGGTAAGTTTACCGTGCCATTTATAAAATGCTTGATTAACATTTTTTTATGCACAGTGATAAATATACACATAATTATACTTATGTCATAAACATGCCTTTAAAGTTCCCCATATAAATATAATAATATCTCACTAGCTTTTGCCCGCACGCAACTTCTCCAGCGTATAACTTACGTTATTGCCACGGCAAATATCTTTTAATTTAACCTGTTAACTAACTGGGGCACGTTTTATAAAGCTACAAGTTACAATTTTACAGGTCTAAACTGACAACACTGCTCAAATGGCTGGTCGTTATTGGTCGAGGTTGTGTCAAATGGAAACTTGTAACTTATAAATTGTAATTTGTAGCTTTATAAAACAAGCCCCTGTACTCAGAGACATTTTAGAAATAATCAACTCTTCCCTTTTTCAAACATGTACATATAATATAGTCAGTAAGGAACGACTTAAACGTCATTAGGACGCAAGAAGGTACCTATAGGTACCTTGTGTGCAGAATTTCATTCAAAAAGCATTCAAAGACGTTTAACCGTTCAATGCGTGATTGAATGAGAAACATAGATACTCCGTCATTTAACATTTATAGTGAGTACCTAAGGATAGTAGGTAAATAGGAATTGTGGGAGAAGAAGAAGTAAAAAGGAAGGCATAAGTACTAAATAGGGATTAAATTGTTTGCTTCATTTTAATGCAACAGGTATTTTGACTCGGCTTTATAATTAGATACACATGAAATGATCCAAGGGGTTAAATTGAAGTAGAAAGTTGTTTATATGCAACACCACGGCCGTCGTAAGGCTTCCCGAAGACGCGCGGCGGCCATAATAGCACGCTCGAACGCACACCGCAGAGTGAGGCTTCTTACTTGTGCTTTCGACTTTGAATATTTTAATATTTTTTTAAATAAAAACAAACGTTTTCCATTCGAATCTCACAATTTTGTTTGCCAGCGACATGGTGGTCATAGGGCCGAGTTCATCAACAATTAAACGGACGGTTAGCAGTTTAACAGTTGTCAAATGTATTTGACTAACAGCTGATTAAGACTTACCCGTCTGTTAAATTGGTTGGTGAACTCGGCCCTTAGTCATAGTTATATCATTTATTGCATTATGTATGTGTGTTTACAAATGATCTTGAAAATATTTCATATCGAACATAAACCCTGACCCTTTTATATTAATTTACCTACTTAATATCTAAATTATATAGTTACTTAACTTATCCCTTATTTTTCAAAACGTCACTCAAAGTCACTGAAACACACACAAAGTTTAGTGTAAAAAGTGTTTTTTTTTTTGTAATGTACTCGTATTCGTATTGTCCTTTTGATGTGCGCAGGGGTGTGATTCTCTTAAGCACATCACTCGATCGTTCATTCGACGTAGCTCATATTAAATTAACCGGCGAGTTTAAGTAGCCCCGTCAGAGCGTACAAAACACATTTTAATCGTAAGATTATTGCAGTCTTTAAATTGCCATCGTAAGATTGCAGTCTTGAGATTGCCATCGTAAGATTGCAGTCTTGAGATTGCAGTCTTAAGATTGCCGTCGTAAGATTGCAGTCTTGAGATTGCCATAGCTAGTAAGATTGCACAGTCTTAAGATTACCATCGTAAGATTGCACAGTCTTGAGATTGCCATCGTAAGATTGCAGTCTAGAGATTGCCATCGTAACATTGCACAGTCTTAAGGTTGCCATCGTAAGATCCTGACTTCACGGCCTCTTCAGTAATGTACTATTTTTAATGAACTCGTACAAAAAGTATTGTTCACAATAGTGTCATAATCAAGCTTTTTATTAATCTCGTACCTTACTTAGGCCACTCAGCAAGCTTCGTGGCCTAAACACGGTACTCGACTAAAAAGCTCTCTATTATAACACGATTGTGAAAAATACTATTTTGCTAAAATATTGGACTAGTCGGTATGCATAAAAGTAGCAATTCGACTTCGTTCGTCGTCGTACCTAAATCATCACTTGTGCATATTTCCTGGGTTCAATCCGGATGATCGTGTGAATCAATTGCCCTGATGCAATAAACTGGGATTTCGCGACATAACAATAAAATGTGTATAAGTATTTAAAGTAATCCGTATGACAACACGTCAATTACTTATTCATAAATGAAATCTAAATAGGTTACAAATATGAATAATTACATTTACTTATTTAAGTCTGTGAATTTATCTTTTGGTAAACATGGATAAAGGCAAGGTGTACTCGTTAAATTCGGCTGTTTTTAGGGTTCCGTATCAAAAATAGTAAAAAAGGAACCCTTTCGGTCAGACTTCAGTGCCTGTCTGTCTGTACGTATGTAACAGCAGTTTTTTGTCTGAAACTATAGAAGCTATCAACTTGAAATTTTGCAAAGTTGTAGGTATAACCTGTTTGCCCGCATCTGTTTTGGTGATTTGATTAAAGAACACGGGGTGTCATATGTATGGTCTCAAGTCATTAGTCATTAAGTATTAGGGCGGTTTTCAAAAACAGTGTACATAGTTACGGACTAAAATTAACTGCCGCACTCAGAGACGTCAATTTAATTTAATGCTTGATTAAATTTGCTGCTGTCACTTTCTTCTCTACAGCAATAGAATAAGACAACACAACACGTCCTAAACCAGCATTAAATTTAATGTCGTCTCTGAGTGCGTGTATAGTTAATTTTCGTCGCTCAACTGACTAAAGTTACCGTTTCTTACTAGAAACGGTAACTTTAGTAAGTTGAGTCACAAAAATTAACTATAGGTACCGTTATAAAACAAATAGTGGTATCTCAGACAAAACTCCTGTAGAAAGTGCGACTATATTACTAACGGGTGAGGATTGAATCTGCTTCGTTTATTATATTTAAGATACCGCCTACTGGCTTAAGAGGGCAGTATACGGTTTCTTAATTTGAGTCCTTAACTATGTAGGTACACTTTTTTTGAAAACCGCTCAATACACTTTATCAAAATGGATCTCATTGCATAGAAAATTAAGTTCATAACAAATCATAACAAAATGAGTATTTGCTTTTGCGTTTTCCAACTATATTTTAATTACGGAACCCTCGGTGCGCGAGTCCGACTCGCACTTGAATGGTTTTTATTTTTTGCTTTTTGTTTACTAGTTGAAGCAATGATCAAAACGAGCGCTCCTGAAACTTCAAAACAGAGCGATATAAACTTGATTCACATAATTATGTACGTTTTAATTACGCCACGTTAGAAGTTTAAATAAAGCTGTTTGTTTACGCAGCAGCGCTGGGCTGCAGGGCTACATCAAATGCGGGGGTTTACGGCCCAGCGCGCCGGCACTTTGAAAGCGAGTAGCGCCATCTCATCCATATGCTTCCTCGAATTAACGTCTGTTTTCTGTGAAGAAAACGACTCTCGTTAAACACTGCTAGATTACTATATAAAACAATATAAACTGTTTGTTGATAATAAAAGCGAAAGAGCGAAGACATCCGGTAACGCGGTTGTTACAGAACGGCCACGTTCTGTGCACTGTGGAACGGAACATACTATCTGTCATGTGTAATCACAATATCTTTGGCCAATATTAAACAGGAAAACTGAGAATTTTTACCCTCGTACGGCCCAACGTCCTAAATTTAGGACATGTGTCAAAGTGACTTTTGACTTTAGTTTAACTGACATATAAGATTCTTTTTCGAACTAACGAAATTTGACGTGGGCCTTACGAAGTGATTCTAATTTTAGAATTCTGTCAAGATTTATTTACGCTTTATTTTTGTGCTGTCTTTTTTCTTTGTTTCATTATTTATGGAATAGAGGAATGGAGGACATTCAAGTTGAATTGTGTTATGGACATAGACCTAGTCGAAAACTTGGATTTTTAACAAAGATCTGTTAAACATATCCAAAAATGGCGGATATTCGACCTTTTGCAAGTTAACATGTATAATTTTACTGAATTACTTAAGTACATATATGGATTCCTACTAAGAACGTACGTAGGTACGAGTAAATACGTAACTAAGTTTATTTTTGGACTGTCTGTATCTTTACCATGAGTCACAATGGCTTCAGAGAAACTGCGAGCATAGCTCTTTCCATAGCTCGCTGAGCGACTTTGAACTGGTGGACCAGCCCTACCGTGAATGTCCACGTCTCAGCTCCGTAGGTCATAACGAGTAGGACGCACTGATTGATAACTTTAGGGGTATTTAAATATAATAAAAAATTAAGATTATTTTATGGTACGGAAAAGGCCAACATTTCATTTGATGGCTACGTGGTTGAATATAGGGAACTGCAAAAATCTACCTTATATCCGATCTACTTGTGTAAACAGCAAATGCGTCCACTGCATATTTGCCCGCACTTCAGGCGCGTCAACAAAGTGCGGATCGGTCGTGTCGTGTCGTGTGATTCCGCAGCTTCTGCAAACACACAAATCTCGTCGCATTCGCAACCCTATTTGTTTTGAGATTAGGGAACTCTTATTTGACGATTATAACTTCTAATATTTATATGTAAGAATGTTCTTTACACATTTGGAATGTTCATAAGGAAACAGGGAACGTAATTTGTTGTTTGGTTTGAATGGTTATGATTATGAATTATACTTGCGTACCTTCCTTCTCCTTTTTTGGGGCTGATGCTTCGCAATTACGCTGACGCTATTAACTGCATGTGTGGCATTGGTACTGGTAGACGAATCGCTAACAATCTTCAGGCAGTCTTCAGGCCACTAACTGGCCTACAGCATGATCGTATTGTTGCGTGTTCAATGAATGACTAGCATAGAGGGATTACCCTTGTTTGGCACAAAAACATTTCCCAAACTGGTTCATTTCCCAAAAATAGCATATGGGCAAATGTTTCTTTTTTCGAAACTAAATATTTCAGGATTTTTATAAAACTAACCTAACCTAACTTATAGGGTTCTACAAAATGGTCCTGAAATATTTATAGTTTCGGAAAAAGAAGCGTTCCTCCATATGATAAGTTTGGGAAACGTTTTTGTGCCAAATTAAATAATACCAACATACCTACAGACCTTCCATCTTAGTCTTTAGGTTTGGCAAGTGGCAACAACAGGCTTTAGAGCCTACTTACCTACGTGCTGTTAAAAAATATGGCAACAAATATAATGAGCATCAAAATTAGTAAACGATCACTAAATTAGATTAAGGTTAAGTGGGTTAGGTTAGGTTAGTTTTTGGTGATCATTTACTATTTTCGGCCGTAAAAAGTGTTTTTTTGGCGATATATTCTACTATATCTGGTGATCCGTTAAGACTACGCCGAGCGTACGCCGGATGTACAGTGGCGCCCTCATCACTATTATTGTGTTTTCTAATAAAATAAAGTATTTTCTTGAAATCGGACGGTGCATTTTTGTACTACAAATGAAAACACAACTTATAGGACATATCACATAGTTTAATAACAATTGACCTTTGAGTTATCAACTTAATGGAAAAAAGTGGCCACCTTTTCCCGTTAAGCTGACTTCTCATAGGGTAATTGTTATCAAAGTTTGTTACGTATCCCATAAATTGTGTTTTTACTTACCTACTCTACAAAAAAGCACCGTCCGATTGCAAGGAAATTCTTTAGTTAATTAGAAAATACAATAATAGTGATGAGGGCGCCACTGGACGGTCGACCTTTGCTCGGCGCAGTCTTAAACATAAACCAAAAAATATCCAAAGTAAAATGATCATCAGTGATCACTGACTTTACTGTCGGTAAGGAAGGTACGCAAGTATTATTTTATTTATTTATATCTGGAGCTTTTACCACGTTTATAAAAGGAATTGAAAAAAAATTGAGCCATATTATTATATTGTTAGCCGGTTCGGAGCTAAAAAAAAGACAAAAGATGTTTATTCAGTATCTAAGTAGGCCGCACGGGCACTTTTACACGTCAAAAATCTACCCAGTAGCCCTTCGCAAGAGACCACTGCTGAGCTGAGAAGAAACGCCGCAATAAACTCAACAGTCAGTCGTTTTTTAAATAGTATGGCTTATGATGTTATACAATTAATTTATGATTTAAGTTTCAATAAGTCTCTAGTTAGTTCATGAAAGTTAAAACCGATCGCAAAACTTGTAACGAACAGACAAACACAAAAGAGGCGAGCTAATAAAAACGAGGCAAAAAGAGCGCACAACATTAAAATGTCACGATTTTTAACGCTCGCGAAAGTAATTTAACATGAGTATCATCAAGACCTCATGACCAAACGTCACATAAAATTATACAAAATCATTGCACAAAACATCAATAAAATCAAATATATCGCAGGTACTTTTAAAGAGGCCGAGGGATGAGAGCAATAATTGATAATCCCGGGGCACGTGCGGGATAATCTGCACTAATTGCAGGCGGGCGCTGATCCCGCGCTTATCCCGCGCCGAGCCCCCCGATCCCCCGCGATCACATGCAAAGAGGACTCAATAAAATACGTTTTAAATAGGTAATGCAAGATTTCAATGTTCCACTACCACACCACAGAAAAATTGAATAACGTGAGGTGAGAAGTGAGTCGAATTCCATGTGGTAATAATGTGGTATCAATCAAGCTACCTAGTTGAGAATTAATCCCGTGAAATGTGTTTTGTACGCTTTGAAGGGACAACTTAAACTCGCCGGTTAATAATAACTGCGTCGAGTTGAAAAGTGATGCGCTTCAGAGAATGACTTCCCAAAGCTTTCAAACATTTGAGGCACCGTGAAAACTGGTACAGTTTTTAGGGTTCCGTACCAAAATGGTACAAAAGGAACCCTTATGGTGAGACTTCGTTGTCTGTCTGTCTGTATGTCACAGCAGGTTTTCTCAGCAACTACAAATGCTATCAACTTGAAATTTGGCATAGTTGTACAACTTGCTTGCCCGCATCTATTTGTAGTAAAAAAAAATGAAATTAATTTTATTAATAATTGAAAAGGGGTCTAAAATGGGGGGTTCAAAAATGAAAGTGGTTTGATTATAGCAAACGGGGTGTCATATGAAAGGTCTTAATCTGCACATTCCAATACTATTTTTTTGAAAATTTTCTGTTATGTAATTTTTGATTTATAGCCAAAAATGTACAAAAAATTACCGTACCTTATCTCCAAGTTTATTAATCAAAAATTCTGAAAAAAATCTTGACGTATAGATAATTACTAATATTTTCTGGGAAAAATAAAATAAAGTGTTCATTATTTACAGTTTTTGAGAAATAACAAAAAAACTAAGAAAATCTGTATTAAAATTTAGGCTAGTCAAAATCGACCTTATTTCCTGGAAAATGAAGCTTATAACAAAATGAGTATTTTCTTTTGCGGTTACCAAGCATATTATCTTCAATACAGAACCCTCGGTGCGCGAGTCCGACTCGCACATGACCGGTTTTTTTTTAAAGATATTTAATTTAAATAGGGTCTAGGTATATCGCCTGACATAACTATTTTTAGTCATAATTTGTTTTAGGTCGCAAGACATAACGTATTTTTTAAAGAAAATGTTACTTTTTCAGGATTTTTATAAATCAAACAGTGCTTATTGTCTAACGCACTCGCAATATCGCAATCACGATCATTTTCATTTTGAAAATCGAAGGCTTGTCTGCATACGGGAAACAACGGGATCCCTAATCAATTTTGTTCGATAAGCTGTGAGTCGCTTGCGTTAACAAACTCGAACGCGTTTAGACTTGTAATTTTGCAATTTACGAAAGTAGTAAGAAATTACAGTAATTCACTTAAGTACAACAAGTTTTTACACTTGAAAATTTATCGTAAGTCGCTTACGTAAGTGACTTACGTAAGTAAAACTTACAGGTGTAAAGGCGGCCTTATACTTAATTGCTCGTGCAAATATGATCGACCTTATTTGTGAATAAGGGCGTCACTGGTAACTCTGGTTACACAAAGCACTCACGGAATTTGTGTGGTATATTGGAAAGCTCTCACTCGTGTTATCATAATAATTTTCCAAAATATTTCGGAAATTAATCTTAAATATTTTTAAATAACCAGTTTTCCCGCATCTAGTCGATTTATGACTATAATGTACGGAAGCAAAACTCCGATTTTGGTTATTGACAACATCTAAAGTCCCAGATAGACGTGCAAGTAAGTACGCGTACTTAAAGCTCGACGACCTTTTTCGCCTGTCACCTTTAGAAGTTCGCGTACTTAGGGTGACACACTGGCGAGTAAGGTCGCCGAGCCATGAGTACGGCGTACCTACTTACACGCACGTCTATCTGGGACTTAACGGATGATGGTATGGTAAAAAAAGCGCCATCTGTTGCCGAGTAGCATTTCTCATCTATCTAGTAATAATCAGATTTTTGAAAAGCTTTGAGGATATTTATCAGAATAAAAATATCCTTTGTCTGTCTCCATTTACTTTGCTTATGAAAACGGAACAAACAAACACACTTTGCGCATTCATAATTTATAATATTTGTGACAGAAAGAATATGTTTATTAGGTATAGCTTGACAAAAAAGATTTTGACGTGGTGACAGGTGGAATTATAATATTCTCCAGTGGTGTTTTTTTATTTATTATTTATTTGTGCATCCAAACTTTATTTTAATTTATAATCTAACCTGTGGTCAACATCTGTCAAGCAAGTGTCATCAGAACTTGTCAACATTCACTTTTGATTTTGGAATTAATTTATTTGTGTTTTGTTAAGTTTAAGGGGGCTTAAAGAATACTGTAATGATAAAATTATTAACAATTAACTGCTAACATAACTTGAAATAGATTAAAATGAGTGATGAGTCGAATAGTAACGTTAAAGAAATCAGAGAATTGTACTCGATGTTTCATCAAGAGTATATAATTATGGCGGAATAGTAAGTCAAGCATTTTTCTTGAATAAATTCTACTATCAAACTGTAATTAAACATAAGTAAAACAAAAATGTGACAAAACTCCAAACGTAGGTAATTATTTTGCCCAACTATCTAATCTTTTTTTCAGTCGCATGCTTCAAACAGAGAACTTGGAAGGAATTTACGTTATACCGTCGTATGAAAACTCATTTTGTGAGTATTTATTCTTTATATAAAACTTTATAATGCATGGTCAAAAATCCTGTTTGTTTTAAATTGTTTGTGACCATTTTTACAGTATGGTTTGGAGTCGTTTTTGTGAGGGCTGGTTTTTATGAAGGTGGAGTGTTTAGGTTCACTCTAACATTACCAGACAAATTTCCTAATGAAGAGGTTCCAGTAAGTAAACCAGTAAATCTATTTTTTATCCTAAATATCCAGTTACCTTACTATTTTATTTATGTATACTGATGGTTCTTGTTTGGTTACAGGTTTTAACATTCTCATCACATTTATATCACCCAGCAGTGGATGCAAATACGGGAATATTAAATTTAAGCCAAGTTTTTCCACAATGGGATAGAAAGAGAAACCATATATGGCATATCTTAAAATATTTGCATTTGATTTTTCATAATTTGAACATGAAGACATCTACTAATGTAGAAGCTGCAGTTGCGTAAGTGTCCTTTGATTAATGTACTTTTCAGGGCTTTTCTTTCATTAGTTTTGAACTTACTTCCAATTTGTGTAAGGAGAGTGCAAAATACTAATTTTGCTGGTTCCCCCTCCTTAGATATAACTATTTTTGTAATAATTTTATTTTGAATAATTAATTACTTTAAGCATACTTGTCTATTGGCACAAAATCTTATGGCATAGTCTCGTTTTGCATACAATTACATGGCAGAAAGTCTGTTGGCTAAGCTTCACTTCCGCCTTAGCCTTCTAAAATAACCTTTCCGAGGTGCTTCTGGTTTTTTGTTTTTTATAGTAATTAGGTAGGTATTTCATTTTATACACAGGCTATATTCAATATGATCATTATTTTAATAACATGGTTAAAAATTAAATTTGGCTTTGACAATAGCATTAAAGCATTTGCTACTGATCTGTAAATATACATACAAGGGGTTACAACAAAGATTTAATTTAATAACTTTCTTAAGGTAGGTCAACATACTAACAAACTTGTTTTCTGTTTTAGCTACAAAACAAACAGAAAAATATTTACTGAAAAAGTAAAAGAGTGTGTAGTTGCCAGTATTGACCATGTTTATGATGACCCTCCAACTGAAGATAAGCACTACATTACATTCAAACCTTATGACTCTGATGTCCATGAAAATGCTAGAAATTTAATGCTCAAGCCACCAACACCCAATGATGTAATGAATCAAGGGATATCGTGGGTGCAGCCAGGATCTTATCAGGCATTTTCCAAAGAAGAAGCTACATGAATTATATTATATACTTTTAAAAACAACAGTTCACATTATAAAATATTCTCCATATAGCCATATTTAACACCTGTGATAAAGAAGCAGTAGAGCAGTGATAGTGATATCATAATTAATTAACAAGCACTTATGCATCCTGTGCAGATAATAAAAAAACATGAAAATAGATATTTTTATTATATTATTATCACAGAGATTTGACAGCGACTAATAAAACATTACAAGGACTACTTGTGTTCTATGTGTAAATATACACCGTGTTTTTTTTGATTTCCGATAACTTCAAGGAAACATTCCTTAGGTTAATTTAAGTTAATTTCTCTAAGACACCTGTATTCTAACTCACACTATTTTAAGGATAACTATAACCGTTGATGCAATATTTAATTATTATGTACTAAGAAGTGAAAAAAATTTTTTTTTCTTATTTCCAAAAACTATTCTATCATTTGGTTCCTATGAAGATACCCAATAATATGCCGAAGTTATCGGAAATGAACAAAAACACGGTGTATAGACTGTTAATAATTAATCTGTATTTATGAGTACTAATTTACAATTTGTACAATTATTTCTAACATGTCTATTAATAAAAGTTATTTTTAGTTTACTCAGGATCAGTCCTAATTTTTAATTTGTGTTCATCCACTTTTTTCTGAAACCACAATTGATCTAATATGTACTCATGATTTTTCCAAGTAAAGTGAGTTGGAGGAAGTGTGTCACCATTGTGGAACTTGAAGTGCTTGCTCAGTTCTATGGAGAGCTGGGAGCGTACCAGTCCCACACCTCCATACTTGTCTTCAGCAGGGTGATACACCCTTCCAGTCAGGGGCAGCATATAAATATTCTCAGGGATAAACGGTGTTACTAATGATTCTCCTGCATACCCAAAAGTCATGAAATATTTGTTGTCCTTTGGTACAATATGGGTAAATACTATAGGGACATCATCACATCTTATAAAGTTTCTTTCCCTTCCACATAATGATATAAATGGAAAATCTTCTGCATACCTTCCAGTTCTATTCAATCTAATTCTCTTGAAAAAGAATTCTAGAAATTTCTTTTCTTTAAAGCAGGATGTAAAGTTTTTCATTTTTGAGTCATCCAAGAACAACTGTAACAATATTGCTAATTTAAATATCAAAAACTTAAGTGTGTTTTGCCATTCACATGCTAACGTACCTACCATCCCTTGGTGATCAATGTAGTAAAAATATTCTCTTATTTTTGGTTCAGGTTCCTGCCCTTGTACATAATGCAGAAAATGCTTATGGCTAACCATTATATTCCTTTGACCTCTTAAATTAATAGGCAGTCGTAATAACTTTAGATTAACAGCAATCATTGTAAAAAGTTTCTGTTAAATTAGCAGGTTTTTGACCCGACTAGAGTGACGACACTAGCTATTGGATGTTTTGTTTTGAATTGAACTTTGTAACATTAACTTTTTGCTAGATTCTAATTGCTATTCTAAATGTTTCTATTCTAGATATATATGTCCACAGAATATAAGAGTATGCAGTGCAAATTTCAATTGTAAGGTCTGTGGCAGACGTCGCGTCGCCACAGACAAGTGGCAGTCTCAGAGGCTCTACTTTGAAATCCGTAATTCGAACTTCGTCTATTGCTATCCCTTTTGCTCTCGACGCGTCTCTAATTCCCAAGAAAGTGACGGGACGATCCGAAGTTCGAATTACTTATTTCAAAGAAGATCCCCAGAGGCCCTACTTTGAAAATCGAAGTTCGAAGTTACGTTAGCTCCATCCCTGTCACTCGTCATTTGAGACTAAATCGAGAGAAAGAGATGGAGCTAGCGTAACTTCAAACTTCGAGTTTCAAAGTAGGGCCTCAGTTATAACGTGTTTGGTGCGTAAGATGTGCGTCAATACGCGCCATTTTACCTTGTCTTTGGCCTGTCGCATCCAGCATAGATCTGCCATTTGTTAATTATGTAAACAAACCCTTTCGATAATATTATACAGCAATCTTTCACTCAATTGAAGTAGAAACGTATCTATGCACATGACATGTATCTCATTATTTTCTTCCACAGAGGCCCGATTCACGAAGGTATAAGTTACAAATTACAAGCGGAAGTCTCTTTCTAACTCCTTTTGCTAAAAAGAGAGTTCCGCTTGTAATTTGTAACTTGTAGTTTCGTTAAACTGGGGCTCTACTTTGAAATCAATAATTCGAACTTCGGATCGCCTCGTCACTTTCTTGCAAAGTAGTGACGCGTCGAGAGTAAAAGGGATAGCAATAGACGAAGTTCGAATTACGGATTTCAAAGTAGAGCCTCTGGCCGCATGTTGCTCAAAAGTTGCCAAATGACTGACAGTCAAAATATGCTGCGAAATGTCGCGCCGCTGCAGTTACAATGCTATTAGCCTATTATACAGGGTGTAATCGGTGAATGCGGAAACCGTATTCGGAAAACGTGTTTATGCGGCCGGCCGCGGATGTCCGAATGCGGAAACGTATTCGGAAACCGTATACGGAAAACGAATGTATGCGGCCTGCCTTAGTTACAAAAATATCGCCTGGGGCTCTACTTTGAAATCAGTAATTCGAACTTCGGATCACCCCGTCACTTTCTTGCGAATTAGTGGCGCATCGAGAGCAAAAGGGATAGCAATAGACGAAGTTCGAATTACGGATTTCAAAGTAGAGCCTCTGGACACACTTAACGATTACACTCTGTATATATCAAATAGAACCGCGTCGCGTCGCGTCGCTCCGCTGCCGCGCAGTTACGCCTAGTGTGGTCTTACCTTTTAGTATTAAACTCTAGCCTTTTTTTGGCTGTAGTTTGATATGTTTATAATATTTTTGTTTTGTTCCTAGTATTTTTAATGTTAATTCATTCAGTGTTTACATAATCATTTTATATACTTTATCATTCATGTACAGTTTTTTATTCCATAATCCAGTGACGATGAAATGCTTTGGCAGTTTGAACGTAGTTTCCTTTGCTTTTGGTTATAAAGTAGGAAGAATTAAAATCAAAAATAATCATCAGAGGCCCGTTTCACGAAGCTACAAGTTACAAATTACAAGCGGAAGTCTCTTTCTAATTCGTACTGCTAGAAAGAGGGTCCCGCTTGTAATTTGTAACTTGTAGCTTCGTGAAACGGGCCACAGATAGGTATGTCAAAAGTCAAAATTACCTTTAGTTAGTTAGTTTCAGCCACTTTCAGTTCAGCGTTTTGTCATACTAAAACAACTGTTCAGAATATATAAATAAATTTCAAGTGTATTAAATCCTGTTTGATTTTAAAATTATAAGTAAAGTGCTAAAAAATTAAGTTTTATTGTCAGTTTAATAAAATGTAACTTTCTTCAACTTGCATTGGCAAGGTTAACTACTCCATAAATGGAACATCAGTTTAAAAATTTATAATGGAAACGTTAAGAAGATCATGGAAACTGCGTATGTATATAATATAATATAAACAATGACTTCAATCGAAGGTGGTCTATGCAAATATTTTTAAAATGAATGATACCCAAGCAATGTATTACATTTCAGAGGAATTTGTCGCCCACAAGGCCAACGTGAACTGTTTGGCCATGGGGCACAAGTCCAACCAAGTCCTGGCCACTGGGGGTGATGACAAGAAAGTTAACTTATGGGCTATTGGTAGACAAAGTTGTTTGATGGTGAGCTTTTATTATAATACAATTTAACCAGATACTGACTAGTCATTGTAAACCCCTCACAAAAATACTTACATGGTTAAATAATACAATTTTAATTGGCATGTCTTTTCAGAGTTTAAGTGGACATACAACACCAGTGGAATGTGTTTGCTTTGGACATTCTGAGGACTTAGTCTGTGCTGGATCTCAGACAGGAGCTTTAAAGATTTGGGACTTGGAAGCAGCAAAGCTGCTTAGAACATTTACTGGCCACAAGGGTGCTATAAAATGCATGGACTTCCATCCTTATGGAGATTATCTGACTACAGGCTCATGTGACAGTAATATTAAACTATGGGACACAAGAAAAAGAGGATGTATTGTGACATATGCTAGCCACAGACTCGCAGTGAACAGCCTCCAATTCAGTCCTGATGGACAATGGATTGCTTCAGCTTGTGAAGATGGTATTATCTAATTTATTTATGAAACAACTGTTTGTTTTTGTTTTGTATGGGTCTGTTGTTATTTTCTAATTATATTTCTAAGGGTTCCACACATCTTATGAAAAAACAGAACCCCTACAGCATATCTTGCAAGTCTGTCTGTCTGTTACAGCCTATTTTAGACTGGATATATATAGTTATAATTTGGTATAAAGGGTTTGATGAGGTGAAACAAAAATACTCTCAAGTGGTAATGTTGCCAATTTCACTTGGAACAGCCCCCTAATTCAATCCAAGATATGGAGCACAAATAAGAAAGAAACTCGTCATATCGAGTTAAAATTAAAATATGGGTTATAATGCAGGCGTTTCAACCACCGTCAGTCCGCTGACCTAAATATTTAAGAAATAGGCCCCTAAGCCACTAGGCCACCAACACTCTAAAACCGTGTGCTTACTTTAATGTTAGGTAATTTGAGGAGCAGCTCTGACCCATCACACAAAAAATATAAAATAATACTTACATCAATATATTTCTTCTTCTTCCTCTTCTTACAAATGTTTGAGCCAAAATTTAAAAACAATTACACAATATTGGCCCTCTTTAATATTTTTTCTTGGTTTTTCAACTGTCAAACTCTGTAAGTTTTTTAATATTGTATGAATATTTGATAACTATTAATAATTGTGATATGTTGATGTAGAACCTTGTGTTACTGGGAGGAGGCGCTTTAAATTAACTAACTATGTTCCCACATTGTCTCTACAGGTATTGTGAAAGTTTGGGATGTACGTGTGGGCAAAGTGCTGCAGGAATTTGTTGAACACACATCTTCAGTGACCTCTGTGAAGTTTCACCCACATGAGTTCTTGCTTGCTAGTTGTGGCATGGACAAGACGGTTAATTTCTGGGATATGGAGAAGTTTCAACTTGTGTCAAAGTTTGAAAAGGAAAATACTTCTATTAGGTAAAAGTTATTTTAAGTAAACTGTTTTTTGAAATTTTTAACTATATGTTTTAGATTATAATTTAAATAATATGTCCTAACGGTTTATTTAGGTCCATGGTGTTTAGTGATGATGGGGTGACATTACTTGGATGCGGTAATGATGGGTTGCATGTAGTTGGCTGGGAGCCAGCTCGAGTTTTTGACTCTGTCCATGGCCACTGGGGACAAACACATGACATCACTGTGGCACAGACACAGCTTGTAAGTTTCCTGCTAGCAAAACAAGTGAAATATTTTTGGTTAAAATAATTTAAATTCATATGAACTTATTATGTTGCAGATAGCAGGATCATTCCATTCAACATATGTTGTATTATCAGTAGTTGATCTCAGTAAAGTGCACCCATTTGGAGGCCCTCCTCCGATAGCTCCTACTGTAGTCAGAGATCTCTCTCCATTCCAGAAAGGACAATCTGTGCGTAAAAGTTTCTCAAAAGAAAAACCACCTAAAGGAGGTGAGTATAGGATTGAATCAGTGTAGCCTGAGTATATGAATTTTATAGTAAAATAAATAATTTATCAATATTTTTTAGTAATGCATAAACCAACGGTTCTTGATGAAAAGACTGCAGAGGAATCAACATCAGGCACAGAAGCAGATGAAGAATCAGGTGCCGTTATATCAAATATTAATGACTACACAGAAATTTTTCGCCCTTCTAGAGCACGTGAGTAGACATGTCATATCGTATTACCATGTTCAATTTGATTACTATGGTTTTGATTTATTGTCGTGTATGTATTTTAGTGAACCGCACGCCTCCGCCCAGTACTAGTTTATCATCTGAAGATTTCTCATTACCAAGTAAGACTCCATTAGAACGTATCGGCTTTACCTATCGCTTTTTGTCAAATAATAGTGTGTTTAATGGGTCGGTTCAGTAGAGTGACACCTCCATGTCCCGCAGGCGAGGAGGGCTCGGGCATGCACGCGTCGCTGCGCTCGCTGCTCCTGGAGCCGGCGCCCGCGCGGCCGCCGCCGCAGGCCAGCCCGCCGCAGCGCCAGCGCGCCGACCACTCGCGCATCCCCACCTCCACCAAGGAACATTATATGGCTGAAAAGAAATCCGAACCAGCTTCCAGTAATTCATTATAAATTACTAACTACTTAACCGACATTCTGTAGGAATGAAAGCACTAACAATAAATATTTTCACCGGGGAAGTGGTTTTTGAATGTAAATTAGTGTCGATCATGGTTACTGGGACGTAAACTATCTGTTTAAAATTTCATGTTTTTTTAATTAACATTTCTCAATTTATCAATGCTTTGAAGATATGGATTTCAATAATTTAATATCAATTTCTTAACACTATTCATATCTAATATTCATATGATCGCTTATTTGCTTAACTCAGGGGCGGCGGAAAACGGCGCTAAAGACGATAACGCATTCTCATCAGCGCAAAAGTCTACAACCAGAGACTATGTCATGCCTCAAACGGCGAGCGCGCTTAATCGGCACAATTCATATAAAGAAACTAAATCCACCACAGACATTAGTAAGTTCTTTTAATATTCGAGGGGTGTGTTTTTAACAGTAAATATATTACTTTAATAATGTTGGTTTGCAGCTGCAGGAAATAATCTTCGTCAAAGTCATAGTGAAATGTCTTTGGTAACTCCAGCACTGGGTCCAAGATCACACTCGTTTACCCGGACATCATCTGAAAACACCAAGTATGATGATTCTAACACAATTTTAATAGTCTAAGTCGTCTGTGTGCACTGTTAAAGAATAATTGTATTTACTTGTAGACGCCGAGTGGAAAATGTGATGGTGATGGAGAGCCCGGTGCCGCGCGCCGTGGAGCTGGAGCGGGACCCGGAGCCCGAGTTCGTGCCCTTCGCCACCGACCGCCCGGTCGGCCTGGACCTCGACGAGTTCTTACCGGTGCGATATACATACACTTTATATTGCACACTATACGTTAATCGCTATCCCTATGTAATGATTTTGGGGAAAAACGGTCATAATGGCCATTAGTTTCATTTAATGTAATGTATAAGTAATAGAATATGAATATATTGGAGATTCTGTTGCCAGCTTCCTTTCTACTCCCATCATCAGACTAGCTTTTAGACACTATAATGTTGCACTGTCGTCGGGTTAACATATTTAATGGGGTTAAAATTCTTTTGAAAGGTTTGTAGCAAAATCTACCGTTACTGTTTTGTATATAAATAATTAATTACATACCAAATTATGAAATGGGCCAAATTATGAATGGTGAATTATATGTTAACACTTACAACCAATTTTGCTGCTGAGTTACTGATGAATAAAGTTTAAATTGCCAACAAACATGTGTACTGGGAACAGAGTGGTAACAAAACAAAGTGGAAAAGCCTACCTAAATGGTCAATTGTTGTCGCAAATTGAAATAAATGAATTGGTCAAGTAAATTAGTATTTGGTAACGGTTTCACCTTGTTGGTCGGCAGCGCGGGCTGGCGGGCGCGGGCGCTCGGCGCGGGGCGCGCGGCGCGGGCGCCGAGCCCAGCGAGCAGGAGGTGCTCGGCGTCATGATGCGCGGCCACGACGCCATGATGGCCGTGCTCAGCGCGCGCCAGCGAGCCATGCAGGTACCAACTCCTCACTCGTCGCTCCCCGCTCTCCACCAGGGTTTCCACTTTATGAAGTTGCAATTTACCCTCCCGATTCCTTAATTTATCGGGATCGCCGTTGACAAATCTCTTTACCGTAATAGGTTCTTTCTCTCTGGTTTATTTGCCTCGGCCTGAAATACTCCGATTTAAAGAATGGATCATCGAGACAAATCTATCCGACTATAAATTGACAGAGCATTGATACTATTTATGCCTTTTTGGATAAAATATTTACATTTCTATATTTTTCAGATATTCCATTCTGTCAGGATGAACAAAAATCTAAAGTTTGCATTAGAATCTGTAATTGCACTAGAGGACACATCGGTGATTCTTGATATTCTCAATGTTATGGCACACAAACCGTAAGTGTTTAATTTAATTGGTATTCATTTTAAATAGTTAAAGCATAATAAAATTGCTTTTTTGTTGTTTTATCTTTCAGGTCACTCTGGAACTTAGATATATGCCTGTTAATGCTGCCAAAAATCTATGAATTATTACAAAGCAAATACGAGTCGTGAGTGTCTGTTTTTAGATTTTTGCTATTTAAAATTCAAAATCCATCATGTCTCGCTAGTTATATAATATTATGAAAAGAAGATGATGGTAGTATAGTTTGCGGGTGTCTGGTGCAGGTACATGCAGTGCGGCTGCAACGCGCTGCGGCTGATCGTGCGCAACTTCTCGTCGGTGGTGCGCGCCAACGTGTCGGCGCCGGTGCGCACGCTGGGCGTGGACATCCCGCGCGAGGAGCGCTACGCCAAGTGCGCGCAGATCCACCGGCTGCTGCTCGACGTGCGCGCCTTCCTGCTCAAGCGGCAGACGCTGCAGGGCCGGCTCGGCGCCGCCTTCCGCGACCTGCACACGCTCATGCAGCAGGGGCTCGACTGACGAGCGCGCGCCCGCCGCCGAGCCTCCGCGCAGACACCGACCCTCCTTTCAAACTGCCCTTTAAGTCGATAGCCAAGTACGCATCATTTACGCTACGGTTAGATCATTGGTGTTATATTATCGAGCCCCGGTCCTCCTCGTGCATTGGCATATCCATTAGTATC
This sequence comes from Acleris cristana, assembly GCA_948252455.1. Classification (NCBI taxonomy): domain Eukaryota; kingdom Metazoa; phylum Arthropoda; class Insecta; order Lepidoptera; family Tortricidae; genus Acleris; species Acleris cristana. The sequence continues at coordinate 10,354,288 of OX411773.1, forward strand.
GATGAATGCATTTAATAATAAGTAGTATCTGACATAATCGGTAATAATATTCAATGCAAATTAAGGTATTATACTTGTAGTATTACAATTTAGTGTTGTGTTCTTACGTATGCATTTTAAACGAAATGCGTCCATGGCGTTGTTTGTGCCGTAGTGGCGTGCTCTGCGCGGTTTAGAGAATTGTGAGGCGATGGTTAAATCTCGCAGCTTTAAAAAAAACCATTCAACAACTTTAGCTCCGGTGGCCCGTTTCACGAAGCTACAAGTTACAAATTACAAGCGGAACTCTCTTTCTAGCAAAAGGAGTTAGAAAGAGACTTCCGCTTGTAATTTGTAACGGTAACGTTTCTTACCGGTTAATCAAGTCCAATTTCGACTATTTTTAATGTTGTAGTTAAGTATTATTAAAAAAATGGTTTGTAAGTTTCCTTTTATTTCTATGTAGTTTTTCTTCCAAGGAATATTTTCCTGGGAACGTAAAAACTTATCTTTTCATAATATTCGCAAAATATTCAAAAACCGGACTAGGTTTATGCAAGAGAAACGTTACCGCGTTTTATATGAAAACTTTCGACCTCACAATTCTTAAACTGCGAAGCTCACACAACAGACACAACTCAGCTCTGTTATTCATGACCCGTTAGCCATATTACAGTAAACCAACCAAATGTTATTTCACGCGTTTAAATCAGATCTATAAACAAATGAACAATTTCACACCCTGTATGGGTACCGTCCGTCTAAGGAAAGCGTTAAAAACAAACCTTCATTCATTACAAAACAACTTCTTGCTTTAAAAATATTTATTTTTTATGGCCTTAAACATTAAAATTTATTTTAAGCCTAAATACTATTTCTATTCTTCATGTAAGTACATAAGTTGTAGCGTCGCTAATAAATTAGTAATATCTACATTTAAGTGGGCTTCACACGCAATGTATTGTCTATGAAATCTTAAGTGCGTCGCAGATAACCTTTTAATATGTATTTCATTTAAGTTAAAGCAGTATAATTTTTTTGTAGTTATGTGTAGAAGAGACACAACTATAATATAGATAGGTGGTGATATAATTAGAATCACATGCGTTTTTCCCCATACAAATACCTGTAAATATGACTTCAATTCTGACAACAAATCAAAAAATCTTTACAAATTTTATAACTGCACTTATCGTCAACTAATAATCAACGGTTTAAAATTATGTATAATGTACCTCTGTTTAAAACGAAGCTTTCACTATTATAAGGGTTTGAAAATGAACTTTGGCGTTCATACAAAGTCGTGAAATTTTCTATAAACGCGTCAGCACTAAATCCCTAAAAATGAAAGTCCGTTTTTAACAGAAGTACACTGTACACCCATCAGTTTAAAACTTTAGTTAATGATTTAAAGTAAATTAAAGTAAATGGTTAGCTTAATATTTAGTTAATGATAATAATTATCTAAAGTAATCTGTTTATACAGGGTGTCCCGTAAGTAGTACGACAAATTAAAATAGATAATAGGGCATCACCAGGGCTACCAAAAACACCCCCATGTATGTTCAGCGATTTTTAGTATTTTCAGAGATAGGTATTGATCATTTAAATCGGATTTTTTGTAATTTTTTCCTTGTGTCCATCGTACGAAAAACCCTTAAGCTCATGTATTATTTCAATGTTTTTCAGACTTTTCTTACATTGTTAGAATCATTATGAGCTTAGGATGTTTTTAAAGCTACAGTTTTTTCTTCATGTCAACTTTTTGTGTAAGTGTGTGTAAAAATCACAAAGTTACTTTCTCCATACTAAGTGAACCCCATGTTTGTTTTTCATCTAGTATGGAAAAACCAACTTTGTGTGATTACACGAAAATTTGACATGAAAAAAAATCTGGGATGTTGCTTTAAAAACATCCTAAGTTCAGAATGATTCTAACAATGAAAGAAAATACTGAAAAAATATTGAAATAATACATGAGCTTACGAGTTTTTCGCACGATGGACACAAGGAAAAATTACAAAACATCCGATTAAAATGATCAATATATCTGAAAATACTAAAAACCGCTGAACATATATGGGGGTGTTTTTGGTAGCCCTGGTGATGCCCTATTATCTATTTTAATTTGTCGTACTACTTACGGGACATCTTGTATAGTAATCTGTTTATGTAGTAAGTAATCTGTTTATATAAAATTCTATATCATATTTACATCTATCATTATTACCAGGGTTCGGAGTTTTCATACCACGGTAAGACGAAAGAGAGCTGTGGAGTCGACATCAACATTAAAACTGAACTCTTACTCATACTCATTTGTTTATTTAATTCCAAAATGCTTTTATATTCGCCCTGAGGCCCTTGGTAAAGCTGCTAAGCTAAGTAATGAAAGATTACAGTTTTAAACAAAATTATTTTCATGTACATATTATTTAATATTAATCTCACAATGTTATGAATATTAAAAGTTAAAGTCATTATCCATATTTATAACAAAATTAAATATTGTAATGAAATAAACGAATGAGTATGAGTAAGAGTTGAATTTTAATGTCAATGTCCACTCCACAGCTCTCTTTCGTCTTACCGTGATATGAAAACTCCGAACCTTGATTATTACAAACAACAAAATTTATAACAACAATACAAAAAAAAATGTTCGTCTCACTGTGACAGCACCCGCGCGGACTTTTACTCTCACTGTCGTGTACAGTCGAGTACAAAGATATGTACACACTTTTGCAGCTTATTTCAATGGGATAAGTTGCGAAAGTGTATACATATCTTTGAACTCGACTATACAGTCAACCAATTTGATTTCTAGGCCACCTTGGACTATGTTAAAGTGACGTTGACAACCAAACGTTACAGACTTCTTATGATTTGGTTTACAACGTCACATTGACAAAGTCAATAGTGGCCTAGGAATCAAATTGGTTGACTGTACAGTCACCAGAAATAATATATTATCCAACATTGACCGCAAAAATATCTGACACGTCTTTATTACTAGAGGTATAAAAGCGTGTCAGATATTTTTGCGCCCAATGTTGGATAATATATTATTGCTGGTGACTGTACGTACTCAGGAGCGTCCTTTGAACAGGTGCGGGACGGTGTAGTGCGGGGGGAAGTATTGCTTAGCTAGCTGTTCCCAATTACCCGCCGTTCGCAATAACCCCACTTCCCCCTATATTATAGATGTCTGTGACGCGCCTTAAAATTGCATGCAAAAAAACTGTATAGTGTAAAGCCCATTTTAATAATATTCCGTCCTTCTTGAGTCACCTTAAATTAAACTTTAGTCTAATACTGTTATTACTGCGGTTACGGTGCATGAGAACCTTCACAAAATGTTCCTTCAAAAATAAAAATGCTTTGAAATTTTAAATAAATAATAATGGTTTTATAAAGTAATTATTTTTATTAGAGTTATGTTTTAATCATTATCGTTAAATCATAACAGAACATTTGTGTGAAGTCTAAAATCTCTTGTTTAAATTGTTTCCAGTATAATATCAGTAGGCATTTGCCACTAGACTGAGAATGCTTCCCGCCAAGCAAGAATTAACTGGAACTCTATTGCAATTCGTTTTAAGTCACCAATATTATTACGATAAAGAAAAAAGATTGGCTAAAACAAAGTGGAATAGAGGCCCAATATTTCTGTTGGGATTAAGACAAGAACAAATGAAGGGTATGTACCTGAAAGAACATGTTTGTTTAGTCACTTTAATTTAAACAAGATTTTAATCCTAAAATAAAAGTTGCAATGTATTACTTACCATACAGTTACGTTACAGTAATAAATCTTGATATACTTATCATTTTTCACTTTTCTAAAAAAATCAACCCGAAAATTACGTACGAAATTGCCTGGTTCCTAACTTCCAAATTGTGATTACTCAAAGAGATACTAAGGTGACAAAACATGTTAAATCCGTGTACCCTTCATTTTCTGTGTGTTAATGATTATCCCTCCTTAGCCACTATGTATGTATTGCTCAAGCAGACCCTTCCTGCTAGTAATGATGGATGTTGCGAATAATATATTTTTCCATAAGACTACAAGCTTGTACTACAAAATTGTTTAGTTATGGTGTACCTACTGGTGTTTTTAACACTTGTATTTTTATAATTGATACACTGATTTGTACAAATCTGTAAAAGTTATTTAGAAAAACATCACATACCTAACATGTATTGACTTGAAAGTATTTTTAAGTATTAGTGAGGATGTATAATCATGAGCATGTCCTTAATATAATTAGTTAAATTTAAACATTGGATAATAATAAAATAGACTGAATAATCATGTAAAAAATGTCCTTTATAATTTAAATTTTCAAGACAAATGTAATAAAAACTGTTATTAATTATTTGCTTGTTTATTAATTTAAATTACAAAGTAAATCTAAAAATAACTTAGCTCTCTTTCCTGCCCTTGATAAACATAATCAATAAATAAAACTATGATCTACATATACAGGGTGTTAGGCAGAAGGTTGGAATTAACTTTTATTATGGGACCAACATCCAAATCGCGAAAAAACAAACAGCTGTTCCATACATTTCGACTGTTTAGCTCTCAAAGTTTTTATGGAACAGCTATATATTTTTTCGCGATTTGGATGTTGGTCCCATAATAAAAGTTGATGAGTGTGACCTATAGAGTTAGTCCCTGAAGTTTGTCCAACCTACTGCCTAACACCCTGTATAACTTTTGGCATACTGGGGAGCTGGAGTAAAAAAAGTTCCAAGGTAGATACCAAATGCACTTTTATTTAAGTTGTTTGTATATTTTAAGGGAAGTACAACTTAACTTTAATGTTGTTTTTCTTCTCTGTTATCTCCTAAAAAATCAAATCAAACAAGATTACTATTACACACAAATCGGCAAACTGCCTTACATGGGTTGTTATTTTTTACTGACAATAGCTTGTCCCCCTGAAGTTGTTTTTCTTATTGCAGTCTAAAATTAAATTAAATTATAAAATGTCAATGATTTCTGAATATTATTTTATTTTCTATTGGCAGTAAATAAGGACAACCCAAATGTAATTTAATTTATTAATAAAACACAATCAAAAAAGTGCAACCTGTCCTTTATATAAAAATATTCACTTATCCCTAGATCTGGCAAGAAACCATACAGGGTAATGATAAAAAATTGGTTATTGTTAAAAAGTGTTAGTAGAATTAACACCCATATATCCCTTTATAGAGTTTCATGGTGCCAATAATAGGTAAGATGCCAGCAATAGGGAATAATAATGCTATGAATTACTCAACATTTAAATTTGAGCTGGTGTTTCATCTTCTTGCCAGCAAAGAGTTGTGTGTTCTTGAGTGCATGAAGTTGCCCACCGTCTAAACCAAAATCCATCATTCATTAACAAGTCAAAAACTTGTCTTGATTATAAGACATCAGCAAAATGAGTTCAATATTTGATGTCTTATAAATCTTGTAAAAAAAATATATGACACAGGCTGGCATGGTAGGTAACACTATAGATAACTAACTTCTCATCCTCAGATTTACACATATTTAAACCTAATATCTTCCGAACGTTCAGAGTATAAACTTGCTCCTTCACTCAAGTTTTGACTTTTTGATACTCTTATATTTGCTATTAGTTGTTTCTCTTTTCCTTTTATGAAATGCTTCCATTTTCTTTGCTAATATCTCATCAGAAATATCTTTCTCCATCTCTCCATTTTCAGGCTCCTCCTGGTCTGCTTTCATGAGACTCTCAATTTCAGGGTTCATTCCTTTAAATGACAGCCTTCCTTCTAATAATTCTTCACAAAATAGGAAACTGGATTCGGATATATAATTACCAGAAGCAGAACGCATTTCATCAGTAATAATATTTGAATATAAAGTCTCATGATCATGAGTATTTTCTATTTCTTTTTCTATTCTTTCTTTAGTCTTTCTCATAAATTTCATGTCTAATACAGATTTAGGAAGTTGTAACTTCTTTTTTGTTGATTTGTCCATGTTCACGGAAATTAGAAGTGGGATATGGTAATACAATCGTTCACCGACAGGCCAACTTAATAATTACAGAAAATGCTATCAAATGTATCACTTTCTTTCTATTAAAAAATCAGTAGGATTTCAAAAATATATGGTAAGTAATGTCGAAGCACATAACCTAACTAACTATTTACAGTATTGACAGTTCGTTCGTGGTTTCGCTTGTTGACAGTGATAGATGACAGGGGCTCTACTTTGAAATCAGTAATTCGAACTTCAGATCGCCCCGTCACTTTCTTGCGAATTAGTGACGCGTCGAGAGCAAAAGGGATAGCAATAGACGAAGTTCGAATTACGGATTTCAAAGTAGAACCTCAGATGTGTAAAAGAGTTGCCACATCAGGCCCGACAGCGGCGGCCAGCCGCGGATGTCCGAATGCGGAAAACGTATTCGGAAAACGAATGTATGTGGCCGGCCTCAGTTGATTACTTCAAATTTTCCCATTTTGCGGGTAAGTATATTATTATGATACCGGTGGCCCGTTTCACGAAGCTACAAGTTACAAATTACAAGCGGAAGTCTCTTTCTAACTCCTTTTGCTAGAAAGAGAGTTCCGCTTGTAAGTTGTAACTTGTAGCATCGTGAAACGGGACACTGGCATTGCCATGTTCGAGTAACATTTTAAACCACTGAAACGCTTCTGCATTGACTGTCAAAAGTACGTCAGTAAGCAAGGGATTTTTGACTTGCTTGACATTTGACTCAGACTCAGATTACCTACCTATGAATACATTTGTAAACATGCTTTTTTAAATAACCTCATTCGTAGAATAAAATCGTTAATACTTCAATTAATATGCAAGTTCTTGAAATAGATAATGTTAAGATTTTCAATCTCAGCGCTGGTAAATCTTTACCAGATGTAAGTGTGACAAACATGTACGTGTATTTTTCGGAATTGTAAAAGTATCTTCACCATGTGTACTTTATTGTTTTCAGTGGCTAACAGAAAGAAAAAAAAGAGCATTGTTGAAAAAAAATGTAGATCTACGGAGAAGAATCGAGCTCATTCAGGAGTTCGATATGCCTGGAGTCAGTACTAGCATAAGGGCATCTAAAGATGGGCAATATATTATGACAACAGGCATTTATAAACCAAGAATCAAATGTTTTGATGTCAACAATCTATCCTTGAAATTTGAGCGCTGCCTCGACTCCGAAGTTGTTACATTTGAAATATTGAGTGATGATTACACAAAAGTAAGTTTTGGCTTGATATTTTTTTGGTGACTGACTGGCAGACAATGTTGAGCCTATACTGCTGAACCTAGAGACTTAAAATTTGGATGTATCTTTACTTGACTATCTTAGTTGTACCTAAGGGACTAACCTGAGCAAGCGCCCGAGGCGCATATTCCGGGCATGCCTGGCTGAAAGAGCTTTCAAAAAAAATCCTATATGAAAAGAAATAAGGGAAGTAGCAACTATTCTATGTGTACGAGTCACGGGTGTCCTCCAGAAACAGTTAAAAATTATTCAATATTTGGGGAAGACCAATGATAAGTTACAAAAGTAGATGGATAGAATAGTAAAATAAGTCGCATAGGGTAGGAGCACGAGATTTGGCTATATTTGCACCGTTTTTGGTCACTCTAAATTTTAACCAATACATACCTAAAGCATTATGAAATTACAAAATTGTTTTTATATTTTTTCTTTTTATTAATCTTCAATTATTGATAAATATTATTTTTAATATTACAGTATTTTTGATACTGATTTCAACCTTAAGTAGCTAAAAAAGGTACAGTGGCCGCAAAAGGTACTTCTGCCTAGGCTGAAAGCTAGAGATGGTGATAGAAAGAAGAAATAGGGAAACTTTCATCACTAATTACTAACCAGACAAGAACCCTTGCTCTTTAACTAAAATAAAATTTAATATTTAAAATTTTCACTGTACTATTTTTATGTAAGTTTAAAATCAAAGATTAAATTTTGCTTAATGTTAAATTTCAGATTGTTTTTCTGCAATGTGACAGATATGTGGAGTTCCATGTAGGGCATGGCCGTCATTACAGGTTGCGGGTACCAAAGTTTGGCCGAGACCTTGCATACCATAAGCCCTCCTGTGACCTTTTCGTTGTTGGAGCTTCATCTGTAAGTTAGCTACATTTGTTTATTGAAATTCAAGATGTTTGTATTCAAATTCAACTGATATTTAGAATGGACTTCAAAGTCCACTTACTACCAGGTGGCATGTGCTAGTTTGCTTTCTCGATGCCAAAAAAAACTTTCTGTCCCAAATAAGTTTATTAACTTGCAAACAAATTAATATCAAATTAACAATATTGTTGTTTTTATTAGGAAATTTACAGATTGAATTTAGAAATTGGACAGTTTATGGCCCCATATGCCACAAAAGCACATGAAATAAACTGTTGTTCGGTCAGTGAAGAACATGGTCTGCTTGTTGTGGGTACTGAGAGTGGGCATGTGGAGGCATGGGATCCTCGTACCAAATCCAGACAAGGCATTTTAGACTGTGCCTTACATTGTACAGATTCTGAATACAGGTATAAATATATTTCTTTTTGTATATTGAAATACTGAAAATGAACACATACACACACATGTGTTACATATTTGCATAATTATACAAACCTTTTTGCAACAATAATGTAGTCTATATTTGCCTATCCGGCCTCATTGCATCTGCTTTCTGTTAATTGTTTCACTATCTAGTTTACAACAAAAATAGCTTGATTCTCAGATAAAATTTAAATGTATATTTGTGACCAGAGAAACACATATTCTATTGATTCATGACAATTTTTTATTTACAGAAATGACAGTTTACCTGCAATCACTTCTCTTAAATTTGATGGTCCTCTTAAAATGGGTGTTGGGACATCAACTGGTCATGTCCTACTGTATGATATAAGATCAAGTAAACCTCTTTTAGTCAAAGACCATATGAATGGGCTGCCTATTAAAAAACTGGAATTTCACAAAACAATGGATTATGTTTATTCAATGGATTCTACTGTGGTGAAAATATGGGACAAGAATACTGTAAGTTTGTTTCTTTTTAGCCTGGTACTGTCCTGAGAACTATTCAGTACTAGCTGTCTTTACCCGGCGCCGCCCGGGTGTAATTTTTTTTCATACAAACTTTGTCCTGATAATTACAAATACAAAAAAAAAGAAATTATTCAAATTGGTCGAGCCATTCCTGATTTATGGCATAACCAAGGGAAACAGGGATTAATTTTTATGTGTATCGATTATTAGTCTTCTTTTATTTCTAGGGTAAACAGTATACAAGCATTGAGTCTACAGTAGATTTCAATGATCTATGTGTCATACCCAACACAGGATTGAGCATGATGGCAGTAGAAGATCAGAAAATGCAAGTTTACTACATCCCTTCACTAGGTATGAGAAAGGTTCTTATTTAATATCAAATAAATAATAACAACAACTACTACTACTATTACTATGTTAACAATATCGTATATTAGCTAGTAAGGTTGCATTCAACCAAACTGGAATAACTGGAAGTTCTTATACCTAGATTAAATGTCCAAATTTGTATAGACTATTCTCAGAGTAAGTCTTATTCCAAGTTTGTTGAAATGCGGCCTAAGTAGGTATAATATAATAAGTACAACAACAACTTTCAGTTCCGAAATTTCAAGCAAAGGTTATTTAGTTTAAGCTACATTGAAGCATCACACTTTCTAACATACAAGTTTCAATGGCTCCTTAGCTATCTTTTAACATATGTTGCTGGACAGGTTAGCAGTGAGAGCTTTGTCAACAAGGTTAAACATAATTATAGTTTATTTTACCTTTGAATATTAAAACAGGTCCTGCACCAAGATGGTGTGCTTTCTTGGACAACCTGACTGAAGAACTAGAAAGCTCAGCAGCCCAGACAGTGTATGACGATTATAAGTTCGTCACAAAACAGGAACTGGAGTCATTAGGATTGGATCATCTCCTTGGAACGAACCTATTGAGAGCATACATGCATGGGTAAGGAAAAGAAGTTTTACAAGATTAAAGTTAACTTTTGTGTCAACAGTTGGTCATGTAAGGCAAAATTCTAGGTATAATACTGAACAATGTGTTGTGTTTTCAGATACTTTGTTGATGTTCGTCTCTACAAGAGAGCTAAATCAATAGCTGATCCATTTGCATTTGAAGAGTACAAAAGACGGAAAATTAGGGAAAAGATTGAAATGGAAAGACCTTCGAGAATTAAAGTCCAGGATAACTTGCCAAAAGTTAACAGAGAATTGGCATCCCGGCTTATGGATGACGATGGTCGCAAGAAAAAGAATGCCTCTAATCTCCTTAAGGACAATCGTTTTAAGGTAAGCCATAAATACCCAGCTCACACTATCATGATGATTTTTTGTGTTTTGCTTATTCAAATTATTTGTTTTAGGCTATGTTTGAAAATCCAGATTTTGAAGTGGACAAATCAGCTGAGGAATACAGGTTGTTAAATCCGGTGCTATCCAGGCTAGACAAGAGTACAGCTCAGTCACAAACAACGGAAAACCGAACTATGGAGGTCAGTCACTTCATTAACGAAGTTTTATTTTATATGTACTTATATGTACAACATCAATATAGCTTAAAATTATTTTTATGTTTAGGAGGATGAACCTGCAGATAAAGACTCTGATATCGAACTATACCAGTCCAGTGAAGACAGTTCTGATGAAGACCGCTCCTGGGTTAAAGAAGTAAAGAAACAACACAAAATACTTAGAAGGAAACAAGATGAACATACAACAGAACCTGAAAACAAAGATAAAGTCTACGAATTTAGCCGATTGCCAAGGATAGGCAACATAAAATCCTTCACAAAAGTCAATAAGGCTAGCTTAGGAGATCGTTTAGCTAAAGAGAGCTTCACGGCCACGGTAGCCGGTACGGGAGGCAACAGGGAAATGAAATTTACGATGAGAGGTAAAAAATCGGAGTCAGAAAACCAGAAGAATATGAAAAAGCATTACCATGAAAGAAAACAAATCGTCAGACGAACAGGATTTTTAATGAAAAAAAAGCTTCCAAAAATGTAGAATTACATTAAATTATTTTTAAATTTATTATTAAATTTATTTGCCTACTAAGTAAAATAATATGCACGAAAATATTTTGTTTTTTTTTTTCAATTAAATTACTCGTACTATTGTGATTTGTGACACTCGCTTGTTTGTGCATCCAGACAGTTCACACTGTGAACTGTCTGGATGCACAAACAAGCGGGCAAGGCGAAACTACGAGATCCTAGTGAAAGTGACTAAATAACCATGTGTCGGTAAGTAGCTCTAATCGTGACGCGCTCTTTGTTCTTTCCCACATTCGGCGCCACTCGCCCTGTTTTCCTTACAAAAAGGACCCGATTACGAGTCAATCTATAACACTGAATGTGTTAGCGTTTAACGAAACGAAAACAGATTGCATTCTTTCTTTCTATTTTATCACCTCGGGTTATCGAAGTTCAACATTCGTATTGAACCGTTGGTATTGTTTTATAGTGATTTAACTTTATTTATTTATTACTAACTTCTGCCTTCGTTGACCATCCCACGGGAACCGTAATTATATAGGGAAGGTAACCTTAGAGTTTTTGTAGTTAAATTGTATTTTTTTTTAATTTATTATATATATAATAAGTGTTACATAGGGTTATAAAAGTTTGTCCCCTTAAACCACGCAGTCCCATTTGTGGTTTAAGGGGTAACCCTGGTGGCCATCAAATGTATTGGATACCTACCTGAACACGTTCTAACACCTTTAACAAACAACAGTCTTTTAAAGATATTTTAGAGCAACTTTTACAATTCGATTGGGACTGTAGGTCCCAGTAAGTACGACTAGGCAAGACGGCTACTACGTAGCCCTAAATTCCAAACAGCGAATGCCCTATCCCTTTATTTAGTCGCTCTTGACTAAATAGAAAGAAATTACTGATGTACCTACTTAAGTATTTTTTTATTACTTTTTTCAAAGTGCAGTCGAACACAGAAAGTAGCAGCGTACATTATAGTACCTTGTCGCAGTAACGTATTTAATATAATGTATGATTTGAATCTAGTTGGTATTATATATATCAATAGCTGCAAGGAAAAGGTAAACAACAACAGCTACTTTTGAGTTTGACCGTACAATTGGTAAAATGGAACCCTGACCCACCAACCCACTATACAACGTTACAGTGACATTTAGTTTGACACTTTTTACGGTTCATGATCGATCATATGGTTGATCCTTGGTTGATCAAGGTTTGATTTATTACGTCACTGTGACACGGTTCTATTGTAGGTCAGGGTTCCATTTTTCCGATTGTACCTAGAGCCCTCAATCTCTCGACAATATCGAAATGTCATCAAAATGTGATTAGTTGTAGGTAGGTAGGTAAGTATATTGAGGGGCTCGCCAGCACTTTCTCAATATTATATTAGGTATCCATCTTCTTTGCTATTATTCTGTCTTCCAATGATACCTACTACCTATAGGTAATTACTCAAGTGCGTCTTTTGAAATATTTCTAACCATATTGAGTTTAAGTACCTATTTAAACTCAATTTCAATAATGGTACCTTTAAAGTATTTTTTTAATACGGGGTTCAGGAGCCCTGTATTTGTGCTGCAGTATTTTTGCAAGCTATCGATAATTAACGTGTTTATTAATGTAACTAGGTATACATTTATTTTGTTTGATGTTGATATTTTCCTTTGTGTGAAAGAGACAATGTTATTCAATAAATAAAAATTATGACGGATACTTATGTCTGAATTAATTAGGAGCGTCAAAGTGGACTAAATAAATAATACAATATTTTAATAATGCATAATAACAATGGATCTTATGGAAGTGGTAAGAGTACGCAATATTGTTTAATAATTATGTTGTAGGTAATTTCTATTTACCTTCATTTACTTAAATAAGACTATGAATCTGTTCCTGCATCAATGAGTGACTACCCTTTTATAATGTCGAAGTTATCGTTTCGCATAATGTGCATAATGGTAATTAAAATGTAGATATGGGCAATAAACTGGATAATGTGAAATTTTCAAACGATTACGTAGCGAGTGATCTACTGGACAGCCATGTACTGGGCAACGACAAGTTCGAAGAGCCGACGATGGAGCGATCCGCGAGGTCCAGTCTCGACGCCAACAGTGTTGATGTGAGTACCGATGGGTTCTGCTCGCCTCGGCCTGCTGGTGGCTTGATATTGTCTCCGCTAATTACCTATCGATATCTACACTTAAGGGCGTTTTCGCCAACATTATACAGGCTAGCCCGGCACATTGATGGATGCCATCATCATGTTTCAGATAGGAGAAATTACTGAATCTCCTGATACGGAATATATGAGTACTTCTGCAATTTTACACTACTGTAAATCTAAGGTAAGTGATCGACAATTTGTAATAAATTTGCTAGGTATTCAGATTAGTTTGAACAAATACCTATGTAGGTACCAAGTTAGAACCTGGAACCTGATTGTGATAGGTACTTCGTGAAACTACAATTCGGAATAGTGATGATTCAGAAATTTCAAAATCGGTATTCTGAAATTCGTGTTTATCAAATTCGGAAAAAAATATTTCGAGATTATGTAGTGTACCCATACAGACACACTTACGTCTCACCATAAGGATTACCTTTTTATTATTTTGTTAAGAAACTCTTAATATAGCCTTTATTGGTCAGGGATAATGTAGTTTATCCTATTCATGAAAGATTTTTTAAAATCGGTTTAGTCGTTCCAAAGTTTCTCCCCAACATAAACAAAAAGTAAACACACAATTTTACAATACTAGTATTAGTAGGTATATCTATTTAATCTATATTTTAGAGGAAAATCAAATAAATACATACATGCACTCACGCCTTCATTCCCAGAGTGGGGTAGGCAGAGCCACAGAATTACCAACAAGTCTAAAAACTTGTATGAAAAAATTAGATGTTTACCAAACAATGTATGATTAAATTATTTTCAATAAATTAATAATTACCTTTTATTTTCTTAGTTTAGTCACAATAGCCTTTATCTAGTGTGGAATATAAGATATTATTGATATTGTACAATTTAAGGTAAGGTAAAAGCACCTATTATGGACAATGCTCCAGTGAACAACTTTTTTTTAAAATGAAATCATTGCTATACCATACATTTCATTCTAATAGTGGTAATCCCGAATAATTTAAATATAATCTAATTGTTACGTTAAAAGCAATATCAATCTCGGAAGCTTATACTTATTTATGGGATTGTTCATACCTATCTGGAACACTGTCCATAATAGTAGCTTATACCATTACCTATGGAACCCTCGGTGCGCGACTCTAACTCGCACTTAACCGGTTTTATACTTTTGACGCTCTCATCGCAACTTGTCTTCTTTCAGATACTACTTCCTTACCTCAAGCTATTAACGGTAATGGGACTGCGTCCAATCGTCGACGTCTCTAATTCCTCTAGATGCGCAATTTGTGTCTCACACTTTCATTCTGCACAAGTAGCAGTATTTATGTTTTTAGGTTACATTTTGCAGTACATGGCGTGTTTTAGGTAATTATTATGACGAATTAACCCCATGGCTGCTAAAAGCTGGGCCACATATCGGGCTGGGATGTAAACGTATGGCTGGCAATTTTTCAGGCGAGACAGAGGGTTCTGCTACAAGTTGGTGCCGCTTGCACTGGAGTCCTCGTTAGAGTACGACACATACAAACAAGTATGTTACGGGAACGTCACGCTAACGTACATTGGCCCCAGTATACTCCACTTTTTGGGGTTCCTTTATGCTTTATACTTGTTCAGAATATCTGATAATGAACAGCTTCAGAATCTGATGGAAAGGGTGAGTTTGAATAAGTACCTACTTAAACTGTCTCAGTAAAGGACTATAAATATAATTATGTTTTAGCCCTAAGCAAGCTGCTTAGTATATATGCCAAACGCAGATTAAAAATCCATTAAATTTTAAACTAACTTAGGTACCCTAGGTCTTTCGAAGCGCTATCGTTATCGCCACCTCGCCGCAAGTTGCCTGCTATGCTGTTTTCATATTATTTGTTTATTTATAGGTATTTCTGCTATCGTCATATGCGCCACAAGGCATGCCGTCTTCCAACCCAAAGCGGCTCCTACGCCTTCTGTGGTTCTTCATTATCCTGAGCGTCCTTTGGATGTGCTTGTCTCTCTGCTCAGTAAATCTAATGATGGCCGAGGGTACCATTATGTTCAGATGGTTGGAATACAGGTAATTCTCTTTGCTTTCGGTTCTATCTGCGATTCAATCATGCGATGATAAGAAAGTTAAGTACTACTTAACTTAAAACAGTGTTTGCTTTAAGTTCGGTTCAAGAGAAACTTTATTATTAGAGTAGGTTTGGGTTTGGGCTTCAATTTTTGAAGTAGAATGCAAGAAGCAAATTATGTAACAGTTGGGGTGAAAACGTTTTCAGAGTGTTTTGACTCTGCTGATTACGGATCTCCCTGTCGCCATAGCGAAGTTTGAACCGGGAGTACGGTATACCGGAAAAGGTGCCGCTTATAGAAAGCTTTTCGTCATACATTTAGTAAATCGTTGTTCCGGTACCTTAAAAGAGGTCCGATTGTTGTAAAGGACAATATAGTGCTGTCTAAAGTTGCTTCCTTTTCCAATTTTCTTCCCATATTTACATTTTAGTGCATTTTAGCGCAAACTGTATTCTGAAAATGTTCAGAAGACAAAATTACTTATCTGCAAATTGAAAGTATCACTATGGTAATGGTAATACAAAATGCTCAAGAAAGGCTAAGCTCGTTTACTTAGGAAAATAAGCCGGCGTCTTTGGAGGTCCTGGCTCTCCTGTAGGTACCTGCCTGCTGCTGCATGTGTAGTATGACGTAAGTAGGTACTTGGAATTTTTGGAATCCTTGCAAATATTTTTAGCACTCCATAGAGGATGCCATATCTTCTTTCCTAGAGGTCGTGGAAAAAATATTCAATACAAAAGATTTAGCATTTATTTTGTCAAACTACACTGTGCGTTTAAATATACTAAAACGTAAATATGGGAGGAAAACTGGAAAAGGTAGAAATTTGCGATGTTAAGTAGGTCATGGAAAAAATATTTCAATCCAAAAGTTATAGCAAATTTTGTGATCTACAATATTGCCGAACTCCAATTTGTGATAAAATGCACTAAAACGTAAATATGGGAGTAAATCTAGAAAAAAGTAGCAATTTTTAACGCTCTCTCCCCATAGATGATTCCATATCTTATATATAAAAGTTTTAGCAATTTATATTCTATAACATTGCAAAACCATACTTAGCACCAGAGAATGAACTTTAACGACTATATGCAAAAAACGGAAAAAAAGTGTCAGTTTTTCCAAGATGGTGGAAAAAGATAAAGAGCTGGAGGGACGAAAAATTCGAGTTATCATGACATATTATCCTTAACAACATATCAAAAAACCATAACAATCAGACCTTTTTTAGCGTAGGTACCTGTGATTTTACGACGAAAAAATTTGTATGGGCTGCACCTTTTTCGGTATACTTACCGTACTTCCGGTTCAAATTCGGAATGGCGAAAGGCATATCCGTATTCTGATAAAGTTGTCACCCAACTGTTACATGATTTGCCGCTTGCATTGTTTAGAGACGCGTTTTTCAGTTGCCTAGTCTTATATTTGTTTCATTCTACGCCACCGCTTGACGCCTTAATCTCCGTGTAGACATTTCGGTGTAGGCGACGACTGGCGCCCGAATCTATACCCAAAATTTAAGTGCGAGTTACATTATTGCGTAATAGCCCCTTTCTCTATGGCGTAATAACTTTGGAGTGGATACTAATGTTTTGTTTACAGTTCGGTTCAAACGACATTCGTCCTGAAGATCCTGCTGGTGGCATGCACGCTGATCCACGATATGGTGCAGGCGACCATCATCACCAGCTACTGCCTGCAGGCGCAGCTGCTGCAGGCGCACCTGCTGTACCTGCGCGAGCGGCTGCTCAACCGCTCTGTCACTCCCTTGAACTGGATGCGGGTTTGTGCCGTTACTTAAATAAATAGGTGTCGAAAAAAACTTGACGAATAAGGGCTCTTTCCCACGGGCGTCCAGTTTTGCAGGATCGGTTTTTTACTGGATCCCGCAAAAATCAGACCTATGTTCACACGGTACTTTTGTTTCCCGTTTTTTACGGGACTGCTAGGTAGCGGGGGTCGAGGGGGGCGGCACTTCTTCGTACAGTAAAAAACCGTATGCAGGACGCTCGTGGGAATACGGCCATTAAACTATATACGTAGCTAAACTGGATACCGTTTTTTACTGGATCCAGTCGTACGGTTTCTAGCGGCAAAAGCGTACAGCACATTTCGACGGGATCGGATTTTTGCGGGATCCTGCAAACCGAATATTGGTGTGAATGTTACCATAGTAGCACGTATGCTGCTAAACTGGATCCTGCAAAAAAACGGTCCTGCAAAAAACGGGACGTTGCCATGGGAAAGGGCTCTAACGAATGAGACTAAAAATAATGAGACTAACATCGAACATGCCCAAAGAAGATGATGATGAATACCGAAAGAGCCTGAATAAGAAAAAGACAAACAACAAATATGACCGAGGATGAGACAAAGACTACCAACGAAAGTGACGAATGAAGAATAGATGACAAAAGCATAATGAGACGAGTTAAGAACTTGACACAAAACGAATAGGACGACCCAAGACGATACCAAGAATTATATAGTATTAGAAGTAAAAAAATTAAATCATTGACCACATATATAATATTTTGCAGGAAATAGCAGAGTTCCAGAAGCTTCTCAAATATCTGAACGACGACCTCGCGCCCGCTGTGTGCCTTTTTACCATTGTGAATATTTCGTGGGTCGCTTCCGGTGCCATGTGGATGTACAGTTTGGACAAAGTCGACACGCAGACGGAGCCGATAGTCGGGATCAGCATGCTGAACCTGCTACTGTGGATATCCGCCGCTGTAGTGCCGTTTATACAGGTAAACATCACGATATCTAATAAGGATAACCAAACAAAGATGAGCTGTAGGTACATGTTCACAGGAGGGCGTTACATACAATACGTGTATTTGTGCGTCTGTCTGTGGCATCGTAGCTCCCAAACAGAGGGAGTAGGACGCGTTTTTTTTAAAGGAAGCTTGTTTAATGGGGAACTTTAGTTAGGTTTCATTTCATTTCAACACAGATATCAGCATCAGCTCTAAAGGAGGAGTCGTCATCATATCGGGGGTTTTATGCATGGATTTTTTAAATGGCATTTCTCAACAATATATGCAAAAATACCGTAAAAGTGAAATCAAAAATACAATCGGCTAAGAAATACGGATGGTACATGCTTTAAACTGCTAATTAGACACAGATTAATTAAACAGAGAGATCCGATATGTACTGTGACATCATGTAACAGGTCGGCCACATAAAGTTATAAACTCCATAATTAAATTCTGTTTTGCTAGAAAGAGATAGGAACAAATTGATGTCATGAATAAATCCTATTGTCGCTTAGAGATGCAGCCGAGTAACGCGCGTGAGTACGAGCTGAGCATAAACGTATTAGGAGGATAACTGTCGTGTCGAGCGAATTAAATATAACATGTTTGTATCAAAACTTCTACAAAGTTGTTCACTTTTCAGGCGGCTCGTTTGTCGAAAGAGTGCCGCCGCAGCGAGTACGTCGGGCACGAGCTGTGCGTGCGGCCCTTCCTGCACCAGGACACGCCGCCCGAGGACGTGGCGGCCGTGCTGCTGTACGCGTCCACGCTGCGCCTGCGCGCGCGCCTCTTCCGCTGCGCCGTCGCCGGCCGCGCGCTCTGGCTGGCGCTCGCGCTGGCGCTCATCGCGCTCTTCTCCCTCGGCATGTGCCACTTTATATGATCATTGTCGATCAACAATACTTATTGGAAATAATTTAACGACATTTTTATATTTGGCACTTACAAAAAAAGTAAACCATTTCTGCGCGTTTCAACCGCCGTCATTATTGTCTTTAATATTTTGACGAAATTAATGATTATTTATTACCAGCAACTTTTGATATCAAAAACAGCGGAACCAGGGGTAGTTTTTATTCCATTTAAAATAACAAGACAGTTAAGTTTATCTTGAATAATATGCGAAGACAATAATGACGGCGGTTAAAACGCCGAATAATCACCCAGTGACAGACTTCAGTTACTATTTTATTTATAATGAAGAATGTCAGTAGGTACGCCAAATCGCTTGAAACTTTGTAACAGTAATGTTTATAAATAAACAAACATAATACTTTTTATTTCATTCAAATAGACCCAGTAGTTTTGATTCTACAAACGTTTGAAATTTGGGTCAATAATATTAAAGCGCGTGGACGCCATCTTGCTTGAGTGACCCTTATATGAACGAGTAAGTTTACAGGGCTATATATTTTTAACCGTAATAAGTAGCCAGTTGAAATTTTCACAGAATACGTGTTATTATAAAATCTATCGTTTAAAACTATAAAATGAACAATAAATCAAATCCCAAGAGGGGTCCCCATACAAGAAACATGAAAAAAAATCTTTATTTTTAGCATTTTTATACGGATTGTATTTTTATAATGGCTTCCTATTTTGATGCTATTTTAAACTTAAATTGTAGTCTAATTTTCATTGTTTACGACTAAATAGCAATCTTAAGTAAAACTTCGGCAAATATGTGACAAAACTGATTTTATCAACACGATGGTTTAGGCGGTCACCCATCCTGTTTTAGACTACGCGTGTAGTTGCTTAACTTTGGAAGACGAAATACGGGTTGTATTTGTATGATAGCTTTTTATTTCGGTGTCACATTAAGCTTAAATGATAATCTAAACTCCATAGTAACATATATAGTTTACGACCAAACAGTAAACTGTAGTAAATCTCTTACAAATATGTTTAAAAGTGCCTAGTTTAAATCAACACGATGTTTAGGTAAGCGGTGGTTGCTTAACTTTGGTGGTAGGCCTTTCTTTACAAATTTCGTGTTAAGTAATGTAGAATTAATATCGCTACCGTATAAAAGAACGAACTATAAAACATGATTTTTTGATTGACCTAGTAGTAGTTCTGATACTTCGTGTATTCATTACATCGATTTCAAATTTCGCGCGCGGGCGCTACCAGGTTCCTCACTCAAGGTAGTGTGTGTTGGTTTTCTTTTGTGGGACCAACGCCCTTTGTTACACTTTGGTACAATAGAGGACAATCTTGACTTCTACGGCTCCGACATTTTAAACGAGTAAGATCACTTAAAACTACGGGTACGCTGTACGAGACCGCGTATATAGCGAACTGCGTGAATCATAATATTGTTGAATAGTACAGTCGAGTACAAAGATATGTATACACTTTTTCACCTTATTCCATTGAAATAAGGGCCACAAATGTATACATATCTTTGTACTCTACAGTACCTACCGCTGCAGGCTCGGCCGCCTGTGTCCCGCGTCTCGCACTTGGTTTTTAATTTTTGGCATGTTTCACCTTAGCTATCAACATACTTTATTGGTATTTTTATGTAAAAAACGGTGAACCCAAAATTAAAAGTGCCTATTTATTATTCTAATTTTATTTAACCAACTTTCTCGACAAACATTACAAACAGAAAAGCCGGTCAGTGACAGAAAGTTTGTTTAGTTAAACTGTATGTAATACAAAACAATAGATACCTAACCATAACTACCATAGTAACATCAAAACGAATTCGTAAAAATAATTACGAGTATTACGACTTACAAAGTTAAGCAACTACAAGCGTAGTCTACAGGATGGGTGACCGCCTAAACCATCGTGTTGATAAAATCAGTTTTGTCACATATTTGTAGAAGTTTTACTCAAGATTGCTACTTAGTCGTAAACAATGAAAATTAGACCACAATTTAAGCTTAAAATAGCATCAAAATAAGAAGTCATTATAAAAATACAATCCGTATAAAGATGCTAAAAAAATAATAATTATAGTTTTAAACGATAGATTTTATAATAACACGTATTCTGTGAAAATTTCAACTGGCTACTTATTACGGTTAAAAATATATAGCCCTGTAAACTTAGGTCGCTTCCTGACTTGGCGGTATACAAATACAACCCGTATTTCGTCTTCCAAAGTTAAGCAACTACACGCGTAGTCTAAAACAGGATGGGTGACCGCCTAAACCATCGTGTTGATAAAATCAGTTTTGTCACATATTTGCCGAAGTTTTACTTAAGATTGCTATTTAGTCGTAAACAATGAAAATTAGACTACAATTTAAGTTTAAAATAGCATCAAAATAGGAAGCCATTATAAAAATACAATCCGTATAAAAATGCTAAAAATAAAGATTTTTTTTCATGTTTCTTGTATGGGGACCCCTCTTGGGATTTGATTTATTGTTCATTTTATAGTTTTAAACGATAGATTTTATAATAACACGTATTCTGTGAAAATTTCAACAGGCTACTTATTACGGTTAAAAATATATAGCCCTGTAAACTTAGGTCGCTTCCTGACTTGGCGGTATACTTGCAGTAAAGCGTACTGTCGGCATAAACGCTGCGCGTTGATTGGTAGATGCCACTAGTTGCCTAGCAACCCTTACCGATTCCGTGTTTTACTGCAAGCATACCGACAAGTCAGGAAGCGGCCTTACTCGTTCATATAAGGGCGCGTACCGCAGTTGAACGATGACGTCATCATCCGTGAGCGCTAGCCGCCGAGTTTCGAGCGCCGCATACGAAGTTTAAAATTCAATATCTCGAAAAGTATTTGACGTATCGACATGATTTTTTTAAAGCATTTTTTGTTTTTAATGAAGAATACGATAAGCCAAAAATCTAAACTGGCTGACATTCTCTATTGTGCATAATACAATGCAAATTTAATATGATATTTATGATTAGTGATTACTCTTAATGAAAATACGTTTTGATTGTAGATACATTTATTTATTTAACAACATAATTTTATATTTGGCACTATTAAACAGAGTCACATTGAATGTCTGACTACTTGTTATATATATTTTACTCATTTAATCGCAGTGAAACTAATCTAAGTTTTGTTTCACAAGAAACGTTTATTTAAACATTGTTACTATAAAGTTAGGCTATGTCTAAATTTCTTAAGTGATTGTAAATAGCTACGAAAAGAAAACTTATTTATTTTTTATCTCCACAGTAGAATTAAAATTGCATAATTGATGTTCTCCGTTTTATTGCACGAGTTGTGGTGAGAGTCCATCTTTGATTTGGACGCGTACACATGCGTACACTAAAAAATATAACTGCACGATACTTGACATAACTAGTGAGTACCGTTTAGCATTTAGCACGGTTATTATCATGATCAGTCAGAGCAAAAGTTAGATGATAAATATATTTAATTATTTCAAACCGGCTAGTTCAGTCATAATATTGTGTTGTACTGATTGAGTACATTAGTGTTGCACACTGGGCCTTACGAGGTACCAAGATGGGCTATGCCAAAGTAGAATAAAGTCCCAGATTTGTTTCTTTTGCTAAAAGTGTACACAAAGAGATTTAATAAAGCCGTTCTTTACACTGCCTATTGCCCTATGCGCGCCTCGCACTGGTACAACGTTTATTACCTCGCGGGCCGGTCGCGCACGAAAGTGTTTAATCATTAAGGTTGTCTTTCGCTCCTGTACTCATCTCGGGCAGCAGGAATATAAATATCAGTTGAGTATCAAAATTTGCACATAGCGCAATGTCAAATCGCCTTATTGATCAATTTATAATTTAGTTACCAATCCTCGCTTACGCCCTGTTTACACTTTATTAAGTGCAAGTGTGAAGTTCATACATTTGCTACTTGCCAATTGACAGCGAATGTATGAACTTGACATTCGCACTTAACCAAGTGTAAACAGGGCCTTAGGTACGAAGTTGATGACGTTATTCGATGCACAAACAATTACGTACTTTACGCACGCGTGAATAGGCACATTTTGGCGCGTAGTATGTGGGTAAGAGTTGTGGTGGGGGAAGTAAAGAAGGCCGTAAGTAACAAAAGCAGCCGTGAAGTACTCTGTTGTATGGAGTGGTGGTCTAGTCGCAGTCGAGCAGCGCGTGCTTGGCGAGCTGCGCGCCCCACCAGGAGTGCACGTCGCTGAGCGCCGGCTGCGAGCGGCCCGCGCCGCCCGCGCCGCCCGCGCCGCCCGCGACCCCCGCGACCCCCGCGACCCCCGCGCTGTTGTGAGACGCGCGCGTGCTGCTTTTCATTACGGCTGCAATTTGTTACAGTCAATATTAGGGGACAATCTCACACAAATTGACCTAGTCTGAAACTAAGCTCTAGGCCTGTACTATGGTTACTAGGCAACGACCGAGAAATAAGTACTTATATAGTATTCCCAGCTTCTTCATACCGGTTCAACTGGCTATTCGCAACTGACGGTATTATGTCAATTGTGTCATAAAAAAAATTAACAGAATAGTTATATCTAGTTAAAAGCCTCGTCAGATACGAGAGGCGAATGTAGAACACGAGGGTTCAAATTCCTTTGTTAGAATTTAATTTTTTAATATGTACTTACGTGGAAATTTCTTATTGAGGGTCGGATGCGGGTCACTTAACGTCGGCTGCAAATACTTCTTCACAGGACTCTCAGGCCTGCGATTAATGATATAGTTTTATTTTGTAAAATATACCATATATATATAAATAAACCATACCATGCCCGTATTCAATATACCTCTTTTAATAATATAATCTTCAAGATCCTATGTTCAGTACGTACCTGGATGCAATGGCGATGGATGGCAGTCCGGGTTTTTTAAACGGCTGCTTCGTGGATGATCTTTTCGATTGCGAGTCAAATGATGATGTTATATCTACAAATAATAATAAAATGTTTTTATCTTTCTATGAATTCTTAGAATAAAATTAACTACACAGAAGAACACCAGATATTTTAACTTTAAAATTGCATGAAAAATTTCTTACTTGACATAAGAGGTTGGGATGTAGACTCAGTGATTTCAGTGCGCCCAGCATTGGCGATAGCTTGCTGTTGAGAAAAATAAATACTGTTATGTGCAAGTAATCATATCGATGTACATTTTTATGGCTTCTGCGAGAATTTGTCACCATAATAGGTGGTCCCAACAACGGGTTCTCTGCCTTTTGGCAAAAATATGTTTGGCAAAATGGATCGCTTCCCAGCTGTTTCATTTGCCAACCCGCTTTTTTTTCTGTAACTGTAAATATTTCAGGATTCTTATAAAATCTAAACTAACCTAACTTAATAACCTATAAGGTTCTACACGATGGTGATAATAAATTCTGAAATATTTACAGTTACAGAAAAAAGCGGGTTGACAAATAAAACGGTTGGGAAATGATACATTTTGCCAAACAATTTTCGGTCACAAGGCAGGATACCCCCCCACAACGCGAAGGTCGCAGAAATCGACTAGACAGGGGCGGCAAAAAATCGATCGTATGATCTGCAGTTGCCTTTCAGCTGACATGATAACGATGATGATGGTAATTGGATACCTATCACCCTTAATAAATCTGCTGACGATATCGTTGGAATGCCGCTATTTAGATAAGCAGCTTCTTACCGGATAAGAGAAGCACAAAGAAATTCACCTGCGCGGTCTGGGCTTCTGCTTCCAGCCTCTCTTTTTCGAGTTTTTCGGCCATATCCACTACCTGTTCGTTTGTTTTCCTGAGTCCCGCTATCAAGCTCGTTTGCTGCTTCTGCAACATAATATATATAACGATCACATCAGTGAAATACATATTTATTACACAAAAGTTTTACCGATGGACAAAGTCAGACTACAAAGTCTTAGAAAGATATCGCCGTTGATACTGCGACACCGCATAATGAACAAATTAAATAAGGTGGTTAATGAACCTTAGCAAGTAAGTCAGTAAGGTACCGCTGTTGCCACTTAATGAATTTGTTATTTACCCGATTTTGCTGTATCACCGACGATGTCATACACAACACTAGGGTTTTTCAGATTGGTAAAATGGAGCGTTACAGCATTAAGACTTATAGAATAAAACAAAAAAAAAGGTTGTCTGCATGACATTCTATGTGCAATCACAATATGCACTGGTGTAATAGCACAATATTTTTCGAGTGCCTTTGCTTAAGTAATAATAATACAAAATGATTATCATTAAATATAATTTATACAAATGAGTTAAATAATTAAGAAAACATCTACCTGATACATATACCTATTTATTTTAATTGACTAAAATTTAGAAAATATTGATACTATTGTTTTAAATACAAACTTTCTGTAATTATTTATTACAATTAAAGTAAAACATTAATGAGTGCTCATTCCAGGTGTAAGTAGTATTTATTACATCCACGATGTGAAGACAACACGTGCACAACTACGGCACAGACCAGACAAGGCATGTAACTCGCACACAGGCAAAACAATAGAGACTGATGGCTGTAGTTGGTACAGTCGAACTCGTAAGTAGCTGTACGTATTAGTACCTTATCGCAGTAACGTGTTAAAGTGAGAATGGTTTAAATTTAGTATATCAATAGCTGCAACAAGGTACTAGATCGTACTGCTACTTCTGAGTTCGACCGCATTACACGATGGGAGACGGTTTTACGATGACGCATTTAAGACTTATAAAAACGTGTTTTGTACTCGTATTTTTCCCACTTTGCGCGAATATTATTAATTACCCACGACTAGCAAACTAAATTTTCGAAAAATATATCAGTCAGAAAGTGCCAGATGTTTAACGCAACACACCAAATGCGGCTACAATAAGCAGGATCCTGTTCGTACTTCCGAAGCTATTCTAGTGAATGCCGTAATTAAAAGTTAAACTTACGCTGCTATTAGCGCGTATCTTTTTTAAACATCCCTCCAGCCAAGTGCGTATGGTTTGCTTTGCGACTTCCTCTTCTATAAGATATTCGAATTCCTCTCTGGCCAGAAGCTCTTCCATTTG
Source organism: Acleris cristana (assembly GCA_948252455.1). Lineage (NCBI taxonomy): Eukaryota > Metazoa > Arthropoda > Insecta > Lepidoptera > Tortricidae > Acleris > Acleris cristana. The sequence continues at coordinate 10,380,281 of OX411773.1, forward strand.
CAACGATTTGCGAATATCGACCGTGCGATATGATAACATGCTAAAATTAAGATTATTATAATCAGCAATCTTTCACACTTTCGAAAATGCCGTATTTTTTCCTAAAAACACAGGAACTTGAACTCACTTGATGACATCATGGAAAGTGACATCTTCCCCATTGTGTAGCCGTTCGAGCTCGTAACACATATACTTGAAAAGCAGTCGTTCTTTATGTGTGTCACACTCAAGTCGACCTTTAAGCAATCGCAGAATAAATTTCACCTGAAAGTAAAACACACATACCGTAAAATGTGCCTACTTTGCTCCCCCACGGGTAATTATGCTCCATGGTTATATTGAGGTAATCTGTATTGAAAATCATTCTATTGCTTTCATTCGCTGCGTGGCTGGGTGTATACATCGATTATTTTTAGAAAATTGGTCATCAACCTTAACTTATAAGTAACAAACGAAATAGCATAGTTACCCATGGGGGAGCAAAGTACAGTGTGTGTCTTCCATTCGAACATATATTTTAAGGGCTAAAATTACAAGCCCTTATGAAAATAATTTGATATCTTTTGTTAAAAATGCATTTACAATTACTATTTTTTATACTAATTAATTCGTAATAAAGTTAACCACTGATATCATCAAGAATTTGGGCAAATAATGAAATTGAAATGAAAGTAATTTTCGTCTGCTTCTCCGAAGTGTCAAATAAAAATGGTGCTCGATAAAACTTACAAAATGAGTTAAGCTATATTTATCAAGGGTAGTTATATTTTCATTATAAAATCATTAACTGTACTTAAAACTATCGTTAGATAAATTTTATGTTCGTTTGGAAGACACATTATACACGCAAGTAATCGAACACAGTAAAATGTTCATAGTAAATGTTAACGTTGCAACCTTCGATCAACAATATGGTTGCAACATGACTTTACCTTTCTGACAGGTATGACGCCTTTTTGATGCACATCAACAATATTCCAGGTGTTCTGAAAGTTTCTTATGTCAGCGTACGACAGCAGAGCATCTTCCTCGTTCGAGTAAAATAAAGAGAAGTTCTCCATGATTATAGCTGTAATAATAGAAAATGTCCCGGATCAAAAATAAAAAAAGGGAAATCTTTTTTTCCAGAACGAGAATTAACCAATATTCAACCTACACGAAACTGAGATGCATATAAAAACATGAGCGAGTGCATTTTCCATTTATTTAGCTTGCTATGCATTCAGCTAACAACGATGGCACGACGTTACGAAGGTTTAAGCGTTAGAAGTACAATACAACATTGGTCACTTAAGGTTTTCCGCGCTACTGAAATTGGTATATCGAATAGATATTATATTTTGTAGAAAATTGTACATACCCACAAGTAAGTTGAGTACGATGTAGGTGATGATGACGTAGAACGTGCAGAAGTAGGCGAGCGAGGCCGTGAAGTTGCCGCAGTCCGTCTCCCAGTAGTTGTCGGCCGGCGTGCAATATGGCGGCGCCACCATACAGTCGTGCATTATCTTGTTCCAGTCCTCGCCGGTCACTATGCGGAACAACATCGCCACGCTGTGGATTGGGGAGTTGAAGTTCGCTCGTCTGTAACGAAACCCCACCCAACAATTACATACATTGTTGAACTCCTGGAGAGAAAGTTCAAAATCTCTCTTTTCACTGTTCAATTTACGACTGACCTCCCTATCCCCTCGCCATATTTAACATTTCCGAAAACGATGGTCCCGGCGAGCGCGTAGAAGAAAACCAGGAGGAACATGCCGAATATGATGAAGAAACTCTTGCAGACGCTCACGCCGACGGTGAGCATCAACATTTTCAGCGTCGTGTGCTTGCCCGTGATCGTGAAGAACCGGAGGATCACCACCATGAACCCCACGAAGTAGGAGAGGTCGTTCTGTGGAGTGGAATGAAAATTTGTACAGTTATATTAGACTACATTTTACTTTTTACTTAATTTACCTTGTCCGTCTCATAATTTTAACGATAGATTTTTTTCACTGGCATATGATATACAGTATGTAAACTAACTAAAACCATCTCTTTAAACCAGTTGATAGCCAAGTCGAGTTAAGTGTTTTAACACATGTTTTGCTAGTACGGGTCGAATATTTTTAATTTTATCATTGTTTAAAAATTATAAACACTTACCTTTTTCAAAGTCGGTTAACCCTAAAAGTATCACCCTATGTGTAATGTTTACGTCGTGACAGATTTATGTCATTCAAATTTCACTGGTGTCACTTTATTGTCAACTAGCTTCTGCCCGCGACTTCGTCTGCGTGGACTTCAGAATTTGATGTTACCAGGATGAATCATATAAATTTAGCCTAACCATAAAGCTTATAATTGCGCTGTATAGGGAAAATCGCTCAACCACCCCGGGCAGCGACTTTGACCACACCAGAGCAACAATTCGATACCCAGCTAGCGCCATCTAGTTCGTATCTATACACTAAAAGTGTGTTTCTTTAGTAACTTCCGTGTACGCACACATCAGTGGATACAACTGAAAGGATTACAGGATGACAAACGTAAACAGAAATAAAAACACACTACTCACACATGGCTACCTGAGATTTCACCTTTTTAATTGTTATACTCGTCCATGTAAACTTTGCGAGCCAATTCACATCTTTTAACGATTAATTTGATTTCCCGTAGGAATGAGACGTTTTATTGGATATAAACTATCCTAAGTCCTATTCCAGAACCTAACCTATTGTGTGCCAAGTTTAATCTGGATACGTTCAGTGGTTGAAGCGTAATTAACAAACTTCCAAACTTTCTCATCCTTACTAATAATTATAAGCGCAAAATTCATAGTAAGCACACTTGCAACAGCTAGACCGAATTGGATGAAATTTGAATGATACAATGGATTAAAACATAGGCTACTTTTTATCCCGGAAAATTTAAAAGTTCCCGAGGGAATAACGATAATCGAAATCAACGCAGACGAAGTCGTGGTTCTGGCCAGTTTATAATATTATGGTAAGATCCGTCAAACCGGACCCAATAACATTATTAAAGACAACTCAACGGAACTCCTATTTTCTACTTTGAAAGACAAAAGAAAGCTAAAATCTACCTATCTTATCTATCTTCTATCTAAAATATATATAAGGCAAACCTGACTGACTTATATATCAACGCACAGCCGAAACTACTGTACCTAGAAACTTGAAATTTGGTACAGGGGTTCCTTTCATGATGTAAGTGAGCACTAAGAAAGGATTTTCCGAAAATCGACCCCCAACGGGAAGAAATGGGGGGAGTAGTGGGAAACTAATTCTACGCATACGAAGTCGCGGGCGTCCTCTAGTAACATATATAAATATGTCGGTACGGTGTATTTCTAAAGGAGGGGGCTACGGCCTCGAGCCCCTCCTGTGTAAACGTTTGCCTTGACTTTACCTAATATTCACAATGCCTAATGTAATATCTAATCGTTTAGACTCGAATACTTAACTCAAATTAACGGTGATTTCCGCACGCAAAACGAAATGAACGAAAAATCATCAGAGCTCCTATTATCTACTCTAGAGGAAACGCGAAAACTAAAAAACTTACCTATCTATCTTATTAAGGATGTCGGTGAGGTCCTTTCTTTAAGGCGGGGGCTGCGCTTCCGAGCCCCCTATTTATCACTTTGGCCCCGCACTCCCCGGCTCGTTTCCTTAAAACTTGATTTTACAACGTGTAATCGTTTAAACCTATAACTAAAACTAACGCTAATTTCCGCACGCAAAACTACCCTCAATTTTTCATAGTAGCACAGTAGTTAATCAACCGCCAAAAATCATATTAACCGCCCTAATATTTAAATAACAACTGTACAGTACGATCAGTTTCTTAATAGCACTCGGCAATCTTCGTTTTTCTATAAAAAAAAGTGACAAACATATTGTCAGATGCGAGTGCAAGTGTGATAGCCATAACCGGCCCAGAGCTATTAAGAAGAAGGAGTACTGTAAAAATGGTAATATTGAGAAGCCTTGACGAAGTCCGGACAATTTTCAATTCAGTTTTTCGTTTGTAGCTCCATCGATACTATCGATAATTCCACCAATGTCAGGAGACGAAGTCTTGAAAATGGCGGAAAAAATTATAAAATCCGGATATTTCAACGTCAATCTGACATCGCTCATTTTGACATAGACTAACAAAACAGAATGTACAACATGAGTTGTCACACTGGGTGGCAGAAGCCATAGGAGAAAATAAGTTAATCAATTGTACATTTTTGACAAATAATTACTAATAGAGAATAAGATTTAATGTTACTAATAATCTATGGAACTCTATGATCCTGAAATAAATGCATTGCAAGTTTGCGCTATTAGAGTTAGTTTATTCAGTAGGTACTGTTTTTTTAACTACTAACGAAATTATTTTTTTATTTCATAATCTGATTGATATACTACTAATATTTATAACCAAATAAATATAGGTATATGTGACATATATGTTTTAGATAAACATGAACATGACGAAATTGTACGGTTTCTCTTTTCGCTATAATGCTGCGGAACCCAAAGAAGAGAATAATTAATGATCGAAATTGTTAAACCCAAGCTAAGTTAATAAAAAAACCACCTTCAAAAACGCAAAAAATAACTTCTTTTAAAATGGTAGGTACATATTATAGGTCAGTCAAACTGAAGTCGGCTTTTGGTTAAAAATATTGTAAGTCACTGACCTATAAGGTACCTACCATTTTAAAAAAATATGTTTTATGCGTTTTTGAACGTGGTTTTGTGTTTTTTAAAACGTTTATTTAGTGATCATAGTAAGCTGTCATGTAGTCCCACTTTTTAGTTGATATGAAACTTTAAGACATTTCAAGTTCACCGCAAGTCCACGGGAAAGTCATAGTCATATTTCAACAATTAAATGTTCTACGTTATAGTCGCTCAACTATCTTAATCGAGATATCTTAACTATCGCCGCCCTTGAAATAGGTACCATTGAGGAGTTCCGTTGACCATCTGTGGTCTTCATCATCAGTTTCAGTTCACCAAATGATATTATCTGAATGCAAATGCTGGACTTGTTAGTAAAAATACTACCTATAATATTTGAGGAGTTCCCTCAATTCCTCATGGATCCCCTCATCAGATTACAATTTGGTGACAATGAGACCACTTCGGAAGTATATTCTATAAAAAAAAAAGAATTTTTGAAATCGGACCATAATTGACGGAGAAATCGTAGAACATACATAAAAAAAATTACATACTTACAGAGGAACGTATAATCTCCTCCTTTTTTTCCGGCGGTTAAAAATAGGAGTTTGGTTGTCCAAATATTGTCTTAAATATGTATTCGAACTTGATCTTTTGTTATTACGCATTAAAACAATGTTTTCAAGTATCAACGCGACAATGTAAATTTCAATCACAACTTCGCTTCTATAACGTTTATCTATGATCGCGTGCTTTTCTGTCTTGATCTCTCCAGTTATGGGAGGGATATGGTTGTCCTTTTCTTTGATGCACGTCATCATGGCGTCTCATTTGTTACAACAACGTATTGGAATAATTTATTTTGTCTTTTTATAACATTTTGTACATTGAATTATAAAAAATCCTTGAATTTAGTTTCTATGTAATAAACGGAGAATAAAATGTTGATATTTGTAATCACGTAAAGTGATCGACGGCCCTCGAATAGGGTTATAAAGAAATACATGTAATTGGCCTAATTTGATAATTTCGTAGTTGTTTTAACTTTAATCGAGAAATCCTGAAACAGGTATTGTTTAATTTGTTACGAAGAGTAATTATACAAAGTTTCAAGTAACCAGCTCAATCCGGTAACTTTTTTCCATACTAACTTTAACCCCTCTTTTCCCCCACTTTGATTGTCATATCTTAATTTTTTATTATATATAAACCTGGTCACCGTTTACTGAAATGTTTTAGTGAAAACCGCATTAAAATTGGTTCAGTGGTTTTCAATTGATGCGAGGAGAAACAAAATTAAGCAGACAAACAGACAAACAGACAAACAGACAAACAGACAAACAGACACCAACTCTAAAAATTGTAGAAACGTGTTCTGCTGCTCATTCTGAGGGCCCCTATAGTATTTTTGAGTAAATATCTCGAATGTACAGATTTTTTCCCTTCTACAACTTTATTATATGTATAGATTATAAGGGCGATTACCAGACTGCGTGACAATGAAAGAGCGGTTCCGCTCAGTACCGGGTAGTGGTGGGCCTCGTCCTCGTATTGAAGTCAGAACGGAAAAAAGGATCTACAACCATTTTACAGAAAATCTTGGCTTCAGCACTAGAAAAGCGGGGAGTTGTATGATATGTAGACCCCGTTATCGGAGGTGCAATTTGGTAGCTTGACGGTTCTAGGGATGGGTAAAATTATTTATGATGTCGATATCGATAGGTTACTTTTTTACAATTAGTTTTATGTACTATTTTTTAAACTAAAACTGAACAGATTGTTTTTGTGATCCATTTATGTCCGTTACTTCTGTCGAAGTAAAAAAGTCATTTTCCTTCTTAAAATGGATTTTCAGCAACACAAGACGAAGTCTAACGCCCTGTAACTTGGAACAAATTTTAGTAATATATTTATAAATAAAAATAACTATAATATTAACTATATAGTTAATATTACAGTTATTTTTATTTATAAAACTTAAAAATGAAAATTCATATTAATTTTGTAATTAGTCCTGTTTTACAAAATAAACACGTTTAATTAAAATATTAGACTCTCATTGCGGTACAGAAGATTATCGACATTTAGTTATTATTTTAAAATATTTTTACCCATCCCTAGAACCGTCGAGCTACCAAATTGCACCTCCGATAACGGGGTCTAATGATATGGTACGTTTGCTGAACCCCACACCTCTAGACTATTTCTTCTGGGGATGGGTGAAACAGTTAGTATTTAAAAAAAGTGTCGAGAACGGAGGAAGAAATGAGGCTGCGGATTGTACAAGCTTCGAACATAATCAAGCGACGTGCCCGGCAAAATCCAACCAACCATCGTCGCTTGGTTCAAATAACGGCCACATTTGGTCTAATTTACGTCGTATTTAATCGGAAGTGTGCACATAGCCTTACTTTAACTGACATTGAAAATGTAGAACTTGGCCTTGACCTGACAACCAGATGACAAATGTTACAATTGTAAACAATTAATACAGGATGTTATTGAATCATGAATAACTAAATAGTACATTGTTGCAGAGGATAGAAAGTACGCGATTTTTGGACGAGTCATATAGAGGGCCGAAACGTAGTTGAGGCCCTCTAGTGTACGAGTCCATAAATTGTACTTTCTACCGAGGCAGACATAGTGCTTTTCACAACTACTGAGAGGAAATAAAATAAAAATTCATATGCAAAACTTTCAATTCACTTTCAATAGTGTTAGTCAATTGGCGTCAGTTTTTCAAAGGTAGTATAGAAGCTGTATCACCGCCATTTTTACCAAAGATAACTTTTTTTAAAATCTGGACCCCTATTCTCGTGGCACTCGAGATTAATAAACTAACATTCGAGATGAAGATGTCAACTCCATATAAAATTGTATTTGTTTCGCCATATCTCCCATGTAATTTCATCTCTAGTGGTTCGAGATTAGGGGCCAAGTTTGAATCACATCTAAAAAAGCAGTGACATAGTTTTTAGTCTGTGTATCTTTTAGCAAAAAAACAACTAATATTTTACAACATAAAATGGTGTGTTCTGATTGGTCGATTTCAATTTTTCATTTTAAGGAGGAATGACACAAAAATTGATTGATTGATTTTCATTGGTTCTTAAAGTTGGACAACAATGTTCTCGACCAATCAGCAAACATGCCGACAAAAACATTCTTGGTGTGTCCTTATAAGTGATGTTTTGTGACCCCAAACAAGACCATCTACGGCCATATTTCCGAGCAGTGTTGTGAAAATGATATTTTTTGTATTACAATTATAAATTCTAAAAAACGTTAGAATTTCAATAATTTATATACGAAGACCTTATTTATCGCCTAGACATGCCCGGATTCAAACAAATGGTTTTAGTAAGTTTACATACTGTATTGTGTTGTGCTTTTTATTAAAGAATGAAAATCCATATAATTCGTACACAAACTACAAGCTTCAGTGTAGTTATATGATCCCAAAAATAAATCATCATTACGAGTTGGAACGGTACAGCTCGAAAGTGTTATGTCATGTGAGCCTACTAACGGTATCTAGCATTAATTTTAAAACTAATCCAAATCTTATAATTATGTAGATAGCGATCTTGGTTATTTATTTATCTATCGTAGTAACCAACAGTCCTTTTCATTGCGAGGTGCAGTGTGTCGAGTAAAACTCAGTACGAAGGTCACCTTGAGCGTGAAGTGCATGAATATCCAGATGCAGCCGGCGACGGTGACGAGCAGGTCGTACCGGTTGCGCCGGCTCTGCCAGTAGCCGCGCGGAGTGAACGCCACGGTCTTCAGGAGCACCTCTACCACGAACACCAGCGTCAGCATCGCTGACGTCAGCGCCAGCTTCTCCGTCGATGCAGAGTCGCGGGACCACTACAATTGACAAATATAAATAAATGAGAGTGTACGACATCACTCTGGTGGTGGCTTAGGCCTAACCCGGTTTAGTTAGGACAACATAATTTGAAAACAAGTATTTGTAAGATTTTTGTGTTTCGAATGATATTTAAATAATTCAATATTATTTACTGTCCGCGCGCGAGCTGCAAGGAATCTCAAGAAAAGCTAATAACAGGATTTAGTGCAGTGATTTAGTCAATACTACGTTAATGATTGTAGCCAACTAAGGCGATAAGGCCAACTCCCGCACTGGGAGAGGCGGGATACGATGCGACGGACGGGCACGACGCACACCCGTCTCCTTTCTATACCCCCGATTCCTTGGAGCTCGCGCGCAGACTATAAATGTTAACGTACCTATTAATTACTGTTTAAAACAAACGTGAAACATGACAAATCGGCATTAAATACTAGCCAATATAACATACTTCAATCTGACAAATTAAAGCAACATACAGTAAAACCAGAGTATTGATAGGTACTCTGCTGTCTATCGCTATCTTTGGCATGTGGAACTACATTTGTCATTGCCACTTGCCATTGTTCGTAATTTAGCTGTGTATTTAATAACTGATGTCACCGACTGGCTGACAGCTATTCGATTTGCATGACACGGCCAAATTAAAAAGTGGCTCAACAATCCCCGTTTCGCGACAGTACAACTACTTCTGAGTTCGACTTTACTATTTATACTCTTGTATTACCATATACATACTCACCTACATACAAACATAGACACTTAAAACTTTTAAATACATACCTATGTACCTACAGTCGAGGAATTTGATTGTTTAGCAGTTTGGCATATAACGTCAATTTGCCGGGTTATACATATTCCACGTTTCAGTAGTCGCGGCTAAAAAATTAATTTCCTTGACTATACACACATGCCAAAAACATTACCATCATTCTTCGGCAGCCGGTTAATAAAATGTCACAGCGACCCAAAAGAACCAAAAGACGATCTCGCACTATTCTCAAAGGGCTATATGGCCTATGGTCGGCATGAGTGTCTATGTAGTTTATTGAATCATGACCTTTATACGCATATCTTATATTACCTATAAAAAAAAAACTTATTTATACACTTACAGTAACAACGAGCAACCCGCTGTTGATAAGCACAACAAAAGCTATAAACCTCTTGAAAGTAATATGCTGGGTGACGTCATATGCAAAGGCGCGAACTTTCCTTCCGTCCGGCCGGGGCGGTAGGTGAAGAGGCTGCGCGATTTTCAACCTTTTCTTGAGATCACACCTGACAGAAAAAATGAATTTGAAAATAATATTTTCTATATATACCTAAAGGTAGTGCGATTGACTCGGCATACTAATTTTGTCTACTTGCGTAAACTCTTATTTTACGAACAGCCATACTAATTCACTTCTATTCGTGCCACTACTTGTGGAACACCTCTCGTCTTAACATGGCACGGTTTCGTCAATGTATGAAAAATAAAGAAGTCGGGTGGGACGTGCAGGATTGGAAACACTATACGTCTTTATGACCAAATCTTAGTCAAATATATGCACAAATATGACTAAAATTGTGTATTCCCAACATACCATCGTCTCTGGTCGACGGTCAGAAGAGCCGTGCCCTTGTTCTCAGAGTAGTTGGCAATCACAACACCGACGAACAGAGTCAAGCCAATCATGCACCCGAGGAAAATATACACGTGTATGTAAATTGCGTGCATCTGTAAAAAGGTACAAATGCTTTAGCAGTCTTGAATCCAACGAATTATATCGAAGTCATACTAATAAAGAATTTTTGTCTAAGAGATCATAGTAGATTAAACGAGTAAATTTGTAACTTGAGTTTCTCAAGATTTGAAAAGTTTATAATTGTTACAATAAACCAGTCAGTTCAATAAAACTATGTAATATTACAAGAAATACTTACCGGACCAAGCGCCTTGATCAAAACGTCGCGGACATCTAACCAGCCCTTGAACGACAGCACTTCAAACAACGTCAGCAGAGCATCACCAATATTATCGAAGTTAAAACGTTTTGGATTTGCCCTAAAATAATAACATTAACTACTAAATCCTATTACTACATTGAAACTTGAATTCTAATGGAGATTGTATTGTACGGAACACAGATTAACTGCTAACTTTGGGTAAAAACATCAATATTGTTTATTCTTACCACACTCTGGGTACCAGCATTGACGGAAAAGTCTCATTAGGGCCCGGCTTTATCTTCATCTTTGTAACAAACACTCGTCTCATAAATACTCCGACGCAATCTTCCCGCTGCAAAATCGTAGGGTCGTTGCAACGTGCTAACCTGCGTTAACCATGGTTATTTATTTTATATTTTTATTTAAAACTAGAGAACGCCTGAGACTTCGTAGGAGTAGAATTAATTTCCCGCCATTTCTCCCGTTGGGGGTCGATTTTTCAAGTCTTTTCTTGGTGCATCCCTAAGATACCTAAGGAATATTCTCTCCAAATTTCAACTATCTAGGTTCAGCGGTTTGGGCTGGGTAACGGATTTTTTTACATGTATACATTAACAAATAATGAGCATAAGGCAGAAAGACAATTTTAAATATATTTTTATACCTTCCGCCGTAAAGTTGCACGCCGTAACTCGCGAATACGAACATCAGCAGGATAAGAAGTGTCGATACCTAGAAAGCGAAATATACTGTTTGCATACGGTAAAATCATATTTGTTAATAAATAAAAAAACGATTTCGTTACAAAGGTAAGTCTGTAAGAACGACTATGGCATCGGTCTATTCGAGCTATAAAGCCACAAAAAAAGCGTTAAAAAGGCTTCATTTCCTACATATGCATATACCTCCACCTGCTAAGACAATTCAGTGGATTTTCATATCATATCAAAAACTGTTAAAAATATTTTGAGAAAATGATTTATCTAGTCGGATAATTGTTTACCAAAAGTATTTCTTTGAAGCCGCGACAAAGCTCGTAGACCACCTTGCGCATGTGCGGCACGAGCGTGAAGATGCGCAGCGGGCGCACGCAGCGCAGGATCATCAGCATCTGAGCCGCCGAGCCCGGCGGCACGCGCCGCGGCATCCAGCACAGGAACGTCGACGACACCTGCCGTGCCCGCACCACTACTATAATACGACTACAACTCACACGTATTTATATAATGACAGATGGAATACAACTCATGGAGTCCAAGTTAGCACTTCTATATTTTGGTACAGATAAGATAACGAACTTTTGGAACCTTATCTCTTTTTAGTGAGTCTCTATGGGATCGTATTAAAAAACAGGTCCTTATCCAGCAACGGAAAACTGTCATCTTTGGCAGCCATTCAGTTTAGATAAGCTTATACACAAAGGCTACAACACTACTTCTAATTTTTTAGAACAGTAACGTCAAGAATACAGAAATGTTGTTAAGTAAGTACCTATATAAGTACAAAACTTCAGGTTTGAAGTTAATAGTTTATAATAAGAAAAAGTGACTGAGACATGGGATGATTCAAAGCTATAAGGTTTCCTAGTTTGACTACGGAACTCTAAAAAAGTGATGTCAACTTACAATGTATATAAATACATCCAGAACAGCCGCAGCATCTTTGAGATATGCTTTAGGAGTGAAGAATAATCCATCGGCCAATATTTTCAGCGCCAACTCCAAGCTCATAAATATAACGAAACCGTATTCTGCAATCTAAAAACCACATATGATTTTTAATTCTGTTACTAGAATCTAAAGCTAGATTTTCAACAGCTAAAACTAGTCTTAAAATATCGGCATATGCACGTTGATCATACCTGTAACACCAAGTTTTCCATTACCCTGTAGGTAGGCGTTTCGAACATCATGGACAAGCAAGATAATGTAGTGACCATGATCATCACCCAATCCAAGTACGTCACCAGGCCAAGGAAATTGCTGAAAATAAACACTTATTTCAGCTTGTAGACTTCAGCAAATACTTACATACATAAACCTAAGAAAAAAAATATTATGTACACATCCCATATTATTCCTTAAAGTTAGTTACCCATTCAATCCTGTTATTGTTAAGAGCTAATTACATCGTCAAACATATGAATGCTGTACTGAAGTGAGATTGGCAAAAACAAAGTGGAATAGAGCCCCAAATGGCCTGTGAATTATCGTTTACCTTCGCTTTAAAATATTAGCTTTAGACTTTTTGAACGAACAAATACACGAATAAACACACTGTGGCAATTATTGTGAAGAAGTGTTGGTAGACCACCCGCACGATAGTCCGACGATATTCCAGAGATTGCTGGCCCACTATGGACCAGATTAACTCCTAGGGCAAATTGAAAGGAGCTTGGAGAGGCATATACCCTACTAGCGACCCGCCCTCGCTTCGCTTCTGTTTACGTGAGTTTTCTGTAACGCCCGTACATAAACCAGAATTTATTATAAAAACCCTTCCTCTTGACTCACTCTATCTATTAATGGAAACCGAATTAAAATCCGTTGCATAGTTTGAAAGATCTAAGCGCACGTACAGAGAGACAAACGGCGGGAAACGATTTTTTTTTATATTATGTACATTTAAAAAGCTTCCGTGAAAAATTATATAACTGATGGTGAAACCCGCAATAAAATCCGCTCAGTCGTTTTTGAGATCGTTGCGGACATACGTACAGACAGACGCGGGATTTTGTTACATAATATGTAGTGACAATGGGAGATCAAACAAAATGCTGCAGAAAAGAGGGATTAGCAAGAATTAGTATGTTACTGAAAGCTTTTGTAGTGGACTTTCCGCTCGTTGCCGGTGACGGGGTCGCGCAGGCGCGCGTCGTAGCGCGCGTCGACGATGGCGCGGCAGATCTTGCGGAAGCGCGACTCGCGCGGCACGATCAGGAGCGGAGTGTCGAACAGCGGGTGGTTCTCGCGCAGGTCTTCTTCGCGTTGGTTCCTGAAACAGAACTCACAGGTGTTATGTAGTTCCTAGTTTCTACACAATCATGTATGGTCGATTCATAAGTACTAAGATGAATGAAACGAGCGAAACTAATAATCACTTATGATTGTGTGTTCAGATGTAGTACATACGACTGTATTTTGTTGGATAAGTTTGTAGTCGTCCTGCTTTCTCAATTGGATTATCAATGTGTACTAATAAAGCTAAATGAAAAAGTATGTTAAATACGAACTTTTCTGACCAAATGTATCTTCACTTACTCTGAGGCCTTAGACAAGATGAATATCGCTAACGTAAACAATTTTCAGAAACTGACAAAATGTATGGAATTGACATAAGTGCTCGACGCGAATGGGGGTTACGTCAATTCTATGCATTTTTGATAACGTTTTCGCAATGCATCTTGTCTAGGACTACTGAACCGTCCTTTAGAACGTACTTTGATTTTTTTACACACTTTCATTCACTCATTCCATTCATCCGTAGCAGCTCTTGTAAAACGACCTCTCCACTAATACTCGCACAATTACAAGCTTATCTTTGTTCGGAACCGAGCCGCAGGTTTCGATAGCGCGAGCTTTCGCTAATATAATATTTCGATAAGTCGTTTACTGCTTCTACCTAGGTTTTTTTTTAGAAATCAACAATATCTAAGTTATCCAGGACATGGACTAGGTACTCTTATCAATGTGCCAAATTTGATCTAAAGCCTGAAGTTTACACGTGAAAGAAGGAGAAACGTCACAAAATTTGACAGTTATAAGTAATATGTAAACATTTTAACTACGTGAAACGAGTGAACCACCTCCTCATTTCAGCCTGCTGCCTCTTAGCCTGCAACAGTCTTATGTCGAGGTAGGGCGGGCGCGAGCGCGAGGACGGCACGACGCGCGTCGCCGCGCCGATGTCGCCGTTCTCCAACAGATGCTCGTAGGTCTGCTTGTTTTTGATAGAACCGCTGCGCACGGAGCGACGGATGGACCGGGACCCGAACCTGCAAAGGTTAAAATAAAACCATTTACCTGTAATAAAATCAACATTACAATGCGATCATAAACAAATGGATTACTAAAATATTTTCCTACTCGCGTACCTACTATATTGCGTGCAATGGGAGAGGCCTATGTCGAGCAGTGGACTAATATAGGCTGATGATGATGATGATGATGATGATGTACTATATTGATAGTTTAACGGTATCAGAATACCACCTACAGGGAAACCGAATCGTGAAAAAAGTTCTATAATGAGCGTTGCTATGGTGATAGCAGTTCTTTTATTACAATTATAGCATTGTTATTACCATGGTTACGCGCATGAACAATGTCAGTAATAGTGTTTGGTGATCAACAGACCTCTCAATTTTTTATTATTCTAATGTATCCTCGTAAGGCCCAGTCTGAAATAGAATGTACATAATCAAGGCAATTTAATTTGAACTGTTATGCAATGGGAATAAGGTTTATTTTTCTATTTTCATAAACTGAAAATGGTATGATAGAAGATATAACAAACGTAATTGAACTTTATTGCCATGATGCCAAGTCGTAGTCACAAAAATCTCCCTGTTTGTAGTATGGTGGGCCTTACGAGGGTATAAAAATACGAAAAATATTTCATTAATTATCATAACAGGATATTTAAAAGAAATGATAAAATAATTGGTTCGGCTGATTTGCAAAATGGCAATGTAGCGGCACCAGAAATGTATGTATTTGGTAAATAAAATTGAGATTCTAATTCTTATACGTTAATCTTTATTTGTATGATATCAGTTGAAAATACACTTACTTTTTCTGGTCGACCCTTATCTGTTTGACGCTGGAAATCGTTCCTTGGGATTTTAATCCAGTTTTCCCACCAGTCGCCAACATTGCGGAATCTCCGAGGACAAGTCTGTGGTTGTTCGAGTCCCTAAAACAGATAGTAAGGATGCGGTTATGTTTCAATTACTTATCACTAGGAACGAAAAAAAAACAAATAACAAACATAATAAACCTTCAAAGCAAATATCGGCAACACCGGCGTTTATTACCTGAAAATGACCAAGCATCAAATGAACAAAAAGTAAAAGACAAAATATTTTATCTGTGGGCCTAGTATGGTTGCGTTTATCGCGTGACAAAATGTGGATAAAGCATCCGTCACTGTCGTCCTTTATATAAGTGTCAGAAAGTGACGGATGTTTTATCACAATTTTGTCACGCGATTAACTCAACCATATTAGGCCAACTGAGTTAATAAGCACGCCAATCACAGTTTGGAGTTCTCACCTCTAAACGCCCTTTCAAATACGAAAACAAAAAATAATAGCCGCGAGCTTGTATACTAGTGAAGAAGCTCCCATGGTACCGGTATCAGTGTGAACTCACTCAATGATCGAGGCGACGACGTGCCTCCTCAGCGCGGAGCTGGGCCGCTGCGAGGGCGGCGCCACCACGAGGGTCTTGACCAAGCACCGCTTGCGGTACGGGAAGGCGATCTTGTCGGCGCCGACGAAGGCGCGGCGCGACGCGTCCCCGCCCGCGCCCGCGCGCGGCGTGGCGGCGCTCGCGCCCACCGCGCCCGCCTCCTCCTCGCCGTCCTCCGTCACGAACTGACGCATGAACGATTCGCGGACCTGAAACATGTTTCACATATCTTTACATTTTTTTCTCTGTCTCTTCTGTCCAGGATGGTTAAAAGTGGATTTATTTAATTTAATATTGATACAGGCTAAAATACTCTCATGAGGGCGCAGATCATAATAAAATCACCAGTTTTTTATGGTGGTTGCCATTTAACAATATTATCGAACCATCTGATCTGTTACCACGTCAAACCCTTTTTGCCAAGACTTAAGGTAGGTATACCTTAATGCGTAAAAAAAATTTACCTTGCGTTAAGTAATAGGAGTAGCAAGTTTCCCATATTAATCAATATATCATCTGAAATTGAATTAGAATTTGAAAGATGTCCACTATAGTGAAAATCTAAGGATCGGTCGCATTTTTTTGATTAAACAAGTCCGATGTCGTCATCTGGCGATCATCCTGAAGCTGGCTTTGGAAATGCCACCAACCTACCTCGCTTGTAATTGTAACCTCGATGAGAAGAAAATTAAGATGGTTGATAAGGCAGCCACGCACTTATTATATTTAAAATAACTATTTATTACGATTGCTATAGATATAATAGAATAAATATACTTTTTACTTCCGCTTAAACCCCTTATATTATTGGGTGAAATGAAAACAATGCGAAGTTGCTAGCTCAACACTGTAAAACTCACGTAATATCTGTCATATATTAATATACGTTTCCAAAAAACCAGTTAAGTGCGAGTCTGAATTATTATATTCCGATTTGAATTCGTTTTAGAATCGAATCAGCCCGAGCCCAACTCACACCTGACCATTTTTTAGTTTTTTGAATTTGTAAGTCACGCGGTGTTGCAGTATCACCGTCGATTTGTTGTTTTTATTTAGAGTTTGTACCACAATCACACCAAATTTGACGCTTGTATTATTTTCTGCCGTTTTTATGACGGTTCTTTTTTGAGGACCCCCTTTTTTATCACTTTCTTTTAAAAAATCATAGTAAATCAGCCGTATTAACACATTCTAAAAAAAACCTGCTATCTATTACGGTCTAGATACAGCTCTTTAAAGTTACGACAGACGGACGAACGGACAGCGTAGGCTTAGTAATAGGGTTTCGTTGGGCGCCCTTCGGGTACGGAACCCGTAAAAATGTGTCAGTGATTGTGGTTAAAAACTAATTCGGGACATTTACCTATGTAATAGTTTTAAAAGATTTTTACCTTGGGTAAGTTAAAGTCGCCGGGTACTTTATGCAATTTCGTCATTTGCGGGCTATGAGGGAACTTTTCGAAGATTCTCAGACGAAACGGCAAACTTTCTTTTATCTCCGCGCTCTGCTGTCTATATCGCAGTTGTTTAAGCTTCTTGATGTCTTCATCTAACTCCAAGTTGTCTAAGATAACGGCTACGAAGAGCGACAACACGATCTGTAATATGCAGAATGTTAAATTGACCAGATTTAAGATTCCTATTCTTGTAACTGGATAAAGTACTATCTATATAATTTAAACAATCTTGTGTTGGACATAAAGTGTGTCAACGGGATTGTGTCTTGTTTTGTAATGGCGGATTTCACCAAGCGATAATAAGGTCTTATACCTAGATTAAACGCCGAATTCGTATAGACTAATCTCGGAGTAAGTCTTATTCCAGTTTGGTGAAATGAGGCCTAAGTAATTTTATTTATCTCAGCCTAATTGCGAAAAATGTGGTTACAGAATTATCAACAAGTTTTTAGAGTTTTTGTTAATTCTGTAACTCTGCCTTCCCCACTCTGAGAACGAAACCGTGAGTTAGTAACGAAACCGTATGTAGGCATCGTATTTTTTTTTTATTTTAAGTTCATAGGTATTTCGTAAATAGGTCAAATCGCTTACCAATGTGACAAAAAGATGGTATAAGATGAAATATATAGCTACTAATGGGGTCAATGTCTGACTGGTCCGCACCATGGTTTCATCCATTACTTCGACCCACGCTTCTTGCGTTAATATTTGAAACATAGACATAAAAGCCTAGAATTAAAAAGTGAATACAATTTTCAATTTAACTACACAAGTAATACATATTATTTTCGTACTATTTTTAATTACCTCAGGAAATGCCTCAAACTTTGTAAACTCGCATAAGAAACAGAACAGCTGCATGGAAATGGAAGAACTGATTACAAGCAAACACATGGTAAAAATTATAAGGCTCCCTAACTTTTTACCAGGGCCAAAAATCTTGTAAACAAAACCTTCCAGTAGAGGTGAAGCCTTGATTAATCTTACTATTCGAAGAACCTGAAACATAAACCATTGAATCAAATTATTATTGTTTCATATCTTTGTGCCATTTTTAAGCCATTATGTAAGTCACCATTTTATTATTAATTAGTCCTAAATCGTTGGAAAAAGACCTCCTACAAATTTTACAAGACACTTTGCAAAAGCATTATTTTTGAAGTTATTTTTTTTAGTTAGTTTACCTGAAAATATGTAAATCCTGACATATAAAGTTGGGGTATTATATGAATAGTAGTACCAATAGCCAAAAGTAGCTCAAACTTATGGACTGAGTGCTTGAAATAGCCTTTCCACCCCAGACACCATATCTTTATTAAAGCTTCCAGGTCCAAAAATATGGTAAATGCAATCTGAAACAGATGTGTAAAAGTACTAATACCTAGGATTCATTCAGTATTCGCCAGCAACACATAAATACAAATATAATACCTCGATATAGTAATATTTTTCGTAAAAAAATTCTCTAGGATTTCCATCATGTTTGAAGTTCATAGTTGCCGTAATAATACCGTTCGCCAAAACCACACCCATTACGAGTAGCCGAAAATAAGCAGACCGCAACATTTTATGAAAAATTTCTGGTGCAGAACCTGCAGAAAAGAAAACAATTACCTACTTCATTCAGATAAGACTTTTGACTAAATACTGGCATTTTGGCGAAGCCGGAAAAAGCAGGAAACAGCGGTAAAAGGTAAAATAGGAGTTTCCAAGACATCAAAAATGTGTACAAGTATGTACCTAAGTATAAGGATACCAAAAGTATTGAAAAAAGACCAGAATGGAAACTTACCTGAATGTTTATTTTCATCAATTGTTACCAGTTTCCAACAATTATCATCACCAGTGAAGAACTGAGTAGTGCTGCCTTTTGTTATTGGGTTTCTCACCCCCCACATTTGTTGGAATTGAACTCTGATCTCATTGAAAGTTTCTGTTATAACAGCGATAAAGACATTTTTCACTAGCCAAGCTAGGAAAAATATCATGGTGCTGAAAGAAATCATTGATTATTGCACCTGACATTAAAATGTTAGGTAAGTATTATAAAATAATCTATTGTAAACTTTATACCTGAAATAGAGAGCTGATCTCCATGTTGGCAAGGAGTCAATGGCTCGGTACATAATAAAGACCCATCCTTCTTGAGAAGATGCTTGATAGACCGTGAATAAACTTGTTACTGAAATAAATCATCAAACATCAAAAATACTTAGCTGCTAAAGATAATTCATAATAATATTCTATTTGTACTCTCATACCTGCACATGTTAAAGCTTAATACAGGGTGATTTTTTATAACAGGACCCTATGGGGAAATTTAAAAACTTTAAATCGAAAACTGGTACTCACCAAACTCCTCAAATCCATTAAACCCCATAATGTACTTGGACAAGTTAAGTTTCATACACTTCATTCCTGTTGGGCATTGATATCCTGAGTCAGGGTCTGGTGAGCAGAATGTGTCAGGGATGGCCAAGGAATTTATTGTTATAATACTGAAAATAATTTAGTTATTTATTAATTCCTCATAATTCACTGCATAATAGTACATTGTAGGTCTTTTTTTTCAAGTTTTTAATGAAAGTTTAATCTCTTATCAGGTCTTTTTCACATATAAATTACATCATACTGGAGGCATGTAGACCACGGTTGTGTCTACTTGGCTGTTTAAGGATTGAACAACTTGTGATGATGATGGTGGTGATATGTATACTTACTTTGGATCAGTAGAGTTCCTAACACAATGATGAGTTAATTCTCCAAAAAACTGAACTCCTAGTAAGCTATACAGTGACATGAAGAATAGAAAAAATAATGTCACATTATAAATTTGCTGGCTTGATCTCCTGCAAACACAATTTAACATGTTAAGTAAAACCAATACATTCCAATCTGATGTTATCAAGTTTATGCCAAAGGCTGGGAGTAACATTGGCAGTCCATCTGATGATCAGGGTACTTACTTAAAAATCTGGTTAATTCTTGACTTTGGCATCGAGAATTTCAAAAATACTCTTAAAAATCTTATCATAATCAATGGCCTGGGAGCTCTCAAAATACTTAGATAGCTGTATCTTGGCACAATTGCAGTTAACTCAAACATTTGTAGTAAAACTGATACCCATAAAAAGAATACCATTGATGCATCAAACTGACACCAGTGATCCTTTAAATAAGCTACATCTCCCTGAAACACATTGAAAAAGAATTACATAATTAAATATATATATATGTATTTACAAAACAGAGCTTACATATTTTAATAAATTTATTTGAGAAAATAAGATAGGTTTTAAACATAGCCACTTGACAGTCCATCCCGCGAGACCATTATCCCCTCAACCGTACGGGTTTATTAGCGACGCACGCCCCGCGCCGCGCATTCTAACACAACTTTCTTACAAAAACATCTGTATTTTCTAAACTACAAAAGCTATAATAAAGAAAAAAATAACGAGGCTTACATTAACATATACTTATTCAAATACTTTTTATAATATAATAAAAATATACATGATAATGACTATAATCAAGGTTAAACTTATGAAATCGGTAAAAATTGCTAAATGATTTTTATTTGATGACTAATTACAGGCAATGAACCCCTTTTTTATTACATATCAGAATAATATACTATTTCACCTTTCTGATGATACCACAAACAACACATATCGTTCTCAATAAGATAGCAAAATAAATTAAACAAATTCCCTACTCCTTACCATCCACGGCATAAAACCTGAGAAACACCGTAAATGTTTTGATGAATCCTAAGTATTCCTTATGCTTAAGTTTATTAATCTGTTCTTTATCCTCCTAAGACCCACCATACAACGAAATTTGTCAATAGAATATGAATCTACCGCGAATGAAATAAAGTCAATTTTCTTATTTGATCGCGAGTTCTAAAAACAAAAGAAATTTTACTTTACTTCCTTTGCACTAGATCTTTATTTCAATGGCAGTATTTTGTACTATTTTTAGTACAAGAACCCTCAGGAGGTTATAAACCAATCGACAATATGTATGGTATATTTTAGTAAACAGGGAGTCAAATTACTAATAATTAGGCTATCAACCTTCACTGCCTCAGCTCAAAAACCATTGATATTTTAAACTTTATTTTTTAAACATTACACAAGGACACTGGAAAATAATACACATTATTGTAGAAAGTACACATTCCTGATCATTTTGATGTAGAAAAACCCCCAATAATGTGTAAATAAACGTGAAATACTTACGACATAACTACGAGTCCTTCACAAACACTCACAATAAGGCGCAGGTTCACAAGGCACTGGCAAATAATATTATTTTAATGGATATGCAACTAGCGGACACTGCCATCTATATTTTTAGAGCAAGTAATTTGGTTAGGCTATGTTTGTTCAGCAGTACAATTTGTAAATAATGATGACATATTTTGCTAGATAGCACTATAATTAACTGTTCCTTCTTCCACACCTTGGGAAAATAAGGTATCCAAGGATGGTTAAAACCTTTTGGTTTTGGATAATATGCTATCATGGGACTGTCAAGTGGATAGAAAGTAGTTTTTGAGGTGTGTAATAAAAATAAAGTACCTTTAGAATCCCTCGAATGTGCATTTTGGCAATCATTTCAGCAGTGAAAAAAAGAGTCACAGAGCAATCAACAGCAAAGGTGATTGTTTGCAGAGATGGATATTTCTCAAAGGATTTTGGTGTGTTAAGTGATACCGATACCAGGCTCATTAGAGCACAAAGCCTCAAAATTCTTCTCACCCATAGCTGGAATAACAAAAAATTCAAGACAAAGAATGAAAAAAATCTCAAGAACTTTAGCTTAGGAACCTATCTATACTACTAATATTACAAAGAGACGGGTAATCTCCAGAACGGAACCAAGGAACCTGATCGTAAATTATCTACACCATTTGAATGAATAAATTATTTACATTATTCCGGGTGGACATTTTTATATAGTTTAAGCGGGACGCTTGTAGTTAATAAATTCATACCTTGTTTACCCATTCGATATCCGCACTTTCGTTAAGGGATTCCTCGGGCCCGTAGTCTGCCAGGACTGGTTCCCCTTTTAGACTTTGTTTTCTGCCTAACATCTTGTTAGCAGACGTGCAAGGATAGTTATGATACTTGCTACATGATAAGACATGTTAAAAAAGTCCATTGAACTATATTTTCACCACAAAATAAGTTTTTCATTGCCTTTTTCCCGACCTAAGCTTATTTATTGATTTGAATTGATTGCCTACCTCCACTCCATCTGTCACTTCTGTTGCGTTCCGATTTACGTTGCCATGCCATAATACAAGGGTGATCTATGAGTGTCAACGAAGATTCGTTTTGGCGTCTATCTTCAACATAAAGAAAGAAAGATAATTCAACACCGTTCAACACGAATGTTCGTTGAATTCAACAATAGTTAATTTCTGGATGAATTTGTGAAGTGAAATGTCAAAATTGACAAGTCAGTTGCACAGTTTATAGGATATGGTGAGCATATCCTATAATCTGTGATGGTTAGGTCTGTGAGCCAAACAAAGTTTTATTTCGGATTCGGAATATTATTGTGCACTAAAGTTAAATATAGTATAATACCAATGTATATTTAACCGTTAAAAGAATACTAAACTTTGCAGAAAGTTGATTGAGTATTGTTGTCATGATTAAACTAAATAAATAGAATAAGTAATGATTTTAGTTCGGCAACTTATGTGCACTGAATGTGCGTGCATGTATATTTAATACACTTAATCACCAGGCCGAAATAATATTCGAAGATGTTCATTTATATGAGCAAAAAGGTAATAAAATACTTTTGTATCATAACAAGTTGCCATGGAGACTTGACTAAAACTTTGAAATTTCATTCTTAATTATTAATAAACAAGCCTAACAAAAATAAAGCAATAAAAACCCGACTGAACATATTTTTGAATCCTACTTCCTACTTTAATTTTAATAAATAAATTCGATAATGTGTGTGTGTGTGTTTGCGTGTGTTAGTTTGTTACTCCTTCACGCTGTAACGGTTGGACAGTTTTAGATGAAATTTGGAATGAAGATAACTTATACCCAGGATTAACACATAGGCTACTTTTCATCATGGAAAATTTAAAAGTTCCCTAGGGTATAACGGTAATAGAAAATTACGCACACGAAGTTGCAGGCAGAAGCTAGTCATTTAAAGCCCTTTTAGTCTAATGGGTACCTCATTTGAGAAGGTTTGATAGATTTTCTTTCAAAAATTAATTATAAGATTTTAAATCATCATTCATCACTAAGACAAAGCTTTGTCGTAATACGATATTCAGCCTCCTCTACAAGAGAGTAAGGAACCATACATATAGATCACAAACTTCCAACCTTAGGTAGTAGGGTAAACACATGCTGAATAATTATGATTTACTCTACTTTACATAAAGTATAAAGTACTGTTGTTGTAACAATTATCTGGTGGAGATGCCGAAGTTAGTTATTACTAGATTATTCCAACAAGCGCTGACTTGGATGCTGCTAAAATTAACCTCGATTTTCAATCTGTAGGTTTTTGGGGAAAAACATAGAAAAAAGTCCCGTGATGACTTGAAAAAATATCACATGGATTTTTTATAAAACTTTATTGGTCTAGAGCAGAAAAGCTTTCTTCTGCTTTCTTCTCAGTATTTAATGCAGTTATAATTAAATTATTTCATAGTTGGAATTTACCATATCATTAGGAAAAAGTTTGGCATTTTTTTTTATTAAATCACGCATCCATTTAAGTGAAATGCTATGCTTCAGAAAAGTATTTTAACTTTATGAATTGTCTTCAGTAGGTAGGTACTATTTTTCTAATTTACTATTAGTTGTATAGCTTGACAAAAAGAATTTAGAATATTATGAAGGTGCTGTTTGAAGTGAAACTGCTGATAATCCAATTTTTATCCAAAAACTGCCACTTGTGATTACCTGATTGGTGTTCCACCTATCACATCACACTTTTTAAATAAATTGAATATAATATTACTTTAATGGGGAAGTAGAACATTGTGGGGAAACCTGCACCTGAGTATTATTATGGCAACTACATCAATACATAAACTTCCAACCTTAGGTAATATGCATTATAATTACTATACAACATGTTACAAAATACCCCGTAAAAAATCTAATAAATTATAAAAGCCAAAAATATTGTCAACCCTAGTAAACTGTCATGTCAGGGAACCGGAGTTAGCATAGATTATTTAACAGAGAGGCCAACCTACCAATTTAATAATTGTCAACTTTAATGGTTTTTCTGGTTTTCATCCACAAAGGTTCAATACTATGATGTCATTATGCTTAAGTACTGGCTTCAAAAAACGTCAAGACGGAAAAAATGTTATGTTGTCAATTTCAAATCTTCTTATCGATACTCTACAAATTGTTTCGTGTTTTTTCCAAAATGACGATGTTTTCTAACTCAGAATATTACGACTCCAAAACTCGACTTGTAAGTTCTATCTAATCGAATTCTGTACATTTTGTTGGTATGTCTCTTGATCGTTTCACGAATTAGGTAAAAATGTACGTATGTTCTGCATAGTTTACTCTTGAATTTTACTGAAATAGGGTTGGCACATCAATGAAAAAAAAAATGATTTTATTTTTTTTGCCGGTAAGTCATACGGTGATAGTACGGTTCTCAAATATTGTAAATGGACTTGTTATAAGGCACCATTTAACCCTCTTTCGGCTTTACGGGTATTTTTGTAACACCTTGTATAATGTTAGTTATTATATTATCTATACAATAAATTTGCTGATATGTCATTTTAAGTTTAGTTCTTAAACAAATAAACAAAATAATTATTCACAGCAGATAAAACGTTGACAATAATTTATTTTAGATCGCTATACCCAAGCAGTCTAACGTGACTTGTATATCATGGAACCATTCATCAGGGTACATTGCTGTTGGGGGCGAGGAGGGAATGCTGAAAGTTCTGAAATTGGAATCTGGTATATATTATATACAAATCTAATTTATGATCTACTGACAACCTTTCTTTTCACTAAGTCTAATCTAAATAAAAAATTAGGGCTACTGCAAAAGACAGTATAAAGGCCAAAGTTTATCATAAATCACCAAATACCAAACCTTTACAAATGGTTTAGAATACATTGGTCTTCTTATACACATACCTACATTTTATAGTTTGTTCGTTCAAATAGTTTGCTTGCTTTGATGTGCCGCCACAATTGGTACAAAGAAGCCGAAGCCGCCGCAGCCCGCACAAAGCTGTATCGGCGATTTCAAAGGATTGCAATGCACACTATTTGAACGAGCGAACTATAAATCTGTAGTAAGTATATTATCCTTGGTCACCCTGTCCGTAGATTGTCTTCATTCTGTATAGCGGGCCTAGTATGGCTGCGTCTATATCGCGTTTCAAATGTGGATAAAGCATCCGTCACTCTCGTACTTATTTAAGTGTCAGAAGGTGACGGATGCCTTATCCAAACTTCGTCACGCGATAAACGCAGCCATGCTAGTCCCTTAGGTTTCCATTGTACCTACTGTATAAGATTTTGAACCTGGATTGTGCTTAAGGTGGAGGAGGCAATCTGTCTATGAACCTGAGCCTAGAGGGACACACTGGCCAGTTACGTGTGGCCATTTGGAATGAGGTCTACCAGAAATTAACAACCAGTGATGAGCATGGTGTTATTATCGTTTGGATGCTGTATAAGGTAAGAGAATAATTACCCATATAAATTAAGTGTCTAGAACTTGAACTTTTGCGATATTCAAACATATTTTAAACTACATGGGACTTCACTACGTAATTAATATTATTAATATCAATTACTATTGAAATCAAGAAACCAGTAATATGTGCCACTATTTTGCATCTAGGTAGGTATATTGTCATCATATTTTTCGAACTACCCGCAATATGTCTTATAAAACAAGACCAAGTGCGGGTACAGTCGAGTTCATAAATATGTGTACACTTTAGTACCTTGTCACTTTAATCACTGTGACAATTCATGTATGTCAGTTTTAACATGGTATTAAATAGACAAGGTACCAAAGTGTACACATATTTATGAACTCGACTGTACCTAGTTAAAATACTTGCGCATCCGGCAGATGTACCTACAGTCAATCAAAGTCATAAATACGAGATACCTTTGTTTCGGCGAAATATGTTTGCCAAATTGTATCGTTTCCCAACCGTTTCATTTGCAAATACGCTTTGGTTTCTGTAGCCTTAATACTGATACTTAGGACATTCCGAATAAGTTTGGCTTTAAAAGTGGCACTGTATTCGAGATATTTTAATTTGTTTGTTCAGGTTACATTTTACATTTTAGGCCTAATTTTAGTTTTTTCGGAACGTTCTTAAAGTGCCCCCTATGCTAATAAGCCACGGATTATCTATTAATTACCTAACATCCTGTATAATGCCGACTTACAACTTGTCTTGATACTCCGAGACAAGCTAAGAGCAAGTGTGCTCTCGTCTTATCTCGTTCGCTCTCGTCTCGTCTCGTCTCGTTTCGCCATGTCGGGTCGCGGTAGGTTTCAGCCCAAGACTCGACGAGTGTGTAAGTACAGCCAGTGTAACGTGCAACGCGCGTATTGTAGTCAACATCAAATATTTCTCTTTAAAGGGTTCTTGGTATGAAGAAATGATCAATAACAGGAACAAGTCTACCGTGGCGGGTATGGCTTGGGGCTCCGATGGCCAGAAGATCTGTATTGCCTATGAAGATGGTAAGTGCATTGTATGATTGATTGTAGGGTGTCATTGGGTGTAATGCGTCGAAAGAATTCATACCTACCTACCACCTACCTATACCTAAGTACTTTAAAAACCGGACAAGAGCATATCGGACCATGCTCAGTGTAGGGTTCCGATGCCGTTACTACCTACAAACAGCTCGGCTACTCTCCAGCCCGAAAAATTGAAAAGTTATTTTGCTCATTCTATAGGTATTTTTTGAACATTGCAAATCGGGAGTGTTGATGGAATGTGCTAAGTTTTGTGGGAATGGCCTGACGTAAAGTGCTCCTTTAAAACTTAGTACGTACCTTCTATCCTGGATGTACTTTTACAGGTGCAGTTATAGTTGGTTCCGTAGATGGCTCCCGAGTGTGGGGAAAGGACATCAAAGGCCCAGGCCTCGCCGCGGTTCAGTGGTCGCCCGATAATACACAGTTGTTGTTTGCGCTGGCGAGCGGCGAACTTCAACTGTACGACGATCAAGGAAATTTAACAGTATGCTGAATTTAGTACATTATACATAGCAAAACATAATACCTATGTAAATCCCACTTCTGAAAACTGACCTTCTCTCTAGTTGAGATGATTCCAGGCCATAGGGCCCAGCATAGTACCCAATACGAAATGGGGATTTTATCCATAAAATTGCCCTTTGCTTGGTGCCAAAATTTTGTCGAGTGGGTACAATTTTGGGATATTTTATATAGGGTTAAAGTTAATGAATCAATTTAGACTCTCGATATCGGGACATCTATCGTGCTCAAAAATATCTGACTTCGGCTCAATTGTGAAAGGCGTTGGAACGTGTATATAGGTATTTTTGAACACTTTGAAATCATTGTATGCTCCAATGTTTTTGATGGTATAAAATTCTTAATAATTAATAATAGTATAAACGCGACAATGAGTTTGTATGTTTGCTAAACAGCTGATTTCATGAAATTTGTTATAGAGGTGACTAGCCTAAAAGATTCTTTATATTTCGGAGAAAATTACCTAATGCTTCATAGGAAATAACGATAGCGAGTTTGCGGACAAAAGAAAGTCTGTAAGGTACAGGTCGATTCACAAGAGTTGGCACGAATGGATTGAATGAGTGAACAAGTGAACAGGTGTGTTAAATAATAACAGGTTCTCGGTTTGAAATTCGAACATCGGTTCAAAGGACGGCACTCACACAATGATAGGTGACATTACTTACGTTCAATCCATTCGTGCCAACTCTTGTGAATCGACCTGTATATAAAAAGAAGAAACTGTATCGGTGACTGATCGATCAACGATTTTTGGAAATCCATCCCCTAAGGGGAAATATGGGGAGGAGCGGGAAACTAATTCCGCGCGTAAAAAGTCGCGGGCATCGCTTCGGTTATACGAGATATTCTGGGAGACAAGATCGTAAACCAGAATGTATTTATTACATTTCATACTTCCGGAATAAAATCTCTAAATGGCAGTAAAATCAATTACGTAGTTTTAAAGAAGTAACCGGCCGATCAGACAAATGCGGACAGCGACTTTGTTTTGTACTAATTATATAAATACAAATACAAAATTATTTATTCATAAAACACATGAGGTACATGATACAAGGGATGGAGTCACCCTTTAGGCAATTTTTTTAGATTAAATACAAATAAATGATTTGCAGATGCCAGTAGCTATAAATGGAGTGACGGGATCATTAGAAGTCATATCGATGGATTGGTTTTCCGGTAAAGCGCCTCCCAACAGACCGGTACTGGCAATATGCTACAAGAGTGGCTTAATCCTATTAATGAAAAACTGTGTGGAAGAAGGTAAAGACATGTTTTTTAACTCTTTAACTGCCTATGCCATCCATCCATAAACATACCAGCTCGATGGTACCATATTATTGTATTGTCTTATGGTGCTCCCACACTGGCTGTTATAAATGTTATATAACGTTATAAAACACGACCATTAGTAATTGCATAAGTATGTCATATTTCAAGTCAATCAGACAATTAGAAGTGAGTTAAAATTTACTTCCAAGATTTCAATACCTACATTGTTAGTTTGTTAGATTGTTAGTTACAGTGAAGCAAATATAAAGCGTGGAAATAAGTGAACCTCAGATTTATCAATATTAATGTATTACATTTAATCATCTAATTATTGTTGCAGATAGCATTGTGGTAGAAACCAATATGGCACCGGTTAACTGTCAGTGGAATCATAACGGGACAGTGTTGGCGGCCGCCGGCTGTACCTCCGATCAAACAAACGCGGTTCAATTCTTTAGCGCATATGGAGAGGTAATATACCTAGTGTTAAGTAGTATATTTTGGTGCAAGTGCGGAAATTATGTCATTTTAAACGAGTCCTAAGGTTTCATGGGCCGAGCCGCAGATGAGGAACATGACTCTGGACGATTGAAAATGATCCGTACGTGTACATTTGCAAAAAAAAACAATATAACAAAAATAAAATTAAAGCCTACTCATAATAATACTCAATGTGCCAGGCCGTCACTCATAAAGTCATAACTAAGTCACGAATAATACTAATTTAACTGATCATTCGTTATACTCATCCAGCTCCAGCTAAGTTTATGAAAACTTTTTTTTTCTTGTTCCACCATTTAATTACTCGAATATGCAATTTTAATCTTCGAAGTAAACCCTGTTGCAAAGAAAACGAGCAATTACGATTTTTTAAAGTTTAAATATAATGTACCTAAATGAGATTTTAAGCTACGAAATAAAGAAAATACATTTTACGAAGAGAAATAATAATTTAAAACAAAAAATATTAGTTTCATTTCTTAGCATTAAATCTTATTTAGTTACAATATGCTTATTTTTTTTTATTGAAAAATCGAAAGTGCCCGCTTTTTTTGCAACAGGGTTTGTTTCAAAGATTAAAATTGTATATTCGAGTACTTAAAGGTCTATATTAAATAAAATAAAAAAAGTGGTTAAACATACAATACGGACTCTTTATTTGGACGTTTGGCTTTGAAGAAGATTCAATAAAAAAAAAATAAAGTTGAAAGGACGAGTGCAAACATTCCAACATTCCGCAAGATACAGCTATAAGAAGTACCACTTTTTGAGCAACTGTATTAAGACTACGCCGAGCGCACAGTGGCGCCCTCATCACTATTATTGTGTTTTCTAATAAAATAAAGTATTTTCTTGAAATCGGACGATGCTTTTTTGTAGAGCAAGTAAAAACACAATTTATGGGATACGTAACAAACTTTGATAACAATTACCGTATGAGTAGTCAGCTTAACGGGAAAAGGTGGCCACTTTTTTCCGTTAAGTTGATAACTCAAAGGTCAATTGTTATTAAACTATGTGATATGTCCTATAAGTTGTGTTTTCATTTGTAGTACAAAAATGCACCGTCCGATTTCAAGAAAATACTTTATTTTATTAGAAAACACAATAATAGTGATGAGGACGCCACTGTGCGCTCGGCGTAGTCTTAAAGTATTTTAATTATTAGTTTATTGTGAACTATAAAATAGGCACCACAAGTATACAAAACGTATGGAACAGTGTTAACTTTAGAAAAGAAACAAGTGTTTGTGTACGTGCGTGCGTGCATGCGTGCGTGCGTGCGTGCGTGCGTGTGTGCGTGTGTGCGTGCGTGCGTGTGTGTGTGTATTTTTTTCTTCGTAAATAATACTTCCTTCATAATCTTGTATGTGGGAATAAAAACAAAAGAGCCCGCATTTTTTTTCAAAGGGGTGAATTTTTGCTCACCTGTTAGACCTTTCTATGAAAAACTGACATACAATTTGATTGGGTTCGTCTTCCAGCACATACGGACTCTACGCGTGCCGGGCGGCGCGATGCGGTCCCTTTCGTGGGAGAAGCGCTCGCTGCGCCTGGCCATTGCCATCGACTCGTTCATTTACTTTGCCAATGTCAAACCTGACCACAAGTACGCATTCTATGGGAATACTCTGGCTTACGTATCTGGGACGGAAACTGTTACGTTTTGGGATACTGTTACTCTGCAGGTAAAATATTTAAACTAATCGTCCCTTTTTTACTGTACTTACGATATGCAGGGCAGTCCAGACACTTTCTTTATAGAGACTATTGAACTTAAATAGTAACCTACGTATTAAGAGTATTGTGAAGCTGACAATTTCCATACAAAATGCGATAACGTTTCTCCCCGAACATAGTCCGATTTTTACAATTTTTGAATTGTAGATATTATGAAAAACGAAGTTTGTACGTTATCCTTATATTAAAATACTTAAAGAAAAAAAAAAGGAAACGTACAAACCTAGTTTTTCGTAATATGCATTTGTAAACAAATTCAAAAATCGGACTATGTAGGTTGGGGAGAGAAAAATTATCTCCCGCAGCTAAACTTGAATGGTATTTTTTGCTGAAAAAAGTTTAGATAGACATTTCATCGTTTTATTTCCTAAGGTTACAAATATATTTTAATTTATAGTATTCGTAGTCTATTAATTTTTTTGTAGATCACATTTATGTATTTCAGTCGTGGGTGAATCACATTCCGGACGTGATAGACATGTGTGGCACTGACGAGTACTGTATCATTGCCACACTAAATACTCTTATTATTTCTAACCAACAAGGAATTCAATGCGATGGTTGGTAATTGAGATTGACAACGTTTTTCTAAATAAATTAAAGTATTTCTGGTTTTTCACAAGATGTATAATAACATTATCGTTTTAGCTAAGCCAGTGACTGCACCAATGGTATATGTTACAATAAATAGTAAAGCGACCGTCGTCGCAGCTTCTAAGGAATCATTTCTAATTTGGAAATTTTCAACACCCACAAGACCTCGTGAGTTTTATAAAAATGCCAAACACTAATTTAAACTACTTCTGTAGTATAATATTTAATAAGTTAAATAAATAATATAGACAAATTTGTCAGGGATCCGCTTAGATCAACATAAATTACAAACAATTTCGTCTTAATTAACACCGTTGTCTGTACCTAAGAGCTAAACTAACCCAAGTCCATTTTAGTTGACACGCGATAATAGTGCTCATTGTTAGAAGCACAGAACAGAAAAAACAGTAGAAGTGTCAAGTGGGCGTGTAACGTGTGGCATAGTTATGCGGAGTTCCGCATAACCTACCATACTTTTGCCGCGATCGCTTATTTAGATTTTTCGATATTTCGATATTTCTAAAATAGGAAATAAATCCAGAAGCATCCCTTATTGTGTTATTTTGGAGTGTAAAAACGATAGTCGCACCAAAAACATTTTCCATGGTGGCGTGTTGTTTTTATGATAGTTTGAGTATTGGCGACAACAGGTCTGATACTAAGCAAAGCTCATGCCACTTCCACTGTTTTTTCTATTCCGTGGTTAGAAGTATATATCTTAGAATAGCGTAAACATTCTTGGACTTGAGCCACTTCGGCTTTCAGATGCAGATTGGCGACCAAAAATTGTCTTTTCTAAGGTCTCCCAGGCCTATCGACGCGGAATCGGCTTGAGCCGGTAAGAAAAAGATTTATGTCCATGCAATAAGAGCGAAAACGACGTCGTTCCGTTCGCAACGCCGAATCGAGTCGAGCCGAGCCGAGCGACGCCTTTTTTACTCTTTCTGCACGGATATAGAACTTTTTCTTACCATCTCAAACCGATTCCGCAGTTTTAATTTGAGCGTCTTGATGCCAGGGAGCACTGAACATCTGTTCCGCGCCGACGGGTCGCCGGTCGCGGCGGGAGACGTCGGCTTCCAAGACGACACCATATGCTGCATCACTTGTTCCGACAGTCATTTATTGGTCGGTAGAGATTCCGGAACAATACTCTTTTTCTCCCTTGTCAATTTCAAAAAGATCACTTCGATCAATATGAACTCGAGACCGTATAAATTGGGATTGAACTCTAACTCCAGGTAATACTAAAACTGAAATTTAATTTATGAACATGACGTTAATATATCACAAATTATAGCAATGACTACGATGAAACTAATGAGCACTTTGGAAAGATAAATCTATAGGTACTCTGGACCAGCATAGAAGGGGCTTTCTTATCCCTTAATATTTACGTCAATTCTGGGATACCTGTATGATATTTGGAATTGACTTATCTTCTGTCACGGCATTATCGTCGTTGATTTAGCTTTCCAAAGTATCATTATACATTTTCAGGATCTGTATTCGGAATGGTGGATCTTATTTTAGAACTAGGTTCTGCCCGCGACTTTATCCGCGTAGAATCCGATTATTGTTATTCCATCGGGAACTTTTTATTTATCCGAAATGAAAAATAGTCTGTGTTAATCCAGGGTATAAGCTATCTCCATTTCATCGAAATCCGTCCACCTGTTGCAGCACGCACGCACGCACGCACGCAAAATCTTTCAAAGTCAAAGTCTTTCGAAAATCTAGTTGGTTTAACTTTCTTGAATACCTTGAATTACACATGACAATAAGATTTGTCCAGAACAATGTAATTTATTAAAACCGACTTTCATCACTGATCGCTCTATGCTAAACTTATGTTGAATTTTCAGTAAATTTTACGTCATTGACCAACCTGGTTCATTGTATCTGCTGGATACCGATATGGCCAACAATATAAGCGTGGGCCAGGCGCTGCGCAAGGATGTCTGGAGCGCGCTGTGGGCGAGCGACAATCCTCAGATGCTGGCGGTGGCGGAAAAAGCTCGTCTCTACGTCATGAGGGATACGGAACCCGAAGAGCCACTCACTATGCAGGGATATTTGTGCACATTTAAGGTACTCTACGACTAAAAACACAAACGAGATAGTATATACTCGTATTTAACTTTGTAGTTATAGTACACTATTTTAGATTAGGCCTACAAATGATAATGATGTCGAGGATTGCTTAGTTGATAAATTTGATCCTTTGATCTAGAACCAAAACGGTACTGAACGAAAATCATCGCTGTAGGTGTCTTTGCAGTGCAGTACACTGTTTTAGATTAGGCCTACAAATGATAATGATGTCTAGGATTGCTGAGTTGATAAATTTGATCCTTTAATCTAGAACCAAAACGGTACTCCGAAAATCAGCGCTGTAGGTAACTGACACATCAGCATAATGCTGAGCCAGTGTCCGATTCTCTACCGCGAGGACACTCCGTGCTGTTTCTTTCACATTGTTTGTTTTCTTTTATTTTTCTATTTGTGTGTCTTCTGTGTAGTGAATAAATGTATTTCTTCGTCCACTTATTCTTCTTCCAGAGAAATAAAAAAAAATCTGTATGAAGATTCTCTGCAGATGCTAACCTCAAGTACTAATGGGCGGGGCACATTTCAGTGGCCGCCGTAGCACGGGACCGATCGTCTCGAGAAGGTCTTTGATGGAAGCTTATGTACGACAGTGGAAGTGTTTCGGCTGGCATGATGATGAATCTTATTTTTTTAGGAGCTGGAAATCACTACGGCCCTATTAGATGGCATAACTGACAAATGTACCCCCCAGCACATTGTACGGGTGGAAGTAAAATCTTTAAGGGACACACGTCAACTCATAGAAAAAGTAGGTTTAAAGGAAGCGGAGAATTTTATAAAGGACAATCCACATCCAAAGCTATGGTCTGTCTAACTTAATACATTGTTAGTTTTCTTACTCTTTGGCTTTAAATAGTTAGAGCCGTTTTTTACGTATTGTTTTAGGTTGCTCCTAGCAGAAGCTGCTTTAAAAAACTTCGAG
Organism: Acleris cristana; assembly: GCA_948252455.1. NCBI lineage: Eukaryota > Metazoa > Arthropoda > Insecta > Lepidoptera > Tortricidae > Acleris > Acleris cristana. Next base: position 10,415,092 of record OX411773.1, read on the forward strand.
GCAGAATCTGCCCTAGAGACAGCCGAAGCCGCTTTTGTGAGACGCAACGACTACGCCGGAATAAGATTTGTATCGCGACTCAATGCGCTTCATTCGACTGCTCTAAAAAAGGCGGACATTCTCGCTTACTTTAAAGATTTTGATGCAGCTGAAAAAATATACCACGATGAAGATAGGCGGTGCGTTAAAACGTTGTTCACGTATTGTTTGATTCACTTAAATGTGCAGGATTCGCGAGAAACATACCTACAGGCATGTTTCTCGCGAATCATAACCTGCACATTTAGGGCCTACGCTAGCTGACGCGGACGCCCGCCGCGTGCGCACGCTCGCGGGTCCCGCTCCGGACACCCGCCGCGGGCCAGCGAGTCCGCGACGGGCGCACGCCTAACTTAGCGCTACCAGTATAATAACAAGTCCGCGAGCGTGTGCCCGCCGCGTGCGCACGGAGCGGACGCCCGCCGCCCGCCGCGCGGATTAAAGTCCGTCGCACGCGCCCGCGCCTGTTAGCGGTGTTCATACCATTTCTTATTAGACGGGCGTCCGTTACGGATAATCCGCGTCAGCTAGCGTAGGCCCTTAAGTGAACACTAGTTTTTTAATATTATTGTAACAACTAAATATGGACCTAGAGTCCGAAATACATGATTTTATTATTATTTTTATTATATCAGTGACGCCATACTTCTGGTAACACATAGTCCCAAATATTTACTAAACCAGTGGTTAAAAAAAACTAATAATATTTTCGTAAATGCTTTTATATTTTAATGCACTTATTAATATTACCGAACGCATGAATGCTTTGATCATTGTCGAAATGGGAGTTCTACACGAGATCTGGGATGTACGGTCCCTAGTTAACATTGCTTGTATTCTTTCCAGAGATTTGGCGATAGCACTCCGAAAGCGCCTTGGCCATTGGTTCCGCGTGGTCGAGTTGCTCAAACAGTCGGCGAGCACCACGGACGCTCAAGTGAAGCAGGCTTATAACAATATTGGAGACTACTATATCGATAGGCAAAACTGGTAACTATATGTTTACTGACATTTTTGCACCATTATCGACTTGACTTGTTAGTTTTTAATAATTTATACCAAGTATACACAAAGAGAGCGAATTTTGTGATTTTGTGTCCAACCGACAGGACATCACATCCGGAACCACGGAACCTTTTCTAATATTTTCAGAGGATGAAGTTTGTCTATCAAGGAAGTTCGATTGCTAACAACAAATCACATTTGAAGTAATGGACAGCAAATAGATTTTCCTCTCTTATGGCTGGTTCACAAGTATAAATTTATCAAGTAGGTAGTATTCAAGTAGTTAAATTTTTACTTAATTTTAGCAACTTATTGCGAGGGAAAAAAAAGTTAGTAAAATTTAGAGTGCAAGTAAACATGTAGATTAGAATTTTGCCTATTTTTCGGTTAAGTTGGTGGGCGGGTCGTGGATTATCACTTGACTGAGACGTTTGGACAGGCACGGTTTAGTTAAATATTAGTTAAATGTATAAGTTTGGCGAAGCGGTCACGTTGTTCGTAGTGTGTGTGATATTTTTTGAAAATGTCCAAGTGGACTGAAGGGAAGACAGTAAAGTTTGTTGAAGAATATTTAAAGCGCGGGTGTTTGTGGAATATAAAAAGCTATACTATATATATATTGATTTCTCCTAGTTATCCACTTTCACACCCAGTCTCGTGGGTGCTCTTGTATCCCTGACTTCGTCTGAAACCTCACTCAATACAAATGTAATTACTTACTGAATTAATGACTTGGATATTGGGCTAACTAAAGAGCTTACCTGATGCGAACGTGTAAACACTTACTTAAAAAGAAGTTAGAATTTGACTACTTGACAACTTAATACGTATGAGATGAGCCAGCCATTCAGGTTCAAACTAAGCGTTAAGTTTCAACTTGAGCAGTGCGCCGATTATCCCATTGTCGGCAGCTGGCGGCCGGTTTAAAATCGGCGGCGGTGACGTACTTTTGGCCTAAAATCGGTGTACTCTTTTCATTGGGCTCAAACTAGGTTGTTATGTGTCTAGGGTCTATTTTGTAGGTCCTAGACAAGTTAGTCATGATACCCTAGACTCTTAGGTATCATGACTAACTACTAACGAAATCGGGCAAAACCGATTTGAAATATTTCAAAATAAAAATATCAATGTACTTTCAATCTTATCAAAAAAAAATTAGTTACCATTAGAACGATATCTATGGTTTCTGTCATTAGCTAATATAAAGACGTTTATATCTTAAAAGCCTAAGTATATCTTCATTAGATACTTTTGGTAGAATACTTGTATGGTTTTTCTTTATTTATTTAAGGACTGGCGCTCTTGAATATTACACTATGTGTAACAACACGGAAGGCCTTAAGAAGTGTTACATGGCTTTGGAGGACAATGACGCACTGTCTAAATTATTTCCCGGGTCTCCAAGACAATCCAAGGTCAATATGTGTCGAATTTCATACTTTCATTTCAGATTAAGCAAAAATAAAGTAATATACATTACATTGTTGCAGAGGGTAGAAAGTACGTAATTTATGGACGAGTTATATGTAAGTCGTGTCTCTAATATAGTGTACGAGTCCATTAATGGCCCTTCTACAAAGCAGACATAGTGATTTTTTCTTCTACTACTGCGAGGAAATAAAACAAAAACTATTTACATCTAAGTATAGTGGGACTAGGTCAATTTGTGCGAGATTGTACCCTGTTTATTTCTTTGTTTACCTATTAATTCACTTTCCGATTTAATGTCTAAAATTAAGCATTACCTACTAATTTTTCGATGATTTTATCTTTATAAGAAGAAATATAGTCCTATCCAGATAGTAAGTAGGTATAAGTATCCCCCAACAACCGCACTTACATATGCTTTTTTTACACTTGCTCGTCATCGTGCTCAACACACAAAATATCGGTATTGCTGAATCCTTGCTGAATACAATCCATTGCGGGGGCGCCATGTATTAGATGGCATTTACTTTCTTTAATCCAACTTTTTAAATATTGCATATAAAATAGTATATTTTGACAAATCTCTTGTTATTTTTATCTCGAGTGGTTCAAGAATTGGCACCATTAAAAACAGGTAGTGTCATTATTTTCAGTCTGTGTATCTTATAGCAAAAATACACCTAATATTTTACGAAACAGAATGGTGTGTTCTCATTGGTTGATTTCATTATCTCATTATTAAGGGGCTTTAATAAAATAAATACAAAAAAAGATTGAGTTTCATTCTCAAGGTCAAAGGAATGAATCGGTGGTTGGAATGTTGTCAACCAATCAGTAAACAGACTGACGAAAAAATCTTGTCAATGACAGACATTACGACGTTAAAGACATTAAGTAAGACAAGTCTGTTTTAGAGACGCGGAAAATAGGAGTCTGTTCGTCTATTACGCTAGCATAATAATGTCTATGGTCTAGTCCATAAAGGTGATGTTTTGTGACCCCAAACCAAGCCATCCTTTGCAATATTTCCGAGCAGTGTTGAGAATAATAAATTAATATCACTGGAGAATCTTACACAATTACCTCAACATCAGCACTTACATATACTTACCTTTTTTTACACACTAGTTACATACATCGTGCTCGTCATCGTGCTCAACACCCAAAATATCGGCCTTGCTAAATCGAACCCAAACTCGGCTAAGCGAGTCGTCAAATTTATTATTGTCGTAGCACCAATAGCGATGTTAAAAAGTCCCCGAATTCAGAAAAAGTACGCCAAATACAGACACAATCGACATAGTTACATTTTTCTTACCAATAATGAGTCCTTTAAAAAGAGCATTATAAATACTATGTAAGTATTTAAGATTTTCGAAAAATTCATGGATTTCGATAGAAACAGCAATAATATTTCCTTCTCTTTGCTAGGATGCAGCTATTAAAGCGAACGTCGAAGAAATAACCGACAGTGTACATGAGGGAATATCAGTTCAATCCATTGTCCATTTGAAAGAATCGGGCAGAATGCTTCAGGCAGCTGCCATGGCCTTCCAGGTAAAGAAATAAAGTCAGATTTCTGAAAGTACTTATACCTAGTCTTTTTAGAGCTTCGTTATCTGAATTTTCATATAAAAGAAAGCCAGTGAAAAAAAATTGGAGACGTTCCCAAGTAAGCAAAAGAACCTTAATCTATAGAATCTTAATCTTAATATGGCAGTTGTCTTAAACAAAACATTTAAGAGCGTCGTCAGCATGTGATGGAATTTCCACTTTCTGTTTTCCTTTCTTGATATGAAATTAGATTGGATATTGTAAAATTTCAGCTTGCGAACTTAGAGGCTTCGAAAAATGCTTTACCTTCCCGGATCAAAAAGCTTTACATCTTGGCAGGGCATATGTACACTCAAAATTCAGTTGGTAAGTAAGAATAAATCGACTGCATCGGGTATAAAACTCAGTATTTTACTTTACATAAATACAAATAAAAAATAAATATAGTACTTTCGCCTAAGTGTAAAAATACTCTAGCAGTCCACAGTCAAAGGGATCAAGACCTTTCTAATTTCAAGATGCGTACCTACGTTGGGAGTTAATAAATGTAGAAACATAAGGGTAGCAGATCAAGGTCACCTCGTTCGCTGGGGTTTGCCGGATGCGAACGGCACTAGACCGTTTATGGTAGAGATTCTGAGGAAGCCTTAGCCTATCTAGTGTCCCACAGCTGGAAGCTTATGTTTTTTTTTATATGGGTACGATCGATATAACATATAAATAATTATACTTTAATCTAGCGTCAGCACAAGTTACACCCTTTTATTTTATACCCAACGCATGTGTCGGCAACAGAGGGCGCGAAGGGTCGCGAGGCGGTGCGAAGCTTCAAACTGGCGGGCGCACAGCACTGGCTGGAGCTGGCGAGCGAGCGCGCGCAGGCGCGGCCGGCGCGCCCCGACGCCGCGCTGCGCGCCGCCGCGCGTCTGCACGTCGCCGTACCCGACCTGCACCCCGCCCAGCACTTGCAGGTGCGGACCAAACTTTGCTTTTATCCGGCTTTTTTCAAGAGCTAGCAAAAGGGCGCGCCTGGGCGTGGCTGTCCTTAATCTCTCCCAGCGCTTGCAGGTGCTGTGAAACCTTGTCATTGTACCCGACTTGCCAAGCTGACGGGCGCACAGCACTGGCTGGAGCAGGCGAGCGAGCGCGTGCGGCCGCCCAGTACTCGCTCTGACATTTGTCTTTATATCTGGCCTCCCTAGCAATCGGTAGGTAAATAAAATGTACGGATCTACTTTAAGTACTTGATATTTTAAATAGTGCCGTTTGATAGATATCGATTACCTATTACGGCATTAAATAAGTCTTAATTATTTATTTGCAGGCATGGTGTACAATTGCGTCGATAGCAGTTGAAGCGAGGGCTTTCGAATTGTGCTCGAAAGCTTTTGTTAAATTAGAAGCGCTTGAAGTAAGTGCGGGTGGAGGGCGGTTATAGTTAAACTATTCTATTATTCTATTGGTAACTTTATCAAAAATAATACAAAGTATTATGGTAACTTAGTGTAGGGCGCCCTCAGACTATATAGGTGGAGCGACAATCTTCGCAAGGTGCCTTGCAAGAGCTGGATGAGATTGCCCACGAATCGTGCTCGTTGGCGTGCAATGGGAGAGGCCTATGTATGATGATGATGATGATGATGATGATGATGATGATGATGATGATGATGATGATGATGATGATGATGGTGATGATGATAGCGGTTGCTTACTTTGTACAATACAAGCTATCCGTTAAAATGCACTGGAACACTCCGTGTTCTTATATTGAATATTGAACCATAGAGGAAACGTGTAGATCTTACAACCTTCACAGTACGACACGCACTCTTGTCCTGCCCAACGTTATTAGGTTAAGAATATTAATAGGTTATTTTTCAGTTGGACACTTCTTGATCGTAATATCCGTTTCTGCTCGTTGGTCTTTATAAACTATATGCATTTAAAAATTAACTTATATCAAACCGATCTATTGGTCGTCATAAACTTTAAATTGTATATTCAATCAACCCCAATTTTATATTTATGGTTTCGGAAGATGACAACAGAATCTCCATTGTACTTACTGAATGTAGACCCACCGAGTATTGCAAAAAAAGTAGAGCATATGTTTTATGGACCACCAGATATAATCAGTGATCGGAAATAGGTGAGCTAATTTACCTAAACTCGACGCATATTCATTCATGCGTGAGTGAGATGGGAATACATTATTGAATGAACATGCATCAAGTTTAGGTAAATTAGCTCACCTATTTCCGATCACTGGATATAATATAATAGTTAAAATAACGTAAAAGGCACTGGTCCCAGCAAGGGCGAGAAAGTGATTAGCTATCGACTATTTTCTCGCTCAAGAAACGAACAAGAGATATAGATCCCGTGTCAATAAAAGAGACACGTATATAATATTTGATCGCTGGCTGTTCACACTGCCGGCGAGAACTCATTCCACTAGTTTTTTGAAACAAAAAATATAGATCGTGTGTAAATAAAAGAGACACAAATACTAATAGTTGATCGCTGGCTGTAGGTACTCGTTTTCCGCTCATCATCGGCCGTGGGACCAGTGCCTAACCTTTGATTACCAAAAATAGTAAATGACCACCATTTGATTTAAATTGATATCCGAATATTAACCATCTCGTTTCAAATTTAACGCAAATAGACGTAAACCTAGTAAATGACCACCGAAATAAGTGGGCTCTTGTCCAGAACTCTCACTCGTCGGTCCTTCGAACCGCTCGCAGACTTGACTCTCGCTTCGGACTGGACACTGGATGTCGCCGGCTCGCTTAGCTCGCCACCTAAATTCTGGTTTACGTACGCGGGCAGGTCGCCAGTTATTTAATAATATGCCTACATTTTATAGCAATCAGTAAAGTATTTTTTTGGTAAACGTGACGAAATTTTATTACTAAGGATTTTCTTAGTCAGTTACTAAATTTGGTGCGTTGATTTAATTAAAATTACAATAAAACATTACAATTTAAAACTTTCATAGTGCGTAATTGTGCTCGCTAAGATAATTGGTCATTTGTAACATTTGGTCTACCGAAGCAATTTAATTTGATGGTCATTTTTTGAGTTTTGATCTCAAAGATAATTTTGCCGACAAAAATATTTTTTGCAAAAAAGTAGGTAAGTAGGTATATTAGTAGGTAACTGCCTTGTATCAAAAGTATTTGGTATCTTTTTGAAACGCTAAAATTGTTTGTCCTAATGTACAGTTTGATATTATTTTATTTCTTAAAACAAGTAACACAGTAACACATTAACAGCTACTTGTGCAGTGTGAAATTCATAACATTACATAAGTACCAAAAATGAGTTCACACTTTCCACCAGAATTACAGCTTAGTTACATCATTTCGCAAAACCTCAAACATTTATCACTAAGGTATAAAATCTTCTCGCCTAACATCCTTTTAGGCTGAAATTACAGAACTTAAAAAATTAACATCTACTGTGGAGAATTGTAGATTATTACGTTTTTCGTTTATATTAGGGTTCCTTACCAAATTGGTTGGGATAGACCGAACAACCCGTTTGGCCCTCCGCGCCTGCTGCAAAATTAACATAACCGAAACCTATTTACGTATTTACATTTTTAGCAAACCACGCATCCCTATTTTAGTATACAGGGGTGTGATTCTCAAAAAAACGACGAACGGACGGACGAACGAGTGAATGTCCAAGCGGCGAGTTTAAGTAGTCCCGTCTGAGCGAACAAAACACATTTTAGCGCGTGTATTCAATTTGGCAGCACGGCTTCTCGAACGTATAAGGCTGCCGTTTTTAAGATAATAACAACCCAAGAAGTAGATAAATAGTAATGGGACTACGAGAAACAGTTCTCCCTCGTGGTCCTATTAACGGAACAAAATAATGGGACCACGAAAAACAGGATATTTTCTGACCTACCTAAGAACTAAAACTTAATGCTTCTTATTACTCCTTATTAAATTTGTATGACCTTGACCACCATCACTCACACACACCTACACACTAAGTAACTGCATTTGTATTTTCAGCCTCAGACCTTTGAAAACTTGGCCATCGAAATATTTACAAGATGTAAGCCAAAAGACGCAAAAGCTAACAAAGTCGAATGTCCACATTGTCATGTCGGCATGCCTGAATGGTGAGTATGTCTTTTATATTGTGTATAGTCTCATGAACCTAGGTACAACGAAAACAAAAGAAATTACGAAAAATTTACGTTGTTCGTACACAATTAAAAATCGCTGTGTTTTTATCTGTCTCAATCTTCCTTATTATAACATTTAAAACTGTCATTCGAGTTGAGGCGATGTTACTGGCGAGTGGCGTGGCGATGTAATGCGCGGAGTGTGCAGGTACGCGCGGTGCTCGGGGTGCGCGGCGGTGTTCCCCGGGTGCGCGGTGTCGGCGCGCGCGCTGCTGGCGCCGGCGCCGTGGGCGTGCGGCACGTGCGGCGTGCGCGCCGGCGCGCAGGACCTCGTGCTGCGCCACGCCTGCCCGCTCTGCCACGCGCCGCGAGCCTAACGCCGCGCGTCTGCACCATCACTTCAGTGCCCGCCAGGGCCAAAGAACACTGTCAATTTCGCGTTCCATCCACAAAGCTTTTCTCAAAAACCGCTTCTTATTTATAAGAGCGACTCTACTGTTTAACTTGTGGTTGTAGAACGCTTAAAATTCAACTAAGTATAATTTTAAGTTCAAAGAGGTGGGGATAAGCGCAGTCGTGTCATAAATATAGCGGTAGCTCGTATTTGTCTTAAGGCGTAGACGCGTGTCAGGAGGAGTGCGGGGTGTGAGCCCTATGACGACTAATAATATTAGTTTACTCAATACAATTTTCTACAAGTCTCCTAGTGAAATGTACCGCATACAATAATAGAGAAATGGGTCCCAGCGGGTGACACGGCACACTTTCTGCAGGCGGAGCTGCACCCGCGGCGAGACGGTAAATACGGCGGTCATACTGAAAACCACTATCGCAAATTCGAACGCAATATATATTATTTTATATATATATATTATTTTTGGTGTGCTGAGAACAATGCGTTTCTTGTACAACCTGCGCTGCTTCTGACACGCGTTCAGTGTGCCGAAGCTTTTAGTGTCGCATAATATTAATTGAATAGGAGTCCATTGTATATTCAACCGACAAGGTATCTCTTAAGTTCTCAAGCTCTTTAAGTGAATGATGATGAACTCTCACCTGGAGCGAATTCGGCGGGCAACGGACCGGGCCCCAGCTACAAGTACTTACATGCATCGCTGGGGGTGACTTTTTACGATCGAGGTTGCGTGCGAAAGAATACGAATTATGTGATAGAAAGGGAAGCAAAAAGTAGGCACGTTCGACGTACCTAAATCACATAATAAGTAAAAGTAAAAGTACAGAAGAGACTCCCTGTGACAGTAAACATGCTAATTTAAACCCAATTCAGAACGCCTTAACGATAATAATACCATAAGAATAAATACTATTAGAAGGGCATCTTCGGCGTCCTTGTATGGATTTGACAGCAAAGCCGTCAAATAATTACCTACAGCGCCCCACGCCCCGCCTTACCGCTCTCTCGCCTATCGCAAAATTAGGGTTGTCACAAGTATATAATACTAACTGAACCCGCCACCTCGTTTGCATATAATTAGTTTATTTGCCTGTAAAACTATACGATAAACCATCCCATTGCTGACTTACTTAATAAAATTAAAATGTCCGTACAATTTCAATCAGATATAAAGTTGTAAGAACCAACGGAAAGCCAATAAAATTAATTTACATATGTAAAAAGTATTTGTGCATTTTATTAATTAATTTAGCAACTATTTCTTTTATAAAAAAAACACTAACCACTGAAATACTTAGACTTACTCAATTACGATTAATATTGGCTAAAACATAAAGTACATAGATAAATAATTATTCAATTCTTTCATTTTTACGCTCTTTACTTAATGTGTTTACGTTACAAATAATAAATAAAGATTAAAACCTACAATTATCGTTAAGTACGTGGTCAAATACGGAACTAACAATTTCGTATGGTAAAACTACAGTTGGCGTAGACAGTGGCGCCTTTAAGAGTTTCATTTGAAATATTGTTGCAAGTTTACTTCAAGCGCCGATGGGTGGCAACCCGCTAGTGTTTGCTGCGATAAGTAGTCCTGAGGCTCTACTTTGAAATCCGTAATTCGAACTTCGTCTATTGCTATTCCTTTTGCTCTCTACGCGTCACTAATTCGCAAGAAAGTGACGAGGCGATCCGAAGTTCGAATCATTGATTTCAAAGTAGAGCCCCTGGACTGTTGACAGCCCACGCTCGAGCGCGCGTAGTGGGGATGAAGTTACCCTTCTAATAGTATTTATTCTTATGATAATACCTTGGACGGCACGGAAGTGACCTCGGTTACATTTCTGCGATCGATAGTGGGGGCGCTCCTAACGAGGCAAAATGCACCTTCAATCTGCGCCGCGAGACTGTATTATTTCACCCGTCATAAGCTTTACTGACTAGGCGTTCTTCGTAGGGCCGGCAGTTTTAAAAAACAAATTAAATGACGAAAAAAATAGTACAGTCGAGTTCATAAATACACTACCTTGGCACTTAAACGCTGTGACAATTCATGTATGGCTGTTTAAAGATGACATTAAACGCCTTTGAAAGTTAGCTAACTTACCTACTAGGTATTTTCTGTTTAACATTTTTTGTCGATTACAATACCAAAATTCGACACGCGACGGTATTAATACCTAATAAACGAGAGGCAAAGAGAAATGCTGGCATTTTCAATCTTTTTACACGGCTACCCAAAAAAAGGAGTGTAATGTTTTCAGGGTTCATGTATGTAAGTATCAGGTATCTGCCACTTCGACAACTCTGTCTAAAGAGATTTAAATTTTAAAGACTACTTTCTTAAAGCTAGTTGTCAAATCTACTTCTTAAAAATCATTGTGTCACTTAAACATTAATAAGGCCCCGTTAAAGTAAAAATACTAGATCAAAATGAAATACAGTCATGGAATCGCAAGTCTCTAAAGAGTAAATAATATGTAGATGATGTTATTTTAGGAAAATACAATTAAAATAGTATCATAAAATGTAGGTAGTAAAGTTCAATTTCAGCTTATTGTAATGTGGTCAATATAGAGCCTCTGCCTTATTAAGGGTTTAAATCGGTACCTAGAGTACAAACTTTTCCTTCTATTGAGTAAGTAAAGTTAAGGTGTCCTTATAGGAAAAACGTGTAAGGTGATTAGAGCAATGCTCTGCATTACAGTGTTTAGTACTAAAATTTGATTGTATTGAATTAAAAAGGGTGTTATTATTGTTCTAAATCTCTTTATTGATGTTTATCAAAAAAGTGTTTTATAATATAATATCTGTTTCTGATGTTCGTATTTGTTAGTGTGACTAGATATAATTTACATTTATGTTAGAATAAAGGCCATGAGAAAATAGGTAAATGTTTGTTTTGTAAATGCTAAAGACAAATAAACTTACTTTGTACTAAATAGCATATTGTACAATAATTATTTTTAAAACAATATTTTGTCTGCCCTCACCTCCCATCCCCAGAAATATTTGAAAAGGTGTATGAATTTAAACAATTAATTAAACCATGTTCTATGAATTGGAGTTCTGAAAATTAAGATACATAATAAACAAAATAATGTTGGTTGGGTACTCAAATCTCCTAAAAGTACTTAATTATTGCATAAAGTTGCTATTTGCAATATCCATTTTCGAGAATTGCAGTGTATTATCAATAATTTGGAATAGTTCTGGGGGTTGAGGGATTCTACCTGTTTCTAGCTTAGACCATAATGGTATGTTATCTAAAGATATTTCAAATGCCCCAGAAGACACTAGTTGACCTTCCATCATGTTGGCCAGGAAGAACATCATCATGCAAGCATATAATTTATTGTCCAGGCACCAACTCCACCATGCTGGCTGCGGTTTGTTGAGCCATGCAAATATGTTGACACCGCTCAATATGCACATGATAAGTAACATTTTTGCAAAACCCTGAAACAGACAAACTTATTTTTAACACATTATTAAAAAACTTTGGGAGACTACCTGTGACCAGGAGACTTAAGGAAAACTGGGTTTATTTCAATTGTCTTGCTTGTAATAAAGTTAAGAGTTTCCTGCATATTTTCCTTTTTCTGTACTTACAGACTAATGCCAGGTTTGTATATACTTAGTTACTTTTAAACACCAACCATTGCTTACTGTTGTCAGAGGTAGAGTTTAAACATATCTCTTTTTGGTAAATTGTTATAAGTTGAATATTTCATATCTTTGAAGCATACTTTTTGACTTTGATGTGGAACATTGAAATGGTTAAAGGTACTCCTTTAGACAAAATATGTGACTGTGACATGGTTTTAAGAGGCCGTATACGGTATTTTGCCGGTTTTGCGTATTTTTGTGATTTTACGATTAAAATACTGTTTTTCTATAAGTTTTAATGCTCAACATTATGTCATTTTAGTTATGATCGAATAAATGAGCTACGAATAAATGAGCCACGTTTTTATTTTTGTCGTACTAAAGTTTATTTCTGTTGTTTTAATTTTCTGAACGAGAGTTCTGAGTAGCCGAAATCAAAAATATTTTTTGCCCATTTTCTATAAAAATTTAGCATGTTTATTATTTTTTTTACTCGAAAAATTTGTATGAAAGTGGTAAAAAGTAATTCATACATTTTTTAGACGACTTTCACAGCAATACATTGTAAATTTTTCATACCGTTAAGACGTCAAAACGATTCATGAATATGTGACATTCTAAACCTCTTCCAGCAAAATTCACATAACAGTCGCCGGTGTCAGGTCGATTAATCAAAATAAAATAATAAAAACAAAAAAGTAGCTCATACATTCGTTAAAATTAGAAATTATCTTTTGTGTTGTGCATTAAAACTTGTAGAAGTACAGTTATTTCAACTGTAAAATCACGTAAATCAGCGAAATCGGCAAAATTTCGTGTACGGCGTCTTAACAAAGGAGCTTTTACATGAAACTTGAATCTATTTTATTTACTCAAGATGTTATCTAAAGTCCATTCCAACTGACTTGTCTTATTTAGTAAACAATTTTATAACCTCAAAATGCATCATTTTTGGCTAATACAGTCTTTTTCTGCTGACAAAAAACAACTAGAGACCATATTTTGCACACCATTTTCCTAATTTTACATTATGGTTTTTTTCATGACAAAATTGTTATTTTAGGCAGAAAGGGAGCATTTTGAGGTTTAGTAAACAATTTTATTTACTAAATAAGACAAGTCAGTTGGAATGGAATTTAGTTTCAGTTAGTATCAATAACTTCAAACCTCTAAAGTGCTACCATTTCCAAATCAAAAATGTCAAGTCAAGTCAATTCAAAAATGTCTTTTATATGGGTTACCAAAAGCAATTTGTAGATGTCAATGTTGTGAGCCCGCTAAGGGATGCGTCCATAAAGTGTAAAGTTTAAAATTTAAATTATGAATATAATTATAAGAAAGGTTTTGTCACATAATTTTGTTTCACATTTGTATTTATAAGTGAGCTTAGTTTTATGCAACTTGCTAGCTAATAAATGTAATATTATATTGTCACTCCATGGCTGACCACGGGTGAGCTCAAATTCAGCTTTGCTGTGCTCACGCCTTTTTCATTACCGCAATTTATGTAACCATTCTATATGAAAATGTCTAAATGTAATGAAATAAATGAATTTGATTTGATTTGATTTGAAAATGTTGTACGTTGTAAATTCGTTGTTATTCCCAGTTGTCTGCAGTGTGGACCACTGGGAATAGGCTAAAACATTCAGTGCCAACAATGCTACGACTGCTACGCCTGTAGCAGTTTTTTTCTGCTATGTAGTAAATACTGCTACAAATGGTGGATCAAAATATTTGGTTGTTGGCACTGAATGTATATGCCTCAATTATTCTTCTATCAAATTTCAACAATACTCAAGTTATCATCAAACAAACATGTTTTTTTTTTCAACTGTACAATCCATGTCTAAAAGATAAGTAGATAGGTTATTTATTTTAGAGATAGCAAAGTTCTCCTACACTTTGTGTCTGTGATAAGAAACAATGATAAGAGCAGCTTCATTTTTAACAAATAAAAAAATATGGTTGTCATACCATTATCATTTTATATTACCAGAATGTATGGGAAAACTCAGACATAGCTGTACAGTTCAGTACCGTGTTACAGCTATTGATATATGAAAAGCACACTGGTTTAATAGAATCTACTTCCAAAGTGGTCCCATTGTCACCAAATCTGAATCTGATGAGGTGTTCCGTGAGGAATTGAGGGAACTCAAATATTATAGGCATACATATACCATTTCAGTATTTTTAGTAACAAATCCATCATTAGCATTCAGAAAGTATCATATGGTGAAATGGAACTGATGATGAAGACCGTTGTCATCTCATAATATTTTTGACCAAAAGGGAACTTCAGTTGGACTGACCTATTCCTACCATTTTAAAAGAAGTTATATTTTGCGCTTTTGAAGGCAGTTTTTTTTTAACCTGTAGTGTACCAGACAGATTTTAATTGAAGCGTTAAAATTCGAATTTTGATTCTTTTGTCAATAAAATTTAAATTCAAAATCTTAATTAGAATGGCTGACGCATAGGTAGGTCAGCGGTAAACGAGAGGTTAAACATTCATTTTATATTGATAAATTTCATTGTTTGATTTAAAAGATAAAAGACACATGCACAGGCACTCTTACACGTCAAGAGTCTACCAGGGCACGGGAATGAAAAACAAAATGGTGAGTAGAGGAGCAGGCCTTACTATTTCTGACCACAAAATGCAATATTGCTTACTGCAGGGTCTTCCTCTGCTAATCTAGCCCATTTCTATTGCAACTGTTAAATTACTGCACGGTGTCTCAGCCTCTACACTAGAATAATAATACTATACATATAATACTATAATTGAATAATTTAACTTTTC
Organism: Acleris cristana; assembly: GCA_948252455.1. NCBI lineage: Eukaryota > Metazoa > Arthropoda > Insecta > Lepidoptera > Tortricidae > Acleris > Acleris cristana. The sequence continues at coordinate 10,430,104 of OX411773.1, forward strand.
TATCCATAATATGGATAAAAGAACTTACTATCATTCTGGAGAGGTACATATTCATGCCAGGAGGATCATAGTTGGCTCCAACAACCGAGATATCTGGGTATTTTTGGGATATTATTCCTGCATAATCTTCAAATACTTTTCTATAACCGCACGAGTAACTGAAAAAAAAAAAGTGAGTTTGACTTCCTCAAAATAACTGCACTTTGTGTATCACAAATATTTATAGGTAAAACAAAAGAGGGCATTGGTGGTGGTCCACCTATGTCGATTACAGAGTAGAATGGACAAAATTAATAGGTAGGTTTAGGTTATGTTAGTTCTTCAGAGGGCCCGAAGGGCCAAAACAACCTAGGAGTAGGAGCTCCGCGTAAGCGGAGCTCCGTCGACTTCGTTAAGGTCTGCTAAAATGCCCAGGTGGATAACCTAGGTGTACCACGAACAACAAGGGAACAAAAGTGATGCTGATGATACGTGCTCTTACCAGTAATAGATGTTCATGATATGCCCTACTCCTTGGCCAATTTTTGAAAGGCTTTCTACATCATTATCGTTTGCTTGAACATAGTTATCAGCTAATATTACAAAACTCGTTAACACTGCAATAACACATATAGATATACGAGAGTGTTTGAACAAAGACATAGTTAACTCGATATCAGTTAAACACAGAAAAACGATTGATTTAATTAGTATTTTCGTTTAGGTAAATTCACAAGATCATCTAGAGAATCCTTCCTTCCTTTCTTTCACATTACAGATAAGATAAGGCAAGGCAAGACCAGAAGACCACAGACTAAATAATGACAAAGGATCGTCAAGCTCGAAGCCCTACTTAGAAAATCAAAGTTATGTTAGCTCCATCCCTTTCTCTTTTTAAGCACGAGTGACAGGAAAAGAGCTAACGTAGACGGAGTATGCAGACGACAGAGGCTCTACTTTGAAATCAGTAATTCGATCTTCGGATCGCCCCGTTACTTTCTTGCTAATTAGTGACGCGTCGAGAGCAAAAGGGATAGCAATAGACGAAGTTCGAATTACGGATTTCAAAGTAGAGCCTCAGATTAATAATAATAACCAGAGGCTCTACTTTGAAATCCGTAATTCGAACTTCGTCTATTGCTATCCCTTTTGCTCTCGAAGCGTCACTAATTCGCAAGAAAGTGACGGGGCGATCCGAAGTTCAAATTACCTACTGATTTCAAAGTAGAGCCTCTCTGTATACATGCAGCCCCCTTCCATAGATGAGTAAAACTAATGCAAGCGGCCGCACTGGCGGCTGATTATTTACAGGATAAAAAAGTCACGCGGTTAAAAACCACGGCGGTTTACGGTTTCCGCATTCGGAAAACGTATGTCGCATACATATGCCGGCCGCGGATGTCAGAATGCGGAAAACGTATTCGGAAACCGTATACGGAAAACGAATGTATGCGGCCGGCCATAGCCGTAGTGCGGTGCGGCCAACGCCAACGCATCAAATCTCATGAAAAAGGTCATAGTCAGCACAGATTATAAAGGTATGTGATTGTCAATCAGCCTCTGTGTGTCGTAGTGTTGTCTCTTTGTGTGTTAACTGTCAATGTCAAACTTTGTTAAACTATTTCATTATTTACCGTGAGTCCGTGACTTAGTATATTTCTAATTAAAAGTTTTATTTATTCGATACGATAAGGTTTGTTCCGTAGTCAAAAATATGTCTCACAATCATTGTCATAATGGATGTCATGATCACGACCATTCTAGTTCAGAGGAATTGGGTATTCAATACAACCTTTACGAAAAAATTGATATAGAAAATTTGCAGTGCTTAAATGAATCCGTCGAAGGATCCGGCAAAACAGTATTCAAACCATGGGACAAGCGACACGATAGAGTACATGTAAGTGTTGATCATATCGCTGTTTACACATTAATCGTGCTTTATTAGCTATTGTTGTGTTAGCCCGGTAAACTAGATTCAAGGGTTTGTGAAACTGGACTTTAGTTCAAGCTGAACACATCCGATAAAAGATCTGTTCTCTTGGTTACATAAATACTAGGTACGCTTTGCCATTCTTGCATGATAACTGCTATTGCATCCATAATTAGACAAACTAGTTTGACAGATAGTGTTGCATTCAGATATGTAAGAAATTTAATAGGGATGAGGATATATTGATATTTCAGTTCAACCTATATGTTTTATCAAGTCTATTAGTTAATACTAGTTGTTAATACCATACAATTTTAAATCCATTACTATATGCCATTATTAAATGATATAATAAATATTATAAATATTCAACTATTTATATAATGGCTCTTTTTTTGGAGAATTAATTCATAAATTCACTGTTTCTTGTGAATTTTCCAGTTGCGCTTCTTTTAAACCAACTCTGGTGCCCAAATGCATTACGTAAACAATTTTGGCATATAATTATAGGTATGTTAAATGTAGCCAATACTAAGCCATTACAAATATTCAAATGGGTTATTATCAGAGGTCGGAATAGGTAGTGCTTATTAACCTAAACTTGATGCATCTTCATTCAATAACGTATTCCCATTGCACTCACGCATGAATGAACATGTGTCAAGTTTAGGTTAATAAGCGCTACCTATTCCGACCTCTGGTTATTATATCTTGTTAAAACAAAAACCTTTTATTGTTTCTTTAAGGAAGCAAATAAAGAGCACAGTTACTACCAGGTTGCAACAAAAAACAGTTTCTTGTGAAGAAAAAAAGTTGTGTTTTACACAAAATGCAAAACAACTCTGCACCTGATAGTAATAAGCAGGGATTGAACTTTTGGTACTGAGACATCAATTTGCTTATGATTAAAATTGAAGGACTATTTATGAAAGGATTTTCTTATTAAGCTTTCTGAGTTCATGGATAGTTTATGGATAGGATTGAGATTGAGATGGACAATAGCAAAAACAATTTTCCCAAAAATTCTATGTAATCTTGCCATAACACCAGTAAATAGGAGCCAGTAGGTTGAAGTTCCTGGACAACTATCCAACTAATCAATAAGTGTCTAGTTAATAAGTATGCCTTAAAATATCATAATTATTATTTGAATTTGGAACTATCAGTACAGACCTGTGACAGCCTTCAAAAAGGCTACAGAGGTAAGCAGGAATAGATCACATGACACAAAAAAAAAAAATGAAAGTGAAAACTATTTTGAATCCATCATAATTTCAGCAAAAAGCACAATTATTAAAAAAAAACTATTATTATATTTATTATATTCGAATTGCTATATAATTAATTATAATTATACTACATAAAAAGCTGAACATTCAGCTCTACTGAGGTTGCCAGTTTGGTACTAGAACAAGGTCCTTTTAATAAAAAAGACAGAGTTTGTACCTGATGAGGTGGATTTATATGTAAAAAAAAGCGGAAGAAAAATCTGTTTATCGTTTGGTGTTTTTTTGTACAATTGTAAGTAAATTTACAAAAAGTACATTAACTTATTTCACTTTCTTTTAATACATTCTACTTGTTCTATTTTTGAGAAAAGCACACATGCTTCGACCATTAAGAGCCATCCTAAACTCATATATATAAAAGCCCTCAACTGGTTGCTTGGGCTTTTACCTCATGCTCGTCCAGGAAGGCTTGCTTACTGGTCTTTGCAGTAATGTACTATAGTGTCTGACCAAAGTTCTAATAACGATTTGCATGATTAATTTCTATTCTAGCGCTATTTTGAATGTTAATCACCAAATTGATATTGACAAGAATTTGATGACTTTATTTGCTATTTTTAGTAATAAATGTTGGAAAAAAATACTGTTGCTGTGATGCGTATTTTGATTGCGATTAAACTTTTTATATTATTTGTCCTAAATACCTGGTTAAAAAAAGCACCTTGTGTGCAAAATTTCGTCATTTTGACATCATCTGCACCAAAAGTTCGACCCCTGGTAACCAGTATAATAATTGTATCTGATATGCAATAAATTGATCTCGGATTTTTCAGGGCAGAACTTAATGACAGGTTGTGTTGTTGTGACTTGGTTTATATATTGATAAAGTGGCTTGTTGATACTTGTCTTCTTAGTGATAGTTATTGCTCCTAGTTTTGTTTGTAAAAAATATGAATTGAATTGCATGAATTTAAATAATCAAAACATTACTTTATCTTCGTACTTGAAAAAAAATATTTTGATGGTCATGTAAGTGAAGGTTTTCTTATTTAAGTCAACAATGCTCTTATGGTGAAGTAAAATCACGGGGAAACCTACACACCAACATCCGCATTTGAATAGCTGACTGTGTAAGAAGGGTAGTTGTGCAAAATATCTGAAAGGGCCCAAATGGATCCAAATGTCCAAAAGGGCCCATATGAACAAGACAAGAATAGACAATATTCTGCTTGTTGATGTGTATAAATGATTTATCAATATACAAACTAAATAGGTACCTGTTATTTTATTTTGCCCCAAAAAATCTGAGGTCCAGCCATAAATAAACAATTTATAGATGTTTGGTAATTTTCAGTTTGTAGAGAGTGATGCAGATGAAGAACTCTTGTTCAACATACCATTTACTGGAAATATAAAACTTAAAGGTATCAAGATATCATCAGAAAACTCAGAAGCTCATCCAGCTAAACTAAGATTGTTAGTATGAATATATTTTATATTCGAGACAATTTTTATAATGGTTATTCTAGTAAATAAAATGTATACATTGATTACACACTACACATCAAACGCAAATACACAGACAGCGGAGGTGGCGTGAATCGGCGCGTTCTCTTACTAAAACCGCCACCGCCGCGCTTTACCCAGGGCGACCTTACTTGAATAAAGTTAAAATATCGTAGGAGAGCTTTACAATAATTGAACAGATTGTAAAATACAAGGTGGTTCACGAGTTTTCGGTAAAAATTAAAATCTAGATGCCTCATGCCTAGACATATCTGGAACACCGCCATATAATCAGCGATTTTCATTTGTTTTTCAGATATGGGTATTTTTTTAAAATTTCAGTTAAAACCAGTTTTTTTACTAAATTCCGCGATTGTACTACCAAAACGGTTAAGACTACCCATGATATTTTTTGATTCGAGTAACGAAATAAAAATAAAAAATGTAAAAAACACAAAACCGAATTCCTTACTTAAACTTTGAAGGTATGTTAAATACAAATAAATACAACATTATTTTCTTTACGCTATTTTACTGACTACAAATGTATACATTGTACAGTCACCAGCAATAATATATTATCCTACATTGGTCGCAAAAATATCTGACACGCTCTTCTTCTTCTTATGGTGCCTCTTCATTTACTGAAAGTTAGCAGTCAGCTCCTTAAATCTGGTCTTGTCCAGAGCAAGTCTGAACAGTTGTTCTACTGGTTTTATGCCGGTCCACTCCCTGATGTTACGGAGCCATGATATCTTGCGCCTTCCAACTTTTCGCTTTCCAGCTATCTTTCCCATCATAATAGTTCGAAGAAGCTCGTATTGGTGGTTCCTTAGTATGTGACCCAGGTTAGCAACTTTTCTTTGTTTGATCGTACGGACCAACTCTAAATTTTTCCCTATCCTCCGAAGAACTTCAGTATTGGTGATGTGGTCCGTCCACCGGACGCGCAACATTCTGCGGGAGGACCACATCTCAAACGCTTCTAGCTTTTTCCTCAGGTTTTCCTAAAGGGTCCATGCTTCGCATCCATACAATACAAGAGACCAAATGTAACACTGTAATATCTTGGTTCTTACTTTGATTGAGAGATGACGACAGCACAGAACCTTCTTCATGGTAGTAAAAGAAGCTCGAGCAATTTCTATACGCGTTCTTACCTCTGTATCGATTTCCCATGTCATACTCAGCCAGGACCCAAGGTATTTATATTTCTCAACATTTTCCAAGCGGCAATTGTTCACAAAAATGGAAGCCTGAGCGGCAGTGCCTGAAACCACCCTACATTTAGTCTTGGCTACATTCAAATTCAGACCCACACTGCTACTATAAAACGCGACTCTTTCTATTATTTGTAGATCTTCCTCGGTGTTAGTTATCAGAACCGTGTCATCGGCATATCGTAAATTATTAATTATCTTGCCATTGATGGAAACCCCTCGCCGACACGCTCTTATACCTCTAGTAATAAAGACGTGTCAGATATTTATGCGCCTAATGTTGGATAATATATTATTGCTGGTGACAACAAGGAATCAAGGCAATAGGTACCAACCTTGATTCATGATAAACTTACCCTGCAAATTTCGTTGAGTAATGCAAAGGCATCAGGTTTTACATGCGTTCAGTTTCAGTAAGAAATTCTGGTACGTGATTTTTAATTTTTTAATTTTTATTTCATTTTGTATTAGCACCTACCTGCTTGAACTAAAAAATAAAATGCTATAACAAAGAGCTTTTGTTGGACTTAATCTTATTCTAATCTTAATTAATGGCTTTCATTCCTGTTAAGGTGTATTTGGCCAATGTCGAGTTATTTTATTTGCAAACACTCCCAAGGACAGTCATGGACTTATTAGAGAAATAAGTCCTTGGATATCACACGCCAAGACAATTGTTCGGTAAAAGAGTATTTTCTCTCGTGGAGAAGAAGTCCATGAACCAAGAAGCACATGGGGTTAGCTCCACGCGCTTCTGTCAAGTACCCTTTATTAGACTAACGGTTGCAGACCCAAACGTTTTGGTGCAATCGCGGAATTTTGTCAAACTTCTGGTTTTTTTACTGAAATTTTATAAAACTCCCACTGACTCCGAAAAAATGAATATCGCTGAGCATACCTACATGAGGATGTCTTGGATAGGTCTAGGCATGAGGTATGTAGATTCATTTTTATCGTCATCTCGTGGCATGGACCACCCCGATCCACACTTTGAAGGACATTCTGTATAGATATAATTTATTAAGGTGTATTTTCTGTATTTGAGTTTATTGTTGTCTAGTACCCATATTACAAGCCCGCAGCTTAGTTTGGCATCAATCAATCAGGTTAAATTGTGTGAGATTGCCCCATGATGATTATTGTTTTTCTTTAATTATTTTGATTTTGGTATTTTGAATTAGGTATATTAATGTCACTTTTACTAATTTTACAGGTTTAAAAATAAGCCCAATATGACATTTGATGATGTAGCAATGGATCCAGATCAAGTGTTTGAACTTCACAGGGACAGTGAGGGTGTATTGGAGTACGCTCCTAAGTAAGTAGAACGGTTTTGAATTAAAAACAGCTATAATATTTAAAATAAGTTTGTGATAGACTCATGGTCATGCCATGGTAAATGATAAATGTCGTTTTATTAGGGTTCTGTACCCAAAAAGACCCTATTACTAACCCTCCGTTGTCTGTCAGCGGGTTGAATCTTATGAATGGTATTAGGTAGACAGTTGAGTTTTTTACAGAGTGTGTACTCCTATTGCTGCTGTAACAAGAAATAATAAAAACATAGGTATAGAGCAAAATAAAGAATAACTGAATTCGAGTCTCATTAGATTTCACTTACTTACACAAATTTATTTAAGGGCCTGTTTCAAAATCGTCAAGTAAAGCATATCTGACACATAAATTTAGCCCTTTCCTTTTCTTACACTTGAACATAGACAAGGAAAGAGCTAACTTTAACTGGCACATAAATTTACTTGTCGATCGAAACAGGCCCTAAATAAAAAATAACAAATAGTACAGTTCTAAGTGGTAATTAGGGTTCCGTACCAAAATGGTAAAAAAAGAGAACCCTTATGGTGAGACTTCGTTGTCTGTCTGTCTGTATGTCACAGCAGGTTTTCTCAGCAACTACAAATGCTATCAACTTGAAATGTGGCATAGATGTACAACTTGCTTGCACGCATCTGTTTTTAGTAAAAAAAATATGATATTAATTTTATAAATAATTTAAAAGGGGTCTAGAATGGGGGGTTGAAAAATGAAAGTGGTTCGATTATAGCAAATGGGGTCATATGAAAGGTGTTAATCTGCAAATTTCATAAAAAAAATAATTAATTTTTGTGATTTTCTTTTTGATTTATTGACAAAAATGTACAAAAAATTACCGTTCCCCACTTATCTCCGAAGTTTATTAATCAAAAAATCTGAAAAAAATCCTGACGTAAGTATTGATAATTACTTATATTTTATGGGAAAAATAAAATGAAGTGTTCATTATTTACAGTTTTTGAGAAATAACAAAAAATCTATGAAAAATCTGTATTAAAATTTAGGCTAGTCAAAATGGACCTTATTGCCCAGAAAATAAAGCTCATAACAAAATGAGTATTTTCTTTTGCGGTTACCAAGCATATTATCTTCAATTCGGAACCCTCGGTGCGCGTGTCCGACTCGCACTTGACCGGTTTTTTTAATTTAATATTATTATTGCCCTTTTAAGGGTTAACCAAAATAATTTGAAGTATCGACTTTTTTGTTTCTAATCATATTGTGTTCGCGTTTAACAGTTACAAGTAAAAATGATCAAGTTTAATATATCCAAAGAACAGAGTCAGACCTAAATCCGTTACGGTTATTGCAATTCAGATCGCCGGATACTACCAACATAAGCATATTATTATGTGCCCTCTTTAGCATACCTACCTACACGGATTCTGTATACCTATTCGTAAAAGGTCGATTCCGGTACTGAGGGGTAAATGCGTCATTTTTCTTCAAGGATTTGCAACGTTTTGAAAGATTTTTTGTGGCCTTACAATAAACAATTTTATTTAAAAAATAGAGAATAATAGCGATAAACGATTTCTACGCGTGCAGAGTCGCGGGCAACATCTTAGTCACGTATAAACATTGTTTATTTATTTACCTCGACGTTTCGACCGTGTTACAACAGCCCTAGTCACCAGCAGATTGGAGAAAGCTGGTGCTAAATTAGGTATTCCCTTGTTTTATGGCGACGCGCTAGCCTAGTTGGTAGTGACCCTGCCTACGAAGCTAGCGGTCCTGGGTTCAAATCCCGGTAAGGGCAGATATTTGATTAAGGGCAGATTATGATGAGCACGAGTATTTGTTTCTGAGTCTTGGATGTTTTCTATGTATTTATACGTACCGTAAAATGGGGTGACTTTAGAATCGCGAGGCGACTTTGATAATTTTTTTAAATATGGATTTTGTGAAATGTCTGAGTTATTATTTAGCTCTTTCGCGACATTACTTTCATATGTCTCATATGCAAGCGAAAAACATTAATAGTTGAAATATTTTCAGACAAATTGGATTTAAAAACTGCAAAACAAAAAACCACTCATTTTTGGCATGCATGTGGGGATTGTAGTAATTTGTGTGTGGGGATTTTCATGTAGGGATAATCAAAGTAGCCCCATTTTAAGAAACGAGATTTAAAACCGCGAATATTATTTTTTCTACAATGTCGTCTACCGTAATCTGCCTCTAGTTGCTTTAAGTTACTCCAAATGAGTAGTCGCTAATATAATAATTTTAATAATTTATTTTATGATTATTTAATCACATTTCCCGCATTTGCGGGAGTTACCAGAGATTTATTTTAAAAATTAATCAATTTAACCCCATTTTACCGGTATTTATTTCTCTATATAAGTATTTATATCGATGTCTATTACCTATAGTACAAGCCTAGAGCTTAGTTTGGGACTAGGTCAATTTTTGTGAGATCGTCCCTTGATATTTATTTATTTAATATAAAAAAATGGCTAATTTATCTTTGCCTGATTTAATTTTTACTTAGTATAATATAATAATCATTTAGGTAATTAAATTTACTTAACTTTTTTTGGTCCTGACTCCAACAAATGCTTAGCAACAGCAGAGTTACTGACCTGGCGTTCCTTTCAGCAGCAATATACTTCTTAACTCTTTCAGTGATAGTGCACTTCGTCTGTCCGAAGTATGCAGGTCCGGGATTAGAGACCCAGGGTCCCTAGGAACTTGGTGTAGGGTTAATACGTTTTCAATTAAGTAATAGGTACTGCTTCACCTTTTTTTCAGAATTGTAACATTTTCATCAGTGAGCCATTTGACTATGCACTTTCCGTGTAACTTTGGCGCAGACAATACAAAAATTTATTACATTGGTCTGAAAGGAGAATGGATGCCTGCTCACAGGCACGGTGTTACCATATGCACATATGAAGCTAGACCCAATCTAGACGATCACAAATTAAAAAAAATTGAATCTGTGTCTAAGCATGTGGATTAGACATTATATCGGTACATTTTATAAATATAACTAATTTTTGAAATAAGGTTTAATAAAATGAAGTATGTAGAAAGGGGTTTAATTTGAAATAAAATATATTTCTATATCATTATTGTTTTAATTTAGTATTAAGTAATTATAGGTTCACAACAATTTGTCGCGAAATCACAATATTATATTTACAAGGCAATGTTACGTCGACCAATTATGTGGTCATTTTGGTACAACTTCCTATGAAATGGAAATGGCATAAAGTCGACCCTTCAAATTGCCAGACGCATCTTAGAGGTCTAATATTTTTTATAACGTGGACCGTGCATTTAACGTTAAGCTGGAAAACCACATATTTGGCCGACAGTACATGTAAATTAAGAAAACTCAATGGGCAGAACACCGTTTTACCTATACATATAAACCATTTGCGACTTGCGCTCCTTCTTGTGCATTGCGTCTATATCGTCTGCCATAATTATTTTTAGTATTTATGTGTTTTGGGTCATAAGTCATAACATAATTATAGCAAGTCATACCGCATTTTTTCAAGAAGCTGTTACTTTTTCAGGATTTATATAAATGAAATCTAACTTAACCTAGCCCTATACACGTTAGATATTTAAGAAATCCTGATAATTTTAGAGTTCCAGCGATATAAAACTTATGACTATCAATAATTATGTAGACAAAGACACTACGACAAAAAAAATGATGGAAAACAACGGGCTCCCATTTGTATTACTTCATAGAGAACACATGTTGACATTATTTCTTGGAGTAGCATGATGTTATCTCGGTCAATTTTAAATGGAGCAATATATCAAAAATACAGCGCGTAGGTCAGGAACTAATTTGTGGAAATGCCCGGACATAAACGAACTACTATTTTATGGAACCCCATGTTTTCATGTCACTGAAAGCATTTTTATTAAAAACAAAAAACAATTACCTAATGAATAGACGTATAAACCTAAAATTAATATGTAAATAATGGTTAAGTCTAATAATCATCAACAGTTCCATGCTTGATCTTCAAAAGTACGAGATTACGGAGTAATAATGGTAAATTGGTTTGTTTACATATTGACCATATATACTGATTTAAATACATTTTTAAAATATAATATAGTAGACTTTTTGGACTGATGGTGCATCATGCACATAGCATGGCAATGTCCAAATTCATTGCTGTAATAAAGCCATACAAAAATAAAGTTATTATTTTAAATAACTTGTTTAGGTGCTTATGATGATTATTTTAAATAGATGTAAACGCAGGTACCTACCTACTCAATTCAATTTATAAGATAGTAAGGCAGTGTGATCCTTAAATCTTTAAGTTAAGCGTTACTTAAATATGAATCAAAATGTAATTAGGTACTAGATGCTGTATCCTTCGTTACCGATAACTAAACTCACTAAACGGAATTATAAAAAAAAATCGTCTATCACAAGATGAATGGCGTACCTAAATGGGCTTTTTTCTGAGGACCTTAGCTTTGTCGCAAGTGAAACTGGTTCCCATAGTTGGGGTCATAGGTAAAGGTAATCTTAAATTATCTAATTCGTCTAAGTATTACGTACGATTTGTTAGATGGATGACATTTTCTCCTAACCCCAACTTAACCCCTCGTATGTCTTGATCTGTGCTCAGACAGAATTTGGATATATTTTGTATTTTCTTAAGTTTTTTTATTTGGACTATATCATAATCCGGAGAGACTAGAACTTGGTACTTTTTTCACCTCTGACATACGAGGGGTTAAGGGTTCAATTAAATATGTTTTATGTAGTGGTCCTGTGTGGACTCGTTTCATCAATTTGTGTGTTAAATTAGGTTCACTGGCGGCGGCGGGGCCGGTTTCCTCTCCGGACCGGGAAGCCGGGCGCGCCGGGCCGGTAGCCGGTCCGGTAGCCGGCCGCGCCGGGCGCGGTCGGGCGCGGGTAGCGTCGCGGAGGGGGGCGGAACGCGGCGCTGGGTACCGCCCGTATGTCGCCACTGGTGCTCGGAGCCCACCGCCTCATGCATACCGAGCATCTATCAAAAGCATGTGCAAAATCATAGATTAAAAAAATGTTCAGTCAGTAGGTACGTGTATAGGGTAAAAAATGGTTCGTCACTTTTGGACCTTAATAGCGTTGAAATAGAGTCGAAAGCGTCGCGACATTCACACATACTGTTATAAATCTAAAAGGTATCTTATGTTTCGACAAACTAGCGGAGAGAGTTCTCGCCGGCAGTGTGAACAGCCAGCGATCAACTATTAATATTTGTGTCTCTTATATTGACACGGGATCTATATCTTTTGTTCGATGCTCGAGCGAGAAAATAGTCGATAGCTAATCGCTTCCTCGCCGGCAGTGGGACAACTGCCTTCATAATCCGGAAAAACGATAAAAAATGCCATTGCCAGCTTAGCTTTTGTAGATTGGTGTTAATTCGTTAATTGTGTCGCCAGAAGGATTGGTGGTGGGCTAGGTTGGGGGAGACCGGCCAGCGGCGCTCCCACCGCCTGTCATTTTAGCTTAAGATTAGATACATATAGGTAAGTAATATAGCAGGATTATTACCTGCTGATTTTGGATTCTTGGAAATTAGGCTTAAGCGTCGATGGGATTGGTCTCTCGAACATTTTGCCGTCTTCGATCACGGCAAGCCAGTACGAGACCGCCGGGGCGAAGTAGTTGCAGCGGCCGAGACCGTTGCACTCGATCGAAGGCCGTGAGCGGAACTCCTTCAGGCACGACCCGGGGGAGATCAAACTTTGCCCGGCAGCGTCCGTCCCTGCTGTGTGCTGTAAACCGATGTTCGTAATTATAAACGCAACTCTGTATATAGGTATTTTCTTTTTGAGTTGGCCCGATCACCAGACCAGCCCGATTTTCGAAGAAGGGCATATTCCGTTGTGACCTCAACCCACCCTAAAGTAAAGCGGCCTAAAAAATAATACCGTCTTCAAAAACTCAGCGTTAAATAATTACCGTTCTCGTTGGAATAGCCTATTTTTTGGTGACTGTGTCTAACAGGCACCAAACCTACCTGTTAGACACAGTCACCAAATAGGCTATTCCAAAGAGTCACAGTTATATTTCGTATGCTGAATACACACATCAAAAATGCCTGAGGGTACAAAATATGTTTTACATTAGTAGGTATATTGTCAATTAAATTAAATCTTTGTTTGCGTTGCTGCGATGCATTGTAAGATATCAATATAATGCCACCGAGTTTAATAAATTTCGGTAAGTTAAGTAAATAATTAAATTCACATAATAATATATACAGGGTGTCAGGCAGAAGGTTGGACAAACTTCAGGGACTAACTCTGTAGGTCATACTCATCAACTTTTATTATGGGACCAATATCAATATCGCGAAAAAAAAACAGCAGTTCCATACAAAATTTGAGAGCTAAACAGCCGAAATGTATGGAACAGCTGTTTTTTTTTCGCGATTTGGATGTTAGTCCCATAATAAAAGTTGATGAGTATGACCTACAGAGTTAGTCCCTGAAGTTTGTCCAACCTTCTGCCTAACACCCTGTATAGTAGGTGAACGCTTTCATACTCCGGCAAAACTGAAAAAACTGGAACTGACCGATGTAAGTAAGAGAGAGGTGATAGCGATAGACAGCCGAGTACTAAGTATTAATACTATGGTTTTACTGTCCTTTGGTACCGTGACAAATTTTACGAAAGTTCAAAAGAAAACTACATAGTAGGTACATAGTCAGTTAAGGGTCAAAAGAAATTTCAATCATACCCCGTCAAATTTTACCAGGGTAGAATCACTAAATCCTAAACTACGAAAGATTGGCAAAAATTGAAAAAAAATTGCAATAATCTACGGAGGTTAAGGATCTCGTAGAGTATATGTACGAGTTAAGACCGGAGTTACCCTAAGGGTCGAATGGTTGGAGCCCCGCCACAAGGTTAATTTTAAGTCATTTGTGGTGAGAGTACCGACCACAGATCTGTCGACCTTTTTAAAGGAGGAATTCTGGCCGAGGGGTGTCATATTTCGGCGTTTTCGCCGCTAATAGTAGATTGATAACCAAGGGTTGAAAATGACCCATGATCAAACGAAGAACGAAGTGAGAGCGCCAATAGTTCGAGGGGAAATGGGTAATTTCACCCGAGTTAGACACTCTACTTTTCATTTCGACTGTGAGGAAAATAAAATATATTTATTTAATCTCGTTTCCCGCTTTTTCTATTGCAAACTTTTTTTTATAGATTCCGAAAAAAGTTAAAATAAGTACACATACTGCCAACATACTGTCATGACCAAGGAGCTTATATACAAAACTAGAGGTTGAAAGCCGAACGAAGAAGTTTGTCCTTTATTACGTATTTAAATATTCCATCTCTTTCTTTCACATGTCACAAATAACTTCCATTTCATTCAACTAAAGAAAGAGATGCAAAATTCTTGTTTCGAACGGATGTTCGGCGTTCAACATCCAGTGTTGTATACAAGCTCCTTGGTCGTGAGTCGTGACCTACTCGATTAAACTTTTCTAATGTTGGCAGTATGTGTATTTTCTAGATGGCCAGGCCGAAAAGTGAATAAAAAAATGTCATGCTATGCTATCAATGGCATTATGGCGGGCAGCAGAATAGAGGAATAATTTTAAACGTTGATTTTCTGTAATTGGGAAAAAAATAGCAGCAATACCAGTCGTAAAATGATTTTAATATGAACATATAGATCTTAATAACGTATTTATTAAGATCTTTAACGTATAGCCGAGTTTAGATAATTATATGAAAAGCTTTTATTTTAATAATATGACGTAGCTCAATTATCTTAGACTCCGTGGCCGATAGTAACTATTAAAAAAAAATACTTTCCACCCTAGAGATGAAAACGCAATTTTCCACCCGGCTATCTACCCATTCAAATTAAACTTTCCGAACAGGAAAGATGAAAAGTGTATTAGTAGTTGTGATAATTTTATGTTATATATTGTTATGTACATACGTTAGTCTGTAAGGTATTTGTAAATATGGGCCTTGTAGCCTGAAATAAAGTTATTCTATTCTATTTTTTAACCGACTTCAAAAAAGGAGGAGGTTATACGTTCCACTGTATGTTTTTTTTTTTTTTTTTTTATGTATGTTCACCGATTACTCCGTCAATTGTGGACCGATTTTAAAAATTCTTTTTTGGTTTGATAGAGTATACTTTCGAGGTGGTCCCATTGTCAGCAAATCTGAATCTGATGAAGGGATCAGTGAGGAATTGAGGGAACTCCTCAAATATTGTATGCAAACATATAGCGATTTTAGTATTTTTAGTAACAAGTGTAGCATTTGCATTCAGAAAGTGTCACTTGGTGAAGCGGAACTGATGATGAAGACCACAGATGGCCACCGGAACTCCTCAACGGTACCGATTTCAAGGGTGGCGATAAGATATCTCGATTAAGATAGTTGAGCGACTACAACGAAGCACATTTAATTGTTTTAAAAAAAACAAAAAACCGCCTTCAAAAATGCAAAAAATAACTTCTACTACTAGGTACTTAGTAGTAGGTACCTATCCTATTAGGTTAGTCCAACTGAAGTCGGCTTTTAACCGACTTCAAAAAAAAGGAGGAGGTTCTCAATTCGTCGGAATATTTTTTTTTTTTTTTTATGTATTTGTAGAAAATATTGTGGTCGCCGACTTCAGTTAGACTAACCTAATAGGATAGGTACCTACTACTAAGTACCTAGTAGTAGAAGTTATTTTTTGCATTTTTGAAGGCGGTTTTTTGTTTTTTAAAACATTTATTTTATTTTACACTTTTTAGTGATCATAATAAGCTTATGTAGTCCCACTTCTTAGTTGATATATGAAACTTTAAGACATTTCAAGCTCGCCGCAAGCAACGCCGCGGGAAAATCATAGTCATTTTAAAACAATTAAATGTGTTTCGTTGTAGTCGCTCAACTATCTTAATCGAGATATCTTATCGCCACCCTTGAAATCGGTACCGTTGAGGAGTTCCGGTGGCCATCTGTGGTCTTCATCATCAGTTCCGCTTCACCAAGTGACACTTTCTGAATGCAAATGCTACACTTGTTACTAAAAATACTAAAATCGCTATATGTTTGCATACAATATTTGAGGAGTTCCCTTGATTTCTCCAAGATCCCATCATCAGATCGTGACGTGCTGACAATGGGACCAACTAGAAAGTATTACCCATTCGAACACCGAAAAAAAAATTCAAATCGGTCCAGTAGTCTTCGAGTAATCGGGGAACATACATAAAAAAAAAAAAAAAAATATTCCGACGAATTGAGAACCTCCTCCTTTTTTTTGAAGTCGGTTAATGACTATGATTTTCCCGCGGCGTTGCTTGCGGCGAGCTTGAAATGTCTTAAAGTTTCATATATCAACAAAGAAGTGGGACTACATAAGCTTATTATGATCACTAAAAAGTGTAAAATAAAATAAATGTTTTAAAAAACAAAAAAACCGCCTTCAAAAACGCAAAAAATAACTTCTACTACTAGGTACTTAGTAGTAGGTACCTATCCTATTAGGTAAGTCTAACTGATATGAATGATGACAATGCTTGGGACTGATATATATATATTTGTATTACAATTATTAATGACCGTGGAGACTATATACATCTCCCTTATTTTTTAATTTGACATCTGTGGCCCGTTTCACGAAGCTATAAGTTACAAATTACAAGCGGAAGTCTCTTTCTAGCAAAAGGAGATAGAAGGAGACTTCCGCTTGTAATTTGTAACTTGTAGCTTCGTGAAACGGGACTCTGGAGACTCTTTACATCTCCAAAATTGACCGTGGAGACTTTCTACATCTCCCTTATTTTTTAATTTGACATCTGGAGACTCTTTACATCTCCAAAATTGACCGTGGAGACTTTCTACATCTCCCTTGTTTTGTGTTTTTTTTTTTAAATTATATTTAATTCTTAATTTTAATTTGACATTTGGAGACTGTTTACATCTCCGAAATTGTATTATTTATTATAATCTGACATTTAGATATATTTAATTATTATTACTACTGGGACCTGTACATCCCTGTGACATTTAAATTATGTATTTAGTATTGTAATAAGTGATTTATTTAGAAAAAACGGCTTACTGTTGAGTTTCTTGCGGCGCTTCTTCTCAACAGTGGTCTCTTTGGAAGCGCTGGTAGACTCAGACATGTAAAAGTGCCTGCAGGGCCTACTTACTGAATAAATGATTTGATTAGATTTGATCTGAAGTCGGCGACCACAATATTTTCAACAAAAAGCCGACTTCAGTTGGACTAACCTAATAGGATAGGTACCTACTACTAAGTACCTAGTAGTAGAAGTTATTTTTTGCGTTTTTGAAGGCGGTTTTTTTTAATAACTATTATGTAGTCACCAGCAATAATATATTATTCAACATCGGCCCCAAAAATATCTGACACGCTCTTATACCTCTAGTAATAAAGACGTGTCAGATATTTTTGCGCCCGATGTTGGATAACATATTATAGCTGGTGACTGTACATAAAAGGCCGCTTCCTCATTGGTCGGTACGACCGCAACACAACGCGCACTCAACATAGGTACAGTCGAGTTCATAAATATGTATACACTTTAGTACCTTGTCTATTTAATGTCACCTGACAAGGTACTAAAGTGTATACATATTTATGAACTCGACTGTGCCGAGGCAAGCGGGCGGTGTCGAGCGTTTGTCTTTGCTCTGGTAACCTCTATTATTAAGCCTAGAGAATTTCTCCATCGCTTGGCGATTTATGTCGTTCAATCAATTTTCCAACCCTGTAAGGAAGCCTACAATTAATAATTTATAAGCACACGGCGCGTTGCACCGCGTGCCTCGCAGTCGCCAAATCAAGAGACATAAGCGGTGTAGACATCGGTAAAACATCGACGATACTGATGTTGCATCGTTGTAGGTCGACCACTGGAAGCGGCCTAAACAAAATTGTCAGAAATACAAAAAAGTGCAGAAATAGGAACTATCGGTACTTTTTAATCTAGCACTGTTTTTCATCTTCCCCACTATTACTTGTTGGTTTCCGCAACTCGACGTCTCTACTAGCGCCTATTTTGCGTGTGGGTGGGAAAACTCCCCCGCTTACTTACCTTATAGTACGGAATTATAAAGTAAAGCTTACCATCAAGAAACTGTATCCTGTCCACAGTAAGTCCCACTCATTCGGACAAGAAGGAATTTCGTTACTTTGACTGTGCAATGCAATTACTCTTGTCGACGTTTCACAAACTTTGCATCTGTAAAGAGAGGCACGGTTTATATGTAGCATGTAGGTAATAGGGTGTACATAGGTACGTACCTTGAGAGGTAGCTCAAACGAAGCAAGTGGATAGAGGACGTCAAGACCTAATTAAATTGACCCCCATATACATATGTTTAGCGATTTTCTATTGATAACAAACAACTTCATATCAATCATAACAAACGTCCTCCGCACTGATGCTACTGACACACGACTGATCTCTAAGCAAAGCACGTTTCGTCATTTAACGCAAAGGAAGAAAATTTTGCTTTATCGTCCAAATGACTACGGACCTGAATGCCCTGTGATATGTCAAGGACTACGATTCCGATATTGGCCTCGATGGCGAGGGAAGTGCCATCGAACTGAGGTTTTACGACAAAAGGGTTTTCTTGGCAGAGAACACGCACACTTTTGACTTAGTGGGGTTGAATTGGACCATGTTGAGTCTGCTTCACTTTGAGACCACCTCCAGCGATGACTCAGTTTCAGACACAAAGGTTTACCCAAGTTTAACATTTTTATACTATGAAATTTACAGTTTGAAGAGTCTTACTTCATTTAACTGACGAACTTTCATACAAATTTTCGTCAACTATTTTACCCGCTTAGGGGTGGAATTTCCAAACATCCTTCCTCAGTGGATCTGAACACTCTATAAGGTATCTACGTGCAAAATTCAAAGTCCTAAGGTCCAGCGGTTTAGGCTATGCGTCGATCGATCAGTCAGTCAGTTTTACCCCTTTTTATTCCTTCGGGGGTGAAATTATCAAAACGCTGAGATACGTATAAGTTAAAATTCAATTGCCAACCTAAACACAAAATTTAAAGCGTCTAACTTCAAAAGTGACGGACTTTGATACAATCCCAATCCCTTATTTTACTCCCTTAGGGGTGGAATTTCCAAAAATCCTTCGTTAGTGGATCTCTACACTGTATCCATCTCTAGGTATGTATGTGCAAATTTTCAACTCTCTTAGGTCTAGCGGTTTGGGCTGTGCGTTGATACGAGTATATCAAGAATCACTTGATCCTTTCATATGTAATATACTAGAGGACGCCCGCGGCTTCGTACGCGTAGAATTAGTTTCCCGCTACTCCCCCTACTTCCCGTTGGGGGTAGATTTTCGGGAAATCCTTTCTTAGTGCACCCCTAGGCGTATTAAGCAACCTACCCTACGTGCCAAATTTGCAATCTCTTGACCCAGCGGTTTGGGCTGTGCGTTGATAGATCAGTCATTTTCTTCTATTATATTTATAGATAGATAAAATATAACTAAGCCATACGATTAATAAATAATTGTAATCTTACCGAGATATGTAGGCCCCGACCTCTCTGGCTTCAATTGGAGTCATACTCATGGTCATCTTTTCAGCTGTTGATAGCCAAAAACTATAGTCTTCACGTTGGGCAAAATCGCACACTTCGTTTATGTTACAGAACATGTAGGGCATCGTGGTGAACTTTCGCAAACAGCTGCCCGGGGCGCCTGAGGAAAATATTTATTATAATTCTACATACCTAGTTATCTACCTTAAGAAAGCATTGAGATGTTGACGATGTTGTCATCAAATTTCGCAGAGTCAAATGTATGGACGGAAAAAGAATTAGGAAATTAATTAAATTTGAATTTGAAAGTTGCCGTTTTTAAAACTTTAGTTTTTGCTTTTTGAACACTAGATTATCATTTATCAGGTAACTTAGTACCTTGTTGGTAATAGTTTTATCAGCGACTTCAACGTAACCATGCATCTGGCAATGGCAGAACTCTGAGCGAATTGGATATAAATGCTCACCAAATTAAGTTGGTAAAATATATTACGATTCTAAATATTATTATTTTAATTTATATATTGAAAAAGTTAATTTCAAGCTAAATATGTTTACCGCTTTATAAAAATATTTCTATTTTACTTTACTACCATACAATTCTGAATAACTTAAACTGCCTAATTTGATGATATTAGAAATTTTAATTGTAATTATTGTCAATTTCTATTAAGTGTTTTATATCCTCGTCCTGCCCAATGTTCTTTATTAATCACAAATAGATTTGAACGTTCTGCCCGGAAATTCAAATTATCCATACAAAATAAATAAAAATAAATAAATAAACTACTATAAATTAAATTACTATAAATTATCCAAACTACTTCAGGGTTAGCTGGAAGAGATCCCATTCAGGGATAAGTTCGCCTTTGTACATTAGTTTAATAACAATATTGTAAATTTAATATTTTTTTGCAATAAGTAAAGAGTTTACATACATACATACATATGTATAAAAATGTCCTTTATAGAGGGCATTGGGGAGGAATCGATGGGAGGAATCGGAAATTGCTTAGAAATGCTTGCACAGGACGAGAATATAATTATGTGATGTGAAACTACTTATCTACTTATCTACACAGTGGACAAAAATCAATGGGCCACGAGTTAATCATCTCTTCTTAAGTCTCGTAGTCAATGACTTTTTTTTGAAAATTTGTTTTAATTACATATTTACCAGTTGGTTGGTTAAAACGTAAGAATATCTTTTATATTTTTTGATAACTTTACGTACCTAATTACTTGCAATAACCTGATACATCATTTGCAGTACCGTCGTGTCCTTCATATAGATACCAAACGACGTGGGGTCGGGGTTAAGTCAATTTCTGGATAAAGCGAACCGAATGAAATTTTTGCTTGACATAAATATATTTTTGATTTTAATTATACAATTTTATCCAATTAGGTAGCTATGATTTGCGCCAAAATGCTTGGATATGTTTTAGTTGGCGTCCTACGTGGGTAAATGAAAAAAAAAACAGTTTTTTTTTTGGTTGAGTCGTATAAAATATAAAAACAGTTTAATAAAGTTGGGACATATTAAGATGGACACTAAACTTACAAGGAAAGGTACCCAACTGTCCGGCTCCAATTTTGTATATTTTGATATATGTTAGAGAAAAAAGAAAAATAACAGATACGTATTTTTTTTAGCTGCCCAATTTCAACCTGTTGTGAGAAATTGTCCTCCAAAGTACTGAAAAGTGACTAAACCCTGTAACTTCTGTAAAGAGTGTTGCTCAAAGAAATTGTTAGTTACCTACTGGATTGATTAAATGTTTGAGAACATGAAAAAATAATGAGCACGTGTTTTTTATATTGGCTCAAATTCATATTTTCCAAAAAAATACCCTTCAAACTTATATATTTGTCATTGTTGAATATATACAATGGTTATTTTTTTGAACTATGAATTTGATTCATAATTTGTTCATGTTCTCAAACATAATCAAACCAATAGGAGCTCTGCAGCCTACACGACTTGATGGATTTTAAAATATGACGTATCAAAGTCATGGGAGCGGTGAGGAGGGGTGGTTAAATTATTTTTACAAATTCAGTAACCCGAAAATGAAACGCTAAGTAAGGACACGTTTATCAAACTGATTTGAGTTTTTAAAATTCTGACAAAATACCTAAATTTTAGCACATGATACATCCTCAGGTTTCATCGAAATGATCACTCGTTAATAATAATTCAGAGAAGAAATAACATTTAAAACGCCAAGATTTGATAGTTGATGAGCATTTATTAAATTTTATGTTACCTATTTATTTATTTTGGTATCAATTAATAAAAGTTGATTTAATTTACTTGGCATCTATATAAGGTTTTTAAATCGTGACTATTTTGTTGGGTATCAACATTGTTTATTTAGAGTCAATTTATTTAACTTGGCAACTTTGTATTACGGTCTTTTAATTTATTATGTCAATAAAACATATTTTGTTAAGCGATAATATTTTGCCCTTATGTAATTAAGGCAATAATGGCAAGGTTTATTTGAAAAATACACACCTAAATCTTGTCCATGAGCTTTGGCATTGGCAACGATGTGCATGAGGGAAAAGCCGTCCCACATAGGTGACGTGCCAGCAGGACAATCTGGAATCATGGTGCTTTGTGAATGCACTGCAAAGAAATATCCTCTTGACTTCGGCGCAGGTGGTGGAGGAGCTGGTGAACCTGGGGCTCCTCTAGCTCCTTGGGAGCCCTCGTAGCCTTCTAAACCACGAAAGCCCTTTTGTCCTTGACGCCCTATCAATCCCGGCAGGCCTTCATTGCCTTGATAACCTTTATATCCTTCCATGCCTTTTGCTCCTTTTAAACCAGTTCTTCCAACAGCCCCTGGTAAACCAGGTCGTCCTGGATAGCCCTCAATGCCTTGTAAGCCCATATTACCACGCTCACCCGAAAAAATAATAGCCGGCGAAGAACTTAATTCGCCCTTGTCACCTTTTATACCTTTTTGACCTGGAATGCCTTTAGGTCCTTGAGTTCCTACATCTCCTTGGGCTCCTTTGAATCCAAGCATTCCTTTGAATCCCTGATAACCTTCGATACCATCATCTCCTTTTTCTCCTTTTGTACCTTTGGAACCTTCCTCACCGGGCCAACCAGGCGTACCCGGCATGCCTTTCGGACTTATTGCATATCCTGCATCACCAATATCTCCTTTGGGACCAACAAAACCCGGCAATCCTGCAATACCTGGACGTCCCGGAGATCCAGGGTATCCCCGGTGACCCTCTTGGCCTTTCTCGCCATTTATTCCTTTAGAGCCTTGTAAATCAACTCCAGGACTGCCTTTTCTACCCTTAGGGCCATCAATGCCGTATTCACCTGGGGCTCCCTTTTGACCCATAGGTCCCGGCCAGCCATCAAGGCCAGGCCTTCCATTTATACCTGGTTCCCCATTATCGGGAATGATTCCATCCAGACCAGGCATTCCTGGCGGGCCTTGCCTGCCCACTATACCTTTTGTCCCCCGCGAACCCGTTTCCCCGAAAAGTCCTTTATTACCCTTCTCTCCTTGTTCACCTTTAACACCTTTAAAACCAAGAGAACCAATATCTCCTTCAACTCCGGGATAACCCTGTGAACCTGTCATTCCAAACTCTCCAATATCTCCTCTAGTACCTGCTACATAGGTGGAAATTCCTTGATCACCGGTTATTCCTTTAGGCCCCTTTATTCCTATTACGCCTGTAGAGCCTCGGACTCCTTTATCACCGGGAAAACCACGAAAACCATTACGTCCAAATACGCCTGTCATCCCAATTTCACCCTTTTCTCCCGATTTACCCAACATCCCCTTTTGACCAGGTGTTCCAATAAGGCCTTTAGTACCAGGCATCCCATGACGACCAGGCATACCCGGTGACCCTATCTCACCAGGTTCGCCAGGCGGTCCATCATTTCCAGTTTCACCTATATCTCCTTTTAATCCAAGTAATCCAGGAAATCCGTTGCCCCCTGGGGCACCCTGTTGTCCTTTGATGCCAGGGTTACCTTGAACATCGTAACCGGCATTGCCTTTATCACCTTCAAAACCCCTTAGGCCGTTACGTCCTGGATTACCTCGCCTACCCGGCCAGCCTGGTTCCCCATTGTCGCCTTTCATGCTTCTTAAAGCATCGTCACCAGGAAATCCTCGCGGTCCTAAAGAACCTTTGTCTCCCAACACTCCTTTTAGACCTTTTAAACCTGCAAATCCTGGTTGACCTTGGTTTCCTAGATCACCTTGCATTCCTTTGTCACCTCGCGATCCCTCTTGTCCCGGAATGCCCTCACTGCCGATAATTCCAGGAGAACCTGTTTCACCGCGATCACCGAATTCTCCAGGGGCTCCCGGATTACCCATCATCCCCGGAAAACCGGGTGCCCCGGATCGGGCACTGTCACCTGTAGCACCGCGGTCACCTCGTAGGCCATCTTCTCCCTTCGACCCTTTGGGACCAATAGCGCCCTTCAATCCAGGATTGCCTTGAAAGCCTGGGTCTCCTATAATCCCAGGGAGGCCGGGTGGTCCTGGATTTCCAGGCATTCCAGCAGCACCCTGAACTGCGATGCCTTGTATCCCTTTACGGCCCTGTTAACAAACGTAATTTAATCACTGGTGTTATTCTGTAGACGCTCGAAGGAAAGTTCATCGACGACGTTACACTCTGCCGTCATATCATACCAAAGAAAGCGGTTAAGTGACATTGATCAAATTTGTAGGGTTCCGAAGTCAAACTAACCCTTATAGTTTCGCTACGTCTGTCTGTCGGTTTACCCTAGAAATATCGACAAAATATCAGGAATAATTGAATATCAGTTGAAACTCAACGTGTCTTATATTTATTTCATCGACTATTCATTGCCTCGAACGATTAAATTAAAAATCACCGATTTTTAATGTCTGGAAATCTACTAAATAACAAGTAGATAGTTTATTTTGCAGAACTTCATTAAATATTTTATTATTTCATATTTTTTTAATCTTGTATACATATATCTAGGAAAATTATTCCAATATTTATCATACCACAACTGCCAGGTTTATGTGCTAGTTTTCTGGTAACGATTTATTTTTGTTGTGGTCGCATTTCTAACCTAACCTAACCTATTTTTCTGGGAGCGATTTATATTTATTGGGATCGCAGTTCTAGTTCTTACCTAACCTAACCTACTTTTCTGGGAGCGATTTATTTTTATTGGAATCGCAGTTGTAACCTTACCTAATCTATGTTATTACTCTCAAATTTTGTAGTAAGTACCTACAATATTTTTAATTAATTATGTAATCGACAGTGAAATAAAATAGTTTTATAATGTAATAATACGTCGAAAAAATAAACAGCGATATTTAGGTAGTTGTTCTGTCTCCTGAATAGTTTATGAAATGTATATTTAAGCAAATAACAATCCTTGCACTGTTCTTCTAATAATTGTTTTAATATTGTAACCGAGCGTAATATTTTCTCTTGGAGTAATATAAGTACTGAATATTCTATGAATCTATGGGCACCCCTGTCTGTCCGTACGTCACACTCGCTTTTTCGCAGAATCTATCAAAGTAACAGCACTAAAAATTTGTAAACATGAGATATTTATACCGCGCACCGATGACGAAATACGTCAAAAAATAATTGTAGTGTACCTTGCGTACCTACATGTAAAGCTAGGGTATTTTTTTTTATTTAACTTTTGCAATATCGGGTGATATATTTTTGAATAGCTATTAAAAACCTTCATCATTTTTAAGGTTCCGTAGTTAAACTAGAAACCCTTATAGTTTCGCCATGTCCGTCCGTCTGTCCGACTACAGCTTAGCTCAGAGACTCTAAAGGTACTTCTAGAAAGCTGTTATTTGGCATGAATATAAAATGATATACATATTAGTTACCTACGCTACGCTCCCGCCTTAGCCTTCTGAACCTCACCTGACAGAGACAGTTTCGCATTAAACCGACTGGTTCGATCGCTACGCTCGCTCACTTCATTGAAACAGCTTTCTAGAAAAATGTGAAAAATCTGAACTTTCGATGTTTAAACCGTGTGGCATTTCAGCCGTAGATATTACGTCTGTAGATAAGTCAAACTTAAGATTTTGTAACCTTCGATATTTTAACTTTAGATATGTTATCTTTCGATATCTTGAAACATAGTTCAAATAACTGTTGATGTTTTAAACGGGTGGCATTTTGATCGTAGGCCTTTCAGACGTAGATATTATGACTGTAGATGATTTGACCATTCTATATTGCAACTTTCGATATTTTTAACTTTAGATATTAACTTTCGATATTCAGATATGTACCCGTCTCTAATCAATGCAAGCGGCAAAGCATGTAACGGTTGGGGTGACAAATTTGAATCGGAAGTACAGTACACCCTAAAAGGTGCCTGCCGTTTAATTACTAGTTTTATAAATCGTTACTAATATTATAAATATTATAAATGTTTGTTTATTCTTTCTTCACGGCATAGATAGTTAATTACACTAGACGTGATATTTTAATTGAATTGAATCGTTGAAAATTGAATACCTACTTAACTCCCGATGAAATAAAGATTTTACGAAAACTGAGTACTTACAGAATATCATACTTTTGTAGAAGTGGTGCAAAATCAAGTATCAAGACCTTTAAATCCCATTACCCTGGCGTTGCAGGTTATAAATTTAAACTTCCCTCTTTGTCTTGAGATTCTGGGAGACCTATACCTACCTACAGTCACTCCCATCCTCGGGGTCTTCCATCTTAGACTATTACTACGTGGGCCACGTGGGTAAACGGCCGAGTAGTTAAATTTCACAGAATATGATAATCAAAATTTAATACCACTATAGATTACGAAATAGGTAAAATTGTGATTTTGTTCCATAATCATCACTTGTAACATTGATCGCAGAAAAACGTTCTGAAGAACGCGTGATGCATCGACGAGATTCGAATGGATTGTGTCCGCTTTAGCGGTTGCTCGCAGATCTATGCGACCAGAGCACTCGGTCCGAATTACACCAGTGTTTTGCGACAGTGCGAGCATTACGCACACCCTTATAAAATCATTGTTTTAATGGACGGTCGTATGTAGGTATAAACGGTAACCAACCGTTTTTTTTACGACTTGATATTAACTTTGGAAATAAAACATTATACTTAGTGATTCTCTAAGGTTTTGTTGTAAGCAACACGGCTAAATTTATGCTTAGTACTTTTTTTGAAAGTAGTTTAGTCGTACTAATATACAGAATGTCCAGATGATGATAAAAACGGCATAAAAATACGAAACCTCTTAATAACGGTCCAGGATCCAGGAGGATAGCTTATGCTGTCATTTTTACGCTAAGTTATGAGACACCCATGTATATGATACTTACTGGACGTCCTTCTGGGCCAATTGGGCCGTTGTCTCCAGTTTTTCCTGGCATTCCTTTTCGACCTCTAACACCGGGTTGACCTGATAATCCTGGATAGCCCGTTGGACCGACGTCACCATTTTCTCCTTTGAGGCCATCAATTCCAATTTCTCCCTGTATGATAGCTAAGCCATCAGCCCCACGAGATCCTTTTCGTCCCGGAGGACCTCCAAATCCTTTAGCGCCCTTGATTCCAGGGCTCCCTAGTAACCCAAACTGACCCAATTCGCCTTTTATTCCAGCCTGTCCCTTGATACCCTTCTGACCTGGTAGGCTTATTCCACGTGGGCCTTGGTCACCTCTTACACCATTAAATCCGTCATAGCCTTCTGCACCCCGGTTTCCCTTTCGTCCGCGCAATCCTGAAAAGCATAAAAGCCGGTTATTTTTTTAAATATATATGGGAGTTCGTTTTCATAATTCGTCGTTAATTTATACTTTCATGTCGCTTTGGAACTTTAGAAAGACTTATAAATATTAAATTTAATGCTTTGGTAGCAGTACCTATAACAAATGATATTTTAGATCAACAAAATCCTAAACAGTAGTTAGCATCTAAGTAGTTCAGCGCTGACATATTAAACGAGTTAGGTAATAACTAATTAACAGCAAAAATATTTCTTTAAGTTACTGTTAGGCGATGGGCTGAAAATATATTTAAGTTACTGTTAGGCTCTTTTCATTCCCTTGTCATTTTTATCATTCCCCTGTCATATTTTCTCATTTGTGTACCAAATTGACCGAAAGTGCCTATTCGATAAATATGCTTAAAGGGGTTTAGGTAAAAGTTTTATCATTTATAAAAGTCATACATTTTTAAGGTGAGCGGCCATTCACAAAAGTGGTAAATTATGATAGATTAATTCAAAATAAAATAAATGTTTTAAAAAAACAAAAAACCGCCTTCAAAAACGCGAAAAATAACTTCTTTAGAATTGTAGATACCTAATAGGTTAGTCCAACTGATGTCGGCTTTTTGGTGAAAATATTGTGGTCGCCGACTTCAGTTGGACTAACCTATTAGGTATCTACAATTCTAAAGAAGTTATTTTTTGCGTTTTTGAAGGCGGTTTTTTGTTTTTTTAAAACATTTATTTTATTTTATACTTTTTAGTGATCATAATAGGTACGCTGTTACGTAGTCCCACTTCTTAGTTGATATGAAACTTTAAGTTATTTCGCGCGCGCCGCAAGCAACGCCGCGGGAAAGTCATAGTCATATTTCAACAAGTAAATATTCTTCGTTGTAGTCGCTCAACTATCTTAATCGAGATATCTTATCGCCACCCTTAAAATAGGTACCGTTGAGGAGTTCCGGTGGCCATCTCTGGTTTTCATCATCAGTTCCACTTTACCAAGTGACACTTTCGGAATGCAAATGCTACATTTGTTACTAAAAATACTAAAATCGCTATGTGTTTGCATACAATATTTGAGGAGTTCCCTCAATTCCTCACTGATCCCCTCATCAGATTCAGATTTGGTGACAATGGGACCAACTAGAAAGTATACCCATTCGAACACCGAAAAAAAATTTCAAATCGGTCCAGTAGTCTTCGAGTAATCGGGGAACATACATAAAAAAAAAAATATTCCGACGAATTGAGAACCTCCTCCTTTTTTTTGAAGTCGGTTAATAAATATATTTCGTTATGTAGGTAATGTGAACTAATGTGTGTCCTAAGTGAATCAGAGCCGAGATATTTGAATTTTTATACCTGGGTGTACTTTCAGTACAGTCGAGTTCATAAATATGTGTACACTTTAGTACCTTGTCACTTTAATCGCTGTGCCAATTCATATATGGCAGTATAAACATGACATTAAATTGACAAGGTAGGTACACACATATTTATGAACTCGACTGTACCAAAAACTAAATACTTAAATCTTTAATATCTCCGGTCCCATATTATTGAACGCATTACATTTTATACATTTATGTGTATTTAGAGGTCCTCTAAACCATAATAAGAAAGTCACCCGTGGCTGCTGAAAAACAATATGACGATAATGTTCATACAAACTTACCCAATGCCCTTAAATAAAGTTTCATATTTTATTGTAATTAGGTCGAAATTTGTTAAAATAAAAAACGCCAGTGGAATGAGATGAATAATCCAATTCTCAAGAATGACCCATACCTTTTCTTCCTTGATCACCTTGGTCACCTCTATCTCCTTTGTAGTTTACATTTTGGCCGATGGCTTCTCCAGTTTCTCCGGGTTGTCCTGGTTCCCCCCGGTCTCCAGCTTCACCTCTGTAATTATCGATTATGGCCGTGTGAATAAAGGGTTTTAACTGATGTCTTTAATTTTCTTGCGCTATTAAGCGGCTAATTAATCTTTGTAATATTCGTAAATTTTATTTCGAAGATGGCACCACATAATAAAACATCTTATTATGTGGTTGCAGCTTATGTTACGTAAATACGAGTATTATTTTATATGCATACATGATGCATACAGAGGGTTTATAGTCTAACGCACTCGCAATCACGATCGCTTTCATTTTGAAAATCGAAGGCTTGTCTGCATACAAAATGAAAACAATTGCTCCACTTTGAAGCCGGTTGCAATTGCGAGTGCTTTAGACAATAAGCCCTCAGGATGGAAAACTTACTATAGTGAAACTTTTAAAAAAAGTATTTATAGTCTTTTAAAAAGCTTACAGGGAAGGAATCGCTTCAACTAAAAATGTAAAAATAAACACTTATTTTTTATTATACTTATCGAGAGGATCAATAATTATAAGGGTTTAAAAATATTTCCAACTTGAGGTCTTAGATAGTTGCACTAGAAATTAAAACGTCCATAGAATCTAATATTATTCTAATTTTATCATCAACATACGAAACACACGTAGGTACTGCAAATTAAAGTCTGTAGCAGGCTGTTGCAAATTGTTACCTAAAGTAGTTACAAGTTATATTATTTGTTCACTTCTCATGCTCTTAAAATGTTACTTTAGTCTCTGCCCATCTGGACTAAAGCTCATCTCTAGGGATTAAAGTATTTTTTTAATTTACTTTGGAAACCCCTAAACAGCCAATCACGGTGTTTTTGAATGGAGGATTATCGCCATTTTCAGTGATAGTGTATAGACAATTTTTAGGGCGTGTACCTAAATAACCTCAAAATTACAACTGCAAAAATATAAAAAAACCGATTTAATTTCGAGAAACTCGATTAATGATTACGAATATGAATCTATTTAATTATATTAAGGATTAATTCGTTTTATTATGCATGGTCCAAATAGTTTCATGTTTAAACCTGTTGGCTAAACATGCAAGCATTTAAAGCGTCACTTAACAAAAAAATTATAAAAGAAAAGAAAAACCGCGGAACAAATTTGTAAGAATCATTGTTATAATTAATATTGTATAGAACGTCGAACGTTTTTTTTATATTTTTGCACAGTTGTCATTTTGAGGTTATTTCCACGCCCTAAAAATTATCTATAGGTACACAAACACTGAAAATGGCGATAATCCTCCATTCACAAACACCATGATTGGTTGTTTCCAAAGTAAAATAAAAAAAACTTCAATCCCTAGAGATTTATTTAAGGAGCTTTAGTCCCAATTTGCAGAGACTAAAGTAACATTTTAAGACCATGAGAAGTAAAATTTGCATGTGACGATTTAAAAGTTTCAGATTAATAACAATTTCGCCATAATCGACTGATTTTTTTAACCCTATCGATTAGTATAATAAAATTGTCAGTGTTTATTTTTTGCATTATAAAAAAAAAGTGTAAACGCAATTTATTCAACTTAAATAACATAAAAGAATGTTTCCTGCACGGGTAGCACAAGTTGTATTTTCTCAGATTTTCTCGCTTCTCGTTCAGTGCGTCTCTATCGTTACTGACTAGATAGAAAGGGAGATCCGAGCGACAACCAGGTGGCGGGCAACGTGTGCTAGCCGCACTGCAAAATGAACAACTATATCAAGGATTTGAGGTACTTCTCCTCCTGTATAAGTAATAATTTATTTACTTGACGCCGGGCTCTCCTGACTGGCCAACGAGGAAGGGCGCTGGGACAAGTGCATTTTCTCCAGGCATACCGGGTATACCGTCCGTTCCCGGCACGCCGTCGCGTCCGCGGTAACCTTGCGGACCCCACTGGCCCTGGCGACCCTTCGGGCCCGGGGCACCATCCGCGCCGCGGTAACCAGGCCATCCGCTATCGCCAGGAACACCAGCCATTCCCATGAATCCTAAAATACAATACACAACAACTGTTATGTGCTCGTTTTTTAAATACCTACACTGAAATAAATTTAATAAAATTGCGTTTTAATCAAATCGTAAGCATGATTTTTTTTCTTTTTTTTGGAGATTAAGCGGAATTTAATTTCAGTGTGTATAGTCCTGGAATATATAAATCAGTTTAATAAAAAAAACAAGAGATCCGGGGCGGTTTTTTCAGTCGTAGAGCATAATTAGGATTTAGAGCGGTTGTAGGTACTTAGAGCCGACCAAGAAAAGGCTTTACCATTCTATTTGTAGCGTTCCAAACGTTGTAACGGAGTTTCTTGGTCAACTATACATGCGAGTACATTGTGAGATTTTTGTAAAATTAAGTAAGTACCTACTTCTTAATATACTTTAAGAGGTATTTGAATGAATGGTTTAGTGTCAAGATATTGACTTTTCACTAAAATTATTATCTTAGCACTTTAGGTAAATTGGTTATTTATAGTAACGTTATTATAAAACATCTAGTTCTTATCACTGTTTTACTTGTAGGTTTGGGTATTTTTTGTTTTCAAACATTACCCAATCGGTTAATGGCTAACTGGAAGAGATCCCTTAAAGGGATAATAAGCTCGTCTTTGTAAATATCTTTTGCGTTTCTATCTATTTTGTTTCTTATTGTCCCGTTTGTACAATATAGTAGATTGTTCAACAAGGGACTAAAATAAGCCATAATGATACGAGATGTTTAGCTACGCGAGCGAGCGAGCGAGCGAGGGTGGCTATAGTTCAAGTGTCATTATGGTTGTTTAGTCTCGCGGGAAACACTATACTTTTCACTTTAAATATGAGGGAAAACACACTGACACTTAAAATGCTGGCATATTTAGCCAACAGATTCAAACTTGAAAACTATTTTAAAACTAATGAAGAATGTCAGTAGGTACGCCAAATCGCTTGAAACTTTGTAAGAGTAAAGCTTATAAATAAACAAACATACTACTTTTTGTTTCATTCAAATAGACCCAGTAGTTTTGATTCTACGAACGTATGAAATTACGGTCAAAAATATTAAAGGGTGCGGGCGCCATCTTACTGGAGTGACGTCATGGTTTCGTTGCGGTACGGCCCCTTATATGATTGAGTAAGTTTACAGGGCTATATTTTTTTAACCGTTATAAGTAACCAGTTGAAATTTTCACAGATTACGTGTTATTATAAACTCTATTGTTTAAAATTACAAAATGAACAATAAATCAAATCCCAAGAGGGGTCCCCATACAAGAAACATGACAAATAACCAGTTTTTTTAGCATTTTTATACGGATTATATTTTTATAATGGCTTATTATTTTGATGCTATTTTAAGCTTAAATTGCAGTCGAACTTTCATAGTTTACGACTAAATAACAATCTCAAGTAAAACTGCTAAAAATATTTGACCAAACTGATTTTATCAACACGATGTTTTAAGCGGTCACTCATCCTGTTTTAGAATACGCTTGTAAGTAGGTAGTTGCTTAACTTTGGAAGCCGAAGTACTTACGGGTTGTATTTGTATTAGCTTTTTATTTCGGTGTCACACAATAATCTAAACTCCATACTTACGACCAAACAGTAATCTGTAGTGAAACAACAAACAACAAAATCTTACACGAAGTTTAAGCGGTGTTTACTTAACTTTGGTGATAGCCCTTTCTTTACAAATGTCGTGTCTAATGTAGAATTCATATCGCTAGGTACCGTATAAAATAATGAACTATAAAACATGAGTTTATGATTGACCTAGGTAGTAGTTCTGATATTTTGTGTACTTATTCATTTCATCGATTTCAAATTTCGCGGGCGGGCGCTGCCAAGTGGCTCACTCGCCATACGTTAGGTACCTAGACCGCCTCTCTCTCTCTCTCTCTCTCTCGCTAGTTGTTGGTATTAGCGGCTGCTGTAGCAGTGTGTGTGTGTGTGTGTGTGTGTGTGTGTGTGTGTGTGTGTGTGTGTGTGTGTGTGTGTGTGTGTGTGTGTGTGTGCGTGCGTGCGTGCGTGCGTGGGTGCGTGCGTGCGTGCGTGCGTGTGTGTGTGTGTGTGTGTGTGTGACGTGTGTCCGTCTATCCGCAGCCTAGCTCAGAGACTCTTAGTACTAGAAACGTGTAATTTGGCATGAATATACATATTAGTCACGCCAACATAGTTAAATAAAATTAAAATAATGAAAAAAAAAAATTTTTTTTACGTAACGTGGGGAAGTTTTTTTTCTCGTCTACCCCATAGTGTGGGGTGTCGTTGTATAGGTCTTTCCAAAATATTGCGGGTTTGTGAAAACAATATTTCAATTAAGGTATCCGTTTATGAAAAGCTTTAAAGCGCAAATTTTTGTTAGAGTCAAGTGTCGTCGTCCCCTCCCCACTACAGGCAAAACTACAAATAAAAAATTTGAAAAATATCTTCAAAGGAAAACTATCACGACTAAGTAGACTTCATTGGCTCTTGAGTTAAACGGTTTTAATGTTTATACCTGCCGAAAACTTATTTGCGGTGTTGGTAAACTGACCGCGACCTATATCGATGTATGGGGATAACAGTTTTCCAACGGCAAAGTTAAGTTTGTCGCGAGGTCTAATTTGTTTGTAGTAACGGCTTCGGAACCCTACACTGAGCATGGTTCGACAGGCTGTTGCCCGGTTTTTTGCATTAATGTTTTGGTATTTTTATGTAGAATACGGTGAACCCTAAATTAAAAGTGCTTGATTATTATTCTATTTTTATTTAACCAACTTATTCGACAAACATTACAAACAGAAAAGCCGGTCAGCAACGGACAGTTAGTTTAGTTAAACAGGTTAAACTGTATGTAAAACAAAACAATAGATAACCATAACTATCATAGTCACATCAAAACGAATTCGTAAAAAATTACGACTTCCAAAGTTAAGCAACTACGAGTGTAGTCTAAAACAGGATGGGTGACCGCTTAAAACATCGTGTTGATAAAATCAGCTTTGTCACCTATTTGTAGCAGTTTTACTTGAGATTTCTATTTAGTCGTAAAGTATGAAAATTAGACTAGAACTTAAGCTTAAAATCGCATCAAAATAAGAAGCCATTATTGAAATACAATCCATATAAAAAAGCAAAAAAAAATGGTTTTTTTCATGGTTTTTGTACGGGGACCCCTCTTGGGATTTGATTTATTGTTCATTTTAAAAATTTAATCGATAGAATCTATAATAACACGTATTCTGTGAAAATTTCAACTGTCTATTTATTACGGTTAAAAAGATAGAAGCCCTGTAAACTCACTCATTCATATAAGGGCGCGTACCGCAGCCAAACGATGACGTCATCATCCGTGAGCGCTAGCCGCCGGGTTTCGAGCGCCGCATACGAAGTTTAAAATTCAATATCTCGGAAACTATTAGACGTATCGAAATGATTTTTTTACAGCATTTTTTTGTTTTTAATGAAGAATACGATAAGCCAAAAATCTGAACTGGTTGACATTCTCTATTGGACCATGCATAATAAAATGAATTCATCCTTAATATAATTAAATAGTTTCATTTTCGTGTTCATTAAAGGCTAGTTGCCTCTGTTATAAAGTAGGTCTCAAGTTATTAATTATTGTCCGATTAGATGAAAAAAAAAATCCCACATTTTTTTAGGACCTACAAAACCGCAAAACTTCATTTTAAAAGTTTAGTTTTCGTTAACGGGCGAAAACGCTTACAGCCATATTAGTCTATAGATTATCTGTGCTGTGACGTCATACGGGCCGAAAACAAACGTTTGACAGTTGACGAGAGCATTTGACATATAGATAAACATTTATCATTTTCGAAACCTCGATACTTTTATTAATAAAAACCATGACTTCCACCAGTTTACATGGAAAATATAGTAATTATCGTTATTGTATAGTCCGAGAATGCAAGAACACATCAATTAAGACTCCAGGGAAATTATAGATTAGAATGCCCAGTGAAATAAATATCGCGGGCAAGCGTCCACCACATTCGTGCAGCGTCCACTCAGGACACCAGTATGGGTTTCATTTGTTTAACATGCAAGCCGCACGCCCCGCCCCGCTGCACGCTCAACTCGAGCGTCCACTCAGGCCTTAGACTTACAATAACACACAGATTAGGTTTTTACTAATATTAAAACGACTACGATCATAACACAACCTCAAAAGTCCATGAGTCATAAATGACAATGTCATGTCACAGCACAGAGGCACTACTCTGAAAATCGAAGTTCGAAGTTACGTGAGCTCCATCTCGGTCACTCGTCATTCGAGACTAAATCGAAAGAAAGAGATGAAGATAACGTAACTTGTAACTTCGATTTTCAAAGTAGGGCCACAGAATACTTGCAGAATATACCATTGCGAATTTCACTCGTATAAGAACCGACATGAAGTTTGCTTAAGGTCCTATGACGTCACAACATGCCCGACAGCGTTTTCAGAGTTCAAAATAAAAAATTAAAATGAACAATTTTTAAATAAAAAATATGTAGCCATCTTACACTTTTAATATCTGAAATCGATAAATATTGGTTTCTTAAGTCTAATACTAAAGAAAATATTAATTTATTAAGCCAAATTTAATATGAGGCAAGTAGCCTATTAAATCTTTTTTTTAATACTATTGCACAGTTGTTATTTTGAGATTATTTCCACGCCCTAAAAATTGTCTGTACACAAACACTGAAAATGGCGATAATCCTCCATTCACAAATACCGTGATTGGTTGATTAGGGGTCTCCAAAGTAAATTAAAAAAAATACTTTAATCCCTAGAGATGAGCTTTAGTCCCGATGGGCAGAGACTAAAGTAACATTTTAAGAGCAAGAGAAGTGAAAAAATTATATAACTTGTAAATACTATAATCCCTAGAGATTAATTTATGGAGCTTTAGTCCCGATATGCAGAGACTTAAGTAACATTTTAAGAGCATGAGAAGTGAAAAAGTATTTAACATACATACATGCATACATTGAAAAAAATATTAGATTACTAACTCACTTAGGGCTGATTTTTCAATCCCCAGATAAAACTATCCGTCAGTTAAATGTATTACTATCCTTTTCTGAAGTCATATGAAAGAAAAGGACAGAGCTAAAATTTACCTTCCGGATAGCTTTATCTGGGGATTGAAAAATCAGCCCTAATTATTTTCAGGACTTAATTCAAATCATAGTATGTTGCTATATACACGACCCCGAAGTCGCCCCATACAAGTACCTGGGTCACCATCAGGTCCTGGTGCTGCGAGGTTAGTATGTGCTAATGGATACTGTGCAATGCCAGGCAGTCCCTTAGACCCAGGACGTCCAGTCTCTCCTGACGTGCCCTTGGTTCCTTTGATGCCTTTCGGCCCTGTGTTCCCGTCCAACCCTGGGTGGCCCGGTCTACCACGGGGACCAGATAATCCTTCAACGCCCCTTGGTCCTGGCTGCCCAGGAAAACCCCCATCACCTTCTTCTCCTTTAAGACCTGGTAGGCCTGAAAAAGAAAGATTTTATCTTCTTGTAATAATTAAGATCTTCGTTTTCGAGTTTGTTTATCACTTTTTTAGAATTTCATGTTCTATTTCAAGTTGGATTTGACTCGTGTTGTTAAAAAAAGGATACATTACAAATATGTGCGAACTAACTGTATCGTCTAGCTTGGGTACACCCTGAAATCTCGAATTTTATCAGTCATTAATTTACATACATTCCCAAGACTTCACGTTCAAATGAACCGGCAGGAGTTTTTACTCATATTTTTTTTTTACATCATAATATTCATAATAAAAATAAGATAAATATTCAAGTAAAGAAGAAAGAAGGCAAGAAATTGGAGAGTCATACAAACAAAAATGAAATTAAGACAAACAAAACAAAAGATCAAGAAATCGAGATAAAAGAGGGTCAAACAAATGAAAAGAAAACACCAGTCAAGTGCGAGTCGGACTCGCGCACCGAGGGTTCCGTATTGAAGATAATATGCTTGGTAACCGCAAAAGAAAATACTCATTTTGTTATAAGCTTTATTTTCCAGGATAAGGTCGATTTTGACTAGCCCAAATTTTAATACAGATTTTCATAGTTTTTTTGTTATTTCTCAAAAACTGTAAATAATGAACACTTTATTTTATTTTTCCCAGAAAATATAAATAATTAGTATACGGCAGGATTTTTTTCAGAATTTTTGATTAGTAAACTTCGGAGATAAAGGCGGGGAACGGTCATTTTTTTTACATTTTTGGCTATAAATCAAAAAGTACATCACAGAAAATTTTCAATAAAATATTTTTGAAATATGCAGATTAAGACCTTTCATATGACACCCGATTTGCTATAATCGAACCACTTTCATTTTTGAACCCCCCATTCTAGACCCCTTTTCAATTATTAATAAATTTAATTTCATTTTTTTTTTACTACAAATAGATGCGGGCAAGCAAGTTGTACAACTATGCCAAATTTCAAGTTGATAGCATTTGTAGTTGCTGAGAAAACCTGCTGTGACATACAGACAGACAGACAGACAGACAGCGAAGTCTCACCATAAGGGTTCCCTTTGTACCATTTTGGTACGGAACCCTAAAAAGACAATAGGTACTTAGAGGGTCAAACAAACAATCAAAAATGAAATCATGATAAGGGTCAAACAAACAGAAAAGAGATCAAGACAGTAGAGGGTCAAATTAATGAAAAGGAAATTAATACATTAACAAATTAACTCTATGAAGAGTACTTTACCAAACATAAATCTTTCGAAATGCAATAAACCCAAACACACCAAATTTAAGAAACCTCCGAAAGTGAAAACCGTAATCAGCTTTTAAACATCCTACGAAATATACATGTATTGTGTTGTGTACCATTATGTTGTCCATGTTGGTACACAGCAATGCGTAGACCTCAAAATTAGCGGCATCGAGATTAAATTCCATTTATGAGAACTATATAATGTTTCTTCAACCACCAAACCATTCGATACGGCACAGAAAGTTCAGAAGATATGCTACGTAGGTACAAACTGAATGCTACTGAGAGTGACCACGTAGTTATCTGCGTCGGGGATTATGATTTGAACCCTAGTAATCTCATATTTTTACTGTCGGCGGGGCTAGCACTAACTAGAAAGTAAAAACGTGATTCTTGTGCTCTGAGTTCAAGAAAATAGGTATTTAAACGAATGAAAACTTAATAATGTAGGTATAAAAGCAATTATGTTGTCAACTTAAATATTGCAAATCAAAATCACTATCTTTAGAACCGTTTTTGAGAACGTGATTACAAATATACATTTATGGTACCTGGAAGACCTAGCGTCACTCGGATGGAAAATGAATTTTCCCGAAGATGACAACTTGACAGATCCATTTTTAGTCCCGAAAAACCCTTAAATTGGAAATTTCATCGAAATCGTTCGAGCCATTTTTGAGAACGTAATCATGATCACAAATATATATAACATATACGCAGGCACCGAAACCGCTAAGCGCGAAAGGGGTTTTCGATTTGGTATTTGATAGACTTGTTTTTACAAACCCCAAGGATGCGCTAAGCCTATCGTCGACTTAGTTCAATGAAAGGGCAACCGAACGATACAGTTAATTCGGCTAAGCGCTAACCCTATCCCAATACCCCATCGTCTGTTACCCTATTCAAACTTAATCGAACGGTTTCAAGCTGGTTTAATCTCTATGCGCAAGAGTTTCGACTTATTATTGCATTACCTAACAAATGATAGGGTAGCGGCAGGTAGTAGGCGCTTAAGCGAGACGGCCAGAATTCTCCCGAATGCGCAAAAATAAGAGAGGCGATCAATGGGTAATACCCAGTCAATGCTAAGTGCTTAAATATTAAACTACCGAAACCCTAACGAACTTGGTAAGCTTTATGGATGCGGTTAACTAATTCAAAGGGACTAACGTTAAGGTAACTCAATCATAGGGTAACTACAACGATGGGGTAACCAAATGATAGGGTTAATCAAATAAAGGGGTTTTCCGGTCCCTGCATATACGAGTATATCACAAATATATACAAATATTGCTCGTTTTTAAACAATTTCATTTAGTATAGGGTTATTTAGTGCTTACCTGAAGGGCAGTATGGGCAGTTATCACCTGGTGAGCCCCTAGGTCCAGGGTACCCTTGGAGTCCTGGTATGCCGTCATCTCCAGCAATGCCAGGCGGCCCGGGTAAGCCATCTTCTCCCGGCGGGCCTGCACCGTGGACACCAGTCCCTGGGTATCCTGCAAGACCCGGCCACCCTGTTTCGCCAATGTCTCCTCGTAGTCCATCTTCGCCATCTACACCTGGTATGCCATCTTCGCCTGGCTCACCTTTTACTAGCCTGCCTTTGAAACCTTTAGGGCCCATTTCCCCAAGTAAACCAGTTTTTCCCGTGGGCCCCCTAGTGCCAGGCACTCCTGGGTAACCACGGTTACCTGGCTCTCCTTTTGGAGAAATTCCCGGACTTCCGTCGCGCCCAGGGGAACCTTGAGGGCCCGGCGGTCCTTGTGGTCCCATTATGCCAGATATTCCGGGATACCCGTCTATACCAGGGTCACCCATTGGCCCACGTTCACCTACTGAACCCTGACGTCCTTGTGAACCTGGTCTTAATGGTTCGTTGTACGATTCGTCGTATATTCCTTTCTCTCCTGATATTCCTTGTACACCCGGAATGCCTTGTCGTCCTTCTTCCCCTGGTTCACCGTTTATTCCATCGATCCCATTCTCTCCGGCGTAGCCCGGGGCACCCTTGTCTCCCTTTTCACCTTCTGATCCGTCTGGACCTCTCCGTCCATGTTTCCCTCTAGGGCCTTCTTCACCTTGATCTCCTTTGTAGCCTTGAGCACCGCGATTACCGTGTAACCCCTGAAGTGAGAACAAAGAACAGTTAATGACAAAAGCATTTTGAATGTCGCAAGTCAACCTACCTCATATAGGTAGGGATATAGATTATAACCTACGAGTATATCGCAGTTGGTCGGAATACCTCGCATTTATTTTGATTTCTCAGTTGGCTTTGGTATCCGTTAATAGGCTTATTGAGAACGCAAGGTTAAGCGACAAAATTCTTGAATATATATTATGTTGATAAACAGGGTGTTCAATTCAAATGGGTCAATTTTAGAATTCGGAAACTATTTATGAGATTTAGGGTAATTTTTTCTTAAAACCCAAGGCCACGATTTTGGAAAAAGAAAAATTACATATAAAGATGAAGAAATCATTGGTACTAACACTAACCAGGAATTGCAGAACTTATATATTACACTAGGTACAAACAAAATCCGCTATGACAGAAGGAAGACATGCAGACGGACTCGTACCATGAGAATTTATTTGTTACCTTTTTGGTTCGTAACCATTACAATACTAAGAAATCTACTTACTCGCGGTCCCCTGGATCCTTCTTCTCCTTTAACACCTTTAGAGCCCGTCATTCCTCTTAATCCTTTAGAACCTTTTTGCCCTTTAATCACTATAGTAGAATTTTCCCCGAATGTATCAACGATCACTTTGTAGGGAGTTCCAGGTTCACCAACTTCTCCCTGCTCTCCTTTAACACCAGGAGGACCAAATGCATCTTCTCCTGGTTCGCCCCAATAACCAAGTGCGCCTTTTACACCTATTGGACCCTAAAAATGTGTAAACAGGAAATAAGACTACATTTTCGACAAGGTTTTACTTTACTTATACTGCTGCGCTTTAGTGCATACTTCTTCAGAAAAATTACAAATTCCTTGCGTTGCTGGTTTTGACAAATACTTTGTTAAGCAAACAACAAATAACATTGCATTAAGTACCTCATAACCGTCCTCTCCAGGGAGACCTGGTTCTCCGGGAAAACCATCCGATCCTCTACCTCCCTCCCTGCCAGGAGGACCATAGTCGCCTCTGTCTCCCTTCGCGCCCCGGGAATTGGCTCCGCCGTCACCAGCCATACCTTGCGGCCCTGGATTCCCGGGTTGACCGGGAAGTCCCCTGGGTCCAGGACGACCGACGTAGCCAGGTGGTCCATAAGCACCGTCATGGCCGCTGCAGCCATCCAAACCTGGCATACCTGCGATACCTTGTATTCCTCTAGGCCCCTAAATAAAAAAATGCATGTGTTTGTTGGGTGACTGCTATACATAGTTATTGGCCCCTCCATAGTAATTGGCCACTATTGACAAGGTAATAGAAGTATGCACTCGAATAAATGAGACGAAAACATTTCCTGTATTTCTCCTGCTTTCGTTTCAGTTCATAAGATTTTGTCTAGATACCGCTCTAACTCGGTGGTCAGTTAACAAGAAAATTTACTCATGTGGGTTGTTCATTATGAAAAAAATAAGGTAAGTTTTACAAAATCTTAATTTTACATGAAAGTTACATAGCTAATACTTTACTGTAGCTGTATTAAATATATCTTAATTCCTTGTTATTTTAAAGATCACTAACAAACAATAACCTCAAAATATTTCACCGGTCAATAGCTGAATCTGAATTTGAGTGGGTTTTAGTTATTAGCCATGCCCGGCCAACTACTCATTATGCATTATACCTATGTGTTTTCAAAGCACTTTCAACTTAATAAAATAACGGTTAATGAAAGGTTTAAGAAAATTCTACAATCATAAATATAGTGGATCAGTTATTTAAGCCGCGAGTGACCAATACCTGAAAAGTAAGGCGGCTAATTACTTACTGTAATTGGCCGGGGGGATTTTAGTTAATAGCCTCTAATTATTTTTTTGTTTCTGATTGTTTATTCATCATTTTTCACTCTGTATCTACTGTGGGATCATTTCAATTCGAATATGGTACGGAAAACACCATTGAGAGCCTTAATGAAAGTGAGAAAGGAGATACTACAAACAATGATTTAGAACCAGAAGCAACAAATGCTACAGCAAACTGGGAGAAGATAATTCTGTTGTGACAGTTACAAATAGTTTTTCTGAAAATAACGTTACGAGTGGCACTATAAATTATAATCAAAAACACACGAAACAGCCAAATTTATCTATACAATGTGTTACAAAAATACCCGTAAAGCCGAAAGGGGGTTAAATGGTGCCTTATAACAAGTCCATTTACAATATTTGAGAAACGCACTATCACCGTATGACTTACCAGCAAAAAATAAAACCATTATTATTTTCATTGATACGCAAACCCTATTTCAGTAAAATTAAAGAGTAAACCACGCAGAATGTTTATGTACATTTTTACCTAATTCGTGAAACGATCAAGAGCCATATTAACAAAATGTACAGAATTCGATTAGGTAGATAGATATTACAGAATTCGATTAAGTCGAGTTTTGGAGTCGTAATATTCTGAGTTAGAAAACATCGTCATTTTGGAAAAAACATGAAACAATTGTAGAGTAGGTATCGATAAGAAGATTTGAAATTGATAACATAACATTTTGTCCGTCTTGGCGATTTTTGAAGCCAGTACTTAAGCATAATGACAGTATTGAATCTTTGTGGATGAAAACCAGAAAAACCATTAAAGTTGACAATTATTAAATTGGTAGGTTGGCCTCTCTGTTAAATAATCTATGCTAACTCCGGTTCCGTGACATGACAGCTTACTAGGGTTGACAATATTTTTGGCTTTGATAATTTATTATATTTTTTACGGGGTATTTTGTAACACGTTGTATACAGAATCCAAAACATTGAACAAGAAACTGGAAATTAACAAAATAAAGACAAAAACGAAAACCAGAACACTTGTAAAAATGAAAACAATAATTCGACGAACTTTCATTATATTCAGAATGACGACCAAGATCTTAATATTACTTTAGAAGACCTGGGAGTAGCGGATGCAGGCAACCTCAACTTTAACTTCCTTCATATTCAAAGACTAATGTAAGAGATTATTTAACTATACCCCCAGAACCAACTCGAAAGGGAAAACGCAACATTACCATCAGTACAAAAAGATTCTAGAAAATAAATCCAATTTGAAAAGAAGATTAGACGAAGAGAAGCAGGCAAAGAGAATTGAGAAGGAACAGAAGAAAGAAGAAAGGAAGAGAAAGCTAGAAGAAATTAAAAAAAGCAAACTGGCAAACAAAAATAAAATTAATCAAACTACGAGCTGTAGTGTATGTAAAAGTGGTGGTACCTATTGGATATAAAATTGAAATGTGGTGAATGTCAAAAAGTTTTCCATAAGACATGAATTCCAAAATCTCACCATAAACATATACCACATGAAGAAAGTGACGGTCTTAAGCCATAACTGTTTTTGCATGGAAAATGATGAGTGTACTGATTCTAAAAAAGAAAGCTGTGAAAGTGACCAAGAAGATGAGGTTTTTTTTAAATGTAATTAGGACGGGACAGTCGGGACAGAAATTATTATGTCTGGGCTGTCCAAAATTGATTTTATTTCGAAAATGATGAATTATTTGGCTAATTACTGTGTCTTCGGGGGCTAATTATTATAATTTAGAGGCCAATTATCGAATCAGTCAATTACTAATTTCATACAGGTTTGACTTTATATTCTCTTATTTCAAATAAATGTGTGATTTTATTTATAATCTGTTTTATTTCCTATGACCTCATTATATTTGCTTTTAATTATTATTACAGACAATGTGTACGTATCATTATTAACTTTTTTTGATAGAGATTAAAACATCATTCATTTCAGCTTAAGTGGCCAATAACTATAGTAGTCACCCTATTAGTCAATTATTTAAATGAATACAATTATTACAAATG
Source organism: Acleris cristana (assembly GCA_948252455.1). NCBI lineage: Eukaryota > Metazoa > Arthropoda > Insecta > Lepidoptera > Tortricidae > Acleris > Acleris cristana. The sequence goes on from OX411773.1 coordinate 10,474,219, forward strand.
TATCAAAAACGCTATAAGTGGGTACTAACTTCTTCTCCAGGGTATCCCCGCCGTCCGTAAGGTCCTTCAGTGCCCTGAAATAGAAGTAATTATTAAATGTACTCGGGAAAATAGAAGTGATTATTAAGCGTACGTAGATACATATGCATACGTAAAAACGGAATTCAACCTTAGGGTAGCATACCACATATTAAACCGACTGTACATGGGCTGATTTAAGAATTCAATGTATCGAAAATCACTTAGTAAAGACTAAGTATAAAGATATCTAAAATTATGTAGATAAGTACCTAATTATACTTATTATGCAACTACATAAAGCATACATACATACATACCTTCACGCCTGCAATCCCAGAGTGGGGTAGGCAGAGCTACAGAATTAGGTACCTACAACTTTAAAAACTTGTTAAGTGTAAGTAACCACATTTTGAGCAAATAGGTTAAGATGTTTACCAGCGTATTACTTAGTGACAGGTTGCAAGCCCATCGTCTAACATTACTACAAGACTATATTCCCTTAGTTACCTCTTACGACATCCACGGGAAGACATGGAGGGGCATTATTCTAACCCGGCAACCACACGGGGCAAACATAATGATGCAGTTAATACTCATAAATATCGTATTTTTCGGATAAGGTCGTATTTTTCTTGCTCTATCACTTCGCTTAGGTACCTACAGACACTCAACTAGTGCTATTTTGGGTCATACACATTCGAAAAAACAAAAGTTGTCTCTCCTGTGGTCAATAGTTAAAGGCTTGTGTGCATATAAGTTATTTTTAGGGTTCCGTACCTCAAAAGGAAAAAAACGGAACCCTTATAGGATCACTTTGTTGTCCGTCTGTCCGTCTGTCTGTGTCAAGTCAAGACCCTTTATCTCGGGAACGCGTGGAGGTATCGAGCTGAAATTTAAACCATATACTCAAATCTACAGTCCCTTGAAGATGTGAAAAATCAAACTTCTACATTTACGTAAAAAAAAGATACGGCCGTTTATGTCGCAAAAAACGTGTAAGTATTTCGACACTCGAGGGAATCAAATTTTTATTTGATAGGACTAAAGTAGACCTGCAGCCCTTTTTACAAAGCTACAAGTTACAAATTACAAGCGGAACTCTTTTTCTAGGAGAAGGAGGTAGAAAGAGACTTTCGCTTAATTTGTAACTTGTAGCTTCGTGAAACGTTCCTCTGGGGGGTTATTATGACATAGAAATGCAGTTCATTTTACGGCGAGCGTAAAGGACAGCTATATAACTGCTATAGCTCTGTCCTTTACGCTTGCCGTGAACTGAACTGCGTTGCAATGACAAATAATAACCCCCCTCATATCGTTTATGCGGATGTGGGTTCAGCCAGAAAATTAGGCCTTGAAAACGTTAACTTTGGGTATGTCCACAGGAAAGACGGTAACCTAAATCTATTTAACGGTATGATAACGTTATAATTATATCAATACTAGCTGGCCGCGCCCGGCGCCGCCCAGGTTTTTTTTTTTCATATTATGAAAAATTGTTCCTTGTTACATTTTTGTTACAAACACTGTGACACGAGAGTTTTATATATTAGACTAGCTGTCCGCGCCCGGCGCCGCCCGGGTGTAATTTTTTTTCATACAAAACTTATGAAACCTATTCTTTACAACCTACGACCTTCACGACCTATCTTCTTCTTTCTTTACGACCTATTCTCAGACCTACTGAATATACACACAAAATTTCATAAGAGTCGGTCAAACCGTTTCGGAGGAGTTTTGTTACAAACACTGTGACACGAAAATTTTATATAAGAGAAGATATTATCGCGCTATAACGTGAATATTTATAACGTTGGATCTAAGTAGGTATTCCCCATAACTTCAAACTTCCGTTATATATTAAGAACCATATTTTATTTAACGTTATTCGTCACCTGTTTTACTACACTTTATTTCGTTGGTTCATATCTTCATTGCATTTAGGGAATTAAAACTTTGTGATGTGGCATAACATTATGAAAAAATATCGAAATATTCAAACGAAACAGCGTTATAATTAAGTATAACGATATTTTTCACAACGTTATGAAGGTCTGGGTACCTATCGATACTCGTAAGCTAACTGTAGGTAGATATAAAGTTATTCGAGTTGATACAATGTCGTATGATTATTCACTACATCAGGGGCTCTATTATACTTTGTAAATATTGCCGTTGACATGTTATTGTATTTTTTTTAATTGAACCTGGCCGCCATTACTGTCAAGTAAATAACCTAAAGCTAAAACGACCATAACGTTGACAATACAATAAAATGTCGACAGCAATATATTTTTACCGAGTAGAATAGCGCCCCTGTACGCCAATGGCTCCAATCTCCATTCCATTTTGTTCAAGTCAATCTAACGATAAGGTCAATATCTGGCCAACCAAAATAGCCTCCCCAAAACGAAGTAAGATAATAATACTGACCCGCTCTCCCTTGTCTCCGGGGTCACCGACGTCGCCCATGCTGCCCGTCAACCCCACAGGGCCCATTCGCCCCTCGGGGCCGTCCTCGCCGTAGTCGCCCTGGGGCCCCTGCAGGCCCGGGGGGCCCGCCGCTCCCCAGTCTCCTTTGATGCCAGTGCAGTCGCATGCGGTCTGATTACAAGCCTGTAAATTAATTAAAAATAATTTAATAATATTTTTACGTAAAATAAAGTTGATGAATGAAAATGTGGACACTTTTTCGTGTCTCAATAGTGTCGATACTGAAAAAACTATATTGGGTAGATAATTAAGTAACATTCCTGAAAATATACAGCTTATTCACATTGTGACAAGAGCGAAAAAGGTACGTCTTTAGATTTCCTTGACTGTACAGTCGAAAGCACTGCATAAATATCTACACAGCCATCGCGTCAAATACATACATAGACCTTATTGTTAGTGGTACATTTTTTTGGCGTTTTGGGAACGTGTTATTGGCTGTATAACGGAACTTAAAGTGGGTATATATAGGTACTTATCAATATTATGTGGCTTCACTTGAAAATTACATTTTGTTCTTCACTACGTTTATACGTACGGTCACGAGCGTTAATTTGAGACCCATTTCAAGAAAAATATGCTTGAAGTCGTCAATGTCATTAGAAATATCAAGTCATTTGTAACTTTTAGGAAACTCAACTTTAATGTTGTAGAATGTCAGATTGACTTTGGACCTAAGGTGGGTACAAATTTAAATCTCGAGACTACACATGATGAATATTATATGACTCTACTTATTGAGATCAAAGATTTTTTACACAATTCACTGATTATTTGAGTAAAAATAATAAACTTTTAGTATACAAATAATTTCCATTTAATTTTAGATTTTTTCATGAGTTATTGATATGTAAGTATGTACCTAGGTACAGTCAGCCTTATAAGAAACTGCACAATTTTGTACCTTGTCGCTTTAACGCCTTTGATAGATTAGTGCGGCAGTTCAAACATGACGTTAAAGTGACAAAACACTAAAGTGTGCAGCTTCTTATAAGGCCGACCGTACATATGATTTCATGACTATTATACACGTATCTTATTTAAAAGATGAGAAGAAGAGGGATGAGACGCGTAATATCGGCTTTACTTAGTTGCGCGGAAAACCTAATTGTTATAATAATTAACAAGCAAACGTTAACGATCGCCTTGTCCTCGCACTCAGATCGCTTTACCACATCGCGACAGTAGCTTGGCGATGGATTTTGCAGCGCGCGCCGCACTCAATGATGTCACCGTCCATAGATCGTGACTTTACACCCACAACGGGGGACAGGGGCGGTAAGATCGGTAAAACGCAAAATAATCGTCAGATCATCACCTTACGCGTGAAGTCTATTTTGGCTAACATATTTTAAAATACTAAGTATGTAAAGTTTAATTTCTTGATAGGATTAAATAAATGCCTTTAACTTTATCTACTTAATCATGAAACCTTAACATCAGAGGCCCTAGCCAAGATGCACAAGCTACTAACGTTTTTTCTTTTCTATCACACAAAAACATCCTCGTGCGTTGCGATAAACCACGTGGTCAACTGTTATCTCGTACATGTAGAAGCGTTTGTGTCTTGGCTACGGCCGGCCACTGAGGACCTAGTTAAGATCATCGGTTAAGATACATAATTTTAAGTTAGTGATTTTCGATTATCGAGAAAATGTCGACCGCTGCTATGTCAACTCTACATTTCAAGTCGATAAAAAACAGAAACATTAAGTAGTACACAGCGTTTGCGCATCTTGGCTACGCCTAAAGAACCACTGATTAATAAGAATTGGTAGGTAATCTACGAGTATTTACGTACATACTAGCGACCCGCCCACGTTTCGTTTCAATTTAATGAAATTAAAAAATAAGGCCTCAGGAGCGACGAAACGATTTGTTGCTAAATATATTTTTAAATCTGTTTGTTAGTTCCAAAGTTACCCCAATAGATAGATATCCAATCATTTACCTCTATTTAATAAAATCGTGTTTTTTTACGGTCTTTATTTAGTTTAAAGGCGTATGAGTTGTATATATAAATGATCACTATCAATGATCCTTTAAATCTGTATCATAAAACATGACTTTATTGTTTTGTCATTGACCAGTAGTAGTTCAGTAACCATGTCGGCTGAAAGTACGGGGTACTTAGCGTTAAATTCGGTAGTTCTGATTTTTTGCAGACTTGTTTCTGATGTTGGCCCAATGAATAATCCAAGTTTGTGACCTCGAGGCGTCGAACGCAACTTCGTCAAAAATAAAAAAAAACCGCGAAAATTTCGGACTTCTCTCAGATTTTGGCGATTATAACAAAGACTATTATAGTTTTTGATAGTACCTTCTTCGGACGTTTTTAAAGTAGACTAAATTTGCTACAATATGAGACTAAAATTGTCTCTGTAAACCCAAAATTTTCCGAGATAAAGCTTTTCAAAATTCATATTTTTTCTATCTTCGAAAAAGGTTCTATCAAAAACTAGTCCTTATTCATAATCGCCAAAATCTGAAACTGTCTGAAATTTTGAGGTTTATTTTTTATTTTTGACAAAGTTGCGTTCGATGCTGGAGGTCACAAACTTGGATTATTTATTGGGCCAACATCATAAACAAGTCTGCAAAAAATCAGAACTGCCGGATTTGACGCAAGCTCTGATGTATAAAGTTAATGGAGTTAAAAAAAAAATATATGTGCAATAAGAGTTTACATACATACATACATACAGTTCAGTTTCCGGTTAAGGCAGACGAATTTTCAAAAATCCATAAATGAAGTAATATTTTTTTCCAAAAATAGAATTTTTCTTTGTGTAGAAATGGCTATTTTCAATATTTAAGGTAGTTGCCGTCCATGTGGCGCCCTGTATACTTGACCAATTTTCTTGCTAGGTACAATTTACTTTAGTTCATAAACTAAGGTCTAAACTGATGTACAATTATATTATAAACCGACCTTATATTTTGTAGGGGTTTAAAACCAGTTGCCAATAAATAAATTACCGCGTCTATCTGTCCACGGTTTAACTCACAATCAGTGAATCCTTGTTCTACAAAACTGTAATTTGGCGTTATTTCAATTACGCCGACAATGTCAAATAAAATCATGTTTTTTATTTTCGGGTAGATACTAAGAGCCGGTAGGGTAATTACAATATTTTTTTTACATTAAAACAACGAGTGAGATCAATAGACAACACGTTACAAATTTGTAAAAAATTTTTTGGATATGAGGGACCGTTTTGCAATTCAACAGGTACCTACAGCGCTTTAAAATTAGGAGAGACGGACGGACAGCAGCGTAGGCATATGAATAGGGTCCCGTTGGGCTCCTTTCGGGCACTGAACCCTAAAAACGTCGAAAGCTGAAACAATGATTTTAAGATTTTTACTCGACTTCCCCAAAAAAGGAGTGTATTGTATTTTGAGTCTATTTAAGATATCTGTTCGCCGGTGCACTTTTAACTTTAAGGAAAGGGTTTATGCAATGCAAAGTGTCTTTTGTTTGCGGGTGACGAAACTATATATTTTTTTATATTTTTTCCGTGACGTAGGTACTTTTTGTTTTAAACCCAAAAATGTACAAACGATTACCGTTCCCCCTTATCTCCAAAGTTTATGGAACAGCAAATCTGAAAAAAATGTTATTTAAAGAAAATTATTAAGTCTTTAAGCGAAAAATAAAATAAAGTTGTAAAATTTTACAGTTTTTAAAAAATATCAAAAACTTTAAAAATTTGTATTAAAATTCAGACTACTCAAAATGGACCTTATTGCATAGAAAATAAAGTTGATAACCAAATGATTAGGTATTTTCTTTTGCGTTTTCCAACCATATTATTTTGAATGTGGAACCCTCGGTACCTGAGCGGTTTTTATTTTAGTTTTTAAATTATTCTTATGCAATATAACAATGTAGGTAACTTGTAAACTACTGGGCCATCGCATTTCTAAACGTAGCTCAATCACGAAAATCTACAGATATACAAATATATCTGTAAATGGTACGTTATTGTGTTTCTTATTTTATGTGTATATTATTTTATTGGTTTTTTACGGTCTAATTTCATCTGCTGCCTGTAAAGTCGTTTTAGCGTGTGTCCAAATAAATGATTTTTATTTTATGCTTTTTATCTTGTACATGTACAATATTACAGACAGGTATACAGTTTTTTGGTTGAGTAGATATTAATGTAGACATCGTTAAATTCGAAGAATACAGATCAGATGCAGACATTTGTGACAGTATTTCAGCCTATTAAGGCGCCATTTGAGACAATATCAATTTGCGTTTGTCATCAAACACTTGGGTTTATATTCGCATGACGCAATCTAGGTCTGAATTCGTAAAATAGTAGGTACTCCACTTTGATTGGATTAGTTATTATAATTTATAATATCATGGCTTTCCTTATTGCGACCTAGTTTCCAGGAGTTAAATTATGATCAGGCTTAAGTATAGATAATAATATCCAGCTTGTAAATTTTAAATATTAGTAGTGTGAGGTTGGTTATGTAGAAAAATGGATTAAGAAAAATACGCACATTTTTATATAGGGTAAGTAATACGTACATACAATATCTTTTAAAGATAAAAAAGATAAAAGACATTTATTTAGTAAGTAGGCCGCACGGGCACTTTTACACGCCAGGAGTCTACCAGCTTAGTATACCTTACCAGTTTAGATTATGTATATTAATGTTTAGCTTTTGTTCGCGACTCCGCGCAGAATTTGCTATTCAAAGTATGATAGGTAAGGATAAGAACAGAAGATAAACAGAAAATAAAAAATCCATTCTATTGACAGATCCAATTTGTGTAAGATGTCCCCCGATTTTTTAATTTTTATTTATTTATAATCCAGTTAAAAGAGATATGATTTTGCGTCGCTTATAACGAATATTTATTGAACTATAAATAATACACATACACACCCGATAACAATGAACATAATACTTATTGGTGATCATAGTCTCTAAGAGCTGATCTCATGATGGAGCTTAAAGGTGGCAACTGGATTTTATTTTTTCATTTCGTTGATTTATGCGTCAGCTTATAAAAACACATAGATACATACTAATAAAGGAAATAAAATAAAAATATTTTAGGGTTCCGTACCTCAAAAGGAAAAAACGGAACCTTTATAAGATCACTTTGTAGTCCGTCTATCCGTCTGTCCGTCTGTCTGTCTGTCAAGACCCTTTAACTCCGGAACGCATAGAGGTAAATTGAAACTTGAAACCATATAGTCCGGTCTACAGTCCCTTGCAGCTGTGAAAAAATCAAACTTATACATTAACGTAAAAAAAAGATACGGCCGTTTATGCCGCAAAAAACGTGTATTTTGACACTCTCGAGGGAATCAAAATGTATAGGGTATTTCCCGTTGACCTAGAACTATGAAATTTGTCAAGTAACACCTATTTTTAATACAAATAAAGGAAAAAATCTGAAATCTCGGGGCCCTGCCAAGATGCATTGCGCTAACTAACGTTTCTATTCGTTTCATTTTTAAACCAATCGCGTCACTGATAGATCACGTGACCGTTCATATCACGTCATCTACCAGTGACGCGATTGGTTTAAAAACGAATGCATCTTGGCAGGGCCCTCTGTACATTTTTAATTAAATCCCAAAAAAAACATAGTCTTTATGCAAGGAACGGCGGTCCAAATTATGAATTGAGTTAACCGTGTAGTGCGAAACCCTCGGTGGGCGAGTCCGACTCGCTCTTGTCCGGTTTTTTTTAACAATCATCCTTAGCGTACCCGCTTTGAGCGTACTTGTACCTAGTCCATTTTCGAGCCGCGAGCGTTTAAACGAAGCAAATTATTTAAAACTGAAATAAGTTGCTATGTTAGGGAGGTTTCCGTGGTAAATACTGCGCGCTGTAAATACTGGAGTGCACCGGGGAACTTACCATCGCACAAATTAGGTACCTACACTCGCACGCTCTTAAAATAGTTCCCTAGAAGTGTTTGATTAAGTAAGTGTGGTTTTGAAACATACTTCTTTTCTGAAACGGACCACTTATTTCTTTTCCTTGTTTTTTTTCTATGGAACCAAATGTACCTACATGATTTTTTATAATATATTTTCATACTCTCCGTGCGTTGCACTTGACCGTTTGATACGAATCATACCATCGACAACATATCGAATACCATACGTAGTTGGAAGAAACACCTAAATTCATATTAAAATACATAGCTATTTTGTTATGAATTATATATTGTTTAACTTTAAGAATTCCAAAGCCGGGATATCAGATTTTTCCGAAGCAATTAGACATTTTCTTTTAACCCTAGTGTTAACGTAAAACAGACCCTAGAAGATCTTCTTAACGCTAACGTAAACGATTTTCGAAAACTGTCAAAGGTGTGGAATTGACATAAGCAGTTGACGTCACCGTCCGGTAGCTTACGAGTACGTCAATCCAGTTACACCACAGGGACCGTATAGCCAAGATCCAAACGCTACTAATATTTTTCTTTTCTATCACTCAAAATGGATGGGATGACAGTTGACCACGTGGTTTATCGCAACGCACGAGAATGTCATCCCTTCCATTTTGTTTGACAGAAAAGAATAACGTTAATAGTGTTTGCATCTTGGCTAGGGCTTCAGGCCACTTTTTTTAGAAATAATTCGATATTAGACTAATTTGTTTTGTAAACGATCATATGTAGATCGTTATGTTGACCTACTCTATTAGATCGACTGTGTGCTCGTTTGCCTTCTGTGGCATAAAAAAAAACTCTATTTTTGAATCCAACAAAATATCATAGGTACCGGAAGTTGCTAGAAAAAAGTTGTACCATAAAAAGAGTTGGAATTTTTCAGCAAAAATGATGCAACTATTTTTATGGTGAAAATTAATTAATTGATACCAAAGACAAGAAGCAAAATTAAACTCCAATAAAAGTATTAGGGAAAATAGAAAGAAATAGAAGGTACTTAACAGAAAGTGGCCTATTTTTTTCAAATTAAGTTATTATTTCCAATTATTCTGTTTATTTTCGGATGGATTCAGTTCAACATGTGACAAGAAGCGTGTATAAATGTAAATTAAGTGGGAATTAATACTTTGTTGTGATGAAATAAGTGAATTATTGTGTGTATGTATGTAAAAAACTTTATTGTACAAACAAAAGTGACAAAATTATAAGGGAATTTTATGTGTATTTCGTACTTCGCGGTTAAAAATGTAGGTGGACTAAAGAGGAATATAGTTATGAACTTACCAAAAACATGCTTGAAATAATAAAATAACTATATTGTAAATAACAGATATATTGTTGTGTATCCATAGAAGGAAATCGTAACTTTCCTGCGGGCCGATTATGGTTGTGTTTATCGACGTAGATAAGCATAGATAAGACATCTGTCACTTTCTGACCAGTATGTCAGTGCGAGAGTGACGGAAGCTTTATCCACCGCGATAAAGGCGACCATAATACGGGCCCTGGGGTATGTAGTTTTTCGACAACGATAACGTTCGCAATGTATCTTGTCTAGGGCCACTAGTGCCACTACTCCGCCTATTCCGGTCTTATTCTTCAGCTTGCATCAATATTTTGAAATTCATTACATGAAAAAGTCATAATATATGCTAATATTTAGCTTTTACGATTTTCGACTCCACATTAAAAATGGGTAAGGTCCAAAAAGTTGGACATGCTAACTCACGCAATTAAATTTTCTATGAAACTTCGTCTTGCGACGAAAATTAGCCATAGGTAAGTACAATTGTAAGGATACTTTTCGTCGCACAAAGGAACTTTTTTCGCCAACGTTGTTTGTATGGTTAGGTTAGGTCCTACTTTTTGGTCCTCACCCAAATAAGAAACTATTTAATTGCTTAGCTACGATTATCGTCTTGTATCAAAGTTATGATTATTCATTTGTATAAATAAGCACGTAATTCATAAATATATGATTATTAGTAGCGGACAGTTATGGAACGGATGAGTCATTAGTTGCAATTCAAGGAACAGGCTGGATAAACAATCATTGCTGTGTCCCAGCGATAACGGCCATTCGCACATCCCGCGCCCGCGCCCGCGCCCCGGTCGTCGCCACGAAGCCCACGAGGCGTCACGTCACCCTCCAGATACAATGTTTCCTACTCCCATTCCTTCGAATACATATAAAACATGAATTCCTCTGTATCGTGAAGAACCTGTCGTTGTGGTGATGGTGATCCTATTTGACTGTTCGTTTAAGACCACCGGTCTCAAGATTTCCCCTTATATTCATAACGATAATGTTGACTGTCGTGTGTGTGTACGACCTCACACGTATCAAATTCTCTATCAAATCAAATGTTCTTGACTGGCGGAAATCTTTGCTCTTTTCTTGGGGTCTTCGGGTATTTCTCTCAGTCGCTCTCATAACATAAAATACGCTCTTATGCCAGTCTCGCGCTTACCCTAAACTGAAACTTTCAAAGCCCTCTTGCACTGTAAGGATATGTTCGGGTCTATAATGAAACCGAGTTTACCCGAAGATGACTAATCGATGTCTGGCCCGTTAACCTCTATTCCATTATTTTTATCAAAATCGTAAGAGCCGTTTTCGATATAGCGAGATATAGATATATTCAAGTTAAGCTTACTTCAAATGTAGGATAACGTCATGTTGTATCGTATTGCGAAATCGTGCAAAGTTTCAACGAAGTCACATTAAATTTTAGTATTGTTTAGTACCCCGAAGAAAATGTTCAACAATTTATTGCCTTGTCATAATGAACTTCAAACTAAGCATAAAATGATAATTTGGTCCGATTTTGTCAATGGCTTGTCATTGGCGGCCTGTACGCACACACAACGTTCCTTTAAGCGTCCTGATAGGTTCAGTCATAGTCTATTCTTAAAGATATTGTAACTGTGTCAAAAATGGAGCGGTCGGGTGGATTTACGAGCAGTTCGGCGGAATCCGGTGGCTGGTGACCCCGCGGCGCTCGTAAACTCTCGCCCCTGCGCGTGCGTTTGTATCATGCGTTTTATGATATAACGGACTTATTAACGCAGGAGTTTATTATTTTCACACCAGACTCGGTTAACTTAAATTAAAAAAATATTTCACATATGACATACAAAGTATGATACTTAGTCAAAAATTAATATATTTATTTGTAAGTACTTATGTTGTATAGTATTGAAAATTTGTGTAGGTACGTTTGTAGTGGGTAAATCATAGACTACCAGTAGTACTAGTGACCATAACGGAGGACCGGTAGTACAACTGTCCTGTAGTCTAATAATAGAATATGTAAGTAGGTTTAGGTTATGTTATTTTTGCAGCAGGCCCGGAGGGCCAAACCACCCAGAAACAGGAGCGCCGCGGGAGCGGAGCTCCGTCGAAACTGTCTAATTTCAAATTAATAAGAGTCGACGGAGCTCCGCTACCGCGTAGCTCCTATTTCTGTGTGCTTTGGCCCTCCGGGCTTGCTGCAAAACTAACATAACCTAAACCTACCTATGTATATCTCTCATTTACCGTAAGGGGATTCTGATGAACTCATGGCGTTCTACTCTCCGAGACTTTTTCTTCATTGGCAAAACCCGAGTGATTTTCTTGTATTTTTAGTAGTAGTGACCCTAGGGTGTATCATTTGTACTACCAGTTGAACTACGTGGTCGTACTACAGTCTCAGAGCGCACAAAATAAATAATATAAATTTTCTAATTTCTAATGATATGTATCTATCGTACGGACCACTAACGGCCAAACGTTATGTATGATTCAAGTGTCAAACAAATTGTTTTATCTACACACATATCATAACATAAGTCCTCTATTATGCTTTCAAAGCATTACCTGTGGTAGTAGGTGATATCGATGTCAGCTGTTAATTTTAGATGTTCCAAATTTTGAACTCATTACTTACCTTATAATATATTCGATAACGTAATGAAATTACGTTACAGCTGTCATCGCTGTCACCTACTAGGTACCACAGGTAGGTATAGATGAATTACCGAGAGCGTGGAATTGCATATGTAGTGGTAACATGTCTTTACAGGCATTCTATATTTAAATTTCCTCTACTTCTTATACCATCAGCATAAAAAAACGTTTTGTTATATATTAAATAAGTAAGTACAAAAATAATGTCAGTGTCAAATTCTAAATAATTTTACAAAAACTATTTTATTGAATACTCGCAATTTTCAGAATTATTTTGTCTGGGCACGTGCGACTGTAAGTTACACAGTTTGCAAAAATTATGGCAGAAAGTAACGGTAATTTTGGTCCGATTGAGTCAAAGTAAACAAATAATTCTCGAACTCGAACTAATGAAAAATTTAAATTCACCTTACACCGCTGCCCAATTCGTTGAAAAATCTACAGGTGTTTCTCTCGACTATTTATAAAATTATGACAGAGTAAGAGTGACAAATTCAAAGCAACGAAAAAAATCCTCTCTCCGAGTAAGAAAAAGTTACGTACGGTCCGTCGGCAGTAGATGATTTTGATCAAGAAGTCATCAGGAGAACAACCTAAGTATATATAATTTTCATTTGTCCCATAAGCAATTTCCAACCTTAAAGATGAAAATTGAAATCAATGATAGCGACTGAAAGCAAAAAAAGGACATACTTATTCCACTTGTTTAGGGTAATCTCATTAAATTAAGAAGAAAACTTAAATGGTTTTCCTTTTCATGCGAACGGTACAACCACTACATATGCAATTCCACGCTCTCGGTAATTCATCTATAATGCTGGTCATATGCCTTTCGGCTTCTGAACCCATCTTAGAGTACATATAATGTGTGTACCTAGATAAAGTATTGTATGCAACTCTGCGTAATTGGCATTACGCAACCGTCACGTAAACTACTTACTATTACAATATAATGTCATGTCACTGTAACACCCTTCTATGGTGGGTCAGGGTTCCATTGGGCTGATAGTACCAAATGCGTCGAGTTCGGTAACTCAAAACGAAAAATATTATAGGGATCGCTTAGTTACCCGTCTGTCTAGCTGGATGGTGTCTGACGTCTAACTGTTTATCTATAAAAACTCTTTATATCAGACACTTGGAGGTATAAAGTTGAAATTAATATCAAAAACCGGGCCAGAGCATGTCGGACCATGCTCATGGTCTGTCATTGTGTCATTTGAATTTGACAGATAAGGACAAAGCATGGTTTAGCTACACCATCGTTACTCAACGTTTATTAGTAAGGGGGCTAGAATTCAGTATTTCCCAAAGGGTCCCCCAAATCTAAAAATGCAAGATAACATGTAGATATATTTTCAAGATTTTATTTTACAACTTTGTCGGCGTAATAACAAGTGTACTTATAGCTAATTATGCCAAATTTCAGCTTTGTAGTACCAAGTGTCTCCGAGTTAAACCCCGGACAGACGAACAGACTGACATGGCGGAACTATAACGAACGAAGTAAACTCGCACTTTCAGTAAGTATTTGGCACAAACCCCTAAAAATATGTTTTTTTTATCTGAAAATAACAGCTTTGGACGCATAAAAAAGCATGTTATTGTTCATGTAAGATAACAGTTTAAAGTATCTTTATATTTTTGTGCTGGAAGCTACAACGTAATCAAGTAGATCAAATATATATTATATAGTTGCATGAATCAGGCACACTGCGTAGGACGGTTTGACACCTTTTCCTTCAGGAACGGAATGTAATCACGTTTAATGGTGCCGGTCATTGCCTTCGTTGTTCCACAAACGCTGTTTATCGATAATACTTATTTACGACTTTCTCTCCTATAATCATTTTGTATCTTATATTCCTTTAGATAAACTAATATTTCGCTATAACTACCTAATTACCCAGAAGCTCGAAACATTACAATCATTTAACTGTTCGATTTAAAGCTATTATGGTCTGAAAAATAGGTTTAGCTTTCGAAACACCCCATTTTGTACAGTTGGTTAACTTAAACCAGTTTTCATAATTCTCGCAGCTTGCAGTATGTAAAGGTGCAGTATGGTATTGTTTTTCAGCCGCACTTAGCCAACGGTATCATGTTGTAAGAGTAAGATATATTTTATCCTTAAAACCACACTTTGTTGTATAAGAGCGTGTCAGATATATTTGCCCCAATGTTGTATAATATATTATTGCTGGTGACTGATTTTCATTTTACTGAATGATTTAAGTCCAAAGTGGTCCAGGAATCAATTTCCTTGTACAGTCGAGGAAATTGATTCCTAGACCACTTTGGATTTAAATCATTCAGTAAAATGAAAATCACCGTAATACGGTCACGAGCGTTAATTTGGGACCCATTTCAAGAAAAATATGCTTGAAGTCGTCAATGTCATTAGAGATGTCAAGTCATTTGTAACTTTTAGGAAACTCAACCTTATTGTTGTAGGATGTCAGATTGACTTTGGACCTAAGGTGGGTACCAAATTTAATCTCGTGACTGTACGATTCAAGGCAGATTACGAGACATTTTCTTTGCTATTATTTGAGAGATCGAGCTAAACTTTTACAGAATGCGTGTACTAAAATATTAATGAAATTAGAAATGATTATGATTATAGATATTAATTGAAATCATGAATTCCTGTAGGTCACCTGCACCAGCACCTCAAACTTTGTGTTTAGGATTGACTGCGGAAAGCACATACATATTGTGGTAAGTACTGGTCTCTTTAACTGCAATTTAGTGATTTTACTACTAGTGGATAGAATAGTCCTTCACGTAAATCAACGTGTTGCTCAGAAACCCCGTACAGTGCGTGCTGTCAGCGACCTGTTAAATATAGCACAGGAATACGGACGCACGTTAACTGGCTTTTGTTACCGCACTGAAACTATTGACCTATTTCACTTTACTGGAAGTAAGCAATAACTTTCAGTGCATTGCTCGCGGCCATAAAATCGCCTTGCCGCGTACGTAACCAGTTCAAACCGCAAGCGAAGTTTGCGTCTAACGCTGCTCGATATATACCAGCCTGCCTGTAGTCAATCCTGGAGCCAGATGTAGAGCTCATGTGTGTAGTGGTCAGGGTAATGGTAGAGGACTTTTTGGTAATGATAATATTTAACAGAGTTCTGTGTTGAATTGTTGCCGGTGATAGATAGGTAAACATATATCGTTAGTTCACGATTTGATACCTTATAGCTTTCTGTATCTGTCAACCTGTGTAAGCTTATAAAATTAAACAAAGACAAATGTTGCTAATGTCAAATATTAATGAGTGTGGGGTGTTAAATAATAAGAAAATATCATTCGAATTCGAAGTTGAATCAATATAGGTAGTTCTTAATTGAATATGTATGGGTTATTTGTATAATTTATATAGAATAATAAATAAAAGGGATGTAGAATTTTAAAACATGACAAGAAAAGATTACTTAGATGTGATTTTTTAAGAACATGGTAAACTTCCTCCGGAGTTCAATGTTCTGCATCGGTACGTCATAGCGATAATAGAGCATGCGATGTGCGCGCGCGACCGTTGACAGGGCGGCGCGGCGGCGGCGCAGGCGGCGCAGGCCCCTCTCGGGCGCACCACAACAAAACCTATATTTGTAACTAGTGTAAGCAACTACCCAGCGTCAACGACAACTATAAGATCACAAACTAACTTCAAGTATAATTTATTATCATAACTAATGTAAATTAATGTCAAAGTTTAATTTCCTTATAGAGACAAGTATAATATGAAACATATCGGAAACAGTTTAATAACGCTATAATTGCGCAAAAAAAATGTGGAAATGACCAGTTATAATCGCTAATTATGAAGAAGCATAAAATCATAACGTCGACATTTATTATCTCGCGTTGATACGAAATCGTGGGAGTTAAAATTATTTCGGCAATAATTAATTGCAAAAATTGTGTTATATACCTAACGACAAGTTGATAGCGGCTTCCTGTCAACCCGATAGCGATGTACTGACGGAGTCGCGACCTCAATACGAGAGCTTTGTCAATGAATGCTGATTTTGACCTATTTACTGTTGCTACATATTTATAGTTCCTAGAATTAACTTAATAGTGATTAGAACCAGTCAAACGCGTGTCAATTTTTTTATCATTCTTCGGATGTAAACGATAGTCTAGTAGGGTATTATCAGTTCCTATAAATACTGAAGTTCTTTCATCTTCAACCGATGAGCAATAATAACTCTTCACAAATTTAACTTGTAATTAGTTTGGCCCATTTGTTAAGTGTTTGTTGGCAACTTCTTTGTTAACGGACTTCAAAAAAGGAGGTCCTCTATTCGACTGTAGGGGAGACTGGGTACGGTTGAAACAGGGTACGGTTGAAACAAAGCTAATAGCCGAGAAACTATCAGCTGTAGGTTGAGGGGTGTAAGGGAAGAAATGCGTGGCATGTTAGTGCGAACATGTTCCACAGTATTGCATCAACCATCGCGCGTTGTAGTTGTAGCAGGGGGCCCTATTGTATTTTGGTAATCAAAAGTTAGTATTTTCAGTTGATATCTTTGTCGAATAACTTTTTTAATTCTATCAATTTAATTTGGAGTATTTTTATGGTCATTTGTCAGATGTTTATGATAAAATAACAATGTTTACTTTTTGTATTGGGTTCTTTGTCTCGCCACTATGATTTTTCTTTGTAGTCAGAGGGGGGTGGGTACGGTTGAAACACACGTAAGTATTAATAAGTATTGATTGATTGATTTAATTTGGCACTGAGTGAATTGATCCGGGAATAAGCAATAAAACAGGATCTTATAATTACTAGGCCATTTAGTTCCTGGTAACTTTTTTTAAGAAGAAATGCTTTGATTTCATGTTAAATACCTTTATTTGTATAGATGAAGTTATTTTAAGTTTTTAATACATTATAAGTGTTGATCTAATTTGAGACTGAGTTGGTTGATTGATAGTATGAGCAATGAAGCAAGTTTAAATATAGGTTTATTATAATTTATTTGTGTTTCAACCGCCCCTGGTATGGGGTCGGTTGTAACAGAGGACAGACTTTTTCAAAAACTGCTCCTGTGTGAAAATGAATGTATCTGGGCATAAAACAATAGTACACATTTCAAACCAGATGTATGCCCTCACATTTTTGACATTTTATTCAATCCTCAATAGCATAATGTTGATGCTATGAGCGATCAAAGCAAAATTGTGTCAACCGTACCCAGTCTACCCTATGTTTTTTTTCGTTATGTAGGTATTTTTATAAAGTGCAAGTCGGACTCGAGCACCGAGGGTCCCCAACCGACGTCGTATCTGTATGATTTATTAAAAACCATAAAACGTCCTGCTGCAGTTTACTGTCTTCATACTTTAAAAGCTCCGTCATACTGGACATAATAATAAAGTAGGTAAACATTAGCCGTTATTTCACCAACCTTTATAAATAGTTTTGCCGTGTCAGCCGTGTGACAGTTTTAATTATTTTTGTAAAAAAACCGTGAGTGCAATTCTTTATTTTTCTGTAATAAGTATATAAATATTATTCCTTAGTCTATGTAATTTTTTGATGGGTTAAAACATTTTTATTAGTGGCTAGTTTTTTCCGATATATTTAATAATATCAGAAAAAACTAAAATAATAATGCAAATTTCAATTTCATTTTTTTTACGATAAGGCTTGGTTGGGACCAAAAACCTAACTTTTAATTTCAGCCTGATACAGTAAAACACAACTGATATGGCTTACTGATATACCTGCGCAGATGATATATTTTCGAAGCGCGGGAACCAATCAGCATGATCCATGCGTTGCGCGTCTGTATTCTGTGCTATTATTGGTTATTAGTGACGCCATATTAACGCGCGCCAGCGTGTCATTCAGTCAGCCGTGAGTGAGATGGAAAAAGTAGATGCAATTTAATTTGCACCTTATACTTAACTATTATGTACAAGTCTGATCGTGGGTTTTAATTGTGCTTTCGGAAATCATTGGAATCGTTGTTCGTGTCTGCGCGAACGAAGATTCACGACACGCCATATAAATTGTGTTCTACCGTACCTTTAGCCATTTCATAGAACAGGGTTGGGACGGAAAGCTAACCCATCTTATAGGTATTTAACGGTTCCTTACGTTTATCAGAATTTGGTACAGAACCCTCAAAACCTTCAATTACGAATCAGACTACATAGCGCACTGAAGGTTCCGTACCACCACACAATATAAACAACAACTAAAGAACATGATTAAAGACGCCATATCACCTACGAGACTCTTTTAAAATGTCTAAACAGTAAAGTCAAACAACCACAAAAAGGGAGTAAATAAAAAAGAATTTGATTATCCTTGATTGGACGTACTTCTGCAAACGGGAACCAACCCACAAAGATTTTGCAAACGGGAACCAACCCACAGTACTTAGTATGACAGTTGACATTTTATTTCCAAATCTTTGTGGGTTGGTTCCCGTTTACAGAAGTACGTCCGATTATCCTTGATTACATTTTCTTTTAAAATATATATAACGCATAAAATATTGTTAAAGTGAATGTGGTATCTAATAAAAACCCACCTGCTTTATATACCTAGAGCCCGTACAAATGACATGTAGTAGTTAGGTATGAAAAATGTGGTCTCATTGGGGACTCTTAATCGTTTAGTTTTTTGATATTGTAATTATTTGTTAGACATCTGCCATAATAAGTTAACAATACATATTTTGCAGGATAATTTATTTCAATTAAAATATACCTACAGCTATTTTTAAAGTAATAGCGGACGGATGGACAGACAGACAACCTAGGTTTAGTGTAAAAGTAAACGCCCTTGCTAGGGTGCCGTAACCTAATTTACAAACCAGAACCCGTGACGAAGTGTTCCGCGAAGTATGATTCACGCTAAGCTCGGAGCCTTTATTGGCGCGAAAGGAAGTGCAACAAAGAAGCTGTTCTCTCGGCGAGTGGTTGTCGAGATGGGTTTAGTGATGTATTACGAGAACTATTAATATATATTTATACATTTAATTAGGGAAAAATCTCACACAAATTGACCTAGTCCCAAACTAAGCTCCAAGCTTCGATGGTAAGGGGACGATAAACATACTTGTATAGCGAAAATAATACTTAAAAACATCCAAAATTCGGGAAAAACTAATTGCACTCATCACACAATGCCCTTACTGGAAATCAAACAAGAAATGATTACTACCAACGAGGCTAATTGCGTCGTCAAATTAAAATTATATTACTAACTTGGGTACGCCTCATCATAACATATAACAACGTTATATATTATTTCATAGTAAAAACGTTCATCTGAAGGAAAACATTAGATATAACACAGATAAACTATAATTGAATTTGGTATAACGTTTATTTTATATGATATCGTATGGTATAACGTTTATTTTATATGATATCGTATGGTATAACGTTCATTTTGAGCAATTTTATTTCCAATAATATTCATATATTTTTTATAAAACACTACTTTAGTTCTGCCAGCCACTTCGTCCACGTAGAATTCATATTTTTGACATCCCACGGAAACCGTTCATTTTTCCGGGATAAATAGTAGCCTATGTTACTCAAGGATAATGTAGCATTCTAATGGTGAAATATTTTTTGAAATCAGAACAATAATTTTTGATTTTCTTTGTTACAAATATAACAAAACACAAAAATACAAATCCTTCATCTTTATAATATTAGTGTACCAAATTGTGTAACCAAGTCAGAAATAATGGTCATATTAGATACAATATAATGTAACCTGGATGTAATACATATATATTGTTTAATTTAATCGTTATATGTGCTTAATAACCCTATCTTACATTTTTACGGTATTATACGTTTCGTTCATTAGAACGAAACGTATAATAATCTCATGGTAACTTCAGAACAATCTCTGCAAACAGGTTCAAATAAAGTTGGTATAATTACCAACTAAATATTAAATCAAACAAAATTATACAAGGCGGGGTTACATCCTATGAGTGATAGAAGATATTTTGTAGTCATAATACATTTTCTATTAATTACCCTATTAACTTACACCCGTATTCACAAACGTCACTATGAGGTCTCACAGTGCTCACGAACGCACAGGGTGGTTCAAAATTTCAAATCGTCTCATAAACAAAAGGTCGGTCTAAATGGACCAATCACAAAGCTGTATTGAACGCAGTGCGTTTACTCAGTGAAGGATCCCTTAAGTATTGTTTGTGAATAGTTAGTCCTTAACTCTTACAAAAACTAAACCTTTAAAGTTTATTCGCAAACGAATCCATCAATCGAAAATTGTTTTTCACATAGGTAGGTACCCCAACTATTTCTGAAAAATCTTTTCAATAAAAAAATATCCCCGTTTTATGTGTATGGAAAGAACCGAAAAAAATATCTGTTAAGATCTTATTTCACAACTTTGTCGGGGTGATTACTATGAATAACCATACCAAATTACATGTTAAGAGTCTCTGAGTAAAACTGCAGACGGACAGCCGGACAGACGGACATGGCGGAACTAAGGTTCCTTGTTAACTAGGAAACCCTACAAAAACCGCTGTAAATGCCAACTTATACTAATTTAATTGCGTGCGTATGCCTGGCGTGCCTGCGTCAAGTATCCATCCGGCAACGAATTATCAATCATCAAAGGTTATCACCTAAAAAATTAATCGTTGTTTTAATAACATAAAGATAAGAAAATATGCTTAAGACTTCAATTATGTGGACCACTTAAGTAGGTATGTTTTGTACAAACATTAGATACTTTGTGCCCGGAAGCAAGTCTTTATCAAAGTAGTAAAATTAAACTAAGGCGACTCCAATTTAGCTCCAAAACAAGAAGTGGTCGTACTTATTTGTACCTACTTAATCAATGTACCTAGGTACTCGTATTACTTATTTAAACCGGTCATTAAGGTTAATATCCTTTGAGTAAAATTTGCTATCAAAATTTTACGCACTTTCAAAAGGTCTATTCGGTTTCCGTTTAGGAATTGTTAAAAACATGTACAAAACTAAGAATTTCGGCACTATATACTAAAACATGGTGCACCCGTGTAATACATGTGGTCCTTAGAGAAGACTCATTGATTTACTGTCATTACGTTCAAATGGAAAATCGTCCACTTGAAATTATACGTCAGTTCAGAAAAATGACCATTTGAAATTCAACAAAAAGGAAAATTGTCCATCTTGAAAAACGTCTAAAATGGAATCATGTTCCATGGTAAAATTGTCCAATATGATATTGGTCGAAAAAAATATGTCTATTTGTATTTACGTACACTCAGAAATATGACCAATTGTAAATACGTCCTACCTGAAATTTGTACAATTTATAATATTATATTATACTCGTATGGTCTTAATTCATATTACACTACATTCACTTGTGCGTATTTCATTTTGGTCATAATTTATAATGGCCAAAATTCCATTGGGACTTAATTAATTTACAACGAAAATAAATATGGTTGTAAATACTTTTCAGCACAATTACATTTTGACTAAATTCACTTTGGACACTATTACTTTTGACACATTTTCAGAATGGTTATTTCACGTGGACGATTTTTCATTTGTACCTAATGACAGTAAATCGACTCATTCTACGAACGTTATCGTTATCAAAAATGTATAGCATTGACATAAGCTGCCGGAAGATGCATGAGCGCTCATGTCAATGTATGGAACATTGTGAAAGTTTTCGAAAATTGTTTACGTTAGCGTTTTGAATCTTGGATAGGGCCCTAGGCAACAAAACTTTGTCATTGTTGTTTTTACCATATTATACCAATTGAGATTGAAATATTATATCTGAAAAGTAATTAAAAAGCTACCTACTTCTCAAGAGATGATGGATAACTTTCCAGTCAGTCATGCAATTTATCCAAGCAACGTTTTTCATATTTTAAGGAGTTTTTTTAATATTCCTAAATATATTAAAAAACTTCACCATAATGTGGAAAATATATAATATAAACATCATTTCCAGTGCAACTCAACGACAAGTTACAAAAATATGTGGAAAACCGAAAGCGGCAAGCCAAGAATGTGTCAAAACAAGAATATGTCGAATCAGGAAAACGTCGAAAAAGGAAGCAATCATATACAAATGAAGGCATGTTTACAAAAACAACACAACTACACTAGACATGATTTTAAAGGAAACGAAAAAAACTTAATGTCTTCTTATATATCAGTTATTAGAGATAAATATTTTATAGTTGTTTTTAGTAAGTGGCCAATAGTTCAGAAATATATGATTAAACATTTCAAAGATTAGTATTTTTGGAAAAAAAATGAAAAATTGGTTCGTCACTTAAGGTGTTTTTGTAAAATTTTGTTAGTTATGTTATTTTTGTAAGAAAATGAAACAACTTTCTATACAAATTATCTTTTTATTCTATGAGAGAGGTACAGGCTTATTTTAATAAACTATGTGGATTTAATTTAATGATTTCCACCCATTTTACAAGCTTTTATTAAACTTGCAATGTATGTATGTATGTATGTTAGGATCAAATCTTGCAAGTTAAATTTTACCCATTTCCCGTCAACGGCTGAAAATTGGACCACATATGTAAACCCAAAGACAATGCAGTATTATGGTATCTAAGAGCTGATCTGATGATGGAGTCGGAGGGTGGCGACAGGATCTCCGCTATTCTTAACGTAAACCCACCGTGTTAGGACTCAATACTTTGGTCTTGATAAGCAGATGTACAGTCAGCAATGTGAACGAAACTCCTGGATACGTCAACCACTCGTAATAGTTATGGTTCCATTTTTGTTTACAATCGTGCACTTAGTAGCCAGTTATACAGCCTACTAAAAAGAGTGTGTTTATATTATATTTAAAACCAAGTTTTTTTTTACGTGAACCCATACAGTTATGTTCTTATTGTAAAACATAATTTAGATATGTAGTTTTTGTAAAATGGCCATATTTTTGGGGCCTGATTTTGGACAATTGGGGTAATTTTTGGACACTTTCTTTTGCTCTAATTGTAGACCTTGTTTAGACGGACGCTATGATAAGTACCAATTCAAATCCGCCAA
Source organism: Acleris cristana (assembly GCA_948252455.1). Lineage (NCBI taxonomy): Eukaryota > Metazoa > Arthropoda > Insecta > Lepidoptera > Tortricidae > Acleris > Acleris cristana. The sequence continues at coordinate 10,497,678 of OX411773.1, forward strand.
AAATGTTAGTTATATTGTTTTTGCAAACATGCCTTCAATTGTAAATAACTCTCGAGAACTAATAGTTAAGGTAAACACAGACTTACAGTCTGCCGGCCGATATTGGCAAGAACTGCAAGTGTGGGGCGCGCTGCGATCTCGGCCGTACATTTCGAGTCCGACGTGTCTCATGATCAATCTCTCTATGTATTTAGCGGTCAGTCGATCACGAACTCTTGTTTAAAAACTGATAATGGTGTACCTAGTGGGTTCGTTTTAATGTGTGCGGCTGCGGTTCATTGATTTTGGATTGTCAGGCGGCCTGCCTGACCGACTTGGGATTGCTGCCTGATCTGCGTCTATGGTGTCTTATAGCGTGATTAGGGTTAATAGTTTCATTTTTGATCAATGATATTGATAATACAGATTTTTCTCAAACATGGTTGGTAATATTCGTATTATTTTCAAATAATGAAGATCCTTTCGATACGTATACACTATAACGTCTATAACTATCCTAAATTTCATCAAACTCGATTAGGTAGCATTTTCGTGATCGAATCACAAATAAACATACAGACAGAAAGACAAAACGTGTTATATGGTTGACTTTAAAACCACCTGAAGTAGGTAGTTTAAAAATGTCCAGAATTGTTCTTTCTACAGTTATATAGGGTCTTCCATTAAGAATCAGTGATCTTTAAAATTAAATAAAACAACGATATTATTAATAACGTTAATAGTTTTTATTTATGTGAATAAACATGGTTTGCCATTACTTATTAAATAATATCTCACTCAAATAATGTCCGCGGTGTTTGATTGTGCTCTGTAAACGAATGGTCCAATTTTGCATTTCTTTTACACACATTTGAGGCTCTATCTCTCGAATAACTCAAGTAACGTTTTCCTTAAGTGCAGTAGTTGTGCGTGGCCTGTTTGCGTAGACTAATGATTTAACATAGTCCCACAAAAATAAACTAATGGCGTTAAATCACAAGATCTTGGCGGCCACTCGATGTCTCCAAATCTGCTGATTTCACGTCCATTGAAATGCTCCTTCAATAGATCTATGGCACGAAACGTTTTTCTAATCGAACTGTCTCTTTAATAATACAGTTTTATTATTTCTAAACGTTGGTGATCTGTATACCGTTCCATAATTAAATGGCAGATACTGACGTTGAATTTTTTCACAAAATGGCGGCAAAAAAATGACAAGTATTTTTTTAAATTTTTGGGCAAAGACACTTACTCTTAATGAAAGACCCTGTATTATATTTTCTTTCTACAGTAATGTTAACCAACGCCGACCAATCCCGCCGCCTGTCCCTTCATGTTTTCAACTGATCATAATAACTGCCCTAATATTTAAATAACAGCTGTAAAAATGATAAGCCTTGAATAAATCTTGATAAATGATGAAAACGCCGTCAACATCAATCTGACACTGCTTCTTTTGACCGACGAACAAAACAGAATTTACAAAGCCTGTCCCATACATATAATGGTCAATCATTTGTAGATTCATTTTGATAGTACATCTTTTAACATGTAAATCTTTTTTAGGTCACGAGGCCGAGAGATGATAACTGAATGTTGTTGCCAGTTGATATGTATATACCTATACATACCAAAATAAAAGTACGATAATGGAGCAAAGGTTACCGTAACACTTGATATTAAACTACCAATTCGATTTAAGAAGGCCTTATATTGAGCAACGAGTTTCAAAGTAATTTTTACGAGTAATTGACTTACCTAAGGCAATGTTTACGTAATTGATGGAGAAAAATAAATAAGTATGCACAGTTACGCAATGATAAAGGTAGGTCATAATGGGTTCGTGTACAGTCACCAGCAATGTATTATCCAACAATGGGCTCGAAAATACCTGATACGACTCTATTTTAAGAGGGAGAGTGTGTGTACTGTACTACTGTTATATCTATTACTATAAATATCTGTAACCTGTAAGGCTATTCATAAGATATCTATTAACGTCCTACACCAAATGCGAAAGGGTTCGACGGTGGTACACAATAATTGTTTATAATAAATGAATGAACATAATAAATAATATTATCTGTAAGTAAGTGTATAATGATACCTACCTATGCTGCCTACGAAGCTAGCGGTCCTGGGTTCGATTCCTAGTAGGGCAGGATATTTGTGTGACGACCGCCAGTATTTTGTTCCTGATTCCTGGATGTTTTCTATTTCTGTAGTTGTCTATAGTACCTACCCATGGTACGAGTACAAGCCTAGAGCTTAGTTTGGGACTAACTAAGTCAACTGGGATACACCAATTTTTGACAATGTATGAAAATTTAAAAAGCATTTTGACAGCTGTCTTCAAACTTAGGTGTCGGCTAGATATCAAAATTCTACTTAACTATAAAAAAATCATTGGAGAGGTTTAATAATGTTTTATGTAAAACCACAAAAGAGCTTGCTGCGGACCGTATTTAGGGGTCAAATGAAGGTCATTTCTTAATATAATTATAATTAATTAATTGTAACATATTTTTTTAATCTAACTGCAGGGATCGATTTGAGAAGCCTATTCCTCGAAATGGTTTTTAAATTTTCATACATTGTCAAAAATTGGTGTATCCCAAGGGTTTCAAGTTTGATTACAGAACCCTAAAAGCCATAAGCTGAGTTCAGTTTGACTTACTTATTACAATAATACCTTATTTTTGCGTTTTTGAAGCCGTTTTAATAAACTTTTTTTAATTTAAAGTATTTTTTGTCTCTTTGATGTCAAATTCAAATGTCACAATGACAAATAAGGACAGACCATATTTTAAGCAAACATTAGGTTGGTATTGTGCGTATGAATAAAAGGGTAAATGGTTTTACACTTATTTTTATAGAGACTCATTTCATAGACACTATCAATTCACAGAATTTTCAATTCATAGAAAACTATTTTCTGCTGAACCCGTGATGATTTCAGTTTATCTTGTGATGATTACAAGTCTAACCTAACCTATGTGAATCATATTTAAGACAACCTGAAATCAACACAGGTTCAGCAGAAAATAGTTTTTTATGAAATGAAAATTCTTTTCATAAAATGGGATCCCGGGTAAATGTTTCTTGTAATTTACTTCTAAACCGATTAGTTAACACCGCCTGCCATGTACGTACTCGTATCGGTGCCTGGAAGAGATAGCTATTTACCGACAAGACCGCCTGTTAACTATAGTTAAATTGTACTATTTCGTAAATTGTTTCAAATAAAGCGAATTTCTATTGAATTGTATTACATTTGTTTTTACAGAAAAGTAGAATACAACTTGAACCAGTTGTAGGTATTGGTCTGTTTCTGTACTAAGAATATTTCAAAAAAATTAACGGTGCCAAATAGACGCGTTTTCCCCCACGTGACCTTAATTTTTATAGCTGTAATAAATAATCATTATATTTTTGGAGAAGGCTATAATTTAGATACCCTCTCTATCGCATTATAAAAACATCTCTTATCATCAAAGTTTAACAAGCCGCGGCGGTAGTGAATGACATTCTGATTATTAGCATTGCACTAAATATTGAGTCGATAGAAATCAAACGTGGCCAACGGGTGCGTAACGAATGTAACGATCAATATAAAAATATTTCCTATAATATTAGTCGCTATAACGCTCATTTGGTATAATTATTGATTTCTTAAACATTTAATAAACCTATTTACTTATATATGATATAATTACCATTTTATTTATAATGATCATTTGATCTAATAACATTTTATAATTGACATACTTTAAGTACATATAATGCATAGGTATCTATTCTATATATATAAAAGAAGATGTCCTGACTGACTGACTCATCAACGCCCAGCCCAAACCGCTTAAGATAAAATTTGGCATTTTGAGGGAAAGTTGATTTTATAATAACGTAGGCATCGTTTAAAAAGGGATTTTTCGAAATTCAACCCCTAAGGGGATAAAAAGCGGTTGCAAAGATTGTATGGGAAAAAATGTTTTTATGGACTTTAATTGAAACTTGGTAGAAATGCTCTGCAATGCAAATAATGAGACAGGTATTTCAGCGATACATTAAATTCAATCCCTAGAGGAATAAAAGGGGGTTGTAAAGTTTTTGAGCGCCATATAAGGATTCTTTAACATTAAAGCTTTCGCTTGGCGTCAAATTCATACAGCACAGGGTGAGAGGGTTGGAGGATTTCAGTGTCTGTTGAGAGAGCGTGATAGGTACACTACGCCGAGTCTAGCGTAAAACTAGACTAAATACTAATAATATAGAATAGCACAACACAATATAACATTGAATTGAAGTGTTGAGATTTACGGGAGCACAAAACAAGATGTTAATAAATAAATATATATGGGGACAATGTCACACGAATTGAACTAGTCCCAAACTAAACTCTAGACTTGTACTATGGGTAGGTAGTAGACAACGATAAAAATACTTATATAGAGAAATATACACTTAAATACATAGAAAATATCCATGACTCAGGAACAAATATTCGCGCTCATCGCACAAATAAATATCTGCCCTTACCGGGATTTGAACCCAGTACCGCTAGCTTTGTAGGCAGGGTAACCAACTAGGCCAACGCGTCGTCAAACGTAGTCGTAAACAAAATAAATCAATTAAAAATAAAATACGAGAGATGCGAGTTACTAAATAACAAGAGAAGATAATAGTACCATGGTAGTATGGTGGTGGTAATTTTAGGCTAGTCAAAATGGAGACCTGATTGCATGGATAATAAAGTTCATAACAAAATGAGTATTTTCTTTTGCGGTTACCAGGCGTAATATCTTAAATAGGTACTGAACCCTCGGTGCGCAAGTCCGATTCGCACTTGACTTGATAAATATTGAGAAATGAAAATAATAATACCTGTTGTACCCCGGACATAGTTTTACCTCGGACAGTTGTCAATATTTAAAATATCCCGCGATCCTCAAAAATAAATATCTATGTCATTTGAACCATTATCTATGAAAATAAAAGTAAAGTTAGTACGAAACTCGAGAGCGGCGTGTGCGGTGTGCGTCGAGAAAATTAGAAAAATATAAAATTTGTTATAGAAAGTGAGTTTTTAGAACTTTATTTCAAACTCGTTTATTTAGTGTTTCGCAGATATATGATAAAACTGAATAATGCATGCTAAAGCTACATTAAATAGTTATCAGATAGTGCTTCCTTTCAACCTAACTTATAGACGAAGAGCGTCAAGGAAGCTTACTTTAAAAAAAAATGCTTTGTTTTGTTGTACCTTGGACACTAACTTACGTTGTACCTTGGACTACGGACTAAGGTAGAAGAGCGCCAAAGTTTTCTAATTCTTACTATTTTGCATTTTTTATGACAAGTTAAATATGTGTTACTTTTTTGTATTGTTGATTACATTTTGGATTATGTTTTTAATTGATCTCAGGGAAGTTTTCCGTTTGTTTTAGGAGAGAAGGAAAATATGGCCTTTTCTAGTAAATTTTACTAGGTTTTAAAAGTCTTCGTCCGAAGACTTAGGTCAGCCTTTTATTTCCTTAATAAATAATATAGATGATTAATATGTGTTTTCTTGGGGAAAATGTTATGTGTCCAAGGTACATCACCGATTGCCCAAGGTAAATGACGGGTGTTGTACCATGGACACTTTTCCCTTTTTTTTCTATCAGCCTGTCCCATCTAAATTAACAAAAGGATCGTTTAATGACATATCCCAGAATGTAATTTAATAATCAGGGGTCGGATTTTTCATCGCATGGTGAGATGAAAGAAAACTGTGGAGTCGATATTAAAGCTAAATTTTAATTCATATTCATACTCATACTCACCAATTTCCTTAGTCCCGTAATACTTTTGTTCCTTGTGCAGGTTGACAGATCGAAAATGTTAATCGAAAATTAATCTTACTGAATGTAATTAAAATTATTTGTGTAGTATGATTTGGGAAGTGTTAAGCCTTTTGCTTGGTAAAGGGTTACATTTACCCTGTAACTATATCAAATTAGTTAATCTTTTGTTTGGTTCAGACTACTTTGTTGCGGTAAAAAAAAGTAATATTTTATTTTATTTTTATTTACGATATAATTTATTTCTACTCATATGACTTATTTTATTTATAATTTAATTTCGTTCTTAATTAAATGAATGAGTATGAATATGAATTAAAATTTAGCTTTAATATCGACTCCACAGTTTTCTTTCATCTCACCATGCGATGAAAAATCCGACCCCTGTTAATAATACATTTTTACATTTTCGCACATTTAGTAATTCTGAAGCATCTCGATATTAAAAAAATATCAAAGAACTAGAAAGGAAAAGTACAACAGCTTCCTTACACAATTTTATAACATCGTATATCGAGGTTCATCAATAGTAATACAATATTACTCGATGTATGAATGTGGAAGAAGCGAAAGAGATTTGTCAAGATCGTAGCAGGTGGAAAGAAGTGGTCTCTGCCTACCCCTCTGGGAAACAGGTGTGATTTAATGTATGTATGTATGTATGTATTACATTGGGAGAGAATCATTGTAGGTAGATTTGAATAAATTATTACCTGCGGCCAGTATCAACGTTAGTTACGATGCTACTTTTTCAACGTTTTAGCAAGTACTTATAATGATACAGAGCACGTAAATGTGGTTACAATATTATCTACTCCGCTTCAAGCGCTCGCGCTCTTGGATGTTTCAATTTTACGCCTTAAGTATATTGTTAACTAAGGGATGAAAGGCAACTATTTGACAAGAGATATTTTTCGAGTATGAATTAAATGGCGACCCGTGGCGGTTCACCCGAGATATACACTTTACTTTTCATGTCGACTTATATTTAAAAGTAAAACTGAATAGTTTTACCAGTTTGGCTACATATACAGGGTGTCCCAAAATTCAACAATAACCTGATACCGGGCGAAAGGTCAAGTTATACCAGTTTTGGAAAAAATAAGAAATAAAATCTACATCACAATTTTCCTTATTTTTTTCAGAACTGGTACTACTTGGCCTCCCGCCCGGCACCAGGCTATTGTTGAGTTTTGGGACAACCTGTAGATTTCTTTACTTATTTTTTCCACAACTGGTATAACTTGGCCTCTCGCCCGGTACCAGGTTATCGTTGAATTTTGGGACAGTATGTATATATTATTTTAGCATGGTTCAGTACAGGTTTAGGTTTTTTAAAAATCTTACTACAGAGAAGCTGTAGGTATAGGTTTCTACAACAACAGTATTTGTAGCAGTATTGACATAGTTCGTTTTAGCCTCCTAAGACCCACCATACAACGTAATTTGTCAATGGAATATGAATCTACTGCGAATGAGTTAAAGTAAATTTTCTTATTTGATCGCAAGTTCTAAAAACAAAAGAAATTTTACTTTACTTTGCAATGGCAGTATTTTGTACTATTTTTAGTACAAGAACCCTCAGGAGGTTAAAGTTCCGAATCTGTTAAAAAAACAACACAATGTTAAAAAAAGAACCCTTATGGTGAGGTAAGACTTTGGTTTCTGTCTGTCTGTCACCGCAGTTTTTCAACCATATTATCTTAATTGCGGAACCCTCGGCACGCAAGACCGACTCGCACTTGACAGGTTTTCTTTTTGAAATTGCTTTTTTAAATAATTTTACGACAGAGAACTTACATAAGTTTTTGCTACTGCACAGGTCCATTGACATAATGTATTCTTTTTCAAATTACTTTTCTTCCGTATAGTTGACATGAATATCACTTTCAACCCGCGTCTCAGACCAACAATGGCCTAGGTTTAGAGTATGAGACATAAAAAAAATATTGACTTACTACGATTTTACTGGTCCGTTCTTTCCATTTGCATTTTTTGCTTCGAAAAAATAATCTAAGAGCTTGTTTTTACTTGCACCCTGTGACGTGGATGTGGAAGCAGGACTGTTTGCAAGTAATGGAAATAAATTATAATTTTATGGGCGAGTGTACATTAAATTATTATGAAACGTGGAAAAGCTAGTGAATCTGGTTATGAAGGAGAATGGTGGAAATAGTACTCGTATATAACTATTTACCTATTCTGATTGTATAATTTAATTACTTAAACCTATGTTTTCTAATACAATACAATATGAAATAGCCGCAAAGCTGTTGTGAGTAATATAGTTTCTTTAGATACTATGATATTGGCCTAGCAAATAACGCTAAAACTTGGAGTTGTAAAATGGTAATGTAATAAATATAATAATGCTCGATAGTCGTTAACGCAAATTACGCGTTAACTCTAACTAACTAAACTAAAATTTAAAATAAGCAGCGTAGAAAAAAATACAAATTAGTAGTAGATTGTTTAACAAGGGACTAAAACAAGCCATAATGACACGAGATATTTAGCCACGCGAGCTGAGCGAGGGTGGCTATGCTTCGAGTGTCATTATGGTTGTTTAGTCTCGCGTTAAACACTACTTTTCACTTTGAATGCAAGGAAAAAATACGATGTTAGATACAAAATTACAATATTTATTATAACAAAGTTTCTTACAAATTTGTTCCGCGGTAGTTTTTTTATTTTGTAAAGTGACGCTTTAAATGTTTACATATTTAAGCCAACAGATTCAAACATGAAAACTATTTTAAAACTAATTAGGCCATGCATAATGAAATGAATTCATCCTTAATATAATTAAATAGATTCATATTCGTAATCATTACTCGTGTTTCACGAAATTAAATCGTTTCTTTATATTTTTTTGCACAGTTGTAATTTTGAGGTTATTTCCACGCCCTATAAATTGTCTATACAAAATCACTGAAAATGGCGATAATCCTCCATTCACAAACACCGTAATTGGTTGTTTAGGGGTTTCCAAAGTAAATTTAAAAAAAAAACTTTAGTCCCTAAAGACTTATTAGTCTTTAGGGACTTTAGTCCCGATGTGCAGAGACTAAAGTAACATTTTAAAAGCATAAGAAGTGAAAAAATTATAAATAAAGGTTAGGTTCTTGTTCTCAAGGAGAACTTGGTTTGAATATACGTTAATGTTAATGTTTTGGTGGGATTGAGATAAACCCAAACACAGCATGTCTACCGTAAGGTATTGATGGTAGTCTTAAACATCGTGATTTGTGAAAGTCGGAAGTGCCTGCCTATAGGTAGGATTTTTTTTTTGTAAAAGTACAACATTGAGTAATTTTTGATATAAGTTATAAATTGAAATCCATCAACACCAATGTATATCTGTAAATTTCAGCTCGGTCGCAAACTTGGAGTAAGGGAAGAAAATCCGGGGGCACGGTAGTGCCCCCGCCAAGACGAGCCAAACGAACGAAGCGCAAGGGGCACTACCTACCTTTTCTCGAAGCGGTTCGTCGTTTTTTTGAACCCTCATAACTTGGGTTTGGATTATGCCAGATAAAAAAAAATCTCGGGATATGATGTCATTAGTAGACTTATTAAACATAATAATATGAAATTTCAATTGCATAGCTCTTATACTTTAGATTTAATGATATCTAAGAAACCCCGATTTCGTCACTGACTCACTGATGGTCATCAAAATTAGGGTTAGGGTACTTCCTGAAGTCCTAGAAAGCTGAAATTTGGTATGTAAGCTAGTATTAGTACACAAACAACATAAAAATTCTAAAACTTGGAACTTTTCCCCCGCAACCCCTTAAACTTCGGGATAGAAGTTTGTATGAGACTTCTTGACACTAGGGGACTGACTTATTATATATAGCATAGAAGCCTGACTATGAAATGAACTTTGCACCAGCTATATTTCTCTGTACTTTTTTAGATTAGGCACTTATTAAGTAGGTACAGTTCGAGGAAATTGATTCCTAGACCAGTTTGGACTATGGCAAATTGACGTAATCAATCAAAACGTAAGAGACTTCTTATGGTTTTATTTCACGGAATAGAAAAAACAGTGGAAGTGGCATGAGCTTCGCTTAGTATCAGACCTGTTGTCGCCGATACTCAAACTATCATAAAAACAACACGCCACCATGGAAAATGTTTTTGGTGCGGCTATCGTTTTTACACTCCAAAATAGCACAATAAGGCATGCTTCTGGATTTATTTCCTATTTTAGAAACATCGAAATATCGAAATATTGAAATAAGCGATCGCGGCAAATGTATGGTAGGTTATGCGGAACTCCGCATAACTATGCCACACGTTACACGCCCACTTGACACTTCTACTGTTTTTTCTGTTCTGTGTTTTATTTACAGTGTCACTTTGACATAGTTAAAAGTGGTCTAGGAATCAATTTCCTCGACTATATATAAGAGAAAATAAAGCAAAAATAAGTTTATTTTTCTTTAACTGATATTTTCACAAGGTTACGTCAAATTTGAATGGATCTCGATATGTCCGCGAACGTTTTTACAGAATAGTAATGTATAAAGGAACGTATCCCTTTAAGAAATCTCTTCCAGCTAACCTTTGGGTGATTGAGGAAAACTACACCTATTTCATTTTCTCTTACGTAATGCACCATCTAAAAATTTAGAACAGTACAACCATATTCTTAATAGCGATCGACAATCTTCGTTTTTCTATGACACACGAGTGACAAATGTACTGTCAGTTGCGAGTGCAAGTGTGATAGCGATAGCCAACCGAAAGCTATTAAGAAGCTGGGAATACTGTAGAGATATAGTTGGTGCAAAGTTCATTTTATAGTCCGGCTTCTATGCTATTTTTATTCTATGGGTATCTATCTCACAAGTTGCTTGACAGATTTGAACAATTCATTTCATTCGATATTCTAGAAACATCTATATGACGTTATTAACGGATAAAATGACGTTTGACGTTGTTCTGCGATAACTGTTATGTGAAGTGTATTTCAGACAATAGCACGGCTAGCACAAGTTGCCCGCGACACATTTGTAGCTCGGATCTCCCTTTCTATCTAGTCAGTAACGATAGAGACGCACTGAGCGACAAGCAAGAAAATACAACTTGTGCTATCCGTGTAGATATTATGCAAGATGAAGGGAGCCCACAATAAGCAACTTACAAAAAGAAGTGAAATCCCACCAAAAACATTTGCATGTAAAATTTCGCTACCGTCGCATGGGCTTTTCTATTATACAATAGTTTTAGTAGTAAACGAAACGGCCAACCCACATATTTTGACTGAGGGGTAGAGTTTGTGAAGTTAGAGCTTGTAGAGTTAGGGCGTGTAGAGTTAGAAGCTTGTCTCTACATGACATCTGATAACTTTTTGACAGTGCGAGCTGTATGGTCGTCTTGGCAACATTTTACATGAAAATGTTTTTGGTGGGATAATTACTTACCCGAAATATGCGAATTCGGCGTCGTTCTACAACAAACTCAGGAAGTATATAGTTTTCTTTATTGTTGTAAATGTTTGCAAGGGTTGGTAAATTTTATCTTTATTTTTAAAGATTTATTTGTGTTTGGTACCATCTGCCAAGGGCGACTCACGTGTTTTTAATGAATGATATGTTTTCTTGTGAATTGGATATAATAATACCTAACATGTCTATAGGTTGACTTAGCCTCATGTATCTTTCGCATTTCCCTAAGCCCTAAAACAAGACTTCTAAAGCTATTGAAAATAATAGTAAACAAAACACCATATTAATTTGATTTATCTCAATCTACAAATTCCACAACCTACATCTTGTTCTTCTAAATAACGTTTATTTTATTATTTATTATTATTTATTTCTTGGGTTGTCTTGTCCTTATGTCCGTCCGTATAAACAATCTTTTTGGAACAAATCTGACATTAGGCAAGTACAGTCAACAGCATAAGTAAGTGATGATTTATGTACCTTGTCGTTTTCAATTGTTTCACAATTTTGTATAATATTTCAAACACGACGTTAAAATGACAAGGTAGCTACATAAATGATCACTTATTTATGCTGTTGACTATACCTACCTATAACTGTTCCAGGCCCATTATTGGTCGTGTATGAAATACACAAATAATGTACATTAAAATAATAGATTTTATTACATGTCTTATTCTAACTGACCTTTGCGAAATGCAGCTGTTCTGACCTACCTATTAATTAATTTTTCTTTTTTGTTGTTGTTTGTTCTTCCATTTGCATCACTTCAAAGATCAATTAGATAATGTGTATCATGGTTACCTCAGCGTTTTGTTATTGTTCTGTTGTTTGGTTATTCGGGGCTAGTTAGTTAGCTTCATGAAGTTTTAGCACGCGTTGATGTCTTTTCCGTTTGCTACTTGATATGTATGAAAATCTTACGGTGAGGTAAATCTCGAGATAAAGGTGAACAGGTGTAAGGTGGGTACTTACTGCGTCCGCCGGGGTGAAGGTGGAGATGAGCAGGATCGTGAAAGGCGCGATATGTAGAACGAGGCGGCGCGCACGCGCTGGACCCGACATGGCTGCGCCGCGCTACTGGCTGCGGGCGCCATGCGCGGGCGCGGGCTGCTGGGCCCGGCGGGGCAGGGCGGGGCCCCGGGGGCGCCTGCGCGCCGCCGCCCGCCGCCGAGCGCTCCTCGCTCCTTAGTATCCCGTCCCGGCACTAACTGCGCGCGCGCACGGGACTCTGGCCCAACGCGCTCCGGGCCATGGCGGTCCACTTGTTATGGTAAGCTTTTTAGTGCAATCATTTTACAATAATATACCTGGTCTTACATGTGAGTAAAATATTCTAAAGCAAAATTCGGATGTTACGAATATATAAAAAATAAAAACTGTATTTTTTTATTGTTAAAAGCTCAATAAATAAATATTTCGTAAATTTGAAATTTTGTAAAGTGTTTTCTTCTGTTTTTCATAGTTTGGTGGCCGCGCTGTCATTTATTGGAGTTAATACAGTAAGTAATTAATTCATACTTCTCTTACTTTTATAAAAATAACTAAATAAAAGTGAAAGTGATTAAAATCGTATTAGATAAAAAGTGAATGAATCGGGAATGCGGCGGGCGAGGGCCGGGCCGCCGGGCCGGGTCTGCGGTCGCTCCACTTGTTCTTTTGCAATTTCTTCAAAACGCGAACTTTTGGCGAAACCGCCGCCGCCGTGCCTGCCGCGCAAGCCGATCGGGATTAGGTACCTATTTTACATAACAAAGATCACTTTCGGTTTTAAACTAAAGACTAAAAATAAAATAAAAAGTCAGGTTATTTCTATTGTATCTTTTTTGCATTTGTGGTACCATGTTTAATCGAGTTTTTCATATGATAGGAAAATAATTACAAAATAGAGGATGAGACACGCGACCGACAAAGTTTATCAATTCGGATGTAAAGCGTCGGTATTGCGCAAACCTTTGGCTCCATTTAAATTTTATGCTGCGCATCTCATATAGGGTCTCCAGCACATCTTAGATATACCTCATCCGGCACATCTTAATTGTACAGCACATACGTGCCTTAAAATCGAAACTTAAAAAAGAACCCCAATTTAAGCTGTTTCAGTTTCTTGAAAGGCAAGCGGAAGTATAGAACAGAATCTGGGATATTATTATTTATTTACTACGGAGACCTACTAAACCTAAACAAAATAGTACTATGTGTAAATAGTTAATAAGAGTTACCGTGAGAGATAACTCTACGTATCTATTATATCGGTAAATATTTAGACAAGAAAAAATGTTAAAGCAAACCTAGGGACTTGAAGCGAGATTTAAATAGATACTAGGAGGATTTTAATACGAGTAGGTATAGTTAGGGTAGGGTAAATCGAAATAACTTTGCAAATTTCTTGCTAGAGCTTTTAGTAAAAAAAAATAGGCTGTAGGGAAACCTTTCGAAACTATCATAATGTGATACCGTTTCCTAGCTGCATATGGGCCCATCGGGTCTATGGCTTAAGCTCACCTGGAGTTCCGGACCCAACTGTGGGACGTGTAATAATATAAGCTGGTAGTTACGTACCTATGTATGTATTTTGTCTAATTCTTTTAAAATTTTATATAATAAACCGCACAGAGAAAGTATTTGATCTATCAGCGAAGACCTTTTGGATCGTAGGCATAAAAATTGAAATAAAGCTATAACTAATAATGTTAATACAATTGTTAAACAATTAAGTAAATGAATCACATATATATTTAGTAGTGTTGTATAATACGGAGTAGTAGGTAATACCCTAATAAAGTACGTTTTGTCACTCCATTGCACACACGGCTACGCACGCACCGCACACGCGTCTGTTGTGACGTTATTTTCATACCCAGCAAAAGCTATATCGGTTGATTACACGAATTTGCCTTAGCCATATATACCATACCCTACGTATTACGACCTGAGAGAGTAGAGCCATAGCCCTACGTCTTAACGACCTGAGCATGCAGACCATCCCACCTGTGGGCTTACAAGGAAAGATACCCAAACTGTCCGGCTTCGATTTGGTTTATTTTGATATATGTTAAGGAGTAGTCTAAAATAACAGACACGTATTTTTTTTAAGCGGCCCAAACTCAACTTGTTTGGAGAAATTGACCTCCAAAGTACTGAAAAGTTACTACACCCTCTAACTTCTATAGAGAATAAAAAAATGACGTTAAAAAAATACACTTTTATTTAACGTTTTACCCTTACGTTAGAATACGGAATAGACATATTTGACACTAACTTGCGTTTGACGTATTCTAGTGTTCTTGCACTACTACTCTTTCTTTCACACCACGCCGTTTACGCCTCTGTGCGCACGCCTTAATTAAGAGGAGCCCGTGGCATCCCGTGGTTTCCACTACCTACCGGTTAAGATGTACGAGTAGGTGCTCGTCCTTGCATATATGAAAAGACTTAGGGCCTGTTGTTTGATCAGTAGTTAAACTAACTAATCGTTAAAAATCGTAACTATAATGGTTAAATCTCAAGGAAATGTGTAAAATTTTCGATTCCTTTTTCGAATTTTAAGAATTAGTTGAGTTAACCACTGATCAAACAACGGGCCCTTAGGTACCCCCCCCTCATTAAGAAACGCACTAAAGCTAAAATGTGCTTCAAATATGTTTTCTCCTTATACTTTATTGTGACATTTAAATTTGACGGAAAGAGACACAGAATTCTTTAACAAATATAGATTTATTGTGCGTTTATGGATTTCGCGGTTACAGTTTATCAGACCTTACAAATGCAGTGGGTACAGATATTGTTTATGTTTATTGGCGATCTTAATAAAATTCCACCAAAATCTCTAAATAACAGAATAACCGTTATTTTTCATAACTTGGTTTTTAAAGGTCAAATATAAGTACCGTGCATCTCAAACTGATTAGGCGCGAACGCGGCGCGTTCAAGCGCGCGCGCAAGACTGCTGATAACCCTACGAGTAAAGATCGTTCACCATACTCATTTAACTTAAAAATAGGTTATAACATGTATGTTGTCATTGCCCTAGCTCTTTGCCGTTATATCTTTTTAGGGTTCCGCACCAAATAAGATGATTTTTGTATCCAACGGTCAAGACCATTTTTAAGACAATTATATTACCTTCACTTCAAGTAACAAACAGCAAACAGTAAAATAATTTTGGCACTTCATGGCTCGACCGACACGGTGACCGAAGTTCATGCTAGGACAAGCGTTGTGATACTTGGTTCAGCAGGGGTGGCTCCCTGTTTGTCACAGTGTGGTGTTTTCAATGTTTTTAAGTATTTATTTCTCTACATACTTCAGTATGTTTATCAATAGTAGTTCAAGCCTAGAGCTTAGTTTGGGACTAGGTCAATTTGTGTGAGATTGTCAAAATTAATCTTTATTTCTTTCTTAAACCCCGACAAAAAATGGTGTTATACCTAAGTTTTAAGTAAGTATATGTGCGTTTTAGTCTAGATGGGTCTTAGCTAAGTTTTCGAAAATCGGTTGGGCACTTTAATTATAGATATCAGCTCTGAAAGAATGGGCCACCAATAGTCGCCATTTATTTATTTATTTATTTAATCTTTAATGCACAAAAATACAAACTTGAGTATAAAGGTAAACTAAATGTCTAATGGCGTTCTCTACCAGTTGACCTTTGGGCAAATCAGAAATTATATCAAGGGTCATTATGTTTTTAATCGTTTTTTTCCTTTCATTGCTATTAGTTATTACGAAGGTCTTGACGTGGTATTGACGGAAATCGGTTTGCCATAAAATCATCAAAATAACAAACGATTACACCTCTATAGCAATTTTATTTGATATCTTACATTATTAGGCACACACTAAAACATTATGAAAGTTAGTTAGGTACGTTGACATGATACACCACAACAGCCTGGTGACTAGTGTCCGCTTACAAATAAAAAGCGCACACAGCAAGTATCAAGTGTCAGAATGCAAACATACTATACATGGGTACGTTCCTTGTATAAATGACTACGTTGCAGCAGCTTTGAAATCTATATTCAGACATTTATCTTTCGGCTTTATAAGTTATAAGACAAAATCGATAGCCAATTTTTTTAAATATTTTTTTCTCGTACTCTTAAATTAACTTCCAACAATCTAAATTAGACTTGACAAAACATTTATTAAATTTAAGCCAAAAAATACATGGTATGGTCAAAACCCATGAAACGTATCCATGTACCCGACTACTAGGATATTGTTTTTTTTGCAAAAGTACTATGTTTTTTTTTCGCGATTTGGATGTTGGTGCCATAATAAAAGTTGATGAGTATGACCTACAGAGTTAGTCCCTGAAGTTTGTCTAACCTTCTGCCGAACACCCTGTATATTTAAATAACTTTTTTTTTCATATTAAATTCATTTTTACTTGTCACTTTTTATTTAATTCCTATTTGATTGCTTGCGGTTTGTAATAAAATAACCGACTCAAAACCGCACCTAATAAATAGCCCCTCATGGCAATCGCGTAAATAGACTGCACTCTGGTGGAGCTCTAAAAAAAAAACTGTGTCAAAAACAAGAGCGGCAAAACAAGATACGATCTTCAGTACCTATCTAGGTGTACTACCTGATATACTTTCCATAACTAACTTTTTTTTACTTTCCTCATAATCGAAATGAAAATTATAGAGTTTAACTCGGGTTAAAGTCACCATTTATTTCACACTCGAAATATTAGCGCTCTCGCTATGCTCAAGTGCCAAAATATCTCGTGTGATATCATCCCTTGGTGAACAATCTACTACTATAACCAGCTTTTTTTGAAAGTTCCTATTGTCTTTGTTATCTGGGTACCATTTTTAAGGCCAAAAAATATAGGTACTCGCTAGTTTATGTTGAGGCATAGGTAAGGAAGTTATCTTCTATCTAAAGGTATATAAAAGGCAAACCTGACTGACTTATATGTATATCAACGCATAGCCGAAACTACTGTAGCTAGAAACTTGAAATTTGGTACAGGGGTTTCTTTCATGATGTAAGTGAGCACTAAGAAAGGATTTTCGAAAATCGACCCCCAACAGGAAGAAATGGAATCTAATTCTACGCGTACGAAGTTGCGGGCATCCTCTAGTAGTAAAGATCTTGCAAAGATACATACCTACATAAAAACCTAAAAGCACAACGCACTCATTTTTTGGGCCATTTTTTTTTTCAAGACCCTTGTCCTTGATGTTACGGTTTATAAATACGTAGTCCCGTTTTATTCAAGAAATAATAGAAGCAACTTCATCCCAGTCATCCTTATTTTCAATCTATCAGCGTCACCTATTACAAGACAAGTTTTCAAAGTTCATCACATAATAAGTTAAGTACAGTCAGTCATAAATGTATTTACGTTCCCATGGCGTCAAAAATATCTACAGACCGCTATGCCACTGACATTAAGGTCATTGTATACATATATGGCGTGATGGCCGTACGATATTAGTGCTTTCGACTGTACCTAGTTACAATAGTTAGTAATGTTACTATCTCTCCTCTAATAGTTCCTATGGACCATGTTTTATAATAACATGCTTACGATAAATAAAGGAAAGGAGAAGATAGGGTCCGTCTGGCTGGATCGCTAACACTGATCTGCATACCAACCACTGCAGCTAAGACAGCTGGTGAAACTAATTGCATAGAAGCTATTCATAACTGTCCTCAGGATTAAACGGATTTGCAAACTTAAGATTGCATAATAACTACCAAGTCAAGTGGCCAGCGTCCGGGGCCTCTATACCCGGCGGTAAAAACCATATCGTATTTGACCGTATTGTTTTGACGTAAGCCGCCATTACTGTCAAGGAAATAAGAGCTATCAAAACGTTGACAATACGATAACAGATCAAAGACGATGGGTATGATTTTTACCCTTTCTACCGCCTAGAATACCGGGCCAGTTTGTTTATTTACCTTCTTCATGGCAGTAAAATTAAGTCTATGTGTGAACCAAGTTTTATGTACATAAATAGGTAGTGAGGACTCGTATTTACTTAAAGGTAAAAGTAGCAGGTCGTAGTTTTGAGAATGGGTATGTAAAAGTATAACTATGATTGCAGCAACGAAATGGGTATCCTGAGTGGAACAGTGCGTATGGCGCCGGGTCCGCGGTCCGAAATTACTACCAGCGTCCGGCGGCGCCCACACCGGTCCAGGGCCTTTCGGGCCGGCCCGACATCCCGCCGCAGACGCAGCAGCTGCCCGAATGGTCGCGCCCGGCGCCAACGCCCGAAGGCGTCTACGGAAACTATGCGATCTTCAACACCGATACCAGGGAGCGCACCACTCTAGACCGTAACTGCACAGCGAAGAGCTCCTGCGTGCCGAAATGCTTCGCACAGAAGGGTAACCAGGTATATTAAACTCCATCGAACTACTATAACTTTAGTTCTTCTACTTTACGTCATCTTCTTTTATTCATTTAATTGACACATACTCGTCCTTGTAGTTAAACGGTTCGAAAAGTTAATTGCGTAAAATAAATATTATTAATTATGAAGTTCCGTTTAACTAAAAAATATGTGTGAATATTGTGAAAGTTCAAGAAAATCTTTACCTATTTTTTTACAAAGAAGTTAAAAAAAAGTGTCTAGTAAGTACAGTCCGCCTTATGCCCAAGAAGCAGCACACTTCAGTGATATGTCGCTTTAACGCCTTTGACAGTAAATTAGTGCAGAAGTTGAAACATGACGTTAAAGTGAGAAAGCACTAAAAGTACTAAAACTACTTTACAAGGCAGACGATACTTACCTAGCCGTTTAGAAATCTTCTTTTAATTAGTTACGGTAGTATACCGTATGGCTTACTTACCTACTCTCTGCTCTATACATTTATGATTAATAAAAATTATAGGGAAGACCTGGCTCACCAGGCCCCGCTGGCCTCAGGGGGTACCCCGGTCACGAGGGACCCGAAGGTCCACAAGGCCCTAAAGGTCAAAAAGGTCAATTTGGGCTTCAAGGGCCCAGGGGTCCGAAAGGTGACATAGGCAGACCTGGGCATGAGGGATTAAAAGGAATGGATGGCCCCCAAGGTCTTCAAGGAGCAGATGGCATAGACGGCACTCCCGGAGTAGACGGTTGCAACGGTACAGATGTAAGTATTTTATGTAAAATTAATTTTATCGTCAATAAAGAAACTTTAATATTTTTTGAACCCTGCGTATTATACTTTGCATACATACTTATGTGGACAAAGAACTGCGTTTCAAATATTATATCCTTAATACTGTACGCAACTACGCAATCTTGACACAAATTTCAGATCATACAGTTTTGCGAAACTCTGATACTGTCGGAGCTTAACTACGGAGACATAGTCTATGGTCCGCGGCTGCTGGCGCGTAGGTACCCAACGTCTAATACAGCGGGTACAGAATGCGTGTGCCAGGTTTTCTTTTCAGATGCCACCGCGTGCGCACGTTACACCATTTCTTAATCGTAACAACATTTTAAAGATGGACACGCGTAGAAAACATCATCTGACCATATTGATGTTCGGACTTGTCAAATCAAAGGAGCCCAACGTACCTATACGGGAAGCTTATCTGGGCGCATAGCAGCTCTCAGGCAGCTGCAGCTCCTAATCCCCCGGCATCACTCTGTTGCATTTCGTGGGTGTTTCCGCTTCGCCGCCAGTAAATGCTGGAACAACCTTCAGCCGCCTCTCCGAACTCTGCAAACCATGAACACATTTAAACTTAAATGTAAGGCATTTCTATTATGCCAACAAAAAAGCAAAGCATGATTTACAATCATTAAATTTTCACTTTTTAAGGATGTAATGTTTACATTATGGAACTGCCCTAGAATCATAGTAAAATTCAAATATCGCACTCATGTAACACTATTAAATCACTATTTATTTCACGCACAAAGCTACCTACCCAATCTAAATTCAATGAAACAAATATAATATATTGAATTAGTTTCGTAATCCAGCCACACCACACCCCTAGAGTGGGTAGAGGTGATTGAGGGTAGGTTCCGGTTATTCTGCTTCCCACCGTCGCCAATCGTTATGGGTTGATGTTGGTAGTACCGATTGGCTCTTTTACCCTCTTGCTTTTTTATATAGTTTGCCTAAAGCTGCGACCACACCATTGCTTAAAATACGATGACGTACGGAATCGCAGTGACGCGTCGTATCCGTACCGTTTTTGACGCATGCCCTCCACACCAATGCTTAACGGTGCGTATATTACGGTACGTCAAAAACGGCGCCATGTTGTTACTATGACCCCGTCGTTTGTTTAAGCAACGACACCGTTTTTTAAGCAGCGGTGTGGGGAGCGTGCGTCAAAAACGGTGCTGATACGACGCGTCACTGCGATTCCGTACCGTCACCGTATTTTAAGTACCGGTGTGGGCGTAACTTTACTTTATATTTTTTGTACAAATATTCATGACCGGTTTATTACATGTATTTTACTCCTCTATTCATTCCCATGGTATAGTATTTATTTATTTCTTATTAGGTACCTACTTAAATCAGTGTTTATGTAGTCAACCGTTGTCTCGTCGTTCGTGTGTTACGTTGGCGCCACTGAAAATCAGCGTTGCGTTTCATGCCGTGCCATAGTGCTGAGCCTCTATTCAACACGGTAAAAACAATATCGTTTTTGATCTGTTATCGTATTGTCACCGTTTTGATAGCTCTTATTTACTTGACAGTAATGGCGTCTGACGTCATAACAATACTATAACAGGTCAACTACGATATCGTTTTTACTGTCGGGAATAGAGGCGCTGAGTGGTGTCAATTTCGACGTCACAGAATCCCCCATATGCATTTATTTTCTAAATTCCTTTTATATTGTTTAATTTTGTTTTCTTTATTGCCATTCTTTATTTGAGGTTTAATCTCTAATCTGTTTTGTTTTTCTTGTGATCGTCGAATAAAATGTTTCTATTTCAATAAACTACGTGTCTTTGCGTGTCTCCAACCTTGGACCCGTCACTCGTTTTGTTTAGTTGCAGCATCGACAAGACAGGGGTAAGAAGAGAAGAGTAGGTTGGTGTTTCGCATTCAGCGTTTCGAGTTTTTTTTTTTGGATGTTTCGACTTATGCTGGACTTTCATCATTTTTCTAATC
The DNA here is from genome assembly GCA_948252455.1 of Acleris cristana. Classification (NCBI taxonomy): domain Eukaryota; kingdom Metazoa; phylum Arthropoda; class Insecta; order Lepidoptera; family Tortricidae; genus Acleris; species Acleris cristana. The sequence continues at coordinate 10,519,069 of OX411773.1, forward strand.
CATTGTGAAGTCTGTGCTTGTATTTGACTGCGAGACGTGAACTGTGACAAAGGGCTTGACAAACTCCATGTATTTGTTAATAAGTCCCGGAGGTTAATTCTTCGCGTATTCTAGTCGAAGATAATGCGCAACGTAGATCTATGGGCACTGTACTGATAATCACCTTCTTCTTCTTCTTCTTCTTCATCAGCGTGTATTCGCCCACCGTTGGGCATACGCCTCTCCAATTTTCATCCATCCAGAACGGTTTTCCTATTGACAATCACCTATTGGAGTGGAAATTGCGCCCGGCGCAAATAGAAGTGGGTCGGTCACAAAAACGGGCCCCTGTAGGTCGACGGAGACCCGGTCGACGGTGAGAGCTAGCTTAGGCCTTAGAACTGCACTGGAGTGAAGCTAAGCTAGGACAGTGGCGGGAGACAGGAAGGCGTGGCGTGATCTTGTGGAGGCCCTCTGCACTATAGGGTTGCTATAGGACAGATACAACAACAAGTACATCATGGCGGACAGCACTTTGTGAAGACACGTCACTTGTTTGGCACGACACGGTGCTAAAAACAAATAAATTTGTATTTTTTTAATCCAAATAACGGAATATTCTAATCCAAATAGTAAATAAATTTAATTATTAATTAATTGATAAATCATCGTACTTATAACATAATAATTGATTTATCATAAATGGAAACAATCAAGATTAAAAACCAAAACGTTCACTCAATTAAATTAGAAACATATGCATATGTTAAATCGATAACTAGAGGTTATTTATTTTTAGGGCGAACAAGGACCACCGGGCCCCCCTGGTTTACAAGGACCACGTGGGTATATAGGTACTCCAGGAGATAAAGGAAATAAAGGAGAACCAGCATTAAGCGGTAGATATGAGAAGGGTATAAAAGGGGAGCCCGGCCCCGAAGGCGAGTATGGTAGAACGGGGCCCATGGGGCTGACCGGGCCGCCAGGCCCACAAGGACGTCAAGGAAGGATCGGACCACAGGTAATTTTAAAATATTGTTTGTAAATAATAATTAAAATATTAAAGTTCGCTTTTCGCGTTCTCTATTAAATAACGTATTAGGTAGCTCTCGTTGAAACGAGATTAACTGTATAAGTAAGCACTATTTCTAATCATAAAAAATAGGGTTGAATTTCGAGCGTATAAGCGAGAAAGCATAAAGGAAGGTTTCCAACAAACGGCTCGCATCACATCGGATTGGAAAAGATACGAACGGATGCGGCGTCAGCCGATCGCGTCTATTAAAATTATTATTGTCTATTTATTACGGAGTCGATCGCGCGTCGCAGTATACTTTTGGCTAAATACAGGGTGGAAAGTTGAGATGGGGCAGTAAGGGCAGCTAGGTACTAGATCCCTTGCTGCTAAGCATACATGCTCTTACGAGACCTTTACTAACTTTTTAAGTGATAACAATCGACATTCACAGATTTTTGATAAAATGTACAGTTAGCGAGAAAATCGACAGATTTGAGTAATTTTTTTGACATTATAACGTCTTATAAATCGATGAACGCCGGGAGCATGCACGAAAAAACATGATTCATTGTCACGTTCCGTCTCATTGTAACGATCCGCCTGAGGCCGGCTGCACGCACGAAAAAACTTGACTCATTGTAACGTTCCGCCTGAAATTAACTAATGAGGTGATAATGCCTTTCAATAAAAATAAAATTAAAAGTAAAATTGCGCGTAAGTAGTAGTAGAAGGGAAAAAAAATCTGTACATTCGAGATATTTACTTAAAAATACTATAGGGACCCTCAGAATGAGCAGCAGAACACGTTTCTACTATTTTTAGAGTTGATGTCTGTTTGTCTGTTTATCTGTTTGTCTTTTTGTCTGTTTAATTTTGTTTCTCCTCGCATCAATTGAAAACCACTGAACCAATGTTGATGCGGTTTTTACTAAAACTTTCCAATAAACGGTGACCAGGTTTATACCGGGTGTCCCTAAAACCAACGCCAAAACTGAGAGCTCTGATAGAGCAGCTAAAAAGCTATCGATTTAACCCCTATTTATATTCAGCGATTTTTACTAGTTTCGGAGATATTTATCATTTTAATCTGATTTTTTGTAATTTTCCCTTATGTCCATGTCACGAGAACCATTAATTTCATGTTTTATTTCATATTTTTTTCAGATATATTTTACATTATTACAAATCAGCGAAGTTTCTCATTTCCCCGTATTTTTTTATTGACATAAAGTTTGTTTCTCCATACTAGGTGTCCCAGTGTTTGCTTTTCACTTTGTATGGAAAATATAACTTTATGTGATTACTTAAAAAAATGATTAAAAAAAAACGAGAAAATGGTTTTAAAAACTTAGCTGATTCGTAATGATTCTAATAATGTAAGTACCACTGAAAAACTTATGAAATAAATGATTTTTCGTGACATGGACATAAGGGAAAATTACAAAACAGCCCTCCTTTTGGGCTCCGCCGCAGTCGGGTAAAAATCAGATTAAAATGATCAATATCTCCGAAACTAGTAAAAATCGCTAAATATAAATAGGGGTTAAATCGATAGCTTTTTAGCTGCTCTATCAGAGCTCTCAGTTTTAGTGTTGGTTTTAGGGACATGTATATGTATAATAAAAAATTAAGATATGACAATTGAAGGGTGGGAAAAGAGGGGTCAAAGTTAGTATGGAGAAAAGTTACCGGAGTGAGCTGGTTACTTGAAACTTTGTATAATTACCAGGGTTCGGAGTTTTCATAGCACGGTAAGACGAAAGAGAGCTGTGGAGTCGACAAAAACATTAAAATTGAAGTCTTACTTCCAAATTTAATTCCAAAATGCTTTTATAAGTATTCGCCCTGAGAGCCCCTTTACCCAGGGGGTAAAGCTTCTAAGCTAAGCTATGAAAGATTCCATTTATAAACAATTTTTTTTCATGTACACATTATTTAATATTAATCTCGCAATTTTAAGTCATTATCCATATTTATAATAAAATTAAACGTTGCAATTACATAAACGAATGAGTATGAGTAAGAGTTGAATTTTAATGTTAATGTTAATGTCCACTCCACAGCTCTCTTTCCTCTTACCGTGCTATGAAAACTCCGAACCCTGATAATTACTCTTCGTAACAAATTAAACTATACTTATTTCTGGATTTCTCGATTAAAGTTAAAACAACTAAGAAATTATCAAATTAGGCCAATTACATGTATTTCTTTAAAACCCTATTCGATCGAGTCGATCACTTTACGTGATTACAAATATGAACATTTTATTCTCCGTTTATTAATAAAAACTATATTCAAGGATTTTTAAAAATTCAATGTACAAAATGTTATAAATAGGAAAATAATGCCAATCGGTGTCACTTCTAATAAGGATTAAAATACTCTTTGAAACCAACTAAGGTTAGAGTACTAGAAAACCCACAAATCAAAGAAAACTTTTTCCATACAGTTCGTAGGGTAATTAATTACGAAGTGACATTTTCTTTAACATAAAATAAACAAAAGTTTAAAGATCATTAAATATGGAGACAACTACAATTACAAATGAAAAAAATCGGTATTATTGTAAAAAAACAGCTAGAGTCTGTGCAAAAAGAGAACTCTAAATACGAACATCTTGGCCGTCATGACTGTTTCACACGAGGGCAGAAGAGTGAGGCAGAGCAGTTAGCGTTGTCGAACCATCGATAGTTTTAATATCGATAGTTGACCTCGAAAACTATTCAAAACATCGACAGTAACAGAGAACAAAACAGAGACAGATATTATCAATAGTATTAAACGTTTGAACTATCGATAGTATTGACATATGGCGACACTGTCGTTATTTTAAATAGTTTTCCAGGTAAACTATCGATGGTTCGACATCGCTAACTGCTCTGCCTCACTGTTCTGCCCTTGTGCGAAACGGCATATGGACGAAACAGGCTAATAATGTACATTTTGAAATTAGAACGATGACGATTCGAACGTTCCGTTTAGTGTGTTTGTAACTCAAAAATGGGTTCGAATCAAGAGAAGTACGATTTGTTAGAAACCTATTTTGTAAATAATATAAACTTGTCGTCAGCTTTAGAGTGGTACACGATTAGATATCCGGTGAATGGACTAGGAAAACTTACTTACTTACTTCTTTTATTATTAATTACATGCTAACATTTTTTAAGATATATTATGTTCATTCTTTTAGGCGGACTTGTACAAAAAATATAAATACTGGGTTAAAACACTAACTCGAGTTAAATTGTCAGTTTTCGTATAAATCTGACGTTTACTAACCCAGTATTAAATTTTTGGTGCAAGTTGCCTTTAGTACTCTAACCTTAGTTGTTCTCAAAGAGTATTTTAATCCTTGACAGAAATAGGACCGATTGGCTTTTAAAAAAAATCTCAAATCTGTCTTCTTTCTCGCAGACTGTACATTTTATCAAAAATCTGTGAATGTCGATTATCATCACTTAAAAAGTTACTTAAGGTCTCCTAAGAGCATTTTCGCGTAGCAGTAATAGGGATCTAGTAGCTGCCATTACTGCCCCATCTCAACTTTCCACCCTGTATATGCGAAGTGTTTTGTTACTACCTAATAGTTCAAACAACGAAGCAAAAATAAATGCAAAACATCTCTATCTCACGCTCTTTCGCCAAAAGCACTGGAAACTATTATAATACTAGCAGGTGAAGATTGAATCTGCTTCATTTATTAAATTTGAGATACTGCTAATAATTGGCGTTGAGATTAGTATATAAATGTGCGACTAATTTTCGTAACACAGCGGAAAAGTTAACGTTTCTTAATTTTAGTCCTTAACTAATCTAATCTACTACTACTACTAATCTTCCTAAGAAACGCCCAGTAACCCAACAGAATAAACATGCCTAAATGGTATTTTATTATTAAATATCTACTTACATTGTACTTACATTTTTGTAGGGTCCACCAGGCGTGCCTGGAGACAAAGGTGTTAAAGGTTCAAAAGGCCAATCGATTCTTGGCGAAAAAGGTGAAAGAGGAGATAAAGGCGATAAGGGTTCCAGCGTAACTACTCTACCTTTAGAAGGTGAGAAGGGATTTATTGGAGAAACACAAGGAGACACGGGCGAAAAAGGTGAAAAGGGTGAACCAGGCCGTTTTGGAGATAAGGGTGACATAGGGCTTATGGGAGAACCAGGAACTCAAGGACAGCAAGGAATTAAAGGAGAGAAGGGCATTCGAGGCAATCCTGGTATACAGGTAAGTAATTCTTGTACCTTACAGTAATTCAGTCACCCCATACGGCGGCGGTCGCATCGGTCTCGAATGAATGAGACCGTTTTACTTATGTCATGTTTACATAGGTACATGGCCGTATAAGTCCGCCTGATACGGTGGTAGTAAATGCCTTATGATAGTACAGTGGCCGAATACGGTGGCTGAGTTCATGTTCACACTACTCCGTTCATCTAATAAGGCGAACTTAATTGACTACCTAACGATTCTTGTCGAACTTTGCCTTTACAGATGTCCGTCCCGATCGTACGATCACCCAATCGCATTCGGCGACCGGATTATTGTAATTTCCATAGATTAAACAATTTACTCGTTACGACTTACAACGATATTGATTTATAATCATTTTTACTTTAACCTTTTATTACAGGGCAGAGAAGGTATGTTTGGTGCGCCCGGGTCTAGGGGTGTAAAAGGAGATAGAGGTGAGGATGGCCTTAGAGGTCTTGATGGCTTAAACGGTACTAAAGGCGAGCCTGGAAGAGATGGACCAGCAGGTCTAATGGGCCTAAAAGGTGCACGTGGCCTACCGGGTGGCAGTACAGGATCTATGACTGGTCCCCCGGGTCCTGAGGGACCACGTGGGTATCGTGGTCCTCAGGGTCCAAAGGGTAGTGATGGAATACCTGGAGCCAAGGGAGAAGCTGGACCGATAGGTCCGCCAGGTGGATCGGGATTGCCTGGAAAAACTGGAAGAGAAGGCCCAGCTGGCGAAAAAGGTGAAAAGGGCGAGCAAGGAATTGACGGTCAAGCAGGAAGTATTGGACCTCAAGGATACAACGGCGCACGTGGTCCGCCAGGCCCGAGGGGCCTCCAAGGTGAAAGCGGCATCTCAATACCCGTAAGTATTTTATTAGGGTTCCGTAGTGAAACTAAGTAGGAACCCTTCTAGTTTCGCCATGTACGCCCGTCCGTCCGTCCGTTCGTCCGTCCGTAGCTTAGCTTAGAGATTCTTAGTTCTAGAAAGCTGTAATTTGGCATGAATATAGTATAATATTAGTTACGCCAAAAAGTGGTAAAATAAAATGGTGTTTTTTTTTTGTTTATCTCCCCTACACGTACCGTGGCTTTTTTTTTCTCGTCCACTGCATGCGTGTGGTGTGTCGTTGGATAGGTCTTTCAAACATATTATTAACATTTAAAGTGCTAATTTTGTTTAGAGTGAAGTGTCCCCCCCCACCTACAGCCAAAACTACAAGTACTAAAATTCTGAAAAATATGTTGAATGAAAGCACATTTAACGAATTAAAAGGAAAACTATGACGACTTAGTAGTCTTCATAGGTTTCTGAGATACAGACGACCAAAGTGTTAATACCTACTAAAGTCATCTAAGACAGCACCAAATAACTGCTTGCTTTTTGAGATAGTTTTTGTGTACACCCTACACTGAGCATGGTCAGACATGCGGTTTTTTTTAAAGCCTTAGTTATATGAAAACCCGACGAAAATGCACGTGATTTGGGCTGTTCTGATGATGGAGCCGGAAGGTGGCTACATTATGTAGTTAACTTAGAAGCATCGAGTTTGGATTAACACGAGCAGTAAGCAGACAATGACGCTGTGCAATGATTTGCATATGACAACATTAACTAATTTTTATTTTGCAAAAAACTAATTGCATAATAATCGAAATTATACGTGTAATAAACTAAAGGTATAGCAAAAATAACCCAAAAGTATCAATGAAATACATCATTTCTTGAAACATAATGGTCTAGAGGTTCAAAAGTAGACAATTCTAACAAGTCATTGACTGCTACTCATTTTGTCACAGTTCTGATTGATTCTTTTTTAGGGTTCCAAAGTCAAACTGTGTACCCTTATAGTTTTTCCAAGTCCATCTGTCTGTCTGTCGGTCTGTGTATGTCACGCCTACTTTTTCTCAGACACTATCAAAGCTACAAAATTGATGATTACAAGAAATAAAAGAAAGATTCGATTTGAATATAGTCTTTACCAAATAATAACAATACCTCAGTGCGGCTGTACGTAAACGTACGGAATTCATATAAAAGTTAATTCTTTTTAACTGTAATAACGTCACTATTTTAAATAGCTTTTTTCATTCTTTAATGTCACGAGTCCGACTTGCACTTCACCGGTTTTTTTGTATCTATCCTAAGTGGTGAAAAAAGGCAATTAACATTGGCAAGTTTGTTGTTTTAAATCTGTAGACCACATCACACCCCCACAATATAATATAAGTATGTAGACCACGTACGCGTACTCTGGAATAATTACATAGTCGGTCCTTAAGTTCTGTCACAAAGGTTTAGTCAAATAAAACTAACTTCTGTTTATTTTTTAATTTCAAAACGTATAAAAAATAAAAGCTTAATTAATGTACATTTTTAGGGACTAATAATCATTCCACATAGTCGCCGCAATTTCCCATACGATCTTCTAACAGTCACGGCCGGAGACGATTAAAACACGCACGAGTTTTCTGAAAATTTTACTTTTTGAAAACGCTTTAAATGTTAGTTTTTGTTAACTAAGAAACTTTTTTCATCTCTGGGTATGTTGAGAGACCAGCATTATTTTATTAACGACACTCAAAAACCAGCTTATGAGGCTCGAAGTTTGGTCTGTTTTCGTATTGCTGCAAATTGATGTAAAATCGTAAGGTCGATTCAATGAGACATGAAGATTTACCGGTGTATAAGCGGATCTTTAGTTGCTTGGAATACATTTGTATCAGAATTTAAAGATAAAAGTCTGGTCAATATGTCACGCAAATTTCGATTCAATAAGAGGACTCTTACAAAAGTTGTAGCCGTTATCAGTATCGTGGTCGTGCGTGATTTGAACCATGCTTTCCTGCCCCGAATGGAATGCTCAAAGCTCGTTCATCAAATTATTGCAACAGTAAAGAATACAAATTACGCTTCTTTTTATTCTAGATAAAATGAGGTTTTTATTGATGTGCTACAGGTTTATGAAACTCTTTTATTTATTTTTTAAATTGTAGTAAATCTCAGTGACAGAACTTATGAACCGACTATGTAGATAATTGCAATGTGTCCAAACAACACATGTGTTAGTGCATGAAATAGAACGCTGAAAAAAAACTTTAAAAAATATATTTTTCAGCAATTTAAGTTTCAATCTAATTTGACTTATTTTATTTTTTTCATTATTTTAAGGGAGAAAAAGGCGTTAGTGGCAGACCAGGGTTTTTGGGAGATAAAGGTCAAAAGGGTGAAAGAGGGTATGCTGGAGTAAGAGGAGCTCCTGGTAATTCAACTCTAGGAACTCCGGGAATGCCAGGGGAAGTAGGAGAGCCTGGTAGAAAAGGTGATAGAGGCAGGCCAGGTTATAATGGATCACCGGGTGACAAGGGATCTAAGGGAGATATAGGCGGTCGTTGCAATGATTGTAGACCGGGAGAGTCTGGTCAGAAGGGAGAACATGGTAGGGATGGTTTACAAGGGGCTCCTGGAGATCGAGGCCCCGTGGGACCCACAGGAATGCCGGGCACACCTGGAACTGACGGCAATCATGGCGCACCGGGTCCACCTGGGGAAAGGGTAAGTGTTTAGTATAAAATATTATTTAGGAAACTTTGAAAGCGTACAAATTCCGGCCAGTGCTCAGTTAGTGTCGATTTTATCGCGGAAGGATTAATACTCTTTACCCGAACAATTGTCCTCGCGTGTGATATCCATGAACTTGTTACTCTAATAAGTCCATGGTGATTGTCTAAAACTCGATACTAGCGAAATACACCTTGTTAAAACAAGGAGTGAAAGCCATTAATTAAGGAAAAAAAAGATATGACAATATCTGAACAACTTACAAATGAAAAGTAAAACTAACCTAAAACTAAAAAGTTAAATCTAAATAAAAAAGACCCCTGCGGCATTAGCGGCCTGCACACTTAAAGTTCGGACCGCGGGAAACGCCACGCGCCGTTCCAATCTTCGTTCCGAACCGTACGTGTAAATGCAACTGTAATAGTAAAATAGTAAACATGTATGAAAGATATGACATAATATTTTACGATTTTTATAAATCTTACCTAACCTAACCTATAGGGTTCTACAAAATGTTTCTGAAATAAATCCTGAAATATTGACAGTTTCGAAAAAATAGCGTTTTGCAAAATGATGTTTGTGAAAATTTATTTAGCAATTGATTGGATACCGGTAGCTCAACAAGTAAAGCGGTTGACTGCACTTCACGCAACTTTTCATTGTCGCAAGGAATGGCATATTATGCACTTCAATAATATGACTTGAAGTTTAAAGCCATTTTAAATTTCGGTTATAAAACACATTAATATAAAACATAACAATTTACATCGGGTTATTCGAGTCTTAATGTTTCACTTGTATCCTCTCTTTCCCAGGGTGAGCGAGGTATTGACGGGGCGCCCGGCGCTCCTGGAATGCGTGGTAATGACGCAATTATACCATCGAATCTAGTTAAGGGAGCTCCAGGACAAAAGGGAGTACAAGGAATAAGAGGTCCACCTGGGCCGAAAGGAGACAAAGGCCTCGAGGGTCCTCCAGGCGAGCGAGGCCATATGGGAATGCCTGGCACGAAGGGAGACCTTGGCATGAGGGGGCCTCCTGGAATTGATGGTGAACCTGGAACTAATGGACGTCCAGGCTCTGATGGTATAAAAGGAATATCCATCAAAGGTGAAAAAGGTACTCCAGGAATTGGAGGCCTTAAAGGAGACAAAGGCTATGAAGGCATCAAGGGCTACAAAGGGGAACCCGGACAGTGTGCTGCTAATTATGCGGCACTATTGAGAGGAGACAAAGGCGATAAAGGCCTACCTGGTCCACCGGGCACACAAGGTAGTTATAAAATTATAATGTATTTGGTATCCTGTAGCTCTGCCTACCCCACTTTGGAAATGAAGGCGTGAGTGTATGTATATATGTATGTATTTGATATCATTGAATAAGATTCATGGGAACGTACATAAGTGTCATGTTGCACATTTTATCAACAGTATCAAAAATATATATTGAATGGGATCCCTTTGTCACCCATAAACTTATAGAATCAATTTTTCTAAGTCATAATTGATTTCCATATCGCACCTTCAGAACAGTATGTCATCAATTCAAGTTACGCCCACACCGGTGCTTAAAATACGGCGACGGTACGGAATCGCAGTGACGCGTCGTATCAGCACCATTTTTGACGCAAGCTCCACACACCAATGCTTAAAAAACGGTGACGGCACGGAATCGCAGTGACGCGTCGTATCAGCACCGTTTTTGACGCGCGCTCCCCACACCGCTGCTTAAAAAACGGTGTCTTTGCTTAAACAAACGACGGGGTCATAGTAACAACATGGCGCCGTTTTTGACGTACTGTAATATACGCACCGTTAAGCATTGGTGTGGAGGGCATGCGTCAAAAACGGTACGGATACGACGCGTCACTGCGATTCCGTACCGTCACCGTTTTTTAAGCATTGGTGTGTGGAGCTTGCGTCAAAAACGGTGCTAATACGACGCGTCACTGCGATTCCGTACCTTCATCGTATTTTAAGCACCGGTGTGGTCGCAGCTTTATTATTATAGAGACCAACTCGAAATTCAAAATTTCTGAATTAGGTCACTATTGTTCTGAGGGTGCGATATTTTTTATGTTCATATAACTATCGATAGTTTTAGTGAATTTCGATAGTTTAAAAAACAATTGAATACAACAAGTATTTGATTTTAAAGGTTTTTTTTATATGCTCTCAGAAGTATTACTGCTATCCATGCAAAAGTTAGTGGAGACTACTATTGTTATAGCAAAGAAAGTGACAGCAGCTACTTTAATCAAGCATTAAATTTAATTGACGTCTCTGAGTACGGCAGTTAGACCCTTTTCAGCATTTGTAATAAATAGCATTTGCTCTGGCGCATTGGCTTGTTTCCTTTATTTTTGCAGCATAATCCGTTTTTACTTATCCATTTTGAGAATTATGGCTTCAACCACTCAGTAATCCCTAACGAGTACCTATCATAATGTTAAATCTTGCAAATCGGTCTATGCTTGTCGGGAATCGTCAGGGAGGGAAGATGGCCGATTGTAAAATGTCCAGCCTTTACTTTTGATTTATATTATTTACCGATATATTCTCATTCACTTGACATTGGCGAAATCACTACGAAACCGCCATTTATAAATAAAAAAGAAGAAGAGAAATCGGTCTTTACTTTCGGAGATACAAACTCTTTCTAACTTTAATTTTTTTAAATTAACAGCGCTCATTACGTCATCGATGACACTAAATATTTTTTTTAAATATTTTTTTTTATCTTATATCGAGTACCAAAACAACCTCTCAAGTTTCAATCAATTCGCCCCAAACTCGAATTTATAAACAGAAAGACTGACCAGATATGATTATTAGGGTTATATTTGGCCAAATAAGCCCATAAAACAATATTTTTGTCTTGCTGCAAAATCAGTGGCTCGGGTACAAACTTAACAATCAACGTCTGCCCTGAGTGGGGTTCGTGAGCCGTAGTCTTCGGCACAGTACAGGTCGCGTCGCCGTTGCCACTGAACTTGCGAGTAAGCCATTAAGTAATTACGTCTTTATTTAGATTTAATTTGTAAAATATTTACAGGGGAGCCTGGAGAAGAAGGTGAACGGGGTTATCAAGGTAGACCAGGTCTTAAAGGTGAAATGGGACTGCAAGGCCAACAAGGAACAAACGGACCTCGTGGTCTTCCTGGAAGCAGAGGGGAAAAGGGTGACGTGGGACCTATGGGCTTCCCAGGTCCACCGGGTAGTTTTGGATCAAGAGGCTCTCCAGGTGAAAGAGGAGCAAAAGGTGATAAAGGAGAAAATGGAATTTCAGTGCCTGGACCTCCAGGACCAATGGGTTTGCGAGGGGATAAAGGTGAACAAGGCCAAAGAGGTTTAAACGGCCTGGATGGAAATGATGGACAACCAGGACAACCCGGCTTCCCAGGTGAAAAAGGCGAAGAAGGATTGCAAGGTTATATTGGCCTGTCGGGTCGTGACGGGCAAAAGGGGGAACCTGGTCCGGTGGGTACCGCTGGAGTACCAGGAAGTCCTGGAGCAGCCGGAAGACCGGGACCTCAAGGTCCAATTGGATTTCGCGGACGAGAAGGAATCCCTGGGGTAATAGGAATGCCTGGAATTAAAGGTAACCAAGGAATTCAGGGACCTCCAGGGCAAAAAGGCTTCCCGGGCACTAATGGGCGACCAGGATTTAGGGGAACCCCAGGTGTTCCAGGGTCTAGAGGGGAAAAAGGAGATAAAGGAGAACTTGGATCTCCTGGTGCAACGGGTTTGCCAGGTTTAGATGGTGTAAGGGGACCGCAGGGAAATGTTGGACCAAAAGGAGATCAGGGTTATCCAGGACCACAAGGCCCAATAGGGCGCATGGGTATTCCAGGTGAAAAAGGAAATACGGGATTGACTGGCCAAGAAGGTCCTAAAGGAGACCCTGGCTTGGCATCAGAAAAAGGACAGAAAGGTGAGATTGGTGCACCTGGTTTAAACGGCTTTGACGGAGTACAAGGTAATGACGGGGAAAAAGGTGATAAAGGTGACGCCGGTATTCCAGGTAACAGTATACCTGGACTACCAGGGCAAAAGGGGGAAATTGGAATACAGGGCGTTGACGGTGTCCCAGGACAACAAGGTATTAAAGGCGATCGTGGTTACCCAGGGTACCTAGGCACTAAAGGAGATAAAGGTTTACCTGGTATACATGGGCAACCAGGGATGGACGGTAGGCCTGGATTACAGGGAGAACCAGGTTTTTCCGGATTTCCTGGACAAGATGGCCTCAAGGGCGATAAGGGTGACACGGGACAGCCAGGACGAGACGGTTCTACTGGAATAAAGGGAGAAATGGGTCCTCCAGGCTCAATTGGTTTACCAGGACCACCCGGTTACCAAGGTAATAAGGGAGACACAGGTCCTCCGGGCATATCACGAGATGTAAAAGGACAGAAGGGAGAAATAGGTCCGATAGGTTTGCCTGGCGCTGCAGGCGAAAAGGGAGCGATGGGTTTAACTGGAAATCGAGGAATAGGAGGCCAAAAAGGTGATAAAGGCGAAGAAGGAGAAAAAGGATCGATTGGTTCGCCCGGTTTCCCTGGAAATGAAGGTAATAATATTAATAATATTTTTTTAATTATGCCCTGCTATTTTATGAAATTGCACATGACTTTCTATGTGTTCATTTGGCCGGACAGTCAATAAGAGATCGAAAAAAAATATCTTACCATTATCACAATACAATCTGATTTAGGTCATTTGGCCCATTCACCGGTTTGTGATACTTTTCATGGTTACCATGCCCGAATTTTCATTTCCCAACTGCTTCATTTGCAATTTTGGGAAAATGAAACATAGGACTTGCGATGGGTATAGATGAATTACCGAGAGCGTGGAATTGCATATGTAGTGGTAGTACCGTTCGCATGAAAAGGAACGCATTTAAGTTTGGAAATTGCTTATGGGACAGATGAAAATTATACATAGTTCTCCTGATGACTTCTTTATCAAAATCATCTACTGCCGACGGACCGAACATAACTTTTTCTTACTCGGAGAGAGGAATTTTTTCGATGCTTTGAATTTGTCACTCTTACTCTCAGTCATAATTTTATAAATAGTCGAGCGAGAAACACCTGTAGCTTTTTCAACGAATTGGGCAGCGGTGTAAGGTGAATTTACATTTTTCAATAGTTCGAGTTCAAAATATTTATGACAGTTAAAATTATTTGTTTACTTTGACTATCAATCGGACCAAAATTATTGTTACTTTCTGCCATAGTTTATGCAAACTGTGTAACTTACAGTCGCACGTGCCCAATCAAAATAATTCTGAAAATTGCGAGTATCCAATAAAATAGTTTTTAAAGTTCTGGGTAATTTTATGGCTCTGCCTACCCCACTCTGGGATTACAGGCGTGAAGGTATGTATGTACAATAGAATAAGACGTACATTATTTTTGTACTTACTTATTTAATATATAACAATACTCTTTTTATGCTGATGGTATAAAAAGTAGAGGAAATTTAAATATAGAATACCTGTAACGACGTGACCACTACATATGCAATTCCACGCTCTCGGTTATTCATCTATACCGGTTTTCATAATAGAATATACCTAATACCTATATCGATTATTTAAATTAACACTTGAGTACCATGCCATGCCACGTTTGCTACACGAGTTTGATGTATAAATATTTCGTGGTTGACATCTACAGAATAACTTTTGGATACTAACCTACTGATATTATATATTTCCTATCTAACTAAACCTACTTACTACCCCATTTCTTACTATTCTACTTCTATTAATATTATCAATTTAAACATTTGTTAGAATGTTTAAATGTTTGTCTTTTAACGCGCACGCACAAATGAGTGAACGGTTTTAGATGAAAGGAGATTGGCAATGTTTGGACCAAACGCTGAGAACTGAAAATATCTCTGACGAGTTCTTTAAGTTTCTACGTGTATTAGATAAAAAAAAACATACAAAATTTGTTCTAAAGAAACAAAATTAACAAAACCTTTGTTATATGGTTTTTACTTTGCACTTTTGGGTTTTGAGGTTTTTCTGTTAGTAGAGGACCCGAAATATACCCATCTGATACCAGAATGAAACCAATTCCAATGGATAGGTATGAACCCCCATTCCAGGAATATATAAGTCTGCCAAGGCTTTTTCTGCCGAAACACCTTGACAGACTAGATTACATAAGCAACATCCGTGGAACACGTTTAATTATTATGAAGTTCTATGCGAGTTTTCGAATCAACGTAATGTGACTTAAATGTACCGCGCCGGTTTCACGCCGATTATACGCCGCCGCTGATTTTTTTTCTATGCCGCGTCGGCGTAAAATAGGTGTGAACGGCGTTAAAACGGGCGTGGCGGAAATGTCTTGTGGATACATAGCACTTATACGTGAATCGTACGCTTGCGCTCGTCACTGATTGGTTGTGCTGGCGCAGCGCGACTGGCTCTCGGAATCGCACGCGTCATTGACGGTTATAACATTATTATATTTTTATTATTTAAGTAGCGTCACTAACTTTAACGGTAAATTGTTATTGTTAGTCATTTTTCGTCCTTTCAAGGTGTCAGGGTGTTATCGTGGTGTATAATTTTTTGGTTTTGTTTTGTGCATTTGTAGGTACCTAAATATATTAGCAATTCTGGTTTAGCAACTAGTTTTAATTGTAATTATATCGACATGACACTGGCTTAATCTTTAGACATAGCCATAAAAAAAGCAGACGGTTGACGCCGCCGCCCGTCATTTGCAAGGCCGCTTGACATGGTGCTAGACGTAAATGTAGTTTGGGCGCATAATATCCCACTCGCAAAACGTCCCTCCACCAAAATTACGTCCCATTCGCAAAACGTCTTCTTTGCAAACAGTCCCTTTTGCAAAATATCCCATTCGCATTACGTCCCTTTCGAAAAAGGTCCCATCGGTTTCGCAAAATGTTCTTTATGTAAAAGTCCCTTACGCTGAACGTCGCCCCTGCATAATGGCCCTTTCGCAAAACGTCCCGTATGCGAAATGTCACATACACAAAATGTCCCGTCTGTAAAATGCTCGTTTAAGTAAAGAAATACTAGGCTCTCTTCTCGTGGATTGAAGAGAGAGATGAGCAAAGTCCCTACACATAACTAAGAATATAAAAATTGGCTAAAAACTACAAAGAAGCGAAATAACTGTAAGGGAATTCATGATTACAATAACTTTTAAGCAACAAAATCAAGACTCATAAAAATAAATTATTATGCTAGTGCGGGGATATTTTGGTTACAAAGGATTTTCATTTAAATTTGAGGAGCTGATTTAAATTTGAAGTTAAGTTAAAGATTAAGGTAACATTTAGGTAAAGAGACATTTATTCACAACAATATAAGATTACATTAAGTAGATACAAAAAGAACAAGACAGAGAAATTGTTGCGAAATGGTCCCAACTCAGCATTCGCTAGCCGCAAAGCCAGCACTGGTCTTCCGTTGGAGTTGAATTGGAATCCATAAGTACATTTTAAGTTATAAATTAATTTTAAACAAACGTTTAATTACTTTTTACGATGCTTAACGCTGACCATAAAACCAAGTTAAGTTTTCCTTTAAGTCATTGCAACATTTTTTCATATACGGGCATTCATGCACTTTTAACAATTTTCCTGCCATTGACTGCCACAATAAATGATATAGTCAGCTAGGCATAGACTGCAGAAGTAAACGTAGACAAAAGACCCCAACTGGATTCGACCACGACTTTATACGGGACATTTTGCGAAAGGAACGTATCGCGAACGGGACATTTCGCGAACGGGACATTTCGCGAACGGGACATTTCATGAAAGGGACCTTATGCGAAAGAGACGTAATTTATGTGAAGGGACATTTTGAGAATGGGATATTTTGCAGAAGGGCAGTTTTGGGAATGGGACATTTATAAAAGGGACCGTTTGCGAAAGTGACAAAGGGACATTCTGCGTATGGGACATTATGTGCCCAAACCGTAAGTGGGTTGTGTTTTATGCGCTGTGTGACAAGTGAACTGTTTTGTTACAATGAAATAATGATTTTTATGTAGAAAAAAAGGTAAAACAAAACCTTTTCACTTCTCATGCTCTTAAAATGTTACTTTAGTCTCTGCACATCAGGACTAAAACTCCTTATTAAACTCTAGGGATTAAAGTATTTTTTTTTAATTTACTTTGGAGACCCCTAAACAACCAATCACGGTGTTTATGAATGCAGGATTATCACCATTTTCAGTGATTGTGTATGGACCATGTTGAGGCTGTGGAAATAACCTCAAAATGACAACTGCGCAAAAATATTAAAAAATAACGATTTAATTTCGTGAAACACAATTAATGATTACCTACGCATATGAATATATTTAAATATATTAAGGATAATTTTATTTTATTAGGCATGGTCCAAATAGTTTTCAAGTTTATATCTGTTGGCTAAATATGCAAGCATTTGTGTCACTTTACAAAAAACCAACAAGTCTAACAACCGCAATGATTAAAGAAACAACCGCGAAACAAATTTGTCAGAAACTTTGAAATATTTGCTAAATATTGTAACACCGTTTTTTTCTTCGCATTCAAAGTAAAAAGTAGAGTGTTTAACGCAAGACTAAACAACCATAATGACACTCTAACTATAGCCACTCTCGCTCGCTGGCTCGCTCGCGTGGCTTCTCGTGTCATTATGGCTTATTTTAGTCTCTTGTTGAATAATCTACTATTTACAGATGTTTTTTTTGAAAAATGTGTGTTCATGCCAAAACAGAGTTGGGGTATGTCTAAAGATTAAGCCAGTGTCATGTCAATATAATTATAATCAAAAATTGGTTGCTAAACCATAATTGCTAATATATTTAGGTACCTACAAATGCACAAATCAAAACCAAAAACAACGATAACACCCTGACACCTTGAAAGGATAAAAAATGACTAACAATCTACCATTAAAACTTTAATGACGCTTTAAGTGACGCTACTTAAATAATAAAAATATAATAGTGTTAATATAACCGTTAATGACGCGTGCGATTTTGAGAGCCAATCGCGCCGCAACAGCACAGCCAATCAGTAACGAGCGCAAGCGTACGTTTCACGTATCAGTGCTATGTATCCACTAGATATGTGCACCGCGCCGGTTTCACGCCGTTCACGCCGATTTTACGCCAACGCGGCATAGAAAAAAAAACAGCGGCGGCGTATAATCGGCGTGAAACCGGCGCGGCGCAAATGTCTAGTATCCACGTTCTAATATAACCCTTAACGCATATTACGTTGATTTGAAAACTCACCTGTAGATATTTTTTATCACTTACCTACAGTAATTAAAATTTCCGTATTCTGTACAATTCCACGGATGTTGCTTACATAAACTCATCTGTCAATGTGTTTCGGCAGAAAAAGACTTGGCAGACTTACTCGTATATATACCTATCGATCGAATTTTGATCCAGGAAATAGGCACGTTATGTGCCTAGTTTGGTTTTTAGGGTCGGCTAGGCACCAAGATATGTTTAGGCGCCCTACTCTATTTCTCGATAGAACTTTAAGACGACAATGACTTTAATAATTTGATTGATGACTTTATTCTCAAGAAAAAGTCTATTTATTCATGACTACCGGAATAGATGTTGAAGCGCTCTCTATAGTGTACAGTCTAGTGTTAGCCTAAGGTAAGGAACATTATGCACTGTGTACTCATTCCGGGCAGCACTTGGTCCAACTCCTATACAAAGATGGTCAATCTCCTTTATCACACCGATAGTCCAAATTCTGGATTGAAATTTAAAACATATGATAAATTTTATCATGGAAAGTTAAATAGTTGCCGTATATGAATAAAGTTAAAGTCGCTTTTGTGATACCGATATTCATACGTTTTTGGTAACACAAAAGGAACTTTCCATACAAATATTTTGGGACACATTAGAATATTATTTAATTATTGCATAGTTTGATGTTCTCTCCCTACCTGCCATTTTTTTTATTCTAGAGATGTCACTCATAGTGGCAAAAAAAAGAGAAATGCTCAGAAATGGTAGTCGATACATATTAAAAACGCCAGAAATGTTTACTTGGATGTTTTAATACATTCATAAATATATATCTATATATTAACCTTTTTTTTTTAGGTGACCAAGGACCAGCTGGGTTTGCAGGTTCTCCTGGATTATCAATTAAAGGTGAAAAGGGATTGCCAGGTTTGCCAGGCCAACATGGCGGGCGTGGAGGTCCAGGCACAACCGGACAAAAGGGTGAACCAGGATTACCCGGTCTTCCAGGAACTTCAGGTTTGCCAGGAACTCCAGGTCCCATTGGACGGCAAGGTGAGAAAGGTAACAAGGGCAGTGAAGGCATGGCAGGGCCGCCAGGCCACAATGGTGCTGTAGGTATTGCAGGGCAAAAAGGCCAAGACGGTGAAAAAGGTTCAAAGGGTGATCAAGGCCCTACAGTATATGGAAGACCAGGTGAACCTGGTGAGCCAGGGCTGCCAGGACAACCTGGGCAACCAGGATTAAATGGTGAAAAAGGTGACCGCGGAGCACAAGGGCGTGAAGGTGCATATGGAGAAAGAGGAGCAACAGGACCTAAGGGTGACAAAGGACTATCAGGAACTTATGGTTTGCAAGGTGATTTTGGTCTCAAAGGTGATAAAGGAGAACCAGCTAATACTATTATTGGACCAAGAGGCGAACCCGGACCACCGGGGCCCCCTGGATTACCCGGAATGCCTGGAAGAAATGGTGAAATCGGAATACCAGGAACGGATGGGCTACCAGGAGAAAAAGGTGATACCGGATTACCAGGTAACCAAGGTCCTACTGGGCCGCCTGGCCAGACGGGACTTCAAGGACTACAGGGTGAAAGAGGAGAAGTCGGTTTGACTGGAAGGGATGGTCCACCAGGAGAGAATGGACGACCATGTGCTTCCGTCGATTACTTGACCGGAATACTTTTAGTTAAACACAGTCAAAGCGAACAAGTACCCCAGTGTGATCCAGGACATCATAAACTATGGGACGGATATTCTTTGCTATACATAGACGGTAATGAAAAGGCACATAATCAAGATTTAGGACTTGCTGGGTCATGCGTAAGAAAATTCAGTACAATGCCATTTTTGTTTTGCGACATCAACGAAGTTTGCAATTACGCAAGTAGAAATGACCGTAGCTACTGGCTATCAACAGGAGCACCGATAGCGGTCATGCCTGCGGAAGGAGTTCAGATAGAGAAATTTATCTCGAGATGTGTCGTATGCGAAGTACCAACAAATGTCATTGCAGTACATAGCCAGACTGTAAATAACCCAGACTGTCCGGCAGGATGGAGTATCCTTTGGTGGGGATATAGTTTTCTAATGGTAAGTACTGCTCCATTATTTATACAAACAAACTCGTATAGAACCATAGAATGGCAAATTAAAAATTATTAAATAAATAAATATCAGGGGACAATGTAGTTAACACCAATTGACCTAATCCCAAACTTAGCTCTCGGCTTGTACTATGGGTACTAGACAACGATATAAATGCTTAAATAGAGAAATATATACTTAAATACATAGAAAACATCCATGACTCAGGAACAAACATTCGCGCTCATCACACAAATATCTGCCCGGGATTTGAACCCAGGACCGGTAGCTTCGTAGGCGGAATGACTACCAACTATGCCATCGCGTCGTCAATGCTCAGAGCATTAAAATACTAATTCATGTAAAATGACTACTGATGACAAATCAAATCAAATCAATCTTTATTTGCACAGAAAAGGGTTATTACAGGAGGTAGTTATAATTATTGTTATAATTGAGCCGCCTTCTTCAATTTGTAGCGCTAGCAGCTAGCAATGCTTAGAGACTACACTGAGAAAAACTTGTAAATTGACAATTGTTTCCTATTTGGCATATAAAATAGGTATTAAGGTTATACGACATTATTTAGATAATAAAACTCTTTAAGTATAAGTATAGTATAAATATAAGTACAGTTAAATGCAGCATAATTAAATTAAAAAATAACACGGAATATAAACGTTATTATTCATTAAATATTCGAATGTATTTCTTTTTTTGCTATCCTTACCAGGTGCCATGAAAGTTGAACGTTGATACCGATATTACCGATGTTTACTCATTATTAAGAATTCTAAATGGTGTTTTACGTGTCAGACACACAGACCTAAAAAAATAAGGACGTAACCTCGTCTAATCATGAGTGAAGGTGAAGCATGCAAAATGGCCGTCCGTTTCCGTGTTTGCGTGCTTTGAGGGTTGCCATATCAATCGTTAATTTGCCCATTTTCAGGCCCCTTAATTAGCCATCGAGGAGTTACTAATACCCCCTGTCTCCATCATGAGAACAGCTGGATAGTACCATATTATTAAATTGTCATCGCAATTAGGTACTTAAGAATGCAAAATTTCAAGACAATCTGTCAAATTAAATGTAGGTACCTAAGTTAAAACTGATTTCCAAAATTTAATTTACTGTTAGTTTCTTTTATTGTTTGTAACTTAGTGATACATCAAGTTTCATATTCGTTCGTTCGCATAAGCAGGGTTCCGTACCAAAACTAGTGGCGTTATATTTTACTACAGATCTTCCCACATTTAGGGAAATATTCCCGTAAAAAAAACTGACAACACTGTTGTCATTTTTGTTTGAAATTTGCATTAAAGTAATTAAAACATATTTATGCAAGATTACACGAATCATCATACCTTACACGTAGTAACTAAGCGATACCGTGTGACTTTTTAAATTTACTCCTGTAATTTTGGCATGCGTTAACTACACAAGACGGCATTTTCATTGGCGTAAAATTTAATGTCACTCGTGCTGTGCCTTGGCGCGTAATGGCGGCGGGTTGTCAGACCTAGTGTATCTGTGTGACACTAGGCTGTGTATAACGAACGATATTACCGACCTTGCATGCTTCACACCTTTTAAGTGCAACGTTACGTCCGTATCTTTTTTAGGTCCGTTGTCAGACATTAAAGTGAAATGTAATGATACTCGTAAGTAACGGTCCTGTAAATGTACCACGGAACTTAAAGGGTGAATTGCAAAAATATTGTACATAGTTAAGGAGTTAATTGAGATAACGTTAACTTTCTTCAATTGTTTTTCCTTTGTAAGTATATGATTATATGACTAATCTTTGTTACACAAAGGAAAAAGTTAAGGGCTTAACAACCCTTTTTTAATTGAGCCCTTAACAGAACTATGTACAATATTTTCGCAATTCACCCTAAAATATCAATTTCATTTAGCTTCAATTTCCAGTCAATTGAAAAAAAAGACACTAAAATCAAAGATTATGTTTGATGTACATGTTTGAGACACAATGATTAAGACACGATGTTTTTCATTTGAGAGTTAGGACACTTCCCTGATAACTAAAGTTATATTTGAGTATAACAAAAAATAACAAACCCTACTTATGACAAGCGGTGAAATTTGAATTGACAGGCTTAAGGCAAAATAGCCATATGAAAATCGATTTCTTTTTACTTTTCACGTTATTCCAGTAGACCTAAACGTCCTTTCTATTAGGACGACTACCGCAAAGCCTGTGAAACGTAGATACCTCATTAAATTAACAAATGAAAATGTTTGCAGCACACCGGCGCCGGCGCCCAGGGCGGCGGTCAGGGGCTTGCCAGCCCCGGCTCCTGCCTGCAGGACTTCCGCGCGACGCCCCTTATCGAGTGCAACGGGGAGGGAGGCACCTGCCAACACTTCGCTAACTTGCTTAGCTTTTGGCTTACACCCGTCAGAGACGAGGATCAATTTAGAACGCCAGAAAGGCAAACGCATAAAAAGGTACTAGGTGTAAACCCGAGGATGGAGGTGTCTAGATGTGCCGTATGTATCAAGAACTCTTAACTACGTCTAAATGATAAATTTTCACTTGTGGACAATATACTTAAAAAAAGATTGAGTTGACTGTGCATCTTGCGCTATGATTTCGTAAAGATGCACAGTTGATTCAAACGGGTTAAATAACCTACTAAGAAATCCAATGACTAATAATAATTATTACGTAACCCACTAACAATACATACGTCGATGAAGAATGCAACGAAAGAAGATTAAGGGCTTACAAAAAACTCCGCCAATCAGCTTAGAGTCCTAATTAAAGGCTAAAACTGCATTTTAAGATCGCCTTTTCATTTAAAGTCAACATTTTCTTAACACTCCAGATATCACTATCACTATAACTACCCGTTATAAATAAAACAAAGTCCCCCGCCGCGTCTGTCTGTCTTTATGTATGTTCGCGGTGATCTCAAAAACTAGGTACTGAACGGATTTTCATCATCGGTGAAGGTAATTTTTCACGTAAGGTTTTTAAGTATAATAAATTCTGGTTTATTTACGGGTGTTACAGACAACTCGCATAATCCGAAGCGGAGCGAGGGCGGGTCGCTAGTAGGTCTATAAAATCGCTTATTCGTTAAATTTATCTCTCGGTAATGTACCTAATGTAGGATGATGTGTGACAGTCTTATTTCGCTGTCTTTACTCGGCTGTCTCACGCTTTCTTACACTCTTTAGCATAAGAAATGTACCACATGACTGGCAGATACCTACCAGAGAGAGTGACAGCGACTGACAGCCGAATACTGTTCCACCTCTGGTTTTACTGTAAAAAGGTACTTAAGTAACGTCGTCCCAAAGTTTATATCAATGTTATGTCAACGAAGTATTTATGAAGATCAAGGAAACAAGTTATGTAGTACCTACGTGTTCATCTTGTGTTCATAATTATAAGCTGTCACAGATCATTTTAGTTTGTCCCAGGTAAGTATAGATATTATTATACTGCAGCAAATGGCAGTAGCGTTAGTGATGTCTGGCGAAGTTGACTACTGTGTGAGGTGGTGACTGTATGTATAAGCTAGACAGCTGTGTTATTATTGAATATTTACAGGCGTTTTCCCTTCTTGAACGAATGACCTAACTCGCACTTTGTCGAAATATCTTCGCAATTAAAAAACCACTTAAGTTAAGGTACACGCAAGGTTTTTTAGAGTTGTGTGTTTAGGTATATCTAGTAAGTTAATCGTAAAATCTATTAACGAGGGGGGGGGGGGGGGGGTAAAAAAAATGACCTTAGCCCTTAGCATTTGTAATATACCTGTTAACTCATGGGTTTAACTTTACAAAACCACAAGTCGAGGTCTGAGTTTTCCTACCTTATTACCCTTGTACAAGGTGTTCCTTTTGTAGTTGGGTAAATAAGTTTAAACGCCAAAGTTTGCTTAAAAATAGTTAAGATTTGATATTGTAAAATAAAATAGTGTTTATGTAAATTACTTTATTTATACCAAATTATGTATGACATACTCCTAGAAGAATAAATATATATACAACGTGATCGTGACCCTCTTAAATTGAGTCACAAATTTGTCTTCCTACTCAAACGTTACAGAATGCGCTTGTGATACGGACGTGCGTTAACGTTTGTGCAAGTATGCACAATTCATTTCATTTCACCGTGCAGAAGGAGCTAGCACTGTTTAGGTGGATTCCAGTAGCCTTTAGATAATGAATTTTTGACTCCCAGCTTGTTAATAGCGTTCGGCTGGCTTGGCTGTCGCTGTCGCCGTTATACTGGCGCGCGCCACTGATGACCACTGACAGTATGGTTGTCATTCGTGTTTCACGCGTTGCATAGAAAAAATAATTGCCGATAACTATTAACAAACTGGTAGCATTATAGTACTGTGAGTAGGTACCCACTTTTCATATTTGGCTTCAACATTAAACGGATTTTGTTAATTCAAATAGATAACAACTCTAAGTATACGAGTATGGTAATACTAAGGACAAGATGTTGACGCAAGCACTGCCATTGTAGATAATGTTACTATTTTTTTATTTGTAAGTGCTTATGTCTTAATAAATAACAAATAAATCGTATGGTTGTTTTACTAAGGCCTGCTTGCACGTAAATGTTAACACCGGATTGACCCTAGGTTAATAGGTCAATTTGTTAAAATTAAGTTCTTATATGAATCTGACATTTAACCTGAGGTAAACCTAGGGTTAAATTGACGTGCAAGTGGACCTAATCAAATTCCCCACATTACACGTTTAGGTTTTTGTAGTATCCCAATGGCAACGGAACCGGGCGTCGGCCCATTGTCCATACGTAACAGAGTTATGATCGCAATGTCTACCCCCAACTAGCAAAATTTCGTCATATAATGGTCGCGGCCACGTAACATATTCAGAATTTAGCTTATGACATTAGATTTACATTCAGATTCAGATTTTATTACTCAATATAACACAGTAAATAAATAAATTACCTACATGTCAAATTATATGCAGTTACATTAAGGTAGTCAGAAATAGAATTAAATTATAATAGTAAAAACAGTAAAAGTCAACACAAATACAAAGTAAATTAAAAAAATAAAAGTCGATCTTATTTATAAGTCAAGTTCCATATATTTACCGAATAGACTGGGTTATCCAACAAAAGATTCCTTAAGCTGGGTCCACATTTGTATCATTTTGCCGATCACGATCACGCGTATCGTATCGAGCTCGCGTATCCTGAGTATGGACGCTCACTTTGGGCACACCGTATCACTAACATCGTCATGTGAAAAAATGCGTCCATACTAACCGTAGCGTAGCAGCATATCGTATCATAACGCCGTATCAGTATCCCCTTTGATGATCGGGGAAAAACCGCCCCGAGAGCGATCGAGGCGTATCGCGTATCAAATCATAACGTCGTATCGTGATACAGTATCAAAACACGTCCATACTTACCGATCTTGATACGCGTATCCGATCGCGAGTGTGCGGGGTAGGTATATAATAAACGCGTGTCAACATCGATCCCGAGCGATCAGATACGGCGCGCCGCATGATCGCGCTGTTTGTGCGTCCACACTAGCGATCTTGATACGCGTCGGTGCAACGCGACGGAGATACGATACGACGAAATGATACAAATGTGGACCCAGCTTTAGCCGGCGCCTAAACATTTCGTCAGATGTTTCGCGTTTGAGTTCGGCGGGTAGACGCTCGTAGTACGTGGGACCGATGACGCGCGGGTTCTTATCTGCAAGTGCCATGCGACGAGGAACAGTTCTCAAACGCCCTGTGTGGCGGAGTTGTTTGCCGACGACGTTTACTGTTGCAAACGAAGAAATAATTGATCGGACAAACATAATAATTCTCTTTCCTCAGGCTAAAGACGGCTACGCGGAACCTCGCAATCTACGCCACCAAAACCGTTTAGCTGTACCTAAGTCTCGCTTAAAAATATTTCACTCTGGCCCGTATGTCATGTGCATTAAAGTATATAATAAAATATCTAATAAAATCACAGACATACAAAATGTAAATCGTTTTAAAAATAAGCTACTTAGTTATTTAGCAAAAAAATGCTACTATACGCTGCAAGAGTTTTTTGATAACAAAGAACAATAATAATAAAGTCTAAAATTAATATGAGAAATAAATTAATAAATACTTAAATACATAGAATTATATTGTATAGAAAATAAAAGATAAAAAAGATAAAAGATAAAAAAGATAAAAGATAAAAAAAAGCCAGAACCAATAATATGATAACAAGTGATCGGAATAAGGGAGGGAATAAGGGAAATAAAAAATAATGGAAAGCCAAAATACGTAGTCTTCGCAAGAGGACATAGGTAATATAGAGTGGTTGAATACCGGTATTAGATATTTATCCGGATATTAGTTGTAATGTTAAACATAAGTACATGTTTTTACTTACAGTACGGGATGTTTTATGTTAGTTTGTTGTAAAAAAGGCTAGACATAAGGTTTATAAGGAAGGAAAGAAAAAGTGTGAGGTATAATTATTTTCTTTATTATTTTCACATGGCACAGTGGTAAGTAGGTAGGTGATTTCACCCAAGGACGTAACATATCGAAAGATGTAGGTAATATTTACACTTTGAAGTTTAAAAAACAACTAGAAATAGTTATAACTTTTAGATTAACATAAAATATCCCGTACTGGAAGTAAAAAACATGTTTGTTTAACATTACGACTAATACCCGGAATCGAATACCCGGTATTCAAGAAAAAATATGTTTTTCTTCCCGGTTGTAACATTCTATATTATGTCCTCTTGCTAAGAGTACCTACTTATTTTGGCTTACCTAATAGGCTATTTGACAACATTGAAAATATACTAAAAATTGTCATCCTATTAGATAATAGCGTAAAACAAGATATTCCACTTTATTTTAAAGTAAATTATGTTTATTTTTTTGGAAATCATACGAAAAAATAAAATATTTTTTGAAATGTTATCTCTTACAGAAACGCTATGTGATTGCTTTTTGATTGCTTTGTAGCTGTGGTTACTCGCTCACGAGCACAGATCATAAAGGGGCTTCTAAACGGGCCATATTTTCACTGCCATATGTGGCTGGCAACTATTGGTGTCCCTCTCTTACTCGTATGTTAGAGAAAGACACCAATAGTTGCCGGCCACATATTGCAGTGAAAATATGGCCCGTTTAGAAGCCCCTTAAGGGCATATCTCTTCAAATCATTTTTATTGTTTACTTGCGTGTGACTTCACACTTGTCATATGGCCAGCGCCATGATAGAAACAGCGTTTTAGCGCGGTTTTGAAAACTTTAACGTAGATTTTTATTCATAATATACAGTAGAATCTCACGGAAATATTAATGTAGCGTGCGTCTTATGTAATAAAGAATCATTTAAAAAGGTTTTCTGAAATTAGTCAAATAGCGTATTCCGATCACTAATGATAACCAGACTACAATGACATCTTGACTTGTCCACAACGTTTACCTGTTAGCTCTGATGTTAATTTGGAAAGGTTTTGTAGTGAAATATAAGGAAGAAACGTTTTTTTTCCAGTAGTTTATTATAACCATTATTTACAATGATCCGTTGTTGACTACGACCTACGAATCGTTTTGGGCATGTTTGTTATTGTTCAAAGAAACCGCCAGTGACACTGACAATCATTAAAATTATTGCCAGTGTAAGAAATTCGTTCCAATGAAAACCCGCAACATGGCGAATAGTCAAATATTTTTGTGGCCCGTTTCACGAAGCTACAAGTTACAAATTACAAGCGGAACTCTCTTTCTAGCAAAAGGAGTTAGAGACTTCCGCTTGTAATTTGTAACTTGTAGCTTCGTGAAACGGGCCTCTGGTCAGGCTTTACTAACATCACGATCAAATACGTCCGTGTGAATAAGCGCTGGGACCCAATTCTCGTGACTTCGAGATGATTTTTCATGCGAGATATGTCGAAAAAATGTATGCAGTTGACAGTTGATCTCGCATGAAAAATCATCTCGAAGTCACGAGAATTGGGTCCCTGTAAGTGGGATAAAGTTGCCAACACACGCTTTTGTTAATAAATAATGGCGGTACGACTTGTTATCCAGTGTCTATTGAAAAAAAAACTGCGGTTGCTGTCATCTGTCAAAGCGGGAATTGATTAAAATTGAATCATTAAATTATTTACAGACAGATTTCATTATATTTTCTTATTTTACAAGATTTTTGTACGACTAATTTAGTTGTGAAACATGTGCAAGCTAAACTTAATAATTTGAACGTAACCATTTGTATTTATAGTAGCTTTTATTTAATTATCAGTACTAGAAGCTGTGAAGCATTTAACGATGTTCGAATGGGCCTATAGTGGTGCTAACAGAGCTGTTCCCCGAAATGTGGGCCCAGAGTGTGCATATTTTTTATCTTATTATAGACAAATGGCTGAAACAATCGTGGTTGCCGCATTATGCTCATACATTTTAGTAAGTAATGATGTTTGTGTTAAGTATAATTAAATTATATTATTAGGGACTTGAATAAGTTATTTTTAGAGTTTTATACTCAAAGGGTACCAAACAGGATCCTATTATTACTATGGTTACGGTGCTTACGTTCATAATATATCTGTCCTGCCTTTAAATTGCTATATTTTTAAACATAAAAGCTGGTTGCATTATTTACAAATTTTTATTATAACATCAGATTAAATAACAAATAATAAGTAAACAAGTAAAATAATATGTGACAGCTTCATTCAAGAAACATGTTTTTTTTTTAAAGAAATTGTTTTTGTTCTATCATAAAAATGGTAATTTGATACAAGAGTAAATTAGTGTTATCATAGTTCAGACCTTAAACAACAATAAATAATAAAAACCGGCTAACAATAAGTGTGAGATAGGCAGCAACCCTCTGGTTTGGATAGTTTAATTTTGTTTTTTTTTAAATAAAATTAATTGGAGTTGAGCTGAGAGTAATTATTGCGAATCAATTATGTTTTGTTTGTTCTTTTGTATTTGGATCATCAATATTTAATAACTTATTGGTTTGATTAAAGCGAAAATGCAAATGAAATGTGTTGGCATGTTATTAAATTAACCAAAGTTAAATAATTTATTTACAGGTGAAGACATTTCCTAATTTAAAACTACCAGAAGAAGCAATTTATGAAAAAAGTGACCGAGGCGGCAAGAGGCTGCTATTAATCATGTTGGCCCTCTTGTGGGGTATGGAAATAGGATTCAAGTTTGCATCACGGACGGTCATATACCTGCTCAACCCCTGCCACGTCACTACGCTTATGCAGGTGACTTGATTACTGATGAAAACTTCTTTCGTTTCGTTTTGTAGTATGTAATTATACTTTATAATATGTTAAGTTTAGCTTATTAAGTGTAGTCTCATGAGCCAAGTTATATCTGGGTGAATCAACTTTTAACGTACTCCCCATTTTTCGACATATTTCACAAATTATATGTTTTTTAGAAAAACTATATATTTTTTAATGACATGGCTTACACACTTATTAAATCAGACATATAGGGTAACATTTAAAATAGTACAGTTTTAAATAAAAGTACAGTAGGTAACGCAGCGGACAATGTTGTTCCTAGGTTTTGTATGGAAAATTTGCATTTTCCCCTGAGTTACCAGGTTTTTTCGAGCATTAAAGAATATTTGAGGTGTTTAACATGTAAGGTCTGTAAATTTGGTGGTCTGATTTTATTATTTATACATTATTATTAACCATAAGTCACCAGGAAAGTTTTAATACCGCATAAGAAAAGGAGCACCTTAAAAGTTGATTCACCCATCTAGGACTTCTAAGATGTTTAGAACAGGGGAGATATTTTTAATTTATACTTTACCCACCCTCTACTGTAACTAGGTACTTACGTTGCTTGCTACTATGCTTTCATCTATCTTATCTTATCTTATCTTACAGTTGGGCCCTTTCGGATACACTTAGACCCTTGAGAATCTTTTGTGCAATTACCCTCTTACACACTCAGCTGTTCGAATGTGCTGGTTTCCTCACAATGTTTTCCCTTCACTGTAAAAGCGTCGGGTAATGCACTTAAGTTAGAAAAACTCATTGTTACATGGTGACGGCGCGGGTTTGAACTCGGTACCTTACGATCACGAGTCAACCCCCTAAGCCACTAAGCCACCGACGCTCTCTATGCTTTCATCTATGCTTAAAGTACTTCAAAACTTATACTGCCACAGTATATTATGTCCTCTTAAATGGAACCAGCTTAACACCTTTATGGCAAAATAATTAACCGGATACTGTTGCAAATGTGTCAACAAGAATTTTCTTATAGTTGCTGTCAGGGAGTGTCAAAGCACTCGTAAATTGGCCACATTATGAGATGTATACACTCAGAAAAACTCAGAAACGCTAAAACCATAGTTAAAACCAAGCCCTCAGTACCGAATTGTCTAAGAATCAAAATGACCACGACTATAGATGGTCTAAACAGCACATGTCCAACAATGTAAATTGTCCAATGAAGAAAAAAAAAACAAAAAAAATAGCCAAATAATTGTAAAATACCCAATTTGCATAACGTCCATGAAAGGACGTTATGTGAATTGGGTATTGTCGCTTTAACTCCTCTATCAATTTTATGTGGCAGTTCAAACAAGATATTAAAGCGCCTAGGTACTAGAATGTAAACGTTATGACTTCGACCGTACACTGAATCCACAGTTCCTACATACTTTACCAGGCTTAGGACTGGCTTAATTCAAAATAAACTAAGAACCATACTTCATCAATTTCATCATTGCATCATTGGTGCTTGCTGCTGGATTGGCGTCAAAGAACTCCAGTATGTTTTCCTGTTCACGTACTGTGCCCCGCAGTGGACGACCACGATCGTTGGATCAAAAGGTAGGTACAGTGCTACGCCTTGTATGCACCGGTTGCCGGTCGCCGTCGAGAGCTATGGATCTTCCGAAGAAATCTTCGTTTTGGTAGGTCCGTTCACTTCACCTTATTTGTCCCATTATGTCACAACACTATAAAAGTGCACACACAACTGTAAAACTGGCTGGACCCCTTAGACTTAAATTGTATTTTGAATGAAACCGAAAACAAAAACACAGCACTACCGCGTGCTGAACTAACTAACTACCCGCATTATCGGAAATCGAGACACACGGTGCGCAGCGCACCGGCGGCGGCGCCGGCGATTCAAAGCGAACGTCTGCGCAGAAAATTAAGTCAAGGTCGTCTTGCCTCCCTACCCCTTCGCCGCCTGCCACTGTGTTTCGTTTCGCACTGCATTTGTTTATTTGTCTAGCGGTTACCGTAGAGTTACAAACATTTAGAGCGGTCAATTTAATTTTCTTTTTTTTGTATGAAAGTAAAATATGATGAATTATTAAAAGTCACAGAACATAAGTTGTTGCTTATCATGTGAATAATTAAACCCTGAGAGGTTATTACTGTTTTACAAATAACCCGTATATTTAACCTTTTTAATTTTCTAATTAGAGGTAACATTATTCTCATCACTATTTCATCCTCTATCTAAAGACAATTGCAGTCAGGTACCTATACTTTCTATTGTCATTGGAAGTCTGAATAGGAACAGACTTTATACAGAGTGTCCCAGAAACCGACGTCAACCTGTCTAGGGCTGATAGAGCAGCTAAAAAGCTATCGATTTAACTCCTATGTATATTCAGCGATTTTCGCTAGTTTCGGAGATATTGATCATTTAAATCTGAATTTTTGTAATTTTCCCTTATGTCACGAAAAATCATTAATTTCATGTTTTATTTCATTAGTTTATCAGTGGTATCTTACATAATTAGAATCATTACGAATCAGCGAAGTTTTTCAACATATGTGCCCGTTTTTTTTTAGTATATTTTTTAAGTAATCACATAAAGTTTGTTTCTCCATAGTTTGCTGTCCCCAGTGTTTGCTTTTAACTTTGTATGGAAAAAACAACTTTATGTGATTACTTTAAAAAAATACTAAACAAAAAGACTGGCAACTAGTTTTAAAAACTTCTCTGATTCGTAATGATTCTAATTACGAAAAGATACCACTGAAAAACTAATTACTTAAATAAAACATGAAATTAATGATTTTTCGTGACAAGGACATAAGGGAAAATTACAAAAATTCCGATTTAAACGATATAGAATCGATAGCTTTTTAGCTGCTCTATCAGCCCTAGACGGGTTGACGTCGGTTTCTGGGACACCCTGTATAATGTCACGTACCTATACCGAACACTACCTTCTCTACCGTACTGTCGAAAAATATACTGGTAGTGTCTTATGCAACCTCGACATCATCAAGACTTTGATGGGGCCATACTTTCAAAAATTGAATGTCACGTATGTCACGATGTAAAGAAATTAAGTTTAATTCGTAATACCTAACTTGGTAATAGGAGTATAACCGGCTACTTGAAACACGAATTCCTTTCAATAATGACAACAATTGACTTTGTGTCTGCTTGCAATTTTCTGAATTTCAATAAGATTTTTTAACCTCTGATTTTTGGACGCTTTGTTTTTTGGTCATTCTTTTTTGGGTGATAGAGTTTTTGACAATATGTAGTTCGGACATTATGCTACACGGACTAATTGTTATTTTGATGTTCTGCGTTATGGGTGTTATGCTTATGGGGCAAAATGCTAATAGGACATCTGACATTTCGCTTCTTGGTCAATTTGCGTCGCTGGACATTTTGGTACATAGACGATATTATGGTATTTTATATGATGTAAGTCAGATATTAATAACAGCTGTTGCCATTTAAACAAAAGGGTCATTTTGAAACTTACTTGATATTATATATTTTTCTATTGATTTAATTATTTATTATTTGGTATTTTTCAAGTTTGTGTAACATTCAATATTTGTTTTTCTTTTTGATAAATAATAATTCTCATTACATTCATTAAAAATGCTCATTTGAATGAAATGTATTCAACAAATAGCACAGTAATTAATGCCGCGAATCTAAAAAAATAACCGTATTTTATTTAATGAAAAAGAGTTAGAAATCGAATCGAATGATTTGGTCGATTGGATTTCTACTTTGCGATCTTTTTTTCTGCGTTAAGGACCGGTCCTAACCTTAACCTTTCAACCCACTGTGCTGTTTGAAGATCGGGGGCAGTTTTACTATTACGTTTTGTTTAATATCAACAAAAAGATCTTAGTGTAGATTACAGCCAATTCATATTTCCTGAACTATACAGTAAACTACGTATTACTAAATGAATTCTCTGTTGATAACACTTTCAGATCTACCTGTTAGCAGCACCGCCTAGCAAGACAGTGACAGCTGTGTTTCGCATTCATTTAAATTTGTTGAATGGACCCCTTCTGGCATTTTTATTTCCTGAGACAGCTTCTCGACAGGTAATGGCATAAATTAAAGTAAAATTGTAAAACTGAACTGGATATTTAAAAAAACGAAAATTTATAGGGAAATTAATCAATTAGGCCGTTATCCTAACCTGTTAAGTAAACATTTACGTTATGTTATGTGATGCTGATGTATGTTCAGTCAAGAACTTAAATTTGGGACCCACCTTAGGTCCAAAGTCAATCTGACATTCAACAATAAGGTTGAGTTTCCTATAAGTTATAAAAGATTTGGCATCTCTAATGACATTGACGACTTCAAGCCTATTTTTTTTAAATGGGTCACAAATTAACGTTCGTGACCGTACAGTCAAAAGCATAAACATCAATACAGCTATCGCGTCAAATATAAGTGTATATGTACCTTATTGTCAGTGATATATAGAGGCGTGTAGATATTTTTTTGACATCTTGGGAACGTGTATATATTTATGACTTTGACTGTACCAACTGGCAAAGGCCTCTAACATTTTCCACTGGTTTCTATCCTTTGCGACCTGTCTCTTTTGCTGTGGGCTTCAACTCATTCCCATCTCTTCTGTGGTCTCCCCGGGTCCCTTCATCTCTAGGGTACGAAGCTGTCACGTTACTCTACTTTTCTAAGTTTCCTCTTAGCTAATAAACTTTTTATCTCTAATTTAGACGGTCCATTTAAAAGTACTTATCGTTATATACCTAAATTTAATAAATAATAATAATCATCATCATCATCATCATTATCATCATCATCACCATCATCATCATTTTTTTTTATTCATTTTATATCGGATTTTAGATTCCAGTTGAAGCAGCCTTGTATTGGATACAACATGGGATGATGTTTGTTATACCTTACTATCTCTTGAGAGTCGGTGGTAAGTATCTATTCATACCTGTGTAATTTGGTAAAATAATTAAAAAATATATATTTCCCTAATTACTTTTTCAGGTGTATATAACATAGAACCATTTTGGGATTTTAATTGGGCAATCTTTAGTTATTGCCTTAACCTATTATATCACTTCATAATTCTTCAGGCTATAGCAATAGTAAGTATAGTTGATATATCTTATACAGTTTTTCAATTAGGCGAGTCACATAGAGTTAGAGAACAATCAACATAATTTCGCGCTTTACTATCTACTGTTATAGTTACATTACCTAGGCCTGGTTCCCACTATGCCGGACCGGCAATTTTGCCGGATGCCGGTAAGGCTAGTGGCTTATGACGCTGTTCACACGGCATAATGTGAACAGCTTCATATAAATTGTACAGCCACTACCCTTACCGGCATCCGGCAAAATTGCCGGTCCGGCATATTGGGAACCAGGCCTTACTGGTCGTGTAATTCAGGGTTTTTGACGGGGACGATAGTTATCTGTTTTTCCATACCTATCCTACATAATGAATGATGTTTATCCTTTGATTACACATGAACCTCTGAAGTGGTTTGGATGAGATTTGGTGCACAGATAGAACAACTTTAATTTGGGAATTTTTTATAGTTCCCGCGGGAAAAATGATAGCAAAATTGTACGCGGACAGAGACGTAGGCAAAATTTTGATTTTCATAGATATAAGTTTTGTTATGTGGTGTGCCGGAGAGAGGCGCCTGCCTCTCTGCCTGTCTGTGTTGAGACCGCGCGTGACGGCGTGTTGGCGTGTTGCAGCCGGCGCAGGTGAACCTGAACCACATGATCTGCCCGGCGCTGCTGGACCCGTTTGAGGGCGCCTGGTACCGCGCCGCCGCCGTGCTGCACCAGGCGCTGCTGTGCCCGCTGCTCTGCAAGGCCTACTGCCTGATCGCAGACTTCTGCCTCACCAAGTTCCCGCTCACCAAGGTCAAACCCGACTTGAAGGACTTCTTACGAGACCGACTGCTACAACGACCGGAAGACAAATTAAAAGACTTGTAAACGACGCGTCGATGACTCTGCGGCTCTAATCCCTCTCAGGGTAGCTAGAATCTCTATTGAATTGCCTATTGCAGTACCTATTATACAATACATCATCGCGTCCATTTTTTTGGGTGATTATTGTTGGTACTAAGCTAACATAATTATAACTTAGTCATGATCTCTTACTAGATATTTTATGATGATAAATAATGGTATTAATAGTTCACCGAATAGTAATTGCATTAAAGTATTATTTTGTTAAAGTTTGAATAATGAGTTAAGTAATGTAAGTCAAATTATACTTAGCGATGGTCAAGGTAAGATCTTGGATAGTCCGAGCAACCCCGACAATAATTCTCCCGTCCGCGATACTTTGAATATTATTATTAAGGGCGTGCAGTCCTACAGATATCTCCGCGATCGCAACAATTCCTTATCTTCCACTCAAGTATTTACAGTGGAAAACTCACTGAAGTAGCAACCTATTTCAATATAATTTGCTTCATTTTAACGCAGCTTGATGTCATTGATGTAAAGCCTATTGCGTCTTTTTGGCTAATACGGTCGTTTTCTGGTAATTAAAGCAACTAGAGAGAGACCACGTTTTTCCCGATTTTAAATCATGGATTGTTTCTTTAATGAGGAAATTGTTACTTTAGGCGAAATAGGAGCATTTTAATGTTAAGAAAGTGTTTACTAAATAAGACAAGTAAGATAGAATGAACTTTAGTAGCTGTATTGATCGGAAAACATTGAGTGAACCAAGTGAGCCTATATAAATAGCACGTTAAAAATATACACGGAATGGGTACAGTCGAAAGCATGAATATGTACTTACATAGCCATAGCGTCAAATATTATGTAAACATATATCTTATTATTAGTTGAAAATGGGCGTGTAGATATTTTTGGCGTCTTGAGAACGTGTACCCAATATATTTGTGACTTTAACTGAACATAGGTAGTAGAACAACTTACAAGGTTCATAAAATGTTATTCAATTAAATACAATATAACATACTTACGCGTGCAAAAAATATGTTGGTATAGTGGAAAAAAATTAAACTTTTCTTGTAATATTTTTCTAATATTAGCGTTTTTGAAATTTGGCGACTGATAGCTTCTGACAGACCTATCTATACCATTTCATATAATGGAAGTGTCTGTCTGTGATTTCAAAATAAACACCAAGATTAAATTAAAAACTGCTATTCGTACGATGCCGAAAGATAATAGAGTTGTTTTTACATTAATTGTCTGTCGGTTTGTTTGTCTCAAATTGGCGCCGCAAAGCCTCAACGGATTTCAATGATCATTTCAGGAATTAATACTGGTATTTAAACTTATATTTCATGTAGGTATGTTCCATCTCGATGATTTAATGCGAAGCAAAACGTGGATGGGTCGCTAGGTGCAGCTTCTTCTTCAATGTCAATATGACCATTAAAAAACTGGGCAAGAAGCATGTCTGACCATGCTCAGTGTAGGGTTCCGAAGCCGTTGCTACACAAAAACTACCTCAAAAACAAACAGGTATGAACTTATTCTCTATTTAAAGTTATTTGGTGCTGTCTTAGATGGATGATTTTAGAGTTTAGAGTTTAGTCGTCTGTATCTCTGGAACCAATCAAGTCTACTTACAATTAGTCGTGATAGTTTTCCTTAAATTTCGTTATATGTGCTTTTTTCTGATTTTTAGTATTTGTAGGTAGTTTTCGCTGGACACTTAACTCTAACAAAAATTAGCACTTTAAACGTTAATATTTCACAAAGGGATCCCTTAACCGAACTTTTTTTTTCCACTTTGTCGGTGTGACTATGTCAAATAACAGCTTTCTAGAACGTAGGTCTCTGAGCTAAACTGCGCATGGACGGACGCACAAACAGTTTTGTAACTGATAGTTTCTGAGAAAAAGTGGGTGTGACATAAGTACCTACAGAAAGGCAGACGGACATGGTGAAAATATAGTTTGACTTCGGAACCCTAAAAATAACGTATGTTGTGTAAGAGGGGACTAAATTTCGACACTTTGGTAAGCCTTGAGAGTTTTTTTTTCTTAACATTGCTAACGATTCCTTGAATTGTTATTTTTTGTTATAAATAAGTATGATTATATATTTTCAATACATATTTTTCATTTCTTCATACAAGCAGCCATTTCTGTTTAGATAATTTATGTCCGAAATCAGTGTTTGTGTTATTTTTTCCAAGGAAACATCGGACGTTTTGAAATACGCGGTTACGGAAAAGTTCGGATTTCACGACCACTCGGTATAAAACTCTGTTTTGACTTCTCTCACTCATACACGCGACCTGTCTTTAAAACCACGCGGCTGCCTAAGACATCGGTTACACGCTCAGTATTTCATCAGTCTGGCGTCAGTTCAATCATGATCGAGGGGGACGCAGCTATTATGTTAATATAGCTGCGTCCCTTTCGAGCACGGACTGAACTGACGCCAAACTGATCGTGTAACCCTTGTCTAAGGCGTGGGGCGCAACAAGATAACCTGCCTAGGTGTGTTGCCAGAAATCGAAAACGTTTGTTAGTTTAGTAGTAATTTGAATTATCCGGTCTTGACCTGATCCGATCTTACCCCAACATTACCTACATACATAACTTCGACGCGTATTTTAAGGAAAAAGTATACTACTAAAATACTATATTATTAAAATCATACATATAATTTAAAATTAGCTCCTTAAAAAAAAGTTTATACAAAACAGTAGTTCTAATTTAATTGTATGATATCGGACCTACGATATAGTGCGACAAAAAAGAGTAGAAATTAAATGAGGGCGCCACTTTCTACGTAACTGTCACATTTTTGACGTAAAATGCTTGAACATGGCAACAATTTAGTATGGAATTTTTTTAGTTCCATTTTATTTAATTTCTACTCTTTTTGGTCGCACTGTAATTCACCTTTGAAAAATTATTAAAACACCCACTTTTTGGTCGCGCCTTTTTAAGTTAAAGACCCAGTTAATTGGATAGAGGATAAAGTATGGCACGCTAATGTTAGCTCCAGAGCGTTACGCGTTTCTAGAAGAGAGGTTAACTTTTAGGGTTCCGAAGTCAAACTAGGAACCCTTATAGTTTCGCCGTGTCCGTCTGTCTGTATGTCACGCTCACTTTATCTCAGAAACAATCAAAGTTACAAATCTGTCATCATGTGCACATATTAACGCACACTAAAATCTAAGATAAAAATAAGTAAACATTTTTTTTTACGTAACTTGCAAACAAGTATAGCAAAGAATTTTTTTTAAACAATAAGACATAAGGAGAGGTTTCAGTGGATGGCTCTTAAAAAAATACTCTTGTATTATATTTTTGATTTAAAGTGTAATTTTCCCTAGAGTTACGTGTCCCCGTAGCAAAAACTACAAGTAACAAAAATCTGAAAAATATGTTAAATGAAAACACATATAACGAACTTAAAAGGAAAACTATCACGAGTAAGTAATTAGACTTTATTAGTTCCTGAGATACAGGCGACTAAATGGTTTAGACCTACTAAAAATCATCTAAGACATCACGAAATTACTTTATAAGTAGGTGTAGGTGTTTGTCGTAACGGCTTCGGAACCCTGCACTGAGCTCGGTGCAACATGCTCTTGCCCGATTTTTTTACAGCCTACTTAAAATACCTACGCTACTTACTGCCGCACTCAGAGACCTCAATTAAATTTAACGCTTCTTTAGTGACGTGTTGTCTTATTCTATTGATGTAGCAAAGAAAGTGACAGCAGCTACTTTAATCAAGCATTAAATTCAATTGACATCTCTGAGTACGGCAGTTAACAATTAATTTATCGTTCGATTTAATAGGTATGTTCAAAACTTATGTTATTTGACATTTACAACCCACTAAATACTAAAAAAAAATATGGACGGTAGAATTGTTGTCAGATTACCTATCCATACAAAAAAGTTCTTGCTGATTAATCTTAGGCATGACGCGTCAATGTTTGTTGGGAACAAGATCTATCAGGACGTTATTAAATAAATAGTAGTGCCACTTGCTTAGCTACCTCGAGTAATTTCAATTAAAGTTGTACGATTAACTCCCTGATGATTCTTTGTAAATACGAAGGTACAGCTTGGCACAAAAGAGTTGGACATATTGACTTGTGGAACTGCAAATGGTCAAGTGGCATACAGTTTCAGATATATATTGTGTTATATTGCCAATATATATCACTCTTAAAAACACCTGCATTTTTTCCGAACTCTTTTTTGCCAACCTAATAATAATTAATCACAATCACATGGCCATGGAGTAGTATCGTGACCGTCAAGTCACCGTCTCCTAGCTAGCACCATAGTTATAGGAATGTTTAATCAAAACAATATCTGGGTTTCTTCCGAGTTGACGGTCTCGATTACTTGAACGAATATTTACCTACCGTTTCAACCACCATTACTATTGTAATATAAGTAGATATATCTGCAATACCGACGGTGGTTTCTATAATCTGAATCGTCAACAACGCTATAATGCCAAATGAGAGTAAGTAATAGTTGAGTAACTGATGCCTACATAAGTTAAAGCGTCTATCCTTGTAAGACCTAATGTGCAATAGTCAAGGCAATTTAATTTGAACCGTATTGCAATGGGAATAAAGTTCATTTTCCTATTGTCATAAACTGAAAATGGCATTATCGAACAAACTTAATTGAACTTTATTGCCTTGCTGTAGACTCAAAGTCCCAATCACAAAAAACTCCCTGTTTGGAATATGGTGGGCCTTATGAGGCTATAACAACATAACTTATTTCAGATAAGATTAACTAACGAGACCACGATCGTTATTTTGAACAGTTTTTTATGCAAATAGAATATTATGCCTCATTTTGTGAACAATTAACACAAATACTTAATAAAATATTTTGTTCTAAATAGTTACAAGGAAACGTGCTCTATGTAATGTCCAATGGTATCGGGAAATAATTATACATTCCTACCTGTTTACAATGCCTGAAACTTGTAATCCTTGTTGAAATTGAAAAATTAAGGAATAATGAATCGGCTGTGCCATGTTTTTGCTCTTGAAATTCACATTAGTTTCTAAGTTATACGGTTTCTATAAAATACTCACAAGTATTATTTTTAAACCTTTAAATACCTACTACTAAGTCGGTTCATAAGTTCTGTTACTGAAATTTATTAAAGTAAAATAATAATATTAACACAGTTTTTCCTGTACATTAATTAAAACCTTAATTTACTTATCCTTCTAATATTATAAATGCAAAAGTTTGTGTGTGTGTGTGTGTGTGTGTGTGTGTGTGTGTGTGTGTGTGTGTGTGTGTGTGTGTGTGTGTGTGTGTGTGTGTGTGTGTGTGTGAACCCGCGCGGCGCGCGCGTGTGTGTGTGTGTGTGTGTGTTAGTTTGTTACTCTTTCACGCTGCAACGGCTGGACGGGTTTGGATGAAATTTGGAACGGAGATAGCTTATACACTGAATTAACACATAGCCTACTCTTTATCCCGGAAAAGATAATCAACATCTACGCGGACGAAGTCGCGGGTAGAAGCTAAGAATCGGCGCTTGGAGTAAACGTGCAACAATATTTCAAATTAAGCTCTCAAAGGCGCCACTGTCTAGGCAAACTGTGGTTTTACCATACGAAATTGTTAGTTCCGTATTTGACCACGTGCTTTACGATAATTGTAGGGCGATATCAACGAAGTTTAAATCTTTATTTATTATTTGTAATTGTAACATAAACGTCATAAACACATTAAGTAAAGAGCGTAATAATGAAAGAATTAAATAAATACATTATTTACCTATGCACTTAATGTTTTATCCAATATTAATCGTAATTAAGTAAGTCTAAGATAGTATTTCAGTGGTTACGTTATAAAAGATAGAGTTGCTAAATTAATCAATAAAATGCACAAATACTTCCTACATATATGTATAAATTATTTTTATTGGCTTTGCGTTTGTTCTTACAACTTTATATCTAATTTAATTGTAATAAAAGTACCTACTTCAATTTTTACAGACTAATTAGCGCCGACTTGTGCCTCTGTCATCCGCTGTCACACTACTATTGGAAACTACACTACTAACTATTGGAAAGTCTTACGGATTTTAAATGTACGGAAAATTTAGTTTTATTAAGTACCTAATGATGATTAAGTAAGTAGTCAGCAATGGGAGGGTTTATCGTATAGTTTTACAGGTAAATAAACGAATTCTACGCGAACGAGGTTGCGGGCGGGTTAGGTTATACTTGTGACAACCCTTATTTTGCGATAAGCGAGAGAGGGGTAAGGCGGGGCGTGGGGCGCTGTAGGTAATTATCAAATCCATACAACGACGCCGAAGATGCCATTCTAATAGTACTTATTCTTATGACTATTGCTAGAATTTGATGTACCTATTCATGAACTTTAAGCAATCCCCCCATTCGACACTAGGAAATCATGGTTCAAATCACGCACGACGACAATGTTCACAACGGTCACAACATTTGTAAAAGTTCTCGTAGAGTTCAAATTTAAGTGTCATATTTAACAGGCTTTTACCGTAAATTCTAAAACAAATGTATTCCAAGCAACAAAAGATCCGCTTGTACCTACACCGGTCAGTCTTAAATTTCATGTAAGTTGGTAATCATGTCTCATTAAATCTACTTACGATTTCACAACAATTTGCGGCAATGCGAAAACATCGAGAGATATAATACTGGTATCTAAACAAACCTACACAGATGTGAGAGGCTTTACAAAATAAACAAAATAGTTCCTTAATCCTTGGTCAACAAAGACTTGGTTAACAAAGAAACGAAGTCGTGCATAATTCTATCGATGCCGGCAATGGATGTT
Source organism: Acleris cristana (assembly GCA_948252455.1). NCBI lineage: Eukaryota > Metazoa > Arthropoda > Insecta > Lepidoptera > Tortricidae > Acleris > Acleris cristana. Next base: position 10,561,336 of record OX411773.1, read on the forward strand.
AAAAGATCGTACCTACCGGAAAAAGCGGCGACTATGTAATATACCTAATTACTTGTTCCTATTTTTATGCATTTTTAAATTAAACAAAACGAAACCTACGTGCGTGCATGACTCGATGTATGAATGTGGAAGAAGCGAAAGAGATTTGTCAAGATCGTAGCAGGTGGAAAGAAGTGGTCTCTGCCTACCCCTCTGGGAAACAGGCGTGATTTAATGTATGTATGTATGTAAATTAAACAATGAGTAGCAGTTAGTTTTATTTCACTGAAACTTTTCAACGGAACTTATTAACCGACCAGGTAGTTAATAGCGGCAATATACTTGTTGTCTTAATTAAACAAAAGCGATTCTTATGAATAATCAACATTAATATCTACTATTTTTAAACGATGTGAAAGCAGTCAGTAGCTGTTATAGTGTTTCAATCCACGTCGGCGTAATAGTGTACAGTTTAAGTGTGCAGGCAATGCGCAATAATTATACCTACATAACGCAAACTAAGATGAACTAGCATAATCTTACAGATGACTGGCATTATGGTCAGCAAGGATGATGTGTACTTTGTTTTATAGTGGACTTAAAAATGCTCGCCCGAACCACCTGTTTTGTGCCCGGTCCCGTATCCCGCGACTACCCCTCTTGGCAAATGGAGTTGCATAACGTCGTGAATTAAAACACTATAAAAGGCCTAACTGTCGATATTAGGGTCAAACCTCATCTGTCCGTTCGTAAATAGCTTGTAGCACAGTAGCTCTACCGAACCCCTTCTGACTCATAGACATATAAGGATTGACCTTGAAACCCTTCCTAAATTATAGACAATCGAGTTCTTCGCAGTTGTTCCAAGCTTTTTGTCCCTAATGGAAACAAATTTAAATATTTAATAAATTTTATATTCCCAGCAGTTTTCACTTATATACTTACTTATAAAGTATTTCATTTTTACTTTGGCAGCATATTTTCAAATAAAACGATAATTTTATGGTTTTTAAACAAAGCTATAGTATTGGTTAACCACAAATAAAAACTCGGGGTAAAGGGACTACAAGCACTTTAAAAGTTCAAAACATTTGTAATCTAAGTACTTGCTACGGCGATAGAGTTGATATCCATTTAATTTTCAGGTCTTTGCAGGCTTTTATTGCAAAGTAACTAGGTAATCTATCTACCGTCGTATGGCGCGTGTGGCGCAACAGTGGCTTTGTTTAATCACAATAGGTATATTGTTCTCCTTAAGTTGATGCGGCCAAACCAAAACCGAAATACTATACCTACCTACCTATTTGATTGATACGTAGAATAAAACGTTTGTTTATTTATGTCTTACATACATTATTTACTTCATTCCTGTAGCCGTCTCAATTGAAAGGAAAGGAGTGATCGTCATACATTCGATGGAATGGGATTTAGGTACAAGCGACAGACAAGTTGCAAGCAAATTGTGCCAGTCGGCTTGACCTGCGCCTGCGCCAGACCATGCTATCTATTGGGTTAAGGTTAGGTTAAGAAAAGGTAGGTATTTTATTGGTTTCTTTTGCATGCATAGCTTTAGTAGAAAAGCAGCCTATTTCGCGGTAGTCCTTTTCGAAACGATAAAATTCATACAGAAACGTAAATAGGACCATTTCATCTTTTCCTGAACAATGTTTTTAAGTACTTACCTAAGTATTTCATATGAGCAATCACAAGCAGCGGTAGATTGTATTTTATGATAAGAATCGTCTTACAAAATCTGAACTGGCAACTTTGCATGTTTTCTTTTTAGGGTTCCATATTCAAACTAGGAACCCTTAGACAAGGGTTACACGCTCAGTATTTCATCAGTCTGGCGTCAGTTCAATCATGATCGAGAGGGACGCAGCTATTATGTTAATATAGCTGCGTCCCTTTCGAGCACGGACTGAACTGACGCCAAACTGATCGTGTAACCCTTGTCTTATAGTTTCGCCATGTCTGTCTGTCTATCTGTATGTGACACTCACTTTTTATCAGAAACTATCAAAGTAACAAACTGAAATTTTGTTGTTGTTTGTGTTTTTTATACCGCGCACTAAGATCAAGGGTGATTAAGTATAAACGTTTTTTGGGTTACCTCCCGTACCTAACTGTAAAGAAAGGGTAAAAATATATTTTTACTTTACAACATCGTGTGATACATTGTTACTATTGTTAGATAGTTGTTAAAAAACCATTACCTACGTGTAAGTATGTCATTATCAATTTGTGTATTTGACGGACCGTTTAGTTTGGATATTATTGAACTCGAAAGTGCCATTTTCATTAGAGACGGTGTCCCCACCGCTCTACAGGCAAAATCACAAATACCTACTACAAATTTGTAAATTATTTTAAATGGAAGCGCATATAAAGAATTTAAAAGAAAAACTACCACGAATGAGTAGAATTGATTGGTTTGGAGATACAGGCGACTAAAGTGTTGATACCTATCTACTAATAACCATCTCGGACTAATAACCCTTTCCACCCGAGCTGATACGATACGAGGGTTTTTAGGGTTCCGTAGTCAAACTAGGAACCCTTATAGTTTCGCCATGTCCGTCCGTCTGTCCGCAGCCTAGCTCAGAGACTCTTAGTATTATATTAGTCACGCGAACAATGTGGTAAAATGAAATCTTAAAAAAAAAAATAGTGTACCTCCCTTACACGTAACGTGGGGATGTATTTTTTTTTTCTCGTCTACCCCATCGTTGGATAGGTATTTCCAAAATATTGCGGGTGTATGAAAACAATTTTTCGATTAAGGTGTCCGTTTATGAAATATTAAGCTTTAAAGCGCAATTTTTTGTTAGAGTCAAGTGTGTCCTGTGTTTTTTCTGAATGAATATGAACCTTGTAAAAAAAAAACGGCTCTGTTTAAACCCCCAAAATTAAATGAAAAAAACATTTAATTTTTAACCGACTTCAAAAAAGGAGGAGGTTATACGTTCCACTGTAGGTATTTTTTTTTTTTTTTTAATGTATGTTCACCGATTACTCCGTCAATTGTGGACCGATTTTAAAAATTCTTTTTTGGTTTGATAGAGTATACTTCCGAGGTGGTCCCATTGTCAGCAAATCTGAATCTGATGAAGGGATCAGTGAGGAATTGAGGGAACTCCTCAAATATTGTATGCAAACATATAGCGATTTTAGTATTTTTAGTAACAAGTGTAGCATTTGCATTCAGAAAGTGTCACTTGGTGAAGCGGAACTGATGATGAAGACCACAGATGGCCACCGGAACTCCTCAACGGTACCGATTTCAAGGGTGGATTAAGATAGTTGAGCGACTACAACGAAGCACATTAAATTGTTTTAAAATGACTATGATTTTCCCGCGGCGTTGCTTGCGGCGAGCTTGAAATGTCTTAAAGTTTCATATATCAACTAAGAAGTGGGACTAAATAAGCTTATTATGATCTCTAAAAAGTGTAAAATAAAATAAATGTTTTAAAAAACAAAAAAACCGCCTTCAAAAACGCAAAAAATAACTTCTACTACTAGGTACTTAGTAGTGGGTACCTATCCTATTAGGTTAGTCCAACTGAAGTCGGCGACCACAATATTTTCAACAAAAAGCCGACTTCAGTTGGACTAACCTAATAGGATAGGTACCTACTACTAAGTACCTAGTAGTAGAAGTTATTTTTTGCGTTTTTGAAGGCGGTTTTTTTGTTTTTTAAAACATTTTTAAACTAATATTTTATTATAGATGAATTAGCGAGAGCGTGGAATTGCATATGTAGTGGTAACATGTCTTTACAGGCATTCTATATTTAAATATCCTCTACTTCTTATACCATCAGCATAAAAAGAGTTTTGTTATATATTAAATAAGTAAGTACAAAGCTAATGTCAGTGTCAAATTCTAAAAACTTTTTATTGGATACTCGCAATTTTCAGAATTATTTTGTCTGGGCACATGCGACTGTAAGTTACTTACACAGTTTGCAAAAATTATGGCAGAAAGTAACAGTAATTTTGGTCCGATTGAGAGTCAAAGGAAACAAATAATTTTACCTGTCATAAATATTTTGAACTCGAACTAATGAAAAATTTAAATTCACCTTACACCGCTGCTCAATTCGTTGAAAAAGCTACAGGTGTTTCTCTCACGACTATTTATAAAATTATGGGAGTAAGAGTGACAAATTCAAAGCAACGAAAAAATTCCTCTCTCCGAGTAAGAAAAAGTTATGTACGGTCCGTCGGCAGTAGATGATTTTGATCAAAAAGTCTATATAATTTTCATCAGTCCCGTAAGCAATTTCCAACCTTAAAGATGAAAATTTAAATAAATGATAAGTAGCAACTAAAAGCAAAAAAAGGACATACTTATTCCACTTGCTTAAGGTAATCTCATTAAATTAAGAAGAAAACTTACTTAAATGGTTTTAATTTTCATGCGAACGGTACAACCACTACATATGCAATTCCACGCTCTCGGTAATTCATCTATACATTGCGTAAATAACCACCACAGGCAACATCATGAGGATATGTTGCATTGCAAACATAACGCGTAACTCTGGCAACAAATATAATGAGCACCAAAATTAGTCAACGATCACCAAATTAAGTTCGGTTAGGTTAGGTTACTTTTTGGTGATCATTTACTATTTTCGACGGTAAAAAGTATTTTTTTGCCGTTATGTTTTACTATATCTGAGGCCCGTTTCACGAAGCTACTAGTTACAAATTACAAGCGGAAGTCTCTTTCCAACTCCTTTTGCTAGAAAGAGAGTTCCGCTTGTAATTTGTAACTTGTAGCTTCGTGAAACGGGCCACTGGTGATCCGATCCGTTAAACATAAGCTTAAACTCTTGCAGTGCAGGTCAACTTGAACCACTTCCCGTTATGTAGGTAAGGTTAGGTTAGTTATTATAATATGTTAATAGTTTTTACATACATACATAGATACCTTCACGCCTGTAATCCCAGAGTGGGGTAGGCAGAGGTACAGAATTACCTACAACTTTAAAAACTTGTTGATAATTCAGAATTCAGTAACCACATTTTGTAATGGTTTTTATAGCAAATGAAAGATATATAGTACCTACAAAATTAAAAAAAAATTAAAATTAAATAAATTTATAGAATATATTATGAATTATTATGTTATTAGCTCGTAGACTCATCGGCGATGGGTTTTTGGTAGAGCTAAGCTTCAGAGACTCGGTCATCGATGTAGAGTAGCGTGCCTCTGACTCCGTCTACAATAGTTACATTAACTTATATAGCCTAATTCTGCCATCACCTTTCCATCTTCGGACGTCCAGACAGAGGGAGCGGCTTCACCCTTGCGGTGTCGGATTACCATTCGTTCACACGAAGCGTTTCTTTGCTCTGTTTTATTGCGAACTGCTTAAGAGAGGAAGTCGTTTTTTAGGTTTCCGTACCAAAATGGTAAAAAAGAAACCCTTATGGTGAGACTTCGTTGTCGGTCTGTCTGTATGTCACAGCAGGTTTTCTCAGCATCTACAAACGGTATCAACTTGAAATTTGGCATAGTTTTACAACTTGCTTGCACGCATTGTAATTAGTAAAAAAAATGAAATTAATATTATAAATAATTGAAAAGGGACAAAAGGGTCCTAGAATGGGGGGTTGAAAAATGAAAGTGGTTTGTTTATAGAAAATGGGGTGTCATATGAAAGGGCTCAATCACACACACTTAACACACATTTAACTTTTTTAATTTTCGTAATGTAGTTTTTTGAAATCTGAATCAACCCTGACGTATACATATTTACTTCTATTATATGGGAAAAATAAAATGAAGTGTTCATGATTAACAGTTTTTGAGAAATAACAAAAACCTTTGAAAATCTGTATTAAAATTTAGGCTGAAGAAAATAAAGTTCTTAAAAAATACTAATTTTCATTTGCGGTTACCAAGCATATTATCTTAACTAAGGAACCACAATAACAATAATTCCTGAGCATATCTAGCAACATCTCCATTCCGGGATTACGGGACGTTTGATGTTTAATCCCGGGTGCCCGGGATTACAGTATGTGGTTTTTAAGAGGGCTCAAATGAAAAAAATAGAGTAATTTCTTAAAAAAAAAACAAACACACACACACACACACACACACACACACAAACGCACGCACGCACGCACGCGTTAGACAGCAAATAAAAAAGGCAAAACCAAAAATCTATTTGTAATTTTGAAAATTAAGATCGCAGAAATATCAAAGCCTCTAATATTTGACTTCCAACGTATCGTATGGCGGATCTAAGGGTTTTTTTTAGTAGTACTGGACCCGTTTGTGGCAACCCCGAAAATCCCAACATTAGCCAAGTAGTCCCGCGATTTTTAAGGTTTGAAAACGGCCGGGATCCCGGGATCGTGTTATTTGGGATCCTGGGATTGTATTCTCTAGCGGAACCCTAATTGTGCGAACCTGACTCGCTCTTGATGGGAATGGGAATGTATTAACAGTTCTAACGTTGTACAGTCGAGTTCATAAATGTGTACCCTTTAGTACCTTGTCACTTTAATCGCTGTGACACTTCATATAAGGCAGTTTAAATATGAAATAACATAGAAAAGGTACTAAAGTGTACACATATTTATGAACTCGACTGTAATCAATCTGAACTAATTTAAAACTAGCAAGTAGGTATCTGACTACCTTATTTAAAATATTAAAGCCGATTACAAACTAGGTACAGTCGAATACAAAGAGATGTATCTACTTCTTCACCTTATTGCATTGTAATAAGTTCCAAAAGTGGATACATCTCTTTGTAGTCGACTGTACCTAATCATTATTGTTTAAGGATAGTTTGTAAAATAAAATGAAATTGAAATGGTTTTATTTTGACAGTTTTTTATTTATTAAATACCGGTAAATTACCGGTTTGCGTTCCCCAGCCGGCAGGCAGCCTGATTATCGTCTCTGTCAGTCAACCGTAGCAAGTAACTAGGTACCGTACCGTAGTACTAACTAGAAATTTTGTGGAGGGTCGGTCTCTGAATGAGTGACGGTTTTAAAGCGGCGTACGAATATTGCCGGCAGCCGTGAATAGATTTTGGACTGCAGGCCGCCTGATGGATGAGACTTGGGACTGTTTATAGTAGGTAAACTGTTAGTTTGTGGCACCATTTCGTGTGTCGAGTCGAGACGGTAGAGAATTGCCGCAACACAATTGCTTTCTTTAATAACAACGATTGTTTTCTTTATGGCATGCACGTGGCTAAACTCTAAACGAAGAATATTTCGCTCGCTCTCATAGGCTCTTTTACGAGTCTAGTAGACTTTACTGGAGCCCGAAAGACTTATGAGGTATTGCATTGTATAATATTATACCTACCTATCCCACTGACATAAAACAGAGTTTTCCTTGAGTGCCGAGCGGTGGCATAAACCTATCGTCAAACATCGGCAAGCATGTACATTTTTGTCGCATGTGAACAGCTAGAAAATCCTAATTTAAGGCATAATTGCTAACCAACATGTCTCTAGTAGTACATTGTTGTAGAGGCCCAGAAAATAGAGGGATCCCCGACGAGGTGGTTACATGGGAGAACATAGCGAGAGCAGGCAAGACCCGTTTCCGCCGCGGCATATAATATAATGCTTTTCTCAAAGTCAGGAAATGATACGAATATATTTGTAAAAAGATTCCAAGGAATGCATAGAGGACCTCCCTTTTTTATAAAGTCGGTTATTATAAAGCAATGTAGATAATTTCACGCAGAATAAACCGCCATTGGGACTTATTCCCTTGGTCCTTTCGATATTGTATGCGATTGTCAGTATTTCGCAAGAATATCGCAACGGATAAAAATGTTTACATAATGTTTATTTTACTTCTATGAAAAAACCAACGCTTCGCGTCTTCGTTTTTCAAAAGGATAGTTATCATTTCAGAGTTTGTTTGTTAAAAAGATAAAATAAGTATACTTATCACATAAATTGCTAAATTGTTTACATTTTGTCAATATGCACTTTCTAATTCTTATAAGAATTGAAATTTACACTAAAAGCTAACATTATATTATTAATTATAAACAGCAGTGATAAAGGTAACATAACAAAAAGTTATTATTTATGCTAAAATTTCATAATTTTCATGCTATCAACACTTGCAAATACCATTATTTGTGTATTGACTAGAACTTAATTCCTTATAAATAATATTATTATTGAAACATTTTCTAGACGTAAAGGGTCACTATCAACCATCCACTGGTGGGCCAAGGTATACCATAGAAACTTCTGTGTTACCATATACAGCAGATACAGTTGGATACAATTTTTTGTTAGGAAGACCTAAAACAAAAATGTCCTTATCAGTAACAATAAAGAAGTTACATTTTAATAACATCATAATATTTAAAACTTCTTACCTCTGAAGGCAACTCCTAGGAATTCATAGTTTCTTTCAAATGATAGAGTATTATCTTCACAGTCTAATATCACTCGTATGCGCTCACCCACCTGAAATTAATTTCAGGTAGTGCTTATATATAATACAAAATGACAAACATTAAAGGTAATTGTAGAAATGTAATGAATGTTTGGATTATCTAGCATCGAATAATTGCAGGCTTATAATATACCTCTAGTATCACTCGAAATGAAGGCCCCTTACCTAAACACAAACTAAAAAAGCAAAGGAACAAAATCGCACCAAGAAGGTAGGTAGTTTAAGTAAAAGTAAATTATACATTCTTTGCATGTGAATGTAATTAAATAAATGTTTTTTCACTTCTTATGCTCTTAAAATGTTTCTTTAGTCTCTGCACATCGGGACTAAAACTCCTTAATAATCTCTAGGGATTAAAGATATTTTTTTTTACTTTGTTAACCTTTGGTTTGTGAATGGAGGATTATCGCCATTTTCAGTGATTGTGTATGGACCATTTTTAGGCTGTGGAAATAACCTCAAAATGATAACTGCGCAAAAATATTTAAAAAATAACGATTTAATTTCGTGAAACACGATTAATGATGACGAATATGAATCTATTTAAATATAATAAGGATAGTTTTATTTTATTAGGCATGGTCCAAATAGTTTTCAAGTTTATATCATTTGGCCAAATATGCAAGCATTTGTGTCATTTTGTAAAGTGTCACTTTACAAAAAACTAACAAGTCCAACAACCGCGAAACAAATTAGTCAGAAACTTTATTACATATTTGCTAAATATTGAAACGTCGTTTATTTTCCTCGCATTCAAACTGAAAAGTAGAGTGTTTAACGCGAGACTAAACAACCATAATGACACTCGAACTATAGTGTCATTATGGCTTGTTTTAGTCTCTTGTTGAACAATCTACTATTTTTTATTCTACTTAATATTTATACTTGCAGAGATACATTAATGAGGAAATCATATAATGGTACTACTCATATTACACAAATGTTCAAGGATTACAAATATACCTTATTTAGATCCTTGGAAATTTTGATGTGTATAAATATGAAAGTAACTTTGTCTGACTGTTACGCTTTAATGTATGTCACTGGTAAAACCAGTGTTTTATAAAGGTCCGTTAGTAAATATGTCAGATCAAATTTTAGTAACTTCATACAAGTTTTGACATTCCTGACCGAAAGTTGATCTAACGGATCTTTATAAAACCCAGCCTGAATGGATTTCGATGAAATTTGGTATAAAGATAGCTTGAACCCAAGGAAGGACATTGGGTACTTTTTATTATGGAAAATTGCAGAGTTCGTGAGCGACTCTGGAGTCATCAAAAATCCCTTAATGTTGGCAAAAATTAATCTTACAAAGACAATCTTAGCTACTGCAAATGTGTTGCCAACCCTGAGGACGTAGATGGAAAGCCTCTATTACACCGGTTGTCTTACCCCTGTACTGGAATACAACAGTGCGAACACTGCTGTTTAGCAGGTTAAAGGGTAAGATGATGGTAGCGATCTGAACCCATCCTACACCACCACCGCTAAACTAACATGTAAATAACCCTTCCTAACCCTGGTCAACAAAATATAATTGCTATACTAACTCTAATTTGAACGCCACGCCGGGCTGCCTTAAGTATTGATCGGTTTCCTTATAGCTGCCAAGATGCATTGTCACCAGCACCACAATAAATTCCATTGAGCGACTGTCATGCTTAGGTTTTTAGGACTTTTTCACATTAATCACTTGGTATTGTATTTAATTTTATATTGAAAGCCAGCTTCTAAGGGTATACAGAGAGAGTGGTAACTAAAGAAGGAAAAGGTGTTTATTCTTACCTGATATTTAGGACAGTTGTTGAGAAGTGGATAGTGGTCCTGGGTGTCCCCATTGTGCAGTAAATGATTATCCACCAAGTTCCATCCCCAGCTTTGTTCATCTGTTCCCAATAGTCCTATATATCCTTGACATTGCAAAGGGGCCTCTTTAGTTGCAACGCCAACCACAGCTACAGTGCCCAATGGTCCCTCCCATATAACTTCCCATGCGTGACGACCAAAATTAAATCCCATCTTGCCGCGGCAAGCATCTGTGCTCTGTGCTACGGGGTTCCTAAAAATATTAATGACAGTTTAATCAGTATATATTTTTTTAAAGAATCCAACAGAAATAACGTTTGTATTGGGAATGGCGGTCGTCCGCAGTTCCAGCAGTGATCGGATTTCCCGGTGCAACATGAGGTGAATAACCTCAAAATGAATGCTAAATTGGATAGGTCCCGGGATTCCGGGACTTATGTATGTATGTATACACTTTATTGTACAAAACAAAAGAGATAACAATTATAAAATAAACAAAAATAGAGATTTCCAAAGGTGAATAAAATTTATCCCTTAAATACTATACTTGATACGTTGATAACTACTATGCTGCAGATGATACTAAATGATAGAGAATGATACAACAACAATAACACATGCATGCATGACAATGTTTCTGATTTTTAATCGACTTCAAAAAAGGAGAAGGTTATACGTTCCACGGTATGTATTTTTTTTTATGTAAGTATGTTTACCGATTTCTCCTTCAATTGTGAACCGATTTTAAAAAATCTTTTTTTGTTTGATAGAGTACTTCCGCGGTGGTCCTATTGTCACCAAATCTGAATCTGATGAGGAGATCAGTGAGGAATTGAGGGAACTCCTCAAATATTATACGATAAAATATAGCGATTTTAGTATTTTCAGTAACAAGCCCAGCATTTCCATTCAGAAAGTATAATTTGGTGAAGTGGAACTGATGATGAAGACCACAGATGGCCACCAAAACTCCTCAAACTGGAAAGAAGCCGTCTGATGAAGGAGCGTGCTCCGACCAAATCCGCTCCATGTCATGACGGGCAGTGAGAAGTTTTAAAAACTCAGTTACAGTGGAACCCACTGATGATGTAGACGAGACCCTGCAAAACGTAGTTGAAGCGCTTTTGGATGAGGGCATCAATCTTTGCAAAATGGGGCCCAAAGGCAAGAAGTCTAAACTCTCGGACAAAACTCTGCGGCTTATGACAAGACGGGAAACCACCCAGTTGACTTCGTCAAAAAGGTCAGACCTAAACAAGCTAATCGCGAAGATGGTACGGCGTGACCTCCGGAGCTCTAACACACGCCTCATTGAGCAGGTGATAGAGCAAAACCGAGGGTCCAAAGTATTTACTGGCATGGGGGAATAGTGGTACTGTTCTTTAAGAAGGGACACAAAACCCTTCTTAAAAACTACAGACCTATTTCTCTCTTAAGCCATGTCTATAAGCTGTTCTCGAGGGTAATCAAGAATCGTCTTGCCAGAAGACGAGTTCTAGCCTCCGGAGCAGGCCGGGTTTCGCACGGGTTATGGCACCATGGACCACATTCACACAGTAAGGCTGATTATACAGAAGTCGGAAGAGTATAATCGGCCACTATGCTTGGCGTTTGTGGACTATGAGAACGCCTTCGATTCCGTGGAAACCTGGGCTGTTTTGGAATCTTTACAGCGATGCCAAGTAGACTGTCGGTAGGTATATCGCAGTGTTGAGATCCTTGTACGAATATGCCTTTATGTGTCCAAGTACAGGACCAACAGTCTGAACCTATCCAATTGCGCTGAGGGGTGAGACAGGGAGACGTTATATCTCCGAAACTGTACACCAACGCATTGGAAGGTCTGTTTAAGACGTTGGACTGGAAAGGTAAGGGTATCAACATAAATTGCGATTTCATTTTTGCACTTGCAATTCGCAGATGACATTCCTAAATGGACAGCCTAGCATCCGCCTCACAAAGCGTAGGTCTCAGCATGAATTTGGTTAAAACCAAAGTCATGTTCAATGACCACATTGATCTGAGACCTATTGCTGTCAATGGTCATCTTCTTGAAGTTGTTTCCGACCTCGGTCAGATCCTGCAATTAGGTAAAATCAACTTTGAGAAGGAGGCTAAGAGAAGGGTCGAGCTGGGCTGGGCAGCATTTGGAAAACTACGTCAATCTTCTCATCACCCATCCCGCAATGTTAGTTCAAGTTTTCAATAAGGGCGTCCCACCCGTGATGACATACGGGGCGCCGAGACGTGGACACTAACAGTGCGGCTAGTCCACCAGTTTAAAGTCGCTTAGCGAGCTATGGAGCGTGCAACGATGTTATCCGACAGATGATGATGATGATGATGATGATGATGATGATGATGATGATGATGATGATGATGATGATGATGATGATGATGATGATGATGATGATGATGATGATGATGATGATGATGATGATGATGATGATGATGATGATGATGATGATGATGATGATGATGATGATGATGATGATGATGATGACATGTTTTAAAAAACAAAAAACTGCCTTCAAAAACGCAAAATATAACTTCTTTCAAAAATTGAAGGTATAGGTATTCTTTTATCCATTTATAATTTATATATTTATAAAAATTAAAAATTATTTGTTCAGCTGCCTATTTATAAATATCATACATAACTAGGTATCGGAAATTCTAATGCTTATTTTCCAAAACTTTGGCTTTGTCGTAGGTATTTGAATAGTATGGATTGAGGCAGACTCAATATATTTTGCCTATTTTGTTAATGATTTTCCCGGGATTTCGGAGTTTCGGTTTATATAAAGACATACCTATCAAAGTGTTTAAATGAACTATTTGAATATTATATTATATACTATACCAAATATTATGTAATTTACCTGCAATTCAATTAAGTAATGAATAAGCATTATAGCTACTAGTGCAACAAATTTACATAGTTTTATCCTAAATATAAAATAACGATACATCAATATTGCAATATTTCTGTTAAATCGATTAATAAACCTCTTCAGGCCAACAAGAACAATAAAACAACAAAAATTAAAAAAAAAAATTTTGTCAATGGAATATGATTTTATAATACAACTGTCAGTCATAAAAACGAAAGAAAATCCATTTTATTTCCTTTGAAATGCATCTTTATTCAAAAGCCTACTTACTACATTCATTGGAATCGGAATTGCCTTAGGAGGTAAAGAAAAAATGGTCGTTCAAAAGTGAACAAGTAATTACCCTACTGGCAACATGCATTTGACTTGATGTCCTTGTCTAACATATATTTATGCAATATAATACATTCTCGTGATCCCAGAACTTTTTTGTAAGAAGCCAGATCCATATTTATTTAGCGTTCCATATTTACTTTGCTTTTTCCGCGAATTCACCAACTTTAAATAAATAAGTATTTTAATTTCTGATCTCGGTACATAAGTTTCAATAGCATTTTCGTTTAAAGCCAGATTGCGGGATTGTTGTTGTATTCATATCCATATTAAGATTTCTACTGTACATCCCGCCGTGTTGCACTGTCAAATCCGATCTGATAATCAATAAAAAAAAACAGCAGGACATTTTTCAATCAGCTATCTTCCCTTCCCAAAGGTTACCAGCCCTATTTCATGTAAATCTAGAGAAGGAAGACTACAAGATTTATTATAGCATGATTTCTTAGATGAATTTTATTAATCATAATTTAGATGTTTGGGTAAGGCCGCGGAGCGTTCGAACCACGCCACTTTTGTGTTACGAAAATAGTCATAAAGATTTATGTCTGTGGCATTTATTTTAAATTACAATAGGTAGTTGTGATTAGGTTCTTACATAATACCTGGAAAATAAATACTTTTTGTTATGTTCAGTGATCGGAAATAGGTGAGCTAATTTACCTAAACATGACGCATATTCATTCATGCGTGAGTGAGATGGGAATACATTATTGAATGAACATGCATCAAGTTTAGGTAAATTAGCTCACCTATTTCCCATCACTGGTTATGTTACATGTATTTTTTTGATAACACAAAAGCGGGGGCGGTTCGAACGCTCCGCAGCCTTACCCATTTAGGTACTAATTGTGGTGACTAATGGTTCAAGAATGTTATTTTTTTAGTTATTGAAAATAGTAAATTTGCTCTTTTCATTAATTGATAACTTTTGAGTGTTAAAAATCCAAAAAATAGAGATGTAAGTAAATTACATTTGGTAGAATAAAAAAAAGAAGGTTGGTTTGGTTTTGGGTGCCTTTAGTACGAAGTTATAATTACCTGTGTAATGTAAATCCATTAGGCTTAATATAAATATTTCTTGAGCAGTCATGAGGATTCCACGCGTGATGAAAGGCTTTAAGTTTTGATTTGTATGTCGTCAATGTAGACAGTAGGTCTGACTTTATGACTTCCTCTGCCAATCTTTTAAGACAATGGAATCTCCAGACATCGTTGTTTTCATCACTGAGAATTCTGTACCAGCTCTTGCACACCAGGGAACAATTACGAAGATCTTTCAAATTCAAAAATGAAAAAACATTTTCTAATATTAGATCGGGAACTAATTCTGCAAGCGAGTAAGCGTCGCAAAGGTGTAGATCGTTCAAGTTAAATGAAACTTGTTCCATTACTTTAGAATTGGTAGCACAAGAAAAAAATGATATCACAAAACAAATTTGTTATCATCTCCCTGCTTCCTAAATGCTTTTACTGATTATCAATATCAGTACGTCACATCAACATCTGTCACATCATGGGTGGAACTACACTTGGCCGGTATTTTTCAATTATTCTTGTTGCATCTCTTTCATTCGGTATGTCGAAAGTAAGAGATAATAAGACCATTCACCAGTATTTGCCAAATACTACCTACCAAATGAAATGCCGTCCTGTGGCCCGTTTCACGAAGCTACAAGTTACAAATTATAGAGGAACCTCTATTTCTAGCAAAAGGAGTTAGAAAGAGACTTCCGCTTGTAAATTGTAACTTGTTGTTTCGTGAAACGGGCCTCTGTCTGTCAATTTCAGTTTCTAACATAGACGTAAAATAACGTAGACGGAGTATAAAAATGTCTAATAGAGTTTATACTCTTTGCATCTGTTGCAAATGCCCTTCCTTAAAAAGGGACGTCTATATAACGCTTTCAAAAGTGTACCGTTTTTTCTTGTTCTCTACTTTGAAATCAGTAATTCGAACTTCGGATCACCCCGTCACTTTCTTGCAAATTAGTGACGCGTCGAGAGCAAAATGGATAGCAATAGACGAAGTTCGAATTACAGATTTCAAAGTAGAGCCTCTGGCAACACCATGGCAACACGCTCAAATGGCTGGGGCACGTTTTATAAGGCCGGCCGCATACATTCGTTTCCCGTATACGGTTTCCGAATACGTTTTCCGCATTCGGACATCCGCGGCCGGCCGCATACATACGTTTTCCGAACACGGTTTCCGCATTCGGATGGAACTGAGGCCCGTTTTATAAAGCTACAAATTACAATTTACAGGTTACAAGTTCCATTTGACACAACCTCGACCAATGACTACACGCCATAATGCGGAAACCGTGTTCGGAAAACGTATGTATGCGGGCGGCCGCGGATGTCCGAATGCGGAAAACGTATTCGGAAACCGTATACGGAAAACGAATTATGCGACTGGCCTTAAAAATAAAATAGAATGGCTGTTGGCCAGTGAACCTTTTTTTAATTCCCGCCATTTGCAGTGCGAAAAAGAACATTATGAAACGTTTCATAATGAAATGTCAATTCAAACTCTTTAGACATACATACCTTATAATCTGTGGACTACTCTACTGTGAACTCTGGTGGTTATGTTAAGGTGCTCTACTTTGAAATCCATAATTCGAACTTCGTCTATTGCTATCACTTTTGCTCTCGACGTGTAACTAATTCGCAAGAAAGTGACGGAGAGATCCGAAGTTCGAATTACGGATTTCAAAGTAAAGCCCAAGGTCAGGTCACGTCACGTTCTTATAAATTTTATAATCTGTGGTTAAGTTAATAAAAAAAAACAGGTGTAATAAGCTGAGTATTTTGTTTTAAGTACCGAACAGACGGAAAAAAACAAATTCAAAAAGTTAACGTAAAAAAAAGATACGGCCATTTATACCGCAAAAAACGTTTAGACACTCGTAGAAAAAGGGAGTCAAAATTTATAGGGTATTTTCCGTTGACCTAGAACTATGCAATTTGGCAAGTAATACCGTCACTACAAGTATTGGTAAAAATCTGAAAACTATAGATTTTTAATAAAATCACAAAAAACAGGGTCTTAAGTAAGTAGTTACCTACAAATTTGTACGGAACCCTCGGTGCGCCACTCCAGTGTCTTCCCGTGGGAGTCGTAAGAGGGGACTAAGGAAATAAAGTCTTGTACCTAGTATTGTTAGGCGACGCGATTGAAATTCTTAGGATTAGTATTTCGTCCACAATTCCCCTCATTCCACTTGGCTCCCATGCTTTCGATCCCATTGGATTGTAGTATAATATTTTTTCCTCTTGGCTCCCATAGGATTGAAGTATGTCGCCTGTTTTTTTAACCGACTTCAAAAAAAGGAGGAGGTATCTAAGAATTAAATTAGGAAATGTCAGTGCAAGTTAATTAATATTAATATCAATATCACCAAGGTAGTCTAGGACATTATAATAACATTTTTCCACAAGAAGTTTAAACAACAATAATTTAAAATGACTCGGGCTCTTGGTGTTCATATCACCTACGAAAATCAAAACTATCAATTAAATGGTTTAGGTATTTCTCCGTGTAAAATTCTGATATTGCATTATATAAATGAAGTATTTGATTAACGCCTGTTTAAATTAATATGATCAATATGATCATCAAACCCTGACTTCTGGGAGCATGGCGGAGCACAAAAAAAAAACTTAATGAGTAAATTGAATACCAACGATGAAAGTAAGCTCCGCTATTGACATACGGACATGTAGGAGAGATGAAAAGTAGTTTTCATTTTTAACCGACTTCAAAAAAAAGGAGGAGGTTCTCAATTCGCCGGTTTTTTTTTTTTATTTGTTTATGTTCCCCGATTACTCGAAGACTACTGGACCGATTTGAAATTTTTTTTCGGTGTTCGAATGGGTATACTTTCTAGTTGGTCCCATTTTCAGCACGTCACGATCTGATGATGGAATCTTGGAGAAATCAAGGGAACTCCTCGAATATTGTAGGCACGCTTATAGCGATTTTGTTATTTTTCTCTGTAACTCGTGCATTTGCTTATGAAAAGTACTATATGGTGAAGTGGAACTGATGATGAAGACCACAGATGGCCAACGGAACTCCTAAACGGTATCTATTTCAAGGGTGGCGACAAGATATTTCGATTAAGATAGTTGAGCGACTATGACGAAGCATATGTACGTTTAAATATATGACTATGACTTTCCCACGGCGTTGCTTGCGGCGAGATTGAATTTCAATGTTATATAGTTTCTTATTAATTATTATTAATTAAAGTGGGACTACATAACAGCATAATTATAATCACTAAAAAGTATAAAATAAAATAAAAGTTTAAAAAAACAAAAAACCGCCATCAAAAAGCAAAAAATAACTTCTTTTAAAAAGGTAGGTAATAGGTCAGTCCAACTGAAGTCGGCGTCCAACAATATTTTAACCAAAAGCAGACTTCAGTTGGACTGACCTATTACCTACCATTTTAAAAGAAGTTATTTTTTGCTTTTTGAAGGCGGTTTTTTGTTTTTTTAAACTTTTTAATGATATAAGATTTACTTACGACATAGCTTTTAAAGTATTAAAAAAACATCTTATTGCGTCACAGTATAAAATCGCCGTCAATAGAATTTGCGAACTATGTAAACAAAACCAAGCGAACCAATCCACCATGATTACTCGATAATCACGTACTTTTGAAGATCAAGTGAGGTCTTTGCAACGATTTATACACTAAATCATTATTTTCATATTAAGTTTATGATGAAATAACTAGTAATTATACGTTATTTTTGATAAAAACACGCTTGATGAATATTTGAGGTTATGTGTCAAACAATACTAATTTGTTTACATAGTTCGCAAGTTCTATTGACGGTCCCCTTAGATGTCTTATTTTTTCAATTGGGTCCGCAGTACGGCGGACCAGTGCATACGCAATTCACTTCTGTTTCTGTTTTATAAAATAAATTGTATGTAATTACGAATATATCTTAATAAAGTTATTTTTTAAAACTCACTATAGAAGGGCTGGTGACATAAAATTGTGTTTAATAGCAAAATAAATATTTTCAATTTCATGCGGTCTATAATTTCTACGTTATTATTATATTTTCAATTCACGAACGTCGCACACTGACCCAGCTACTTGATTTAACCTCTCACATTCACAATCTTGCAGCAGGTGGGATGAGTCTTTGTGGATTGGAAATACTATATTTGCGCCAATTAAGTATATTTTCCTATTTTATAGTTTGATTCACTGCGTCAGCTTAGTGTCGAAAATAAATTAATACTTAACACTTAATCAAATATTGCCAAACTATTTCCCACATAATTTTATTATAAAAATTATAATAATAGAAAAAAGAATATTTGATTAACGGTTAACTAGTTTAAAAACTGTGGAACAATCTTATTCACACAGGTAAACAAACATGAGTTATCATACACAAACTGCGAAAATTGGAAGTTTGTTCTCGAATTGAACGAAGGTAACTTATTCGTGCTTATCAACCATGAGTGCGAAGAAGTTTACCTCGTTCAATTCGAGAATGAACTTAAATCAGAGTTTATTTGCCGCCATTTATCCAAAAAAAAAAAGGTGTATACTAGCGCCATTGCTCCCACCCTGCGGTGCGTAACTCAACTACTACTAACGTTATGTCAGTTCTAAGTTTGATTCCTATCTGTCTTTAGACATACCCTATAATCTGTGACTATTACTTACTTATTATCCACTTGTATTAGAAACTGCTATCATGCCTGGAATTGAAGCCATTACTAGTGATGAAGATTTCATTATCACAAAAGCGAAGGAAGCTCAGAAACACAATATACATTCTGCCAAGGCATGGATGCTAACTGCCAAAACATTATTTCCCACAAACTTTAAAATCCAATTTGAAGCATACTTGATGGAAAAACAATCGGGTAATGTACAGGAAGCGGCAGAATGTTTCACTTCCTTGATGCTGTCGAGGCAAAACCTTTCGGAGCTTTTACCAGAAATCTCTGCTATTGCAAATGCTCTTAAATCTACAGAGCCTAATTTCTTAAATCAAATGTTTGACAGAATATGTCCTGATATACAACTTACAATACTTAAGACAAGTGTTGAGAACAGTGATGACACCATGGAGCATGGTCGGTTGTTGGTGTTATTACTAAAGAAGTTTCCCCAGCTAGGTGTTGACAGTCTTGTAAAAACTCTAATTAATGCAGATAAATTCTTTTGTGACAATCGTTATGCTAGGCTGTTGGTTGTGGAAACTCTGCCCCTTCTCAATTCTCTGGAGTCACCAAGATTACTACAGCGGTTGCTTGTCAAAGCAATTGATTTTTATAACAGTTATGTTTATGATGAGACAGAGCATGATATATCTGATCCCTGGCAAAGACTCTATGGTGTATTAGATTTACTTGGTAGACAGCTTGGATGGGATCCTTTTCTTATAAATTACACAAATAGCTTAAATAAGGAGTCATACTTTCAAAAACTTATGACATTAAGGAACTGTGAAGATTGTCGCCAATTATTGTACTGTGGAACCACTTTTTTCCTGAGATCTCTCTATGAGCAGAAATCCCAAAAAGGAAACCATATTCTCATAGAAGCTCTTTCTGATCCAGACTTGCCAATAAAGAGAAGGAAAGTAGATATTGAGGTCACAGGTGTTTCATCACATCAGTTTCAAGCAGCAGCCAACTGTTGGGAACTTTTGCACAGTAATGAAGTAATATCTCGCGAATTCATGAAATTATCTAATCAGTTACAAGTTAAACCATGGGCAGAGAGATTCTCTGATGAACTAGCACTGTATCAGGGTAGATATGAGGAAACAATTAAGGCAGCTCAAGTTAACAACCTAGCTGCTAATATCATGAGAGTATCTGTTAATTTCTTCCATAAAAAGTATGCAGCTTGTATTGAAAGTATACTAGCAGCTTTGCCTCAACTACCGTTTGTTGAGGGAGCCCTAGAAACAGAACTTATTGTTGGTGGCACACACAGACATCTTCATTTTCTGCCACTTACTAAAGTTGCCATTATGCATTACTTCTGTACATTGCTCATAAGAATATTGCTAACTACAGGAAATAATTCAGACTTGATCTATGGTCACATTTTGGTATTACTGCAATTTGGATGGCCGCAAGAAGAAGCTGTATTTTTAAACATATTGGACATAATAAAACAAAAGGGTGTCTTCCACTATCATTTATTCTCAGCATACATAATTCACATAGATATTCTAGAGGAGATTAGTTTTATGTGGAATGATCAAACTAACAGTGTTGTTTTGGATATTTTGCCTAATTCTCAGCAACATCTTGGGCAGAGAAGGATCGGAACAAGGGGTGCTGACAAGGGTGTTAAAGAGGATTTTAAACAAGCCATGAAGGCACAAGTTGCTAGAAGCAATGAATCTCTTTTAAATCTTATGATTCAGTTTATTACATCAGAGCGGTCCTATCTGCTTCAAATACAATAAAAAAAATACTTTTATATATATACTAATGTACCTACTTATAATCATAATTAGATATTTTTTTATGAGCATTAATGTTTTATTATGTGCTTCCTTCATAGGTGCCTACAGCAAGCAAAAGATTGCGTCGAGTAAAATGTAAACTTGTTATAGGAGAACTTTTTGTAGCAAAAGAGCGCAGCAAGAACTTTTCTTCTTTTGGCACACTAGTATTTGCTCCATCTTCTACCAATGATTCGTCAGTAATTGCTGCGAAGTCCCATAGTTTAATAGTGCAATCCAATGAACCTGTAAAACCAAGTTAAAGAAGACTATCATAAAATGCGGTTTGAAAGCCATGCATACAAGATAAAAACCGGCCAAGTGCGAGTTCAACTCGCGTGGAGAGGGTTCCGTACATACGTAATTATTTTTAATATTATATTTAATTTTTGATCAAATTCTTACAGGTTTTTCTGTAATCTACAAGCAATGAACTATATTTTCTAGTTTCAGTAGTTTCGGAGATCAGGGGGCGAATGGTCAATTTTCTTCTTCTTTCATGAATAAAATAATAAATATTCATTTTACAATAATAACAAAAATATATTTTAGATCCTCATACCGAGCCCTTTCATTTGATATATGACACAGTATAAGGATTGCAAAACTTTTTTTTATTTCCTAATTTTTCCCCCGAAACTGACCCTTATTAAAAAAAATATATATACGTTGCACATCTGTGTTTGGGTCATCAATTTACATATGTGTACCAAAATTTCAACTCAATCGGTCCTGTAGTTTCGGAGCAAATTGGCTGTGACGAACGGACGGACAGACAGCCAGACGCACGAGTGATCCTATAGGGGTTCCGTTTTTTCATTTTTGTACGGAGCCCTACAAAAAAACTGATATTTTTTCATTTCATTAGGACGCTTATTTTATTACCTACCAATGAAAACATATCCAATAACTTTGGCGAAGTTCCTTTACTTGAAAAACGGACATGAAAAAATGCAAACTGATGCAATTTTTTAGCTCGCGAGTGTACCTACTTATAAGCCTAAATTGCAATAGTTTGTTTTTGAAATACATAAATAAATTAACAAATGAAATAAATACATTTTCTAAATGATGGTCTCGTATTATTTTTAAGATTTGTCAAAAATCGGAATTTATAAAATTTGGTATTTTGAAATTAGAAATTTAATAATTAATGGGTCTGTTTCCGATCAAATTGTGTAAAATTTAATGAAGTATTAATTATTAATTACCTATTAGATAATTAATTATGTACGAGCTGATATTATGCAACTACCCCGATTTCAAAGTACCTGAGGCTAGAATGGTGCCGTCGCGACTAAAAGCGAGCGCGTGCAGCGGCGCGGTGTGCGCGGGCGGCAGCGCGGCGGCGGCGGCGCCGGACGCCAGGTCCCACGCCTGCAGCTCCCCCGCGCCGCCGCCCGACGCCAGCCAGCGCCCGCACACCGAGAATGCGAGCGTGAATATTGCACTCTGGAACAAATACCACCCCCCCACTGCAATTACCATTAATCATTCCAAGTTTGAAAATAAACATGTTACAATCAATCGATAGTGTGTCTGTGTGTGTGTGTGTGTGTGTGTGTGTGTGTGTGTGTGTGTGTGTGTGTGTGTGTGTGTGCGCGTGCGTACTTTTCCGGTAACACATCTAACCTAACCTAACGAACATGTAAAATAATTAATATAAACGTTTTGTAGAATCCCGGAATCCCGGAACTTATATTGTTAAAATAACATTGAAGCTGACGCCATATTAGCTTAACTTTTTCTGGGATTTTGATAACTTTAGGTAAATATCGTACATTTCTTCACACTGAAACGGCTGGACGGAGGAAAACCAACGCACCAACCGCATATGAAAAATCTGCGATCTCTTTGTTCTTATAATTATGTATAGGTATTACTTATTTAAATTGATTGATATCAAGACAATTCATAACTAACCTTGTGTCCAGTCATAATTCTCACTTGGTTTCCCGTCAAACAATCCCAGACGCGAACCGTCCTATCACTAGACCCTGTAGCGATGTAGTTCGAGTTCGGGTGAAACTGTACGCACTGAAAATCAAATGATAAGTGGCGTTATCTATGAAAAGGGACCTTATTGTCGATAGCGCTTTCGCCATTATTAACGATGCTCCGTTATAATTACAACGTCGCGTGACGCAGTGCGGCGTAAGCGCCATCGACGATAAAGGTCCCTTTTCATAGAAGATAACGCCATATATGATTTAGTTGTTTGGAAAAGTCGTTTGAAGACTATAGTTTTATTTTATTATTAAAAAGAACTAACATCAACGTCAGAGAGATGGCCTGAGAATATCCTAAGAGGCTGGTGATGGTCCGTGGCCCAGAGGCGAGCGGTGCGGTCGTGGCCGCAGGTCGCGAAGTAGTGTCCGTGCGGCGACCACCTCACGTCCCATACGGGCCACACGTGACCTCGAAACGCCACAAGACACGTCCAACATTGAAGGGACCACAACCTCACTGTAATATAATTATAGGGTAAAATATACAACTTTAAATTACAAAGAGTGCCAACAGGATACTTTTCTACTTTGTCTATACACCTATTCATCGTATTGTGTTTAACTCGGCCGCTTTTACTGTCAAGCTACTAAGAGCCATTAAAAAGTTGACAATACGATAACACAACTCGATCATGAAAGAAAATACATTCCTACCTGCTTATTAGGTACTGGTTTAGCGCTTAATTGAGTAGGTCCCTGAGGTAGTGGAGCGGGGCGGGAGGAGAGTGTTTTCGTTACGTCAAAATGATGCGAGACTTCAGTCGGGCGTCGGCATCGCTGTCGTCAACACGTGTTATAATAAGACTGATGGCCGCTTTGAAATACCGTAAGAGGTATTTTGTTACTATACATCACGTATATAGCCAGCCAATTCTGTTACGTCACATGTATCCCCTCCCGCACCGCTCTACTACCGCAGGAACCTACTCAGGGGCGAGATTCTAGGCGGTACAAACCATATCGTTTTTGACCTGTTATAGCATTGTCAACGTTTTGATAGCTCTTATTTGCTTGACAGTAAGTAATGGCGGCCGAGTTAAAAACTATACCCTAGGTACTATAACAGATCAAAGATGATATCGTTTTTACCACCTAGAATAGTGGCCCAATTATGCGCTATGATTGTAGTGTCAGACTTGTTAATCTTGCTACGATTATTATTTATTATTATTATACAACAGTAAAACAACAAATAATAAAAAAAAACGGTCACTTTGTGGGTCGGGCTCGCACTTAGGTTCCCAAACTGTGTGGAAGTAAGTAAAAAAATACATTGTGCGGTAGAGAATCCGACTCGACCTTGTTCAGTTTTTATTATTAATTAATTATATATTATTTTTCTCAGCAGTGGTCTCTTGCGAAGCTCTGTTAGATTTTTGACGTGTAAAAGTGCCCGTGCGACTTACTGAATAAACATATTTTATCTTTTTTATATAATTATATTAATATTACCTTCAAAAACTTTGTGTCTGTACAAATGTTTCTTACCAGTTGCGTCTTCGGAGCAGGATAAGAGCATCGTCTTAAACGGATCAAATGCAACCTTGTAAACCGGGCCCGCATGCCCAAATAGTGTACGACAAGCGTCTCTATCCCTTTCCTCCATCATTCTCACAAGTACGTCTCCTGCGCAACATTTTAAAGTAAGAGTAATTATATTTTCTTAATTTTAACTTTATACCAATAAGAAACTTTATGTACCTACCTGCCTCTCTATCAATATCTTGTAATTTTTCAGCTGATTTCATTCCGCGCAATCTGACGGGGGTTAAGGTCCATACCTGTGTAATAAGTACATGCTTATGTTTTTTGTCTTTAATGAGTTGGTATATAATATTTTACAGACTGATGTAGTATACTCAAAAGTGACCTTTATTGTCGAGTTATTAAAGCCAACAGCTAACAGAGTAGAATCGTCGCAGATGTCCGCGCAGGTGGCGGAGTGGCCGCTGTTCAGCAGAGTGTAGAAGCATATAGATGGCAAACTCTCCGGTCCCAACTGCACACGCTTAGCCGCCTCTCTGAGAGCCTTGCCTTTCTCAATTTTATCTGCTTCCTTCCTATAAAACACAGAAAAAATGCAAAATAAACAAAAACTGAGATTTAAAGTTTTAAAAATTACAGTTGTAGTATTTATTGTAAACGTTTATTGTAGAAAACAAATTACAAGAACAAAATACTGTTTATGGAAATATTAGATTAACATAGGTTAAGTTTTGTTGCCGACCTCGCAACGAGCTACCAGCGGACTGCGGCGCGTGGGCGTCGCGGGAGAGAGACCCTCTGTTGGAAGAGGGGACCGTTGCGTGAGCGCTGATTGGACAAGACGCGCGAACGGAACATTTTTGAGTGTATACCCGGAAAATAAAAGCGCGCGAAACGATTAGCGCGTATCCCTATACAGTGGTAAATAGATAACAGGTAAAATAAATTTACTTTTTAAATACACAGTATATAAGTTGCTTAACAGCTTACAAATTTTGCTATAGATAACTTACAGCTCAGGAAGAGGGAATCTGTCATTGGGTGGAGCATTAGGATCAGACTTAGGCTTTTTCATAAATATGTTGTCTTTTTTAGCCTTTTTCTTTTTCGGTTTATCTGGAGTTTCTTCTGTTTCTTCTTCGTCTTCCGTAGGGGCAGGTAAAACTTGTATGTCGGGTTCTTTCAACAACCCGTAAAAGACCTTCGCTCGATTTTCTGCATAAAAAAAATTGGTATAGAGGTCGCTTTAAGCCTTGAAAATTGGTCAGTTCCATTAGTCAGTATACAAAACGCTAAGTTAGCGATTTTCGAGATCCGTCCAAATGTATAGGATTGACGTAAGCTGATAACAAATCGCGTCAACCGTTAGCAGCGTTTGCATTTTGGCCAGGCTAACTGAGGGAATAGTGATCTACGTGGCCGGAGTCGAGGGCAACAGCTGCCGATATTCACAGTAATAGGCCGCTGGACAGTACACCAGAGCTTTACAGTCTATGCTGATATTAAATCAAATCACACTATACATGTATTGAAAAAAAAAATGCCTACATTGGCTAAAGGATGATTTCCACCAAACGTCTCGCATAGCATCGGATCGGAAAGGATACGGACGGATGCGGCGACAGCCGATCGCGTCTATTAAAATTATTATTGTCTATTTCGCGCGTCGCAGCATACTTTCGGCTATGATCGCGTGTCGTGGATGACGTCCGCGGTCAAGTTGCTGTGTGCGGCTTGATAAATAATATAGAATTTAAATACTGTGAACATGATTTAATATCGTTAAAGAACATACAATTTTTTCCGTTCCGATCCGTTGCGGGCCATTTGGTGGAAATCATCATTAAAATTAACAAGTACGAGTATTAAAGTTGAAAAAAGTTGTAATCATCTCATTGTTCAAATAACATATAATCAAGCATGTTTTACCATTTCTCGGAGCTTCGCCAAGGAGGCTGCCGCTATTGGCCCGGACTTGCGCCAGGGTCCTGCCGGGCCCGTCATGTACGTCTATCTGAATGTGATTATTAATGATTGTTATGATCACTGTAGAGCTTTTCTGTTCGTGCAAGTATCGCTTCAGTTGAGTTGATGCATCTCTTGATAGTTGGACCACAAACTTATTTGTGCTGTAATAATTGATGGGCATGATAGTAAAACTCTTTATAATCTAATAATCTTTAAAGGTTAAATTCATGAAAAATACATTCGTCTAAGCGTTGAAACATAGTAAGCGTCCGAGGCGTACGTTCAATTTGCGGGAATCTCATGAATAATTTATTTCACAAAATATTTTTTGAAATAAATACTACACAGGTGGGCAGTGTGGTGGTCATGGCCAAGGTTGCGGGATTACTCAGATGCACAACAAAATGACTGATCAGATATTGCTAAGGATGGAGTCAAAAATACGAGGGTAACTAGGTATTAATAGTTTAAAAAAAAACAAGGTAGGTTGCTGCCATCCCTTTGCCGTCTTTATTGCAAGTTGTGAGTGAGGGGGTAGTGGCACCCATACAATTTTGCACCGGGGCGAAATCGCTGGCAGGCAGCTATTTAAGCATAATAATTCTTTAAATTTATTTTTTTATAATAACTGAAGCTTAAATTTTTAAAAGTTTAATTCATTTTAATTCCATTAATTTTACCTGTAAATCTCTGCTAGTTCATTGCCCTTTATTTGCTCCTTTTTTTTCACAAAAGATAGTTTTTTCAAATCATCTTGATAGTAATCTTCTTGTTCCGGCCCAAATTTATCCATAAAGTTGTGGGCATGCTCATAATGGTCGTATAACACAAGGACCATATATATATGAGCAAACACTGGATATAAAAGTGTTGACAACTCATGCTAGAAACAAACAAATGCTAGAGGAATGTGGACTAGTCTTAGATATTAATAAAATGGTAATAGGTATATTTTTTTTTAAATTAGAGAATGGAATTATATTTTACCATATGAATTACAGCCCCACTAATAATGTGCATGTGCATCTACACACACAAGTATGGCAAACCAGCTTTCACCAGATAAAACAACTGTACTAACTTATTTTTCCGGGAATAATAAACCAATTTCTTAGGATATAATTTCATGAAACATGAAATATGGAGTAAATAAAAAAATATTAAATAATAAACAATAGTAGTCATGTAATAAGGAATGAAGGTTAAGGTTATGTGTACATATTTTTAAGGAATGAGGATTAAGGTTCTGTGTACATATTTTTGGAACTAGGGGTGCTACATTTTTGCTGGTGACTGTTCTCCCAATAGTTTGGTAGTTTGGTGGTTTAATGTTTTTTATCTACATCCATATCATAATTTCAATATAATATGTTCAGAAGCGATAAGCAAATGCCCTACATTATGTTACCTGTATCTGTGGTTGTACTTTAATGTTAACATTAAAGTATTACACGTCATTAAAGTATCGGTTATCGCTGTAGTTGTCTCTTAATGTTCACTTTACAGTATAAGTGAACCACACTTTAATGTGAACATTAAGATGCAGGTACATTAATATGCAGGGTACCGACGGATACAGGTTTCTCACATATTGTAGAAAACTTATGATATGTATGTAGATAAAGTTATGTATGCCACTGTACGCATAATTAGGCATTAAAACACTCGTGTGATCTTATAGTAAAACCACACTCGTGTGTAATGTCTCTCATTATGCACCAGTCACATAAATAACTATTAAGTAAGACTCAGATTATTTATCATATTCTAATTAGTAAAATTACTTTGTTGTTTCCTGCCTTCCTATTAGTCTAACTAGGAATTTTACAGAAGGAGTTCCAGGGAAGAGGACTTTGCTTACAGTGGGAGACAATGACAGGCTTATAATAGTGATTGGTAAGGACATACAAATAATTATAGTAGTAAAGTAAAGATTAAAGGATACTGATTTATTATCAACAAGGTCCTTTTTTTTGAAGGTAATATCTGGCGTACCCCAAACTAGGCTGAGCCTGTATCTTTGGCGCCCAGTGAGTGCAAAGTTAATTAGTTAACAATAAGTTAATATCTAATTATGAGGCTTCTTACTAAGGCGGTAAGGCAAGCTGCTATTGTAACATGAGTGCACTAAGTGGTAAGGAATGACAACAAAAAAATAAAGACTAAATCCAAATACTAATTCCACAAGTATTTAGAAGTATGCTGCTTGTTAAGAATATCAGAGATGTGAGTCTCTAAGAGATCTAAGAATTAAAAGTTTTGGCTGGGTATGTGGATGTTGATGATTGGCCAGGTTTATGGGAGTATGTATATGTATAATATACATACACAAACATGTATAACCTCGTAAGTCCTGTGTTTTAGTAATAGCGGCAGTCCTAACTACCAAATGTAATATACCAAGTACATGCTAAGAAAAATTACCCTCCTGCTGTTTGGTAAAAAGAGTTTAGCTTAAGACTGAAAGTTTTCCATTTTTTGGTAAATTTAAGCAAATTTCTAATCCCAATGCCTCAATCTTTATAATCCCGATGTGCCTGAATACTCGATATGCGTTGGCACACTATGTAAAAAGTAAATTTTATTTTACCTTTAATTTTAAAATGGACCACAAACTTAAAAATTGTGCAATTCTGATGACAATGCAATAACATTAAGCTGGTATCATAACGGACACAGAAAGTGGCTCAGAAGCTACTCATTGGCTAATAGTAGTCTGCCGGGTTTGGAATCATTCGTCTTGTAAAAGTAATATGTAGTTATTCTCTATACTACCTTGTAAATATCCAAAGCTGTTTCCACGAACTTTTTTAAACTGTCATATGCAAACTCGTAACTTAGTGGATCACTTTCCGCATGATGAGCAGTGAGAATGCTAGCTAGTTCCACTTCAGGTAAGTCCAAATTATCTATTTCGGCATCACCTAAACTTGCTTCTTTACGAAGAATCTCTTCAGTTCCCTGCGAGAAAGGTATGATTGACTTGGTGCATTGCTTGTGTTATAATAAAATACCTGGTAGGTAAAATTATACGAAACTGTATCCGAGACAAGTAACTTTAAGCTTACCTTGAGATTATACTTTCTTAGCAGTTGTAATACCGCTAGAAGTGGAGTGGATTTCTCCCCCATTTTCGCGAACAAATTTCCGGCGTCTAATATCGTTAAATAATGTGATTGATACCTACAAAACCTCCAATTCCAAACCAAACAAACGTAAACGTCAAACCAAACTGATGATAATGACAGTGACAGGTCTATGTGTTTTTTTTTTTTTGTAATTCTTCCTTTTGGACAGGCTGAGATCAAAGACCATATCGCCTCGCGCCTCGTCATAAGTTGAAAGTCTATGTGAAAATAATTGCCAAACTTGACATAAACAGTCTTTAAATTCACACATTCTCGGTAGGCAAACGAAATAAAAGCCATGCAGCAACACCAACACGCCGATCTAGCACGTACGAATCGGGTGGTGTGTGAGCGCATTTCGTCGCGTCGGGTGTTCATAGTGTGTTTCTGTGGCCCGTTTCACGAAGCTACAAGTTACAAATTACAAGCGGAACCCTCTTTCTAACAGTACGAGTTAGAAAGAGACTTCCGCTTGTAATTTGTAACTTGTAGCTTCGTGAAACGGGCCTCTGAGGCCCGTTTCACGAAGCAACAAGTTACAAATTACAAGCGGAAGTCTCTTTCTAACTCCTTTTGCTAGAAAGTGAGTTCCGCTTGTAATTTGTAACTTGTAGCTTCGTGAAACGGGCCACTGGTCATAGAAAATACTACAATTTGATTTGACTCAACACGCGTCGCGTTTCGTCGGGTGGCGTGGCGTTTCAATAGTATGTTTCCGCCTTATATCTTCACGATATCGTTTCAGATCGATCGTACGTAACGACAGATCGTTCCGTATATGGCGGCCTTTACAAAAAAACGTCGTATGGAACGAACGCTAGCTGCTATGGCAGATATATCTATTTTGCTCTTACGTCGGCATCCCTTTCTCACTACCTACATATCCGCCACAGATATCCGCATCCGCCATTGTCCGCCATGATTTGATTTATTTACTGTTCGCCGTATTTATTGTGAATCGTGCGTTTTTGTGTATATATTTGTTAAAATGAACTAATCTTTGATGGAACAGTTTCGACCGTAAAGAGTCTGTGATGATTAATGTTCTATGATGTGAAGCACTACATAACGTGTGAGATGAGATTTGTGGTTTGATGGGTTGGCGATCAAAAGCGAACATTTAAGGCTAAAAATTTCAATTGGATGAAAATAGGTAGGTAAGTTCAAAGATTTGTTTTTCTAAGACGCATTAATCGCAATAGTTCTTTTTTAATTTGATAGAAATTCTGGATAAAATTAAAGTCGTTGTAAAGGTTAGTGCCGTACCTACCCAGATAATATCGATATTTTTCCTGATCAATTCTTAGGGCTACATAATGGATAAAGGTATTATAATACTCAGGCAATTTTGGTTTTTCTTGCAGTTTATAAAGTGAAAGAGACGAGAAAAACTTAATGTTGACAAAAATAACCCGAATATAATAGAATAAGTACTATTAGTAGGTAGGTAGGTAGTATAGCTAGTTATTCTATCTATCTATGAATATTAAAAAATATATGTTTCTTTAATAATAATTAAGTATAATACTTTATTTGCATAAAAAGGTGTAAAAGGCTTTTTTTCCAGCGGCCCGTTTCGCGAAGCTAAAAGTTACAAATTACAAGCGGAACTCTCTTTCTAGCAAAAGGAGTTAGAAAGAGACTTCCGCTTGTAATTTGTAACTTGTAGCTTCGTGAAACGGGCCTCAGGTGTAAAAGATAGGTTCAAGTGACCGATAAAGAAGATTTAGCAGAGACGGTAAAAAAAGGACAACAATAGGATATATTATAAATGTAAATATCAAAGTAAATGTTATTTTTAAAGACTAAATGTAATTAATTAAAATAAAAAGAAAACTGTTGTTATTTATTACAATAATACTTTCTGTAACCGTTCAAAACGGTTTAACAGAAATAAATAGTAGTTACTAAAATTACCAGTAAAGTGTAATAGGTATGTATGTATGTATGTATGTAAACACTTTATTGTACAAAAGAAAAAAACAGAACAATACAATTAATATAAAAATAAGTACAAAGGCGAACTTATCCCTTTAAGGGATCTCTTCCAGCTAACCCTTGAGAGATTGAGAAAAGTTAAGGTTGTGCATCGAGTAAGCAAGTGTACAAATTTATTTAGAAGAACAAATAAAATAAGAAAATATAAATATAAACAATAATAAATAAAATAAAAATACATTCAAATACCTACATAAATAGATAAAGAAATATATATTAATACTTAAATACACATACATAAACTACATTTTATGTACCTAGAGGATAGTTGATATTTAGGAGATAGAGTCAAGCCAGAACTTCTTTAATTTGCCTTTTAGGGAATCTACCGTTTGTGATTGCCTAATGCCAGTTGGTAGCCGATTCCACAACCTGACAGAATGCACCGAGAAGGATTTGGAATAGGATTTGGATTTGTGGGACGGGAAAGCGAGGGTGAGATTGGCCTTTGACCGCAACCGGTTTTGGGAGCCGGTAAGTAATTGTAACCTCGTAAGGCCCACCATACAACGAAATTTATCAATGGAATATGAATCTATTGTGAATCAAATAAATCGATTTTCTAATTTAATCATTATTTATAAAAACAAAAGAAATTTCACTTAACTTTCTTTGCACTAGACCTTTATTTGAATGGTCGGATGAAGGCCTTATAAAAGGACTTTGGGCCTTGGTTGCTCGTAGAAAAAGTAATGTATGCAACCCTACATAATTAGTTCTTAAGGTACGAGTGCCGAGGTTAGAGCGCGAGAAGTTTCATTATGTACCAGTTACATAAATAACTATTACTTACCTACCTATAGTACCACCAAACGCGTCTCGCTATTTTATAGTACATTACTTAACAAGGGCTGTAAAAGAAAGAAAGCCCGAAATCGCAGGTATTTGAGACCCGAGCCGTAGGCGAGGGTCGTAAATATGGGATAGAGGGCTTTCTTTTTTACTGCCCGTGATGAGTACACAATTTTACGTCTGCACCTGGCCACAATGCGAGTTTTACCGTGCGCGCAGCGTGCGATAAAACTCACATTATGGCCAGGTGTGACGTAATAATATTAGTGTGATTTGCAAGCAAATATAGACAATCACAATGGGGGTTTAAAAAGGTTTCTTCTCGTCAGAATTGTTGTTAAAAAAATGAGTTCGTAGGTAGGTACTCGTACATTATGCAGATTGTTGATAATTTTTGTGTAGGCTTACCCTACCTGAGCATGATCAGATATGCTCTTGCCCGATGATTTTTAAAGTTCCTGAATGCTAAGTGAAAAATAGCAAATGCAAAGTGAAGTTTAGAAATTTCTGAACTTTTCTATATTTACCTACCTTATTGGGTTTTGTTTTGATAAGGAATTTTACATGAAAAGTTTTCGTTTTACTTTGTAAAATACCGTTGAATATTCCGAAGAGAAAAGGGTGTTTAGCACATTTTTGAAATCTTTTTTTTTCACCGTAGGTAATATCTCAAAGTTAGGTAAATGTCCGATCAAAAACGCAAAAATAAAGTTTGTGATTATTCTCTTTATTATTACAAGCCCTTATTTAACTTGCACGTTTTGTCTGCTTCAAATCTTGCAAGTCAGTTTGGAACCAGTTCCCGTTAATGGAAGGGCTGGAACTTGGACCACATAATGTAAACCCGATGACAATGCAATATTATGGTATCTAAGAGCTGATCTGACGATGAAGTCGGAAGGTGGTGACGACCCACCGTGTTGTGACTCATTAGATTGTTCTTGATAAGGAAAATGACTGCGAAATAAAGTACAGTGAAAATTAAAATTAAAAAAACTATTTTCGAGATATTTAGTTTTTTGCCATGTGATGTTTAGGTACTAAACCCAATTTCAACGACATAACTGCCCTCTTATTTGTTCACTCATTATCTAACACCCTGTTTACTATGTAAGTTTGAAAGAAGCACGGAAGACATTGTTCGAGGTAAAACCTATGGCCAGGGTAAGTACAACAGTTTCCCCAACCTAATCGAGTACATATTATACAACGAGTAGGTTAGAGGCATAAAAGTGTGTCAAATATTTTCGCGCGGAAGGTTTAAATATACAGGGTACTCCTAAGTCGTGAACCGAAATTATGGTTTCTAACGCAGCATTCCAAGGCGAATTCAGTGCATGAAATCCTAAAGCCATCAATTAAACTTATTTAATTGAAGTAAAAATTAATTTCTTTAAAGAGTAAAATTAATCAACCGTGTGGTCACCCTATTCTACTAGACGAGTTATGTACGAGTCTGACAGCTCAACGTAAGAAGTAGGGTAACCATGAGACTCGGTAAATTTAATTTAATAATTTTATTAATTATTATGAAATATATTTACAAATTTTTGCATAGGTGTTATTTACGAGTGCTTTAACTAACGGTAAAGAGCCAGAATAAAATATTTGGGTTCACGACTTAGTAGTCACCCTGTATATGTTTGCTAGTGACTACGCAGGGTATTTAATAACCTGATTTATTACTGCTTACTAGTGCGAGCTTCATGGGAATTGGATTAATGGTTGTAATTCCGCGGTGGCCTGCCTGTCATATGATGTCGTTTATCATTAGGAGGCATCTCAGATAAATCCAGTGTAATAGTTAATTATATGTTGTTATATAAGTTGACACAAGTGGTTGGCTTTTGGCTGCAACTCCATCCGTGTAGAAGTTTTCCCTTTTCCCACGAGAACTATTAAATTTACTATCTGTAGGTAGGTAATATCTCTCTGCTAAATTTTATCCAATTCCATCCGGCCGTTCATGCGTAATTGAAGGACCAACACCCAAAGATCCTTGCGAACTATCACCGTTATAATCCAAAATAGAAGAGAAGGGATGAAAGTTATTTTTCTGTTTTTACCCGACTGCCGAAGGAGGAATATAATGTGTTTATCAGCCTAGATGTATACATACATAGTTTGTTCCTCTGTGGCGCTCTAGAAACTCAACGAGCGGAGCAATTTTGATGAGTCTTGTGTCAATCGATTTGCAATAATCTTGTGAGTGTCACTAAATATATGACAGTAATTAAAATTCAATATGGCGGCAGCCAGACGCCATATTGTAAAAAAGGAAAAAGAAAAGTCGACGACATATCACATGTGAAGTATCATTGAACAGGTAGGTATTTAAAAAATATTTTTAGGTTTCTTACATCATTTTTCGTTTTGAATGATTATTTAGGATTTATAGGGATTTCAAGTTGGTTAGCAACAGTCGGGGGTTTTTTAAAGCTTGCTTTTTGTGACTATTAGTTTTTTTTTGTGTTTGTAGTAACGGCGTCGGAACCCTACACTAAGCATGCTCCTACATGCTATTGCCCGGTTCTTATACATGGATAGGTTTCCTCCAAGTAACCTACGGCATAATCTGATTTGGCGGGGACGGGCGCCGACGCGGTCGAGACTTTACGATAAATTAGATTAAGTCCTCAATGATCACAGTTACTGTTACTTTATTTCCGATCGAATCGTTTGTGTATTCTAGGCGGGGGGACACATTTGACACTAACAAAAATTAGCACTTTAAATCTTAATATTTCACAAACGAATCCTTAAATAGAAAAAAGTATTCACAAACCCGCAAAATTTTTGAAAGACTTATCCAACAACACCCACACTATGGAGTGGACGATACGTGTATATAGGGGGGGTAACCTAAAAATAAATTTTGACAAACTAAAAATAAATTCCGACAGATTAGCTCTTAGTCTCTAACATTTTATTGTATGTATGTATGTAAACTCTTTATTCCACAATCAGAAAAAATAACTAAAAAAAGAAACGGGAACACAAAAGGTATGTGTAAAGGCGAACTTATTCGGGGTCTCTTCCAGATAACCTATTGTCATCGGGCTTAGGTATATAATGTAGAATTGTCGGTTCCCACTACTAAGATACAGTCACAGTCTTAGATGTTGAGTTAGCCCGCTTTTTGCTCTTTCTTTTCAATTGTATTACGTGTTTTTAGTACTATCCACATACCTATATAAGTATTCATCATCATTCACTCCTGCATTCGCGTACCTTTGCTTTTGAGAGAATACCTACCCAGGGTGTCCCAGGAATTGGCTTAAATATTACGGCAAAAGAGAACACCTTCACCGGTCCAGAACATAGTTTTATTTTTTTTCTATTTGTTAATTAGTTTAGGAGTTATAAATGTTTTAACGATACTGCCAACGAACCTACCTTGCAGTACACCTTTTCCTCTCTTTGGTGAAAAAAGCCATGATTTGTGATTCTAAAACTTGATATCAAATCCTCAATAACTTAGCAATGTATTTAATAACTTACAATATAATTCCAAAATATTCACGTATTCAAAATAAATCGTTACTTTCGCGAGACTTATTTTATTTTTATGTACTTTGTCTAGATATTTAAACCTAAGATATCCGGTGCACTCAGGGTATCTTAGTTTCGGCCATTAATTGCAATGTTTTACCTGTACTGGTCAAATTGCATTAAATTAAAACTGTTTACATTGATAACCTTCTAATTCAAACTTTGAGCGTTTTGGAATGGTTGCGTTGAGAAATTTAACCCAAATTAGGTAACATGGAAGAAAATCAATCATATTTTTATTAAAAACTATTTCCACGTTTCTTACTTGAAAATTGACTGATCTCGCTTGCTAACTTCTGTCTGCCCCCCGTTTTACCACTTTAGGGGTAGTTTTTCCAAAGTTCTTTGCCACTGTCTTTTGTCTCACTCCTTCACTGACTTTTCATAGTTAGAGATAAAAAAAAGGATTTTACAAACCTCGTCCTGACAAAACGAGAAAAATACACTACAAAAAAAATATATCCTATTTGGTGCAGTAGTTCGGAAGTTATGCGCGTACATACATTTAGGCGTTTCATTCTTATTTATACTTATGTATAGAGGTAGTTTAAATACTTTTTTAATTTTTTCTTTATTGTTTATTATTGTTGGATAGTTTTTTCTTTTTATTTTTATTTGTTGGATAGTTTTTTCTTAGTTTGAGGAGCCCCTCAAGCTTGAGGAGAAAAATTATATTAACTTTCGACTTGCATGAATCAAATTGCTGGGCTACAAAGGAGAAGGAGAAAAAAGAGTGCATGGGGCTGATATGCGAATGTCTTAGAGGCGAATGTTGAGATGGATGTGTGATGTACCTACTGATGTAACAAGAATGGATAGGATAGGAAACGAGTATATAAGGGGAAGTCTGAAAGTAGCGCCATTGATAGAAAAAATGGAAGGTAATAGGTTGTCATGGTATGGCCATGCATGAGAAGGGACGAAAGTCATGTAACAAGAAGAGGAAGGCGCCTAAAAAGAGATGGATAGATTGTGTGGAGAGTGATATGAGAAAGAAGGGAGTGAAGACGGAGATGACGGCTGCGAGTAATAGGGATGTGTGGAACAAAAATACATGCTGCGCGGATCCCAGATGATTGGGATAACGGCAAGGAGATGATGAAGATGATGTGGACAGTTCTTTCTCGGGTGTCGCAATGTCTAACTAGCAAAGCGAATATCTTCTGGATCATCTTCGACATATTTCGTATTACATTTTTCTATGCAATGTTCTAATTATGCCTATAACCTACCTCATGCAGCGTTAACTACCTATTCCACCAAGTCCGAGAACATTTATAATTATGATGGCGTCTATTAAATGAAGTAGGAATGCGCAGAATCGTGCAGGTTTAAGCTTAGGGCGAGCCGGGTTCGCCGGGTTGAGGGAGGCTTATCTTCCGCGTGCGTGTCATGTAAAACTGAAAAAGGGCATCTAATCCCTAAAAGTAAGGTCAGTAAGGCAAGTGTCACTCACCCTTATCTAACAGAACTTGGCCATTGTCCCTCTCTACTGACTAATGTTGTTACATAAAAAATAGGAAGCTTCCAAAATATGCTTAAGGTGCTCGTAACGAGTTGGCTGCAATATAGAGCCAAGATTTAATACATGTGATAAGCACAAATCTTCGATACCGAGTGTGAATTATGGATGTTTTTTGTTTGTTTTTATCCATACGACGTCATCATCCAATGCTTATTAATTTCTAGTACTCATATCACAATATTACAAGGTTATCACGGCAAGTGCCTATCCTCGTAAAGTTTCCTCAATCATGGTCTGGTTAACTGGACGAGATCACTAAAAGGGATAAGTTTGCCATTGTACATATTAAACTTCAGTAAGTACATTGTAATGTACTTAGGCCACATTTACACTTGCAAGTTATTGCTGTAAGTTTTGAGACATAACTATGAGTAAGAGCGAGTGGCAAATATCTGCATCTCTGTCTTGCTTGTAGCTTTGTTTCAAAACTTACGGCAATAACTTGCAAGTGTAAATATATGCAGCATAATAATATGTAAGAAATTTGAAATTACTTGTAATTGGTTTTATAAACTTCGTAACTATGTTTTATATAAATATTCTCTTTATTTTATCATAAAAAATATAATTGGATTATATAAAAAATACATTTTATAATCACATTTAAAAATTTAACAGATAATTTGCAAATTTACGGTTATATGTGTATCCGAACGTTTTATTGTTTGTTTCTTTTTGGGCCTACTAGGTATGGAATTTGAAAATCGAACTTCGAATCAACTTGTTTCTATCTCTCGCTTTTTTCGTATCGAAGTGAAAGTGACAGAACAAAAAAGCCCTGCTCTCGGCATTTAAAAAAAATAATTAATAGTTACTTGTCTCACGCTCGCAGCAAAACTGAATTTGGCTCACTGTCCTTAAACAGCAAAAAAACCTGCTTCTTTGAGCTGCTGAGGTGAAAATACATATGTTTTCTTCCTTTCTTTCTTTCTTTATATACATAGGCACTGCTAGGGTTAACATAATTTATGGATTTGTTATTTTGTTCCTTTTTTTTTGGTATTTTTGTAACGAACGTTTTGTAAAACGTTGTACTATGAGTAGTGAGTACTTTGCTACAACCTTTGGAATAAGTATTTCTATTATGTAGTATAACTTTAACTGAAACTTATAATTTATAAACTTCGATTACCGTCCCTAGGTATAAATAAATATAAAATTTAAAATAAATACCAAATCCAATAAAAACTTAGTTACGCTATTTATGCTTTTATAATCTTAGTGAATTTTTCAATGAAATCTAGTATCTTCAAATACTAGATGAGATTTCACAATCTCAATTAACTAATTATGTAAATTTACCCGTAAATATGTCAGTCTTAAAATCTCCAATAATTTTAGTTGCCAAATAATTTTACAACTTTAGCAATAAATGAAATTTAATTTAATTTAATTGATATGTAATATGTATAGTATAGTCGTCCTCTCGCATTTTGCTGTGCCCTCGTCCCGGCGTCATATGTATTGTATACCTCTGTATTTTGTTCCATCTGTTGTTTTGTGTAATGTGACATGCAGTTAATATTTTGAGTTTGACTTTGACTTAGGTACTTCAAACCAATACTATTTTATGAAATTGATTGGTTGTATGTATTACGTAGGTATTGTATTTTCGATGCACCGCACGTTCTCTGTTTAGTTTTGCGGTCAACGGTTAACTGGTAAATAATGCCGTTTGTTATACGCATCTTTAGTAAAAGAAATATGATTAATGCATAATATATTGGGAAAATAAAAATATCGTAATCGTATATTAATTTTTAATGCATTTTTTAACAAAGTCATTTTACACTGGTGATAAAAATGAAACTTTGTTAATTTCGGTTTAAACTGTTAGGAAAACGCCTACACATTAAACTATTTACTAATTAAAACTATAATAAACACTTGCAGTTATTTGTAAAGGATACATTTATTTCACAATATTAAATATGAGATATGTTTCGCAGGTTTTCTAGCTCATGGAGCAAGAAGGTTAAATATATTTAGTAAATAACGACGAAATAACAAAACTATTAAATCTACTCGAAGGAATAATAAACACATCTTAAGAACAGAATGTGGTTCGCACTTAGGTCATATATATATTATTATCGCTCCGTCGCGTCGTGGTCAGTCTGGAGATCGTCTATACCCGCTCGAAGACGGATCGCCAAGTTACTAAAGGTATTTGGTACAAATAATGTTTGCATTAGAAGATATATAAAAGGACAATTTATACTTTTTACTCTACTCCTTACATCTAGACTTGGTCGTTGTAAAGCTACACGTATTACTTATCCAGGGATGATACATTGTAAAAGCCACTACCTAACAGCTAAATATGAGATGATTCATAATTACGAGTATAATTATTTAATCGATGTCAACGCTTAATATTTTAATAAATTAACGACCTTAAGTAATGTAGAAAACCGACTCAATCTACGATGTAGTATTTACCTATTTACTTAACGGGTGATTTACAAGCTGGACCTTCGTTCTACTTCGTTTGACCCCGTCACATTGCACGTACCTATATGTATAGTAACGTGCAGTATTTAATCTGTGATTTTGCTTTTATAACGATTTATACTTAACAGTTAAGGTGGTCTGACTGCTAATAGTTAGCACTTTTATACTCTTAAGAGCAGAAGAGCTAGGTAGGTACTAATCATTTCCATAACGTTAACAATATGATAACAATATGGTTTAAGACAAAGTAGAATAAAGGCCCTGGTATTGAAACACTTAATTGACAATGTCAGCCCTGTTACCAGAAATATAAGACATTGATCGTTGAGAAATGTACTCATTTAACCCCAGCTGCATGACCCATTGCGTCCTAATGCCTATATTTATTGTGTTTTTTTCCTACAAATATATTAAATTGAGACGTCGATTAGGTAAGCAACCATTAGCAAATACGTAAAATCAAAAGCGAGTCTTATTAAGTTGTATCCAATAACAATATTGAAAACTACTGACAAAATTGACTAATAATGTCTAACTTATACATATATGTAATTAAAACACGAATAAATAATAAACCTTTAACATTTAAGGTACATTTTACTCGGACGATG
Source organism: Acleris cristana (assembly GCA_948252455.1). Taxonomy (NCBI): domain Eukaryota; kingdom Metazoa; phylum Arthropoda; class Insecta; order Lepidoptera; family Tortricidae; genus Acleris; species Acleris cristana. The sequence goes on from OX411773.1 coordinate 10,601,850, forward strand.
ATGGGACTAAAATTGCAGCTTATACTTTGTATTAAAAAAGACTTACCTTTATAATTGTATGATTCAATCTACTAAAATATTAAAGCTTGGAATCCGCGACCGCGGTCGCCATTATCAAACTATTATTGTGTTCTAATACTAAACTGACAGGGCCATTTCTAACAAAACTTTACAAGTGTATAGTATATATGACCAAATTGAAATATGAAACAATTTTATCGCCTTATAGATTTGTAAAATTTATTGGGGTAGATCCCAAGTTGAAAACAGTCTACTTAGTACGAACTGAGTATGGCTAATAAACGTGGCCGTTCAAGTCAAAATTTATGGCGGTTGGCGTACACACTGTTCGGGTTATGTGTCGATAGTCGGTACACGCTAGCCACCGTGAGAACCCTTTCGATATGGACAGTCCGATTCTTCGGCGGTTTCGGCTAGCGGGTATCGGTTGCAACTAGGACACACAAATGCTTAGGCCCGCGACGCACATACCATTTCGCATCGTTGCATTCAGTTGTTATGCTTAGTAGATACCTACATTGAAGCTAGTGTATATGTCGCTGTAGCACCGAGCTGAGTACAGTGCAAGATGCCATAAAAGTATTTCGGATACGGGTAAAAAAATCGGTTGTAGACTAGCATAAGAGCATATTGAGAGCAAATGACAGAAAAGTACATCCCTGAAGGACGTTTTAAGAGCTAATGCAACATTGAATACACGGGCAACTCTATGCTTTAACGTAGGTACTATGCAAAACAAAGCAATGTAATAGAGCGGGTGCAAACGGTATGTACAGTTCATGCTTCAAGTTCTTTAAAGGTCTTGGCTGGAACAGTTGTGTGAGTCCGGCAGCCGCGGGGGCGCCTCCTCATAGGGCGTCACGTGCGCGTCGGCAAGCTCCCGCGCCACGCGCTCCGCGGCCCCGAGCACGCGCAGCAGGTTTAGACCTGCCAGCTTCTTCAGCTCCTCTATACTCCAACCTGCCTCCATCAGTTCTGCGAAGAGCAGAGGGTACGACGATACATCCTCCAGTCCCTGCGGCGTGCTGTAGAAAGACGGATTTTTATAGCTTTACAAACAAAAAAAACTACCAATTACATATAGAGTTATGCTTATGATAGGTTATGAGTTACCTAAAAGGTAGAACTCAAGCTACATTCCGAATAGTTTACGTCTGGTTTCTGGGAACTGTATCAAAATGACGTTAAGTCGTTATCAAGAAAACCCTAAAAGCCTTTTACGATTTCACTTTACGTCCTTTGGTATAATCTATTTGGTTATCTGAAAGTACTTAGCTGCTAATACACATATAGGTATGTTTGTAAATAAGCCCAAATTTAACACGTAGGTAGGTAGAGATCCTCTAATCGTAACCTGAGCAACAAAAGAGATAGGTACAGAAGTCAATCACATGTATGTACTTCACTTTTCATGCCTACGCTCGGCGGTCGCTCTATGGTTGTCAACTATGGCTTATGCACAAAAAACTATCGTGGTAGTGGCACTCGTAGGTATCTAGTTGTTTGATTTATCGTTGAGAATTAAACGGGAAGAATGTGAATATAAATTAATGATAATATTTTTATTTTAATGTCATTGTTATGTTATTACAAATTTGACTATAGAAAATCCCTAATAACTTCTAAACGGATTACCCTAGTTACAAAATTTCTATTGCCCTATCCGTTTTAGACCTAAACCTGTCAAATGACACTAAAAACAACACAATATCTACACAAACAAAAAAAACATGTTTTCAACTTACGTAAGGTGGCGTGAATTTACCTTACAAAAATTTAGTTACTTCGTTTATACTGATTCAAAATAGAAAACTTTTATATATAAATCGATCTTACACCGTTTAATATTGAATTTAAACAACCGTCCACTGAACAGTTATAATTACTTTTTTTTGTTGCTCCATTATTGCACAAAAAAGTTCACAGACGCGTGCCTCAAGCGGATGGCACTCGCGCTCCCACTAACCTAACCGGTCCGAGATATCGTGTCCGTGAGCAGTGTCTATGTGTGCGTTGCTCGAGCGCACTTTGTATGTAGATTGACTTCTGTACCTATTTATTTTGTGCCTGAGCTCCTTTTTAACTTACGCTACATGGGGATGTATTTTTCATAGGTCAATTAATGGAGGGGCATTGTTATATTATAAATTAAATAATCTCTACAAGTTTGTAAGGTAAAATTATGTTGTTTTTTTTAATTCGTAGTTATATTATAATTATTTTCGTCATAAACAATTATTTAGTTGTTTATAAGTAAGTAAATCATGAATGATTTTTAAGGAGCTGTTTCTTTGGGTTTAACAGACGAAAGGGACTCACTAGTTAATGCCGTCGTAGCCCGCGCCGAGCCCCACGCTGTCGACTCCAGCGACTTTTCGAATGTGATTAATATGAGCTGAAAATTTTGTTAATTTGAGTAAGTACACCAACTCTTACTTATACAAAGCCTTTAGGCCAGAGTTCCTCTTAGATGTTTCCAGATGGAATTGATGTTTTGACTTGAACCGAAAAAGTAAGTAGAGGAATGCTTGTGCATACATAATGTCAACAGAGCTTAAAGCAAGAAAAACTACCTATGGCATCCTGGACCGTGGCGGTCTCTTTGCAGGTGAGGAAGGAGGTGTAGAAGTTGACCATGACGAGCCCTTTGTTGGCCCGGAGCAGGAGCAGCACGTCGTCGGGCACGTTGCGCGACACGTTGCAGACGGCGCGCGCCGACGAGTGCGAGAAGAGCACCGGCGCGCGCGACGCCGCCAGCGCGTCGCGCATCGTGCGCTCCGACACGTGCGAAAGGTCCACCAGCATGCCCAGCCGGTTCATCTCCTTCACCACCACCTTCAACACAACTATGCTTTAGACGGCCTTTTATAAATGTATAATAATAAAATGTGATTTTCATAAACAATGCAATATTTTGGTATCAAAGAGGTGATGTCGGAAGGTGGATACAGGATTTCCGCTATGCTTAACGTAGACCTACCGTAATAGGACACACTAGTTTGGCCTTGCTAAGCAGATAAAGGTTTTGCAAAAAAGTATAGTCAGCAAGAAAAGCTTGTCCCAAAAATGAAAATTTTAACGAACTTTTTAGTAGATAAATAAAAAATCTCGAGAACGCCTGTGCGATACTTCATACGCGTAGTATTCAAATTTCCAGCTACTCCTCCTATTTCTCCCCTTAGAAATACTTTCTTAGTGCATCTCGCTATATATGTATAGGGTACCTAATGAAATATTCATCGCTTCCAAATTTTATATATTTATTTATTTAATTTTAGAGATATAGGTACCTAGGTACATAATTATTATGTATATAAAAACGTGTTGTCCTCGTAAGCGAGTCTACTTATGTAATAAAGACGGCTGTAGGTAATGTGCGCGCTTTGATTACAGCGTCAAATACAAATAATAGCTGTTTAAGACCTAAAATATTTATTAAAAAAAAATGGTTTGCCAGGATTAAGAAGTTATAACTGTTATAAGTACTCAACTATTGAACCAAAAAACATCGTTAAAGATCGTAGGATTTCGTAAAGAACTATAATTTAAATTTACAATACAAAACACTTTATTGTACACCAAATAAAAACATATACAGAGAAACAGCACAATTAAAAATAATACTGGTAACCAACAGGCAGTCTATCGCCGGTGGTAATAATATACCTGTATAATATAAAGTAAAATATAGGTAAGTACATCGAACGACTCAGAACCACATAATATTGAAATAATTCCTCCGTGAAGTGTTATAACTGGAATAATTAAATACACAAAATTCACTGAATTCCAATTCTCAGTGGATTTGAAGTTTGGCAAACTCGAACCCAGTGAACCAAAATAATTTAAAAACTGCATTGCCGCGGTCTCTTTTTTGCGCAACGTGCGCTAAGTTAACGCATTGTTCTTTAGTGCCGCTTCGGAGCAAAGTTTGCCTTGTGTAATTAATGAGTGAGCTCCGTTCGCCGAATGTAAAACAATAGTAGAGGTTTGAAATGGACGAGACGTAGGCAAGCCGTCAAACAGCCCGTGGCGTTGTTATGTGGTAATAATTTTAGGCCGCGTTCTAGGTAGAAGTAGGTAGGTGTAGTAGCTAGATTAGTTAGTGCGCTTTATGCTACAATGTTGGTTATAGGGTTCTCTGCCTTTTGGCAAAAATATGTATGGTAAAATGTTTCGTCTCCCAACCGTTTCATTTGCCAACCCGCTTTATTTTCTGTAACTGTAAATATTTCAGGATTTTTATAAGAACTAACCTAACCTAACCTATAGGTTTCTACACGATGGTACTGAAATAAATCCTAAAATATATACAGAAACAGAAAAAAAAGCGGGTTGGCAAATGAAACGGTTGGGAGACGACACATTAGGCAGGATACCTGGTTGTAGTTTCCTAACCTTTAAAATCTTGCCAAAAGAGAAAAGATGTTGAGCCGTGCCTTTCATGATGAAGCAATTGGTTTGATGAAAGTGTGTTCAATCCACGACGGCATGCCCTTTCATTTTCCAAGAGTAGAAGTCTGGGGGGGGGGGAGGCTGCGGGCAAGCCTCGGCCGCGAGTCGACCACAGCTTTGACCACGGCTCGGTGTAGGTACACGTGTAGTAAAATCCACGGGGATTTTAAATTTTACCCGACAACGTTGACACCCTGTTCAAATCATATGGAATTTTGCTCTACATTTTTTTAGACTTGGGTCTAAAAGCAGCCAGACCATTATAAAAGTACTGTAAAAATACAACACTATATAATCCCTAGTAATATTATAAATGCGACAGTGAGTGTTACGATTTTATTTCGAAACCACAACCCGTATAAGCATAAGCTCATCAAGCCAAAGCAAAAAAGGGCATTATTATTATAACGCCCTTTTTTATCTATTTATATATAAAAGGCAAACCTGACTGACTTATATATCAACGCACAGCCGAAACTACTACTGTACCTAGAAACTTGAAATTTGGTACAGGGGTTCCTTTCATGATGTAAATGAGCACTAAGAAAGGATTTTCCGAAAATCGACCCCCATCGGGAAGAAATGGGGGGAGTAGCGGGGAACTAATACTAAGCGTACGAAGTCGCGGGCGTCCTCTAGTATGTTATAATCACGGAATAGAAAAAACAGTGGATCCAATACTCAAACTATCATAAAAACAACACGCCACCAAGGAAAATGTTTTTGGTGCGGCTATCGTTTTTACACTCCAAAATAGCACAATAAGGCATGCTTCTGGATTTCGAAATAAGCGATCGCGGCCAAAGAATGGTAGGTTATGCGGAACTCCACATAACTATGCCACACGTTACACGCCCACATGACACTTCTTCTGTTTTTTTCTGTTCGTTCTGTAACGAAATAATCGAGTAGATTCAATTGGACACCCTGAAAGCCACCGAATCCTGCACAGTTATAATAGTGTAATAAATATGTTTAAAGCGAGCAATGAGTATAAATAAATAGTACCATAATCATCTTAATCGGTTTAATTATTTAGAAGTACCTAATAGAATAATAAAGAAATGATCAAACATTATGCCTACATCCCGTAGAAATTCTGTACTTTGTGCATACATACAATGTAAAAGTATCATATTTTTACAAGCTGTTCCTATGTATCTATGTAAATTTGAACCAGTTCCCGTTAATGGAATGGTATGAAATTTAGACTACATATCTTAACCCGATGACAATGCAACATCTAACAGCTGTTCAGATGATAGAGTCGGAAGGTGGCGACAGGTTCTCCGCTATACAAGGCTATACTTAAATTTGGAGCTTTACAAAAAAAGTATAGTTGGCAACAAAAGGTGTCCTAAAACTGATTGATGAGACAATTTATTAAACAAAAGTAAGTTTTGTTGTTCAAATTCATTATAGAACAAAGTAGAGCGTCGTCCTTGTCGAAAATAATGCATCTTTTAAATTAATGTGCATTATGCCCAAATAGGATGTTAGTTAGATAATGTGTTACAGTGTGAACCTGCTAAATCCATTTTTGAGAATTAGCAGTGTTTGCACTTTATATGTTTAGAGTGTAAACCTGCAAAACCCTTAAAATAAATAAATAATACCGTAACTATAGGCGTTATATTTCAGTCTTTGACTATAACAAAGTGCTTTTAAAACTGCCTGTATGTACCTTTATATTTTTTAATACTTTGCTCTGCTTTTGAAGGAACATTCTGAAGTGTTCACAGTAATGTTGATGATCTTGATGTCATTTGTTATTGAAGATTTCGTAAGTGACGCTGACGAGAGCATTACACACAGTGAGTGGTTTCAACAAAAGAAAATATTTCGAAAAGTATCGTTGCAGGGAAAACAAAGAGTCTGCTTCGCAAGCAGGCGGAGTTCATACAAAGCGGAATATTGCGGCGAGGCAGGATGTTTATGATTATGGCACACTCACTCTGCTCGACGTCTCAATCTTTACGGTTTCGTTTTGAGTACCTGCCTCAATATTACTCCCGGTTCAGACTATTTTACTTACCGCCTTGTGTGTATATTGATACCCATTTTGATACGGGTTATGACAGGAAGATGAAATCAGGAGGAAACCCTCACAATCGTATATTTATTTAGTTTTTTATGTAGTTCGTTTTATTTAGAATCGTTATTTTGCATATCTACTCATACTCGTCATTGTGTTCTATCAACGTGGTACCTACAATTAAAACGGTTTAGCTCTGTAATTGTACAAACAACGTAGGTACGGCATCAGTTTCAATAAGTAAGTAGTTAGGTAAGTGTGGATGATAAATAATAGTGGAAGTGGGAAAATCGACACGAGAAGAAGTAAAAGAACTACTGAAGTAAAATAGTTTACGTATATAAAATACCCAAATTCTCAAAAGTCCTGATCTAAACTACATTAGACCCAGGTTTAACAAAAGAGTGTAAGTAAGTACCTTAAACTAATTTAACACTTTATTTGTTGTGCTAAGAACTTTCCGATGACAGAAAAGTCTTTAATAAAAGGGATCGGACAGTAAATCCACTTCTAACGAGCTTCGTTTTAGAATTTACAGTAAAAGAGATTACAACTTCTTAAACAGAAAAGAGGAGAACAGATAAGTTGAAATTTTGGCGCGCCTCAGAAGCAAAATATATCTAAATAGGAAATCACGGAACTCATTTCGTTTCGTCGTTACAATGGGTAGGTAATTTAATCATAAATTAATTTGATTTTCATTTATAACAAAATCTAGATGTCGAGTTAATTCTTTTGTCTTTGTTGTTTAGAAATAATTAGAAGAGGCGAAGTCCAGCCCTGGTATATGTAGGCTGATTTTACTTATATTACATGAAAGTAGAATTGAACCTTACCTTTCCGTAGGGGGTAAGTCCAGGTCTGGTGGAGGGCTCAGCGCGGTCGGCGGCGGCGCTCTCGGCCCACGGCGTGTCGCAGGTGGAGGTGAGCGTGAGGTAGCGCACGCCCACCTGGAACAGCGTGCGCAGCACCCCCAGCGACCCGCCGAGCGCGTGACCCCCCTCCACCCCCACCAGCGAGCACATTCGGTGGTTCGCGTGCGCCGATAATATATCTGTGCACACATCATTACACTTTACCGATAAGTGACGACTGACGAGTTACGACGCGCTACGGCGCTCGTAGCAATTCTGTAAATTCTGCAGCAATTCTGAGCGTCCCCATTGAGAGCATTCGCGTGTAAAGAGCATTCGGCGTCGAACATCGAGTGGTGTGTAAGCTATATAATGCTCGGCTCAACGTCCACACCTCTCGAATATCCGACGCCGATGCTCTCAGTGGGGACGTTCCTTTACATGAGTTTGTATAATATTGGGAAATAAAAATATTATAATTGCACTCGTTTAAAGTAAAATATTTACAGCGTCGCGGAATTGAAGTCACGCCTGGGCTTTAAATTTAAAAGCAAAGAACAAAACACATATTTAAGAGTGTTAAGTGCCTTAACTTTTAAGCGCTGACTTTCTCGAAGTACTTAATAAGGTAAATAATTAAAAATGCATGTACAGTAAAGGAAAATGATTCCTTGACCACTTTGGACTATGGTAAAGTGACGTAATCAATCAAAACGTAACACTTCTTGTGATTTTTACAGTGTCACATTGACATAGTCCAAAGTGGTCCAGGAAACAATTTCCTTAACTGTACTTTTCTACAATAAATGTTATAGTGAAATTCTTTCGGGTAATTTTATTCGTCGACGATTGACGGGGAAAAAATTACATACATAATATTGTAAGGTTTCCTTATTGTCGTCAGTAAGACGAAAAATGGCATTAGAACTAGTTAAAATATGTCGAGGAGAGTATGAGTGCGGTGAGCTTCTGCAGCGGATCAGGTTCAGGATGCCGAGCCGCTGCCGGGTGCGCTCCGCGGCCGTGTTCGCCGTGCCCGTGGCCGCGAGCAACGCGGGTGCGCGCGCGCCGCTGCGCCGCGTGTGCGTCGCTTATAATAAAACTCTCGCCTTGGTCGATATTTTTAACACGTCTAGGAACCAATATATTAAAAAATCTTCCTGAGGATCAATGGTAAAATTCTAGCCGCATGATCGTTTTTGACAATGCATTTGTGCGTTTTATATTCTTGTATTGGTTTGTGTGTGATCTTCATCTGTTTTTTTGGTATTCTTTGGTTTGTTGGTACTATCTTTTTGTTTTTATTTTATTCGTGCTACTGCTTAATGTGCTGATGTGTGGATATCAATGGTAGATATAAGTAGTTACATGTAGTTTTCTAATATTTTTGGCTAAAATCTGGATTATTTGTATACTTAGAGCAATCTTGTTTAATCATGTCTTAGTGATAACTGTTGAGGAGTTTTACTATGTACGTTTTACGCTGTTTGTTTTCCAAATAAAAATTAAACCTAACAAAATAAAATAAATTTTTTGATGTTAGTTTTTTGTTATTTATGCGAGTAGGTACTTGATCGAAACAGTACCTACCAACTTAAAATACAAAGTATTTAACGCATATTTATGTTGCTCAAATGTACCATTTTGTTTTCATAGTATTAATTATCTTTTATTAAGTATTTAACTGTATTCAAAAGTAATTTTAATACAACATCTTCATAGACGTTTATACTTAAAACAAAACTAGGTCGTTTTTAGAGATGATAGGTACTGTTTTGAAGTAGAGATACCTATTATTATGTAAGTTTAGATATCGTACTGATGAACTTTATGAGCATAATACTTATAATTACTAATAGAATAGACATTTTTTTTCTATTACAACACTAACGCAAAAGATCAATAAATGTGTCACTTAACTGTGAAATTACAGTGGATTAATTATTACTAATATGTAAGTATCCTTTAAGAAATGTGAATTCAAATTAGGCTTATTTAAATATATAAACAATGAAACAAAACGAAGTCGCCGATGGAAATTAATTAAAACCATTTAAGGTTTTTTAATGTCGTACCGGCAAGATAATGAGTTTTTCATGCAAATGCTCGAATGAAAAGAGTAGATTACGAGGGCTGCTACTTATGTAACCGGAATAGAAAAAAATAACAAACGTATATGACTAAATATGGTTTTATTGTTTTTCAAAATATTCTCCCTTATGATCGATGCACTTTTGCATACGTTGAAACCAATTTTTAAAACATTTTTTCCACTCTGACTGAGGTATCTCCAAAACGTGCTGTTTGAACGCGTCGACTGCATCTTCACGGGTCGAAAATCGTTGACCACGTAATTTATTCTTTACATTTGGGAATAAATAGAAATCATTGGGTGCCAAATCAGGGCTGTACGGCGGATGACCCGTTAATTCTATATTTTGACCTTCCAAAAATCGAGTCGTTTCGCGTGATGTATGACAGCTGGCATTGTCGTGGTGAAGAACGATTCTGCGTCGCTGGTTGTTTTTACGTATTTCTTCAAATACCTCCGGCAAACAAATGGTCGTGTACCATTCCGAATTTACCGTTTTACAATTCTCTAGTGGCACTGTCGCCACATGGCCATTAATACCGAAAAAGCAGGCGACCATTTGCTTCAAGGTGCTTTTTGCACGAGTTACTTTCGTAGGGTTCGGCTCATTTTGAAACACCCACACTGTTGATTGTTGTTTAGTTTCCGGATCATATGCGTAGATCCAGGATTCGTCACCTGTGTAGATATTATAAACAGCTTTTGAGTCACCACGGATATATTTTTTTAACATTTTCTTGCACCATTCGACGCGAGCCTCTTTTTGATCCTTAGTTAAATTGTGAGGGATCCAACGGGAACAAAATTTTTTTACATCTAAATGATCATGTAATATCTTATTAATGCTCGTCATACATATGCCCAGAGTCGCCTCTATCTCGCGATATGTAACATGACGGTCATGCATTATAAGTTTTCGCACAGCTTCAATATTTTGTGGTACAACGACCGATTTCGGGCGACCTTCCTTAACTTCGTCCGTGAGCATACTACGTCCACGATTGAACTCACTAAACCAGTGGTACACAGTGCTTTTTGATGGAGCTTCATCACCAAAAGTCGAAGTTAATTGATCTATGCACTGTTGTTGCGTTAAACCACGCCGAAAATCATAATAAATCATAGCACGAATATTTTCACGAGTGAGTTCCATTCTTGCAGCGAGATGACATTTTGATCCCGCCAAAAACAAAAGACTAACGTACATAAGAAAAAAATTTATAGCGGCCAGTATTAAAAAAAAGTTCAAATTTTACCATGGAGGTCAGATATAACGTTTATAAATGTTGGAATCCCAGATTCCGGATACATAAGTAGCAGCCCTCGTATTAAAAATACATCTGATTTTACAGCTGCTCCACTGTAACAATCCGTCTAGGTACGTTCGCAAATTATACTTTTTGTTATATTACGTGTGCGACTCGAGTTTTATCCTTGTAGAGTTTTGGGAGCCAGTTATAACTTTTGATTAAATGAATATCTACCACAGAGTTAGGGCGGGCTAAAACCAGCTGGTCACATTTTCTTTATGGCTTAGCTTACGAAACGTTGTAACTTTTGCTCTAGACAGTGTGAAGTTGGTTCAAAACGACAACCATGCTCTCAGTCATCACCTACCCTCGGTGAGTTGCTGGTTCAACTCGATTTGCAGTAGGCGTCAAAGCAGCTTATACCCGCTGAAGATACAGGCAATACAAAGGATTTTATGAGCACTTAAATAAACTTAGTTTACGGTGAACCACTATCTTTCTCTTTGTTGTTGTATTATAAAAAGGAAACTTAACATCTAATTTTTTTTATTTAATTAAATGGCTGCCCGTTCGGTCCCTATTAGTGTGTAGGTATGTACGTCAGCTTGACGGTGCGCATATACTGTAGCTATTTAATGTTCCATATACTTTCTTTGAACATTATGAACGTTAGTTTTTAAACTTTCGTGTTTTATACCCATTTTTAAAGTTAAACGGGTCTTAACTAGGTAACTCGCACAAGAAGCACACTAAGAACGTGACTAATTACGGGCCGTTCGGCCCGGTGGTGGACCTGACGCTTCTTAATTATTATTGTTCAAACACAACAGTATTTCATGCAATATCCTGCCAAAGATCAAGAACAAAGCAGTTTACCGTAACATAAACACTAAAAACAAAACAGTGCTCAAATGGTATTTTTTTAGTTACGGAGTACGGAATGTATCATTCATTAGGACCATGTATAATGGATATAGATACCTTCGACGAGAATGACGCCTCAACTATATTATAGAGCTACAGAATTACTTACAACTCTTACTTGTTGATAATTCTGTAACCACATTTTGCACAATTAGGCTAAAATGTTTACCAGATAACAATGAGCCACAGAATCAAGTCAATATACCGTACCACTATAACTTACTACGAGTACGTAATGATTACCCGCTGAAGACTAAAAAGTATATCTTCCACGGATACGCCGTATCAACGCAACGTGACATCTTGACAATGTGCAGTGAAACAACGAATAATCGTATCACCTTCGGCCGAGGTGCAGAGCGTGAGTTGCGGGTGGTACTTGTCGGTGAGCCGCTGTATCACGTCAATTTGCTCAAACGTCAGCTGCACGGCGTCGCGGTGCTGCGCGTCGCACGGCACGTACGCCGCCCAGAACTGCGGACAAACCTGATTAAATATCACGCACGACGCCACAGCGCCGGAATAACAATGCGACACAAAAGACATTCTTACGATGCTCGAGGAAGTAACATGCGAGGAAATTTAATATGATGCTGCGAAAAGAGAAAATGATACTGTGAAGTAATTAAGTTACACTCTCTTTGTTGGGTTATGGATTGGACACGTAGGTACGTATCAAATAAGTGTAAGTGCACCTACTTAAAGTTACTACGTCCTATTCTTAACATGAAAGAACACATACCGCAGCTGCCTACTGTATTTTAAGACCTCATGTGCAACATAGAGCAATAAATGAATATGGCTATGATTTTGATAGTGTACCAAGATATAATAAATATTCTGCGTATTTCGTTGGCGTTTCTTGTATCTCAAATATGCTTGAGTTATATAATATTATAGTTATGACATGTTATGTGAAGTTATATCAGTTCAGTCCTTTGTCTGGCTGTCCCTGTCTGTCTCTGGTCCAGCCATGCACACGCTTTCAGGGCGGCGATGCGATATCTTAACGCGGTTTTTATGTCTGAAAGGTTTTTTTATCGCTATGATTCTTTCTTTTTTCTTTAGCATATTTAATCCTCATTAAACCGTTATTTCAAGAACAATATCTTTTTCATCCTAAATGTAAATACCTCCCCAACTTCAAGACGCTAATTTTATGTTAAATATAGTTTTTAGTTCACGGGATTGGATTATTTTGACTTCTTGAGTGTCAGCACTATAAAGGCATTTTTAAGCAGACATCGTTCGATACTGTTTTACCCTGGCTTTAGCAACAAATTAGATGCGACGACGAGTGTAGCGATGAGGAGCGTTAGGTTGAATCAATGTAATTAAGCAAAAGTGTCTTAATTGCCTATTGGAAGATAATAAAATCGAGCATGATAAAATAATGAGAATAATTACGAATTTTCGATAAACAGTGAAATTGTATTAATACGAAACGCACGTGAAAGAAATTTGATTATGCTCATTTATTTATACACAAGTGGCAATTAACATAACTTAAGTAATTAAGTACGAGGTACGTGGAATATTAAAACTATACCTTACGTTCCGCCTGCGATTTTACCTCGACATTACGAGCAGGTACCTATTTATCATAATGTAAAGAGTCGAAAGCTTAGTGTTGACTAGAAAGAAAGAAAGAAAGAAAGAAGAAAGAAAATCGTTTATTTAGTGCAAAACACAAACAATAATACTTAATTAAATGAAATACAGTGTGAATTCAATTCTGAACAAATACTTAAAACTATTTTATAATGCAATAAAATGGGTGCCTGTCCATGTTATGTCAGATGAGAGAAGAGAGAGATGCAGTTAAATAAATAACTGTCACCTAAAATTCGGTCACATCTCCGATCTTATCGCAAAATAAAGATAGTTTAAGGCAGAATACGACCAAGTATAACTTTAAGATTGGTATATTATAAGTGGTATCATGAGCGCTGTTGGCACCGGGACAAAGCCAACAGTCACTTGCCTGGCCGGCCACTCGGCCTTGCTGCAGCCGCGGCAGGTCCGTGTGGCTCCACGAGCTGGTCGCCCACGGCGATATCGTCCGTAAATCCTCATCGAACCTGCAACAAATTTATGTGAACCACAACTGTAAATTGAGCACTACACGAGTTCTGCCTAGATAAAAATTAAATTCACCCTCACTACTAAGTATCTAAAACCTATATTAGTTATTGAAATGTAGCGTCAGGCATGCTGTAGGGACCAATTCCTACTCGTTAGGAAAGAAATCTTTTTTTTTTAAGTGGACTAAAAACGAGAGTTAAATTAACATAATGGTGCCCAGAAAAACTGAACAACACTTAATCCTATTTTCTTAATCAGGTTGTCGGAGCGTATTTATGTATATGTTATGGACCAAATGATAAAACGGGCATTTTTCATAATGACCGGGCGCTATGAAAAATGCCCAATATGAGAGGGCAATTTGACCATCGATTTTTGGGGTTTTATGAAGTTTAGATAGTAATTAATCATTTTGCCCGATAGAGCTTAAAATTATTAATAATACCCGGGCATTATCAATAATGCCCGGAATAATCACTTGGTCCAAGCTTGGTCCATAACATATTATAAAGGGTTCATATTTCAGCATTTCAAGTAAACAGTTGACTGCATGAACGAGCTACTAAACTCTGCTAAGTTCTAACTTACTAAATGTAGACGCATCATGGGACTGAAGTGTAACATAGTAATTTTCAGAATCTATTTGAAGGGATAACTAGATGCTTGGGCACGGTCGTTTGTCATGCATGACAATTATATCATGAAGTTATAAATTTCTCTGGGATTTACGTTTGAAATTTTAACTACGGTTCAGAGGTCCGCACTCACACGATCACAGATGACATGAGTTTCGTTTGTTTCATTCGGTGGCAGCTCTTATGAATCGGAGATACTAACCTGAAATCTTTGATCCTGTTGTGCAAGAACTTGCGTATGTTCCACGGGAGGTCGTTGTGACCGTCGATAAGCGGGGTGTCGTGAAGGAGCCGCTCGGCGAGGCGCAGGCGCTCGTGCAGCGGCGCGCCGGTGGGTGTGCGCAGCGCCAACGGGCCGGCCACGCACGCCGAGCCCGCCACCAGCACCAGCACCGCCACGCAGCACCAGCGCCGGTGCCACACTGAGAATCCTGCGACATAAGCTATTGGGTAATTCCACGATAATGTAACGAAAGTTACCATTTCAATGCGTGTTTTTTAAAACTTTTAATGCTAATATTTTTCTAGATATGAATTTAAACACGTATATAGAGATAAAAGAATCCTTCTATTAAGCAATATAACCAAAAAAACAAGCGGAAGGCTAGAAAATGGTAACTTGCGTTACTCTCTGCCATGGAATTGCCCTATTTCAATAGAAATAGACATCCTTCATTTCAGGCAAATTATTCACAAATACCTTATACTCTTATTTAGTTAAATTTATTGGCCGATTTAAAAACGATACTATAAAACGTCAAAAGCAATATTGTATTACAGTATTGAATAGATTCCCTGGTGTCAGCTAACCGGCATCGAAATGACAGGCCAGCATTTCTTCCTCTTAAATAGGTTGACAGATCTTTCGTCGGAAGGTATTCTTGCCACGAAGGATTTATAATTCACCTTGTGGCGGTGTTCCAACCACTACCTTTACTCGACTCTCCAGGTAACTCCAAGGCTAAGGCTAAGGTAATCAATCAATATAAGTATTTATTTGCTTTGAATAGCAAGGCTCCAACGTCGTTATAAGGTGTGAATTATGGGCCGAGATAGTAGGCGGTAAAAACGATAACGACTGTGACATAGTATTTTCAGCGTTTTGATAGCTCTTATTTAGGTACTATATAACAGATTAAAGACGATATGGTTGTTACCGCCTAGAATTGAGGCATATAGGTATTGAATCCAGAGCAAGCGCAGGACTCTAAAACTCGCATCGATCCAGTCCAAAGTGTATAGCGGAGATTCAAAGGCTTGAGACTCTAGATATTTTTGCTACTGAGCGAAATAAATAACTGGGCCTCTATTCTAGGTGGGTTTGTGAATGAATGAAAGCACATATAATTAATTTTAAAGAATAATAAGTACCTACACTTAATTGGGTCCTGAGATAAAGGCGACTAAAGTGTTGTTATACGCCAATAGGTAGTATCTCACATTCAATAAAAGAAGCGGTTTCAATTTTCACTCGTTAGTAGAATGGTTGCATTTGCTAGAGTTTTGTCTGTGATGCCACTATTTGTCTTATAGCAGTATAGTAAATTGACGTGACGTATGAGCACTTTTGTTGGAAAAACTTACACAAAAAGTTCGACCCGGGTCCGTGATAAGCGGTGACCCGTACCCTAACCATGAGTTACAATTACCGTACTCGCTAGCGAGTCGAATGCTTTGTCCCTCGCACTCGATAAGAATACTGCGAGGTCTGCGACGGACAGAACATTCGACTCGCTAGCGAGCACGGTAATTGTAACTCATGGCAAGGATACCGGTGAGCTTTTGCAATGTTGAAGATTTGTATGGAATTTCGGCTATAGTAGGTACTTACACATAATTGGTATTGTTCATATTTTTAAAATTACTCTAATTCGAAAACTATTTCGAGGAATAGGGTTTTAAAGCCGTTCTGCATTATTAAGTTTTTGAAATATTTATCTATTTCGGATATTTAGACAAAAGTGTATTTAACCTTTGTTTGACTTTCGTTTTCGGCTTGAAGGGTTAGGCGAAAACCGCTTGAAATAGTATGTTTTAATACACTATTACAATCACTTTTTATCATTAGATATCATTTAATTGTTGTTATGTATTAGAAAATGCCAACCCAAATTTAAAATAATAAAGTCATCCATAAAATGTCTGCTAAAAAAATAAAGATATTAAAACAAAACTATTGGGTCAAATACACAATTATTGAAAATGGTCTCTTAAAATTACCTATTCTTTCGAATTAGAATGTAAAAACCCTGGGTTATTTTTTATGGTCTATCCCAATTACATAGGTATGCTCTCGTATGTCAAGAGGATTATTTATTTATTTATTTTATTTACTTATTTATTAATTTAGAGTAATCTATATCCAAACAAGTAATTTTACAGAACATGCAGCAAATAAAAAGACATTTGGGTCATTCTCGTAGCAATCGGTCGTAGAGAAACCTTCGATAATACTCCTGTCAAAAGCAAGCGCCGTCCGCCCACCGAACTAGCAGGCTTTTCCGGGACAAGTAAATGGAAACTTTGTTTTCTCTTCGTGTTACTGTGTCAAGTTTTAAGGAAAACAGGGACAGCACTTACAAGGCTGATGAAATACTCCACCTTTTATGCTACGTGTGTGGAAGTCGTTCGTTGCAAATTAACGTATTGTTTAAAAGCTGTAACATCCGCGCGGTTTTCAATTTATTTCGACGTTTGGAGTTTATTTCTGATATAAACACTGTCGGGTACGTGGAGTGCATACCTTTTGCAGTACATGGCCCGTAATATTAACCGTATTTGGTAGGTACTTAATTTAAAGCTAATCTCCAAGTCTGTTTGTTTTGCTTGCTCGCCTCATGCTCACAAGGAAAGGAAGCTTGACACCGAAGGATGAACTACTTTTAATCCCGGAAAATTGCTCAGCTCTCGAGAATGGACGAACCCCACGCGAGCGATGTGCGGGAAATAATTTATTATGACATGGCGCGAGCAAAGGGTTCCTGCGTTTTTATTAATTTGCCTGTTCTGGGCTACGTCTAATGTCTTACTTAATGCAAACATTTATGAGACGATTCCGTGGATTTCACTAGCAATTTATCAGACTGTTAAACACACAGAGTACGCTTTCTCAGTTGGCTTATTGATGGTTACCCACTGAAGCTAAGTAATTGTGAAAGCAAGATAAATACTAACTTATCCGATAAAAAACGACGGGAAAGGATTATGATCACTAAATCTGTACCTATAGCTAGTTGCAACAATTGTTCAAAACGTTTTGACATTGTTTGAATCATTAGCTAAAACGTTATGTTCAAGGTTTGCATGCGACCCACTCAGTGTGCGTTCGTAAATATGGGCAAAACACCATAATAACTGTTTGGGCGCGATCCTCGGCAGTGAGTGACCGAGCATGAATGAGAGCTATGTTTAAGGTAACTAAGGTAAGGTAAACGCAGCATTGGAAGACAAATTTACATAACTCTTGATTTTCTGCTCCAACGAGCTCTGTCCTGACACCCCGATTTCTCGGAGTGGCTCACGGTATACAATATTTTTATTAATTCATAAAATAGAATGTAAGATCCAAAACCACTATTAAAGGCAATATTTTGGTTTTTGAAACATACTTCTTAAGATTCAGAAAGAGAGAATTAAGAAATATAAAAGCATCAATAGGTAGACGGTAACTGAAAAAATAACCATGGGCTCTTATTGTCTAGACAGTAAAGGCTACATCGTAAAACAAGCAAAATAGTTTAAAAAAAGCGGTTAGGCGGTAAAACAAAGTGAAATAAAGGCTTAGCTTAATTATTTACAGTGGTGCTTTCTGTAGCGCCTTTTCAATAAAACACAAGTATTTCGACCCTGTCTCCCTCATTATATAGATGAATTACCGAGAGCGTGGAATTGCATATGTAGTGGTTGTACCGTTCACATCAAAATTAAAACCATTTAAGTTTTCTTCTTAATTTAATGAGATTACCCTAAACAAGTGGAATAAGTAAGTATGTCCTTTTATTTCAATTTTCATCTTTAAGGTTGGAAATTGCTTATGGGACAGATGAAAATTATATAGACTTCTTGATCAAAATCATCTACTGCCGACGGACCGTACGTAACTTTTTCGAGTAGCTTTTTTGAGAGAGGAATTTTTTCGTTGCTTTGAATTTGTCACTCTTACTCTCAGTCATAATTTTATAACTAGTCGTAAGAGAAACACCTGTAGCTTTTTTAACGAATTGGGCAGCGGTGTAAGGTGAGTTTTAATTCAAAATATTTATGACGGTTAAAAGTATTTGTTTCCTTTGCCTCTCAATCGGACCAAAATTACTGTTACTTTCTGCCATAATTTTCGCAAACTGACAGTCGCACGTGCCCAGAAAAATAATTCTGAAAATTACGAGTATCCAATAAAATAGTTTTTAAAGTTGTGGGTAATTCTATAGCTCTGCCTACCCCACTCTGGGATTACAGGCGTGAAGGTATGTATGTATGTACAATAAAATAAGTCGTATATTTTAGTGCATTGTAAAAAGTATTTAGAATTTGACACTGACATTATTTTTGTACTTACTTATTTAATTTATAACAAAAGTCTTTTTATGCTGATGGTATAAGAAGTAGAGGAAATTTAAATATAGAATGCCTGTAAAGACATGTTACCACTACATATGCAATTCCACGGTCTCGCTAATTCATCTATACCTATGTATGGCCTTATTTTATTTTGTCTTTACACCTATTGTCATTACTTTGTCATCGCATCGTATTGTTTTTAACTCGCCTACCATTACTATAAAGTTAGTAAGAGTTATCATAACGCTGACAATACGATAGCAATATGTGTCAAACAAAGTAGAATAAGGCCTCTGTTAATATGAAAGGAATTGGCATAAGCCGGCAGCTGACTTCAATCCTATGTTTTCGATGACGATTACGTTCGTAGAATGCATCTTGTCTAGGCCCACTGACCGTTTTCATAAAACAAAACAATCGCATGAACATTCGAATTGTTATCCAAACATCGCTGACATAAGATACTAGACCAGTCGTGGAACAAAAATAGGTTTTGATAACATTAGAGTTTGTTCTCTTTTGATATGTCGTTGCAGGCATGCTAAATAACAATAATATAAAAAGTTAGAAAATTTTAGTTGGGGGTTTCTGACATATTGATATATTTTAATTTTTGCCAACAGCTCTGTGAATATAGAATTAGAGTTAAAAAAAACTGTGGCATATCGTATAATACTTTAATTTCTTTACAATATTACGATTTTAGAAATCTGGAACACCTGCATAATTTCTTAATTTCTGTAGTATGGCTGCATAGGCTTCTATTACTCTAGTAGACTTATCTTTACAGACTCTAATTCAATATTAGAGGTTTTATGACAGCAAACGCATATATATTTTATTGCTCTAAATTTTTGGGTTTGTCTATTAACTTAAGAATTGAGAGATATTGTTGTTGATTTTTCAAACTCTAATTTAATATTGGCACAATTATACACCAAAAGGTTTTTTATAATTATTATTAAAAATTAAAAATTAAAACTATGGCAAATTAAAAGATAAATTAAACCAAAAATTATAACTAAGCTAAAAAGTACAATGAAATTAAAAATACTCGTTTGACAAAGTTCCACGCTAAAAAAAAACTAACAAGTTAATAGCATAAAGTGAACAACATATCGTAAATGATGAAGCAAAAACTTTGTACTCTAATTCAATATTCATTAATCAGCAATAAAAAAATATAAATACCCAATTTATACCTAAAGCTCGTTCTAACTTTTCGTTATATTTTACAAATATGCTTAGAAATATGTACCATGCCATATAAGCAACATTTTTCCAACATTAGAATTGTAAAAACTTTTAGGGCAAAAATCCGGTCCCACTATTGGTCTATACGGCCAGAGCAGGCTTCGGGCCATTTAAATCAATTCAATCTTACCATAACTTCTTTCCATGTCCTTAATTTCATTTTCAAAAATACTTAAGCAACCTAGCTTTTTGCTAATAGGCATTTGATAGCTAGCTGTAATTCTTCACTACATTAACTTTTGCCATTTCAGCCTAATTTCGGTTTTTTCTTCAATAATTTATCATCCTTCTCCAGTTTCGAAAGACAAACAATGTTCAGATGATTAATTTAATATTTGCCCTGTACGCGAGATGAGCGACACATTACTTAGTGTCTTCAGAGAGGGTTCACTCTGCGTGCGCGTCGAATGTGGGTACGTGCCATAATTGGTTTTACAACTGAGCCGCAGTACCTACGCCGAAATGTTGTCATCCAATTTTTAGGCACAAAACCATCGCAACAAAATGGAACTATTTTATATCGCTCACTTGTTTATTCAGAATTGGCTGGGGAATGTATCGCGGGAAATAAAAAGCGTTTCATAACGCACGAATTCAGCTGAGCTTCGGTAATAAAGTGCCGTCGATGTGCGCGTTGGCAGCCAGGTACCTGCCAACGTAATTGCGATGTACAGGCAAATCCTCAAAAATGTTTACGATGACATGTTTATACTATTAATGAACCCTTGCAATAGAACTATTTCGTTTTCCATTAAATCCTTTTTTTTTATTCATTTTCGTTTACCTTCTTACTTTATAAATGGTGTCAGTCTGTTGAAAGCTAGGTAATTATCCAAGATCGGTGGAACGGAACAAACAACCCGAACATCTATTGATTAAAAGAGAGTCGCATGACCGGCGCCTCGAGTGGCATATGCGACGCTGTGCTGGAAACATTCGACGGGTGCCGTGCCCAAAGGGCGGCTGCCAACAACGCCCGCGGAGCGGTCAGCTGCGGGCCGGGTATCTAATCGCACAACGTTCATTTATCCGCGGGCCGGGTATCTAATCGCACAACGTTCATTTATCTGTGCGCCATTCAACTGAAATTGACTTTGTTTTCTGTCAGATACAACTTCGATGAGATGTAGCATTTAGTTTAGAGATATAAATACGTGGAAATGTTATTATTATTACTATGCTTATATTTATTAAGCTATCTATTGGAATGGTAGGTCATATTCATGTTTAATATTAACCTGCATGTTTGAGAAAGTGTATCTTTCTTTGTTACTCAATCATAAATTTATCGTGACCTGAATAGGTAGATACGTAGAATAAATCATAAACGAATTACGTGGATGTTGTCCCGGTCAAAGGCGAATTGATGAATAATTTTAAATTGGTACATTAATGGGGGACAATGAAGCGTGTGGAGATTTATGTGGCACTAAGTATAATTTGGCTGTGATGCAGCTGACCGCATGTTAACACATAAGCACAAGTAAACCTATCTGAAAATCAACTTGAAAATTCACTTTACAAACGCACTTGACTGACAGGACTTGCAGATGGTGGTGGGCTGTGATGCCACTGCGAAGACTTGGTGGCACGACTGCCGCCGCTACAGTCCCTGAACACACTAGACTCACAAGGCTGGCTGTGGCTGGTGGTAGTGAGTGGACGAGGAGCCGATAGACGCCACCGGCGACTTGCCTGCGCTGCTGCCGCCGCCTCACTCCCTGGACACACTGGACTCACGTGAGGAGTTGCCGGTAGTGGTTGAGCTGTGGCTGGTGGTAGACGTGGTGCCGGTGGAATGCCACTGCGGTGATTTGCATGCGCTGCACGCCACAGGGCGCATGCCGCCTCTTTCCGTCACATCGGGTGCTGGTGCTGATCGCTTCTTTCCCTGATATTTTATTTGTAAATGTAGTTCAATACATAATAATTAAGGGAGTGAAACTATATTAAAGGTTTACTAATGGCATAGATGATATATTAATTTCATTCTTTAGTAGGTACAAATGATCAATAATTATACAGGGTGCCATCGGAGACGTAATCAGAAGTGACAATACTTAATTAAGCATTAAATTGAGATTACAGTAACACAGGAATGCAGGTCGATAGTTGCATTATTTAATTTTAATCATGTAATCTTTAAAATTAAATTATGACCTTCAAACAGCGTGGTCACCCTACAATCAAGAAAGAGATGCAAAGATACACTTGTTCCACATGCGTAATGCGTAACACATGTTTACTAAGAGTGACTTACAGTGACATTGTCATTTTATTTTTAAAAGTATCATAATAATAAACTTTTCTGAATGAAAACCAAAGAGGTTTTCATGAAATAATTAGGGTAACCATGATTTAGTGAATTAGTGACATAATTGAAGAATAAAATTAACAAAAAAAATAACGTTTATTTCAAGTAACTCCTATTACGTTGTTACAGATTAATCTATAATGCTGCTATTTTAGAACCGGTGGCGACATCTCTGGACAACAAGAGATAAAACTTCGACTCGCCGATGGCTCGGTGTTGCCGCTTGGTTTAATTCGTAACTAATTTCTTCTGCATTCAAATAGATGTTTGTTTTATTTTAGGAAAACCCTTCTGGTAGGTTCTATTTATTATTAGATATTGTTAGGATCGGTTTCTGCTAATTTATTTAAATCGAAATATCTGATCGAAGTGTCAATCGATACGTTTAACTCTAGGTTTGATCATAGACGCTTGTCTACGGTAGGATAGTTTGGGAATAGGCTTGTCACTCTCGCAGCCGCTACCATTATGTGAGCACGTCCGTCACGATTACTGGAGAGTCTCGCTACGGCCGTATGGCCATTTTGTAATTTAGCTTCATAGAAATTTAACAAGCTCAATGCATCCTTGTTAAATACTAAGTGTTTCTACAATGAAGATGTAAGGAGGACACAATATTTCTAAATTTAAGGCGAACATCGTCTAGAACATGGTAAAGTCGCCGCTGCCTTGATATTTCTTTAACCGGCTACAAACAGCCGGTGTGGGTCTCTGTGGGTCTCTGTGTGTCTCTGTGTGTGCGAGTGTGTCCCTCTGGTCACACCTATCTGTGTGAAATCTACTTCTACGCTCTTGCCACGCTGTCTTCCTTTCTACGTGGTGCTGCTGCGGTCCATGCTTCTCTGTGGATCCACGCGCTGCATTTCTCCTTCATCTACACTTCTTCTTCATCTTGTGGCTGGTGACGAGTGAGACACCGAGAGGCGTCATTTGGTGATCCACGTCTAATCATAAGGTGAACTCGTTTCTTACTACACTTGCAGACATAAACAAGAACGCTCGATAAACGTAAAGAAGTAGGATTTAACTTGCCCTGTCACTGTTACAGTGGAATAGTATGTAAGAAAACACATGATAACGTAGAGAAGTAGGATTTAACTTGCCCTGTCACTGTTACAGCGGAATAGCTTTTAAGAACGCTCGATAAACGTAGAGAAGTAGGATTTAACTTGCCCTGTCACTGTTACAGAGGAATAGTATGTAAGAAAACGCATGACAACGTAGAGAGGTATGATTTAAGCAACCCTGTTATTGTACAGTGGAATTTTTATGTAAAAGACTTTAGAAGGTACTAGTACGAAGGTACTATCTAACTTGTACTGGGTTTCTTTTCTAAACAAAACAGATAATAAACTCTGTTGACAAGGTTCATGTTTGTTTACTTTTAATCTCTCTCTAGTTTAAACTTCTATCCCTATCTTTCTGTTGGTTTAGATTAAAACAGATGGCGCCCTTTTCTTTCTAATTTCTACTAAACGCTGCACCAATTTTGTGCCACATTTTGTGATAAGTTGTTTTCATACCGGACTGAGCTCAAGAATCCACGACCCTAAATTGAGTCAATCAGCCACGGCCTAACATCAAGTGTGGACAGAGATCTGTCAAGTCACCTCACACATCAGTAACCACTCATACTACAATATAGTGTTACATTTTGGCGCCCAACGTGGGGCAAAGCTTAGTTTTACTAACAGTGTCGGTGAAAGCAACTTATTATACCGGTTTCTTTAAATAACTATTTTATGAACCTTAACAACAGAAGTTCTCTTTCTGTATTTTAATTTATACTATGTGTTAACAGACTGTATGGCTCTCTTTTGACTTCTTTGTGGATCTGATAAATATTCTGCTTTTACTATTAACTTTTACTTTAAACTTTTAAAAACATAACAGTGAATTGAATTTGGTCTTAAAAAATTAAATTTTTTATCTAAATGTACATTAACTGAATTTAAAAAAAAAAAAAAAAAATATATTTTGTACCTAAAGTCTTATACTGCATAACTATTTTTGTTTTTATAATTTTAACTGACATATTTAGCCATGGCATTACATGTAGATGTTGACTGTTTGAATAAGGATGAGCTATTGTTTGAACTAAGATCCCGGGGATTGGAACCTGATGAGGAGGATACTGTAGACGATTTAAAACGTCGTTTGAGAGCTACTAGGGGTATAACACTCGACACTGACAAAGTCAATACATACATCTTAAGCTTGTCTTTTGACAACGAATTTCAGATCTGCAAAGAGAAAGTTGAGATGGTGCTTCAGGCTGATCACTCTTCATCGTCGTGTCGTCGCAGGTGTCTATCGAAGTTGTCACACGTCATATTAAGGTTGGAGAAACTTAACTATTTGACATCTGAACAGCAGCTTGCAAAGATAGCTCTTGTCTCACAGGCGTATCACGCAGTGGAAACTCTCAAGTGTAATCAATCTCCCGGTCAATCTTCTCAAGCTGTTGTGAGAGAATCTGTTGAGGTAGCTCCTTCAAATTCTTGTTACAAACGTGCTTCTCAAGTTCTTAAGTGGAATCTTATTTATGATGGTCGAACACCTGTTCATGATTTTATATTTCGGTTGCGTGAGTTGAAACACTCCTCAGAGATCACTGACATTGAGCTTTTAAGGAACTCTGTTCATCTTTTTTCTGGTGAAGCGCTGATATGGTTTAGGACTAATAGGTCTCACTTCGAGTCTTTTGAAAATTTGATTGAATCACTTAAAGCTGAATTTCAACCCATCGAATATGAACGTTGTTTGTTGAATCAAATTAGGACCCGCTTACAAGATAAAAGTGAGAATATAAAATCTTACATTAACATTATGGAAAGTTTGTTCTTACGTCTGTCTAAACCGTTGAGTGAATCAGAACAGCTGGAAATTATTATGACTAATATGAGTCCTTTCTTCATATCTCGTTTAGCTTTAACGGAGGTTAACTCGATTAGGGGTTTGAAGGATATCTGTTCACGTTTAGAGATCTCTAAATTTAAGTGTGAGAATAGAGGGTTCTTAAACACTGGCAAAGAGTCTATTTTGCCAAATTTCTGTAGCGGGGGTGAAAATTTCAATTCATCAACTTCTAATGCTAGGATTCGTGTCACTAATCTTGAACAGAAGAATACTACTGTTTTATGCTTGAAATGTGGAGGTGCACATCATCACTCTCGGTGCGATGTACACAAAACACCAATATGCTTAAAGTGTAAGCGACCTGGTGTTATTACTAAATATTGTCCTTGTTCAAAAAAACTAAATAGTAGGTCGGAGGATCCTATTACTACTATAGATAAAAATATTACTTCTAATTTTTCTAGTACCTCTGACCGGTACACTCAAACAAATTTGACAATGACTAATTTTGATGACAACAATAATTGTTCTCTTTTATTTAAAGAAAATGTGGGCGATCCCAGACCATTTCTTTCTGTAGGTATTTTAGGACTAGAGTGCAATGCATTGGCTGACAGTGGAGCTGCCGTGTCATTAATAAGTGAGTGTGCCTACTCCTTATTGCAAAGTGAAGGTTTAGACTTTCCCTTGCAGACATGTGATACTGAACTTGCTGTTGGAAATGGGGCATCTCTGGAAGTCTTAGGAAAGATAGAAATACCTGTTTCATATAAACATATTCTACATTATATAAATTTTTATGTTTGTCGTGATATTAATACTCCAATTATATTAGGGGTAGATTTCTTAACTAAATTTCATCTCTGCTCAGATATTCTTAATATCAAACGGTCGATTGAACAATACTCTGTTCTTAGCTTATTGAAGGATCCTAATATCCATTTACATGACTTGGAAGATCTCAATCCTGAACAAAGGTCACGGTTGAATAGCGTGGTTCTAGATTTTGAATGTATTGCGGCTACTAAGGACACGTTAGGTTGTACCACTCTGGAAGAACATGTCATTGATACCGGAGATAATGCTCCAGTTAAACAAAAATATTACCCGATACCTTTTCACCATCGAGAGTATGTTCGTGGGGAGATTGATGATATGTTGAGATTGGGCATAATTGAGAGGAGTACTTCTCCATGGAATAGTCCTATTTTGCTAGTTCCAAAGGCCAATGGCGAACTTAGAATGTGCTTGGATAGTAGAAAGTTGAATAGCTTAACCAAAGTGGATACTTATCCAATGCCTAGGGTACAAGAAATACTGGACTCTCTCAATAATGCTAAGTTTATGAGCTCTTTAGACTTAAAGTCTGCTTTCTTTCAAATTATGTTGTCTGTTGAGTCGCGAGAAAAGACTTGTTTTTCTGTGCCAGGCTTGGGAGCCTTTCAGTTTAGAAGGTTACCATTTGGCTTGGTAAATTCAACTGCTCGAATGATGAGACTAATGGACAAGGTATTTGGTCCGGAATTTGCTAATAATATCTTTTACTATGTCGATGACATTATACTTATCTCTGAAACTTTTGATGAACATATCATATTGTTAAAAAGAGCTTGTGAAAAGCTACGGCAAGCTGGTTTAACCATTAATCTTGACAAGTCAGTTTTCTGTCGCTCATCTTTAAAGTTCTTGGGTTATGTTGTTGATCGCAGAGGTCTGAGGACGGACAAGGATAAAGTTAAAGCTATAACTGAGTTCCCTACCCCATCTTCTCAAAAGGAACTTAGAAGATTTCTTGGCATGGTGTCTTGGTACCGTCGTTTCATCGATAACTACTCTACTGTTTGTGCTCCTCTTAACAAATTAACTAAAAAACTGCCTAAGGGATCATGTTTTCAGTTTACTTCTGAAGCTGATACAGCTTTTAGGGCTGTCAAGGAACTCTTGGTTTCTGCACCTATCTTGTGTGTACCTAAGTTTGACAGACCATTCATTATTTCGACGGACGCTTCTGATGTTGGACTTGGTTGTGCCATATCACAGCTGGACGATCAAGGTCATGAGCATGCTGTTGCTTATGCCAGCAGAACTCTTACTGGCTCTGAGAAAAATCACTCTACAACTGAGAAAGAGCTAAATGCTTTAATCTTCGCTTTAGAAAAATTTAGAGGTTATATTGATGGTTCTCCTTTCAGGACACAAGTGTTCACTGATCACAGTAGCTTAAAATGGTTGGTTAGTCTGAAGTCACCAACAGGACGCTTAGCTAGGTGGGCACTTCGGTTGTCACAATTCAATTTTGATATTCAATATAAGAAAGGTTCTGAAAATAAGCTTGCTGACGCACTTTCTAGGGCACCCATTCCAATCGAAACGGTAGATTTCATTTCTCCTGTAGACTCAGTCACTGATACGTGGTACACAAATTTATTTGCTAGGGTTAAAAGTGCTCCTCATAAATTTCCTGATCTTAAGATACTAAATGAAAACTTGTTTAAGCGTGTTAGATCTAAAAATCCTTTAGCTAGGGACTGTGAATGGAAGAGAGTTGTTCCACAGGAGCTGCGACAGGAGGTACTGAAGCTATGTCATGATAGATCAGACGCCGCTCATTTAGGCGTTTTCAAAACACTCAAACGTGTTGCTCAAAGCTACTTTTGGCCTAAAATGCTGGGAGATATAAAACGGTACATAAAAACCTGTCAAGTTTGTTTAGCTTATAAGAGCACGAATGAGGCTCCTCCAGGTTTAATGGAGAACCCGAAAAAGGTTCAACGACCCTGGCAGGTTATATGTACAGATATATTAGGACCCCTTCCACGTAGCCCAAAAGGTTACAAATTTATCTTGGTTGTGTGTGATTGTTTTACGAAGTATACTTGTCTATTTCCTATGAGAAATTCTTTGGCTAAAACTGTAGTAGAACTAATAGAAAATAATATCTTGTTAAAACACGGTATCCCTCAGTGTATAATAATGGATAATGGTCCACAGTATATTTCTAAAAATATGCAAGCACTGAGAGAAAAATATAAGATACCCAAACTTTTCTATAACTGTAGATTCACTCCTCAGAATAACCCTGCTGAACGAGTTAATCGTGTGGTGGTGACTGCCGTTGCATCTTATGTCGGCAAGAATCATCGTACGTGGTCTGACGAACTGAGTGCAATTGAATTTGCAATTAACACCGCTGTGCATGAAGTGACTGGATATAGTCCATATTTTATGAATAATGGACGGGAGGCTATTCTTTCTGGCGAATGGTATCCATCAGCGCCTCTGCAAAGTGATGAATTGCAATTCACTGATAGAAATTTATATACTTCCATGCTAACACATCTGAAGCCTATCTTTCAGAAGGTGAATGACCGCCTTCAGAAATCTTATCAGCGTAGTAGAATTTACTACAATCGTAATAGAAGATTTATAGAGTATAACGAAGGTCAGGTTGTCTGGAAAAAGGAATATCCGTTGTCAGACGCTGACAAATTCTTTACAAAGAAGTTAGCTCCTAAATTTAAAAAGTGTGTTATACGAAAAAAATACTCTCCTGTGACGTATGAGTTGCAAGATATCGAATCTAAGAAGTCGCTAGGTATTTGGCATGTCAAAGACATTCTAAAACTACAATCTATGAATTTATAGGGTTAGTACTATAGGACGCACTAAGGGTGTAGGGTTCCTTCTTTTCCTGTATTCTTATTTCTCTTTTGATCACAAGGTGGCTGAATATACTTTGAACTTAAATAATTTAACTCTGAGACTATCGTTTGGTGTAGAAGATACTTCTTGCTAACTTTGTGTCTTTATATTCTGATTCTCTTTACAAGAGAACAGATGATGCTTCACTTCTTTTTCTGTGTAGCATTTGATCTGGATAGCAAATTTTTTTTTGGGTAAATACGTAATAGGTAAATGTAACGTTGCATAGAGTCACATGGTGTTTTCCAGCCTCATTTTCGTTGAATTCTAGGTATTGCAGAAATCGTCAGCATAGTATGCCTTTCCAGTCCTATTCCAAGATGCATTGTTAATAAAGTCAACGTCTAATGCAATTTAGTTTAATAAAGTTGAAATAGCGTAATATGGAGTCGACTCACTAATTCATTGCTAGTAAATCATAAGTTAACAAATACCGTGTAATTTTTCTTTAGGGTAGCTGTCCAAAACATAGTCGTTAATTAGTTAAGTTGTAGTGTGAAGAGGTTTAGGTTATCCGTGGAACGTTAGGAAGCCTACTCCACGACACATGATTTCACATGTCTGCCCAGATGGCACAGACAATCCAGTATTTATTTTTTTTGGACTTCTCTTGTGTTGTCCAAAATATTGTCGTAAGCATAGTTCGTTAGTTAGTTAAGTTGTAGTGTGAAGAGGTTTAGGTTGTCCGTGGAACGTTAGGAAGCCTACTCCACGACACATGATTTCACATGTCTGCCCAGATGGCACAGACAATATTAGTTAAACTGTAGTGTTGTTGTGAAAATTCTGCGTTGCTTAGGTGATAGATGATCTTTATGGTCTAGGGTAGGATAGAGACAGTTGTAAAAAAAAAAAAAAAAATTTTTTTTTTTTCTTCAAGCAGGGAGGTAATGTTACAGATTAATCTATAATGCTGCTATTTTAGAACCGGTGGCGACATCTCTGGACAACAAGAGATAAAACTTCGACTCGCCGATGGCTCGGTGTTGCCGCTTGGTTTAATTCGTAACTAATTTCTTCTGCATTCAAATAGATGTTTGTTTTATTTTAGGAAAACCCTTCTGGTAGGTTCTATTTATTATTAGATATTGTTAGGATCGGTTTCTGCTAATTTATTTAAATCGAAATATCTGATCGAAGTGTCAATCGATACGTTTAACTCTAGGTTTGATCATAGACGCTTGTCTACGGTAGGATAGTTTGGGAATAGGCTTGTCACTCTCGCAGCCGCTACCATTATGTGAGCACGTCCGTCACGATTACTGGAGAGTCTCGCTACGGCCGTATGGCCATTTTGTAATTTAGCTTCATAGAAATTTAACAAGCTCAATGCATCCTTGTTAAATACTAAGTGTTTCTACAATGAAGATGTAAGGAGGACACAATATTTCTAAATTTAAGGCGAACATCGTCTAGAACATGGTAAAGTCGCCGCTGCCTTGATATTTCTTTAACCGGCTACAAACAGCCGGTGTGGGTCTCTGTGGGTCTCTGTGTGTCTCTGTGTGTGCGAGTGTGTCCCTCTGGTCACACCTATCTGTGTGAAATCTACTTCTACGCTCTTGCCACGCTGTCTTCCTTTCTACGTGGTGCTGCTGCGGTCCATGCTTCTCTGTGGATCCACGCGCTGCATTTCTCCTTCATCTACACTTCTTCTTCATCTTGTGGCTGGTGACGAGTGAGACACCGAGAGGCGTCATTTGGTGATCCACGTCTAATCATAAGGTGAACTCGTTTCTTACTACACTTGCAGACATAAACAAGAACGCTCGATAAACGTAAAGAAGTAGGATTTAACTTGCCCTGTCACTGTTACAGTGGAATAGTATGTAAGAAAACACATGATAACGTAGAGAAGTAGGATTTAACTTGCCCTGTCACTGTTACAGCGGAATAGCTTTTAAGAACGCTCGATAAACGTAGAGAAGTAGGATTTAACTTGCCCTGTCACTGTTACAGAGGAATAGTATGTAAGAAAACGCATGACAACGTAGAGAGGTATGATTTAAGCAACCCTGTTATTGTACAGTGGAATTTTTATGTAAAAGACTTTAGAAGGTACTAGTACGAAGGTACTATCTAACTTGTACTGGGTTTCTTTTCTAAACAAAACAGATAATAAACTCTGTTGACAAGGTTCATGTTTGTTTACTTTTAATCTCTCTCTAGTTTAAACTTCTATCCCTATCTTTCTGTTGGTTTAGATTAAAACAGATGGCGCCCTTTTCTTTCTAATTTCTACTAAACGCTGCACCAATTTTGTGCCACATTTTGTGATAAGTTGTTTTCATACCGGACTGAGCTCAAGAATCCACGACCCTAAATTGAGTCAATCAGCCACGGCCTAACATCAAGTGTGGACAGAGATCTGTCAAGTCACCTCACACATCAGTAACCACTCATACTACAATATAGTGTTACAACGTTGTTATGACTTATGACCATCAATTACCAGGTCTGAAAAAGTGGTTTCTGATTACGTCTCCGATGGCACCCTGTATGTAAAGAAGAATTATAATTGGAGCGAGGGATTTTTTTAAGGGACACTGATTAAGACGATACGAAATTTAAATTGATATGTCGTCTTAATGCGACAGGTTTCCATTCCTACAAGATACATTAAAACGCAAGATCGTTTAATTACAATAAAATTAATAGTATCAAAATATAGGTACCATAAAAACAATTTTACTTTTTTATAAAGTCTCCCGTTATTTTTACTCGCCGTTTACATAAAACAAAAAATAACTACTTTGATCCTTCTTTTGAGGAAAATAATGTTTTTTTCTGAATAGGTGGAGTGAGAACGTTTTTAAGCTCCGTTCAACACAAAAGGGTGTTATAAGTTTGCCCCTTTGTCTGTCTCTGTCTGTGGTAGTGTCATAGCGCCGCAATCCGTAATGAATTGACGAATTTTTGTGCTGCTTTTTTGTTAGATAGCTATTTATGACTTCATATAACATTTGATAGCAATCGTTTAGACCGTTTATCATCTAACAACTATTCAATAGGTAGGTACTTTTATTGTCTTTAAACAATACATATATAGGTAGGTATGTACACTGACTTATAATGAATGGGCGGCCGACGGGTGCAACTTACGTCACAGCAACGTTAAATGATATCCATAATATGGATATACCTCAAGATAATAAAAAAATAAAAACATTGCACCAAAGTATTCTTTCCATAATATAGTAGTAGTTTTAGTTCGTTCCGTTTATAATTCACTATCCACTTGTATAAAGATAACGATCTCTCTACATCTGACGTGCGAGGTGCGTATTGGTAATGTGATAGTTCACCATTATTTGGATCTTTATGTACTTCATCAGTGTTAGTCAAGCTTCTTCAAAAAACATAAGCTGGAATTCTGTGTTGAACTGACTTAATTTCACAATCTCACATCATCATGTAAATGAAATGCTTTACTTATTACAATAAGTACAATAAGTACCGATGTATCATATAATATACCTAAGTAACAAAACCTGCATACATTTTAATACATAACTCGAAATCAAAATATAATCGACACGTGTTATCCACCCTATGCCATCGTCACCAAATTATATAATACAGCGCTTAGTTTGGGACTAGGTGTGTGTGATTGTCCACTGTTACTTTTTAATTTATAATAATAAAAGTATGTTGCTGATGTCGTGTAAAACAAACGCGCCTTTTCGGGCTTCATTTTTTCAGTTAAAGAGTAATTTAATTGGATCAAAAGCATTGTCCTATCCAAACTGTATCCGTACTCAACTAGTCACTATAACACTTTGTGCTATTGACTGAGACGCGCGAATTGAGAACAACTGCTGCATTAACTAATGTGAACGAATTTGGCTTCGAAGAATGTACGAGTGTGGCTTGGCTATTTTAGATATGACGAACTCAATGCCGTCACTTTTTGTCACATTACACTCTAGGGTGTAGTAGTGCACTGTGAATACATGTGATCCACTTTTCCGTCTGGAATGTATATCATGCATATCATGTCAATGGAACGTGTACCTACCTAACTATAAAAAAAAACTTGTGTGTGAAAAATTGTCACTTAGGAACGACTTAAGGGTGCGGCTCCACTGAGGCGGAGACGAGGCGCATGCGGTCACGTCGAGCTCGCCTTGCGCACGTTACTTTAGATTCTATTGGTTGATCTTGGCACAGCTACGCTCCACTCCGCTCATCTCCGCCTCAGTAGAGCCGCACCCTAATGTCATTAACTGACTCAGTGCTGCCATCATACATTATACCTACATCATTAAAGTTTCATGACCGATGACGTTCAGGCCCATGATCCAATGTATTGTTTCTCATTTTTGATCAATAAGTACATCTACAACAAAACATACCGACGGGTGCTACCTACTTTCGTATCCGAGCAAACAACAATGAGTGGTGTACGACCTCCGCATTATGAACAAAATCACAATAATTATTTAAATAATGTGTGTGTAAAAATGTTCGATACTTTTGATATCTTCAGTGTTATTTACCAACTCGCCAAAACTTAGAAATGTGTAATAATAATAATAATTTCTTATTTTATGTTAAGTGGAGGACGATAAATGTGGGTTTAACTTACATGGGTATCGTAGAATATGGATGGTATCCGGTTATTGCGGCCCGAGTCGCACGTACAGGGCGCGCGCGCGCTGCGAAGGGCTCCCATCGCTATCCTGTCCGCCTCCACAAAACTTTGCGCCTCGTCATCTACTAAATCGTTGTGAGTACTTTTTGACCCCTCCAAGCTTTCATCACGCGTCCAAAGATCGGACCCTCTATCCCTGAATCGTTCACTTGGAAAATCGTTGTATGACATTTGCCTTCTTATGCTACGGCATCGACTACGGTTATCTAGAGTGGAAAATTTCATCCTTTCTGGCGCAGGAGAGTTCCTCGTTAGCATTTCGTCATTATTATCGAAACTTCGCATCTTTATCATTTTACGAGGAGTCCGCCTGTTCATGTCCGCATTAACACTGCACTCTCTCAGTCTGTCAAAGCACTGGTCAACATTCCCTGAAAAATTTGCATACGTAGTAGCGTTGTTTTTCAATTCGTCTTTCGATTGAAACTCAGACGAAGTGAAAACACAGCTCTGGCTGTTGACCCGCCTTTGCGACTTGTCTACGACGGACAGCATTGATAGTTTCTTGAGAGAGTTCGTAGAGCCCGATGTTATCTCGGAAAGTTGGACCGAGTTTTGGTTTTTCTTTGACATCGCTTCGCCCCCGATCTTCTTTAAATTCGACAATTTTCTTTTTATCTTTTGTACGAGGGTATTGGTCGGATCGTAAGAAATTAATTGTTTCGAGAAATAATTTGAGACTCCTATATTTTTGTTTTTATTATGTTTTCTGTCTAAGCTGCGATGGGAGCCTATGTTGAGATGGCTCCTCGCGGCACCTCGTTTGATTCGTTCTAGGTCGTAAATATTGAGAGTGTGACCGCGGTGGTCTACGACGTCTCGGTGGCAGTTAAGGTAGTTGTTCTGTTGAATATTACAATTGCAGACTAAATCGAAGTCGTGGTCTGATATGTGATTGTTGAAGCACTGTCGCTGTGCGGCTAGGGCGAGGCAGGCGTCGCAGTCGACGCCCAGCAGCAGCTCGAGGCTGGTGTTCCGGATGAAACCGTCGCTGAAGGTGCGGGAGCGGAAGCCGGACGTGAGCTGGTCGGGGGTCTCCCAGTCGGAGACGAGCGCGCCGGCGCGCGCGGGCCCGGCCTCGTCATCGACCATGGTGGAGGCGTCGCGGTTGACGTGGATGACGCGCGGCTGCCGGCACGCGCGGCTGTCGCTGCGCACCGAGCTCCGCGACGGCGATGGCGACGCCCGCTTGAAACCGTCTACTTGCAGCATGCTTCAGTTCTTCTCTCCGTTTTTTCTGTGGTACTGGCACCTAAGAAAATGAAGCAATCTTTTAGAACGATTTCCTTTAAATTATGATCCTGATAATACAGATGTGATAATCATCATATTTCTTTGCTCGAAAACGACTTAAACATACAAGAGGAAAATAACTTAGTGCGGAATTAGGAGTGATTCGGTTTACTATTACTAACTCGGGCTCTCATCTGTACCTATTGATAAAAACAGGACAATCGGTACCGTTAAGCCTAGTTAGGAAGCGCGCTGATCTTTAAAGAGCCTAACATTTGGGTAAACAGTTTAGCAATAAAACACTGTAGGTAGTATTGCTAAACCATTTCATTGGAAAAAATGCGAGATATATAAATTAGGTCCATATTAGCTCATATAAAATTGGTCTTTAGATTTTTTATACAAATAACGATTTGTTTCTATACTCATAATTTCTTCGAAATTGCTCATACTTTTTTAAGTCATAATTATCGCAACTCATAATGCATTTTTTAAGAAACTGTTACTTTTTGAGGATTGTTATAAATCTAACCTAACCTAATCTAATTTTATCTACACGTACTCTACACCTAATCTAATATTTAAGAAATTCTGTAAAGTGTACGGTTCCATGAATATTGGCGTTGAGTATAAGTATGAGTTCCGATCATAAATATTAAAAAATATTATGAAGAGTATGAAGAGTGATCATTATGATGTAAAATGGTAAGAGATACCTAAATTTTCGGAGTTCCAATAATCGGAGTTGCAATTTTATATGAACTTTGGCGCACCCATATAAATTAAAAATCGAAGTTTTGTGTTGTGATATAATAGAAATTTATGTTACTAGTATCTAGCATACAATATAATAAGGGCAACAGTAGCGGCAAATTCAATTAATTCTACACCGATGAATTTGTTACACGTGATCGCTTCTACATAATTTGCATTTAACAATGATTATGATTTCATAAACAAAACGATTTAGCTCCACAAAAACACTTACAACAGATACATACTTACTGATATAAAACTAAAATGGGTCTTTATCACGTAAAAACATTATACAATACCTCAACTTATCGATGCTGTTTTATGCGATTAAGTCGCCCATTTTAGATTATTATAACATTTATAACCGTACCTACCTATTTGTCGGTCGTAACACCGAAGAAGGCGGGTAACTGCTAAGTAATAGTATAATCATTTTAAACTTAATGTAGTACCAATAGAGTATAGAATGCTTCGACTACTACATTGCAGTTACTTAGCCGCCGTCTTTGGTATTACGGCAGTAAAGTTTAAAACAAACTTACAACACAGTTGAATGTAGCTATCCATTACAGAGGTCTTATTCTACTTTGTCTCTAAACGTATTGTTATCGTATTGTTTTTAACCCGGCCACCATAACTGACAAATAAGTAAGAGCTATCATAACGTTGAAATGTTATCGTCAACATGTCAAAAGCAATTAGGTTTAGCCCGAGTATAATAGAGCCCTAGTCAACAGTCTGCATAGCTATGAACATTGTTGGCGTCATTCCCAATAAGACTTATCCATAGATAGCATCCTTTACTTAAACATGTTAATTGACAAAGTATCAAATTGAATTCGTTTCACAAAAGTCCGTGTTCCGCGTTCCGGTCGGCTCGCCGGATGCTCCGAGACCGGCGAACCGGGAAATCTGATATGTCTGAAGGCTTCACGAAAGCCGCTTGAATTATTCAGCCTACAGCCCAACAAAGTAGGTACATGGACGATACCGGCTGCCGATAATTCACCAACAACTTATTGGTTGAATTCAGATTCAGAGAAACTAGCCGGTGTATTTTAATTAGGTAGCTCCTAAAATATCGGCCGAACGTATATATTCAGATCATGAGTATGTATATTTAAACACCTAACGCTAAATACCACAGTAATAGTTAAGAATTCTAATAATACCCTTCCACTCGAATTGATTTCTAATAAAAACGCAGGCGAACGCCGTCCGAAGCTGACGCAAAGCTATATTTCTAAGATGAATTTATGATTTTGTCTGCATTTCGCTCGAGGGAACTTTACAGCTTCAATTTTTTGCCTGATGTTTACCCTTTTTACATATTTCAATATATTTTCTCAAATATGTTTGCTACGCTCGTTTACTCGAATCTATCTGTGAATCTTAATAAGGTTTATGGTGACTCAGGCTTCCTTTCCATATGTGGCTTGTCGGAAAAAGAAAAATAATGCGAACAAATTAATGCTCATTTTTGTAAAGATTTCATACATCAAGTTTCTCATATTTTCAATTTAGACATTGTTTTGAATTTGGTTACTGTATTATTCTATTATAACTTTTTACATTTGCTCCTTAGGGGTACGTTTGCTTATTTATTAGGTACTAGCAAAAGTGATTGTATTTTTAATTATATAGGTACCTTAACATAAACTAGATTAATTTAAATAAAAAACTTTATAAAATCACAACCATTCAAATATTGACAAATTAAATTCTCGTGATCTAAATTATAAGCTGTTGAGGATGACCAAGTAATAATGATGCTATAACCTTATACAGATAGGTATGTATATATTTCCTAGTACATTAATCCAGACATCAAATTACAATAATGAACACGATCTATCTTGTTTAAGCATGTCCTGAAGCCTAGGAGCTGTTGAGTTCGGAGATGATATCTACAAGTGGCAGATAGAAGACTGATTCGGCGAGCTGTGGGAAGTTCGTGCGGGAGATATTGCACCGCTAGACAATACCTACGTAGGTAAGAAGACGAAGGTATTATATAGTGCCGTCTTTCTTATAAGGATTCTGTTTTTAGGAACTTTAGGGGGCGTTTAGACAAAGTAAAAAATTCAAGGGTCATTTGCACCAGAAAGTTCTCTAGTTCAACAGTAATTTATCTCACGTTTATTTATTACGAAACTACTTTTAGTCATGGCAAAAATATTTCTGTCTGGAACTGTAAACTTTAAATAAATGAATAGATATCAGGGGACAATGTCAAGTTTAACTTTATAAACTTGATTATTTTTTTGGTGCGACAACAGTTTATTTACCAGTCAGTGCTATTATGATTGTACATTTTTGTATGTTTTGTGTCCAAAAATATGGTACCTAGACACATGGTAGACACTCTGTTATTTAATTTTTTTACAAGTCTAACAAAATGTGACAGTGCTGACAGTTGTGACAGTTTTGAGATAGAAATATCGACCGCCATTTTAATACATTTCAAATTCCGTCTTTAATCTTGTGTTAGAAATTTTAAATTATTTGTCTTGTAGGTTTAAATTTTTGCTTCAAACATGTAAACAATACGTACGTATTTCGTTAAATACACAGTGTAGCCAAAACTCCGTTGGCTGTGATTCTGAATAATTAATATCTTACATCCGTTTCTTACATCGCCTGTAGCTACTTCGACCTTCTATTCCAATTTTCTTTAAACTATATCGTTTTCTTATTGTTAATGTGCTTTTATTTACTTGACAATAAAGTATCGTAAATAAGTTTCAGTCAAAAAATTTTTTTTGTAACAATTTTTTGCTGCCACCTGTACTATTTTGCTATATCTGCTTATCGAGACCAAACTAACGAGTCCCAACTCAGGGGGTCTACCTACATAGTACAGTTCCAGTTACAATCGCCACCTTCCGACTCCATCACCATCGAATTTACATTATGTTTCCAAATTTCTGCTCATTCCAATAACGGAGACGGGTTCAAAATTAACTATAGAAAGGGTTTGAACATACTCACTAACAAATATAGTTTCCCAAACAAGATGGTTTGTAAGAAAGTGGAATAGGGGCCCTGCGCGACAGCGCGTATGAAAGTATCTCGTTGACGTATGAATAATCATTGACATGTTTTCGCAGATCGTGAGAGGCGTGTTTGTGGCGGCGCGACCGACGCCGGGCGGCAGCCGGAGACGCCGCGCCGCCACCCCTCGCCGCCGGACGGGAACAAACCGTTTTTGTTTTATGTCACTTTTACCGCTTCTGAATGGCAATACGGCTTTTGTGTCGAGTGCTAATTTTCAGCATTTATTATCATCAGATTACTTCGTCGTTGAATGAGGAGAGATACTTACTTCTCGGGATGCGGTATGATTTTGACGAAAGAGTTTAAAAAACCAGCCCGGTTACAATGTACCTTTGGATGTAGGCTTTGTGAGGACAACGAATGTTATATTATGATAGGGAATAGAAGGACTTACGTAGTTTTTATTACCTACTAGCGGCCCGCCAACGGCTTCGCCCCGCTGCAAATTTCTGACTTCCTCGGTGGATTTTTAAATTTTTTTCTTTCATACAATCCTTGTCCTGATAACGACATACACAACAAAAAAAAAACAGCCAAATCGGTTCAGCCGTTCTCAAGTTATTGCGTTACCAGGAGAAATAGGGGTTCATTTTTATATTTTATAGATATATCTTAGTAAGAAAAACCGGTCAAATTCAAGTCTGACTCGACCAACGAGAGTTCCACAACTAGGTACGTCGTATTTGTATGAAATATTAGAAGTCTAATAAAGTCCTGCTGCTGCTTGCTGTCTTTATACTTTAGCAGCCCGTTCATACCTATCTCTTTAGAGTAAACAGAGCCGTAACTTCACTAAACTAATACTAAGTTAATGTAATTAATCTAAAACGGAACTTAATTGCGTAAAAACATTATAACGTTTGAGTAAGTGTCGTGTGCCGGTCTTGTTTTTGTTTTATCGGAATACCCACCATTCCGATAAAACAAAAACAAGACCAAGTGCGGGTAGTTCGAAAAACTCGCACACAACATACCTAAATAAGCAAAAGCTCTCTTCAGTTTGCTCGTGACCACGACCGCGAACACGATCGAAACGTCGAGGTATACCTATATAATGTTTTATTTATTACAGTATGTGTGAACGACGCGAAAGTTTAGTACTAAGTTTACCCTGTGTCATTTTTTATCTTTCTTTAAAAAAACCACTAATGTTAGAACAATTCTTTTACTTTTCCTGGAATATGTATTTTCCCTAGTCCATGTAATTTATCTTCAGTAGTTTCTGAAATAAAGGGAGGTACAGGATGTTTTCCTTCGGGTTTCAATGACTGAAATGAATGAATGTTCTGACTGACATTATTAAGTATTTAATCCGCCATTTTTTTGTTCATTAAATTAATGTAGGCACCCAGTGACACTCGTGATGTTAAGACGAATCTAACAACACCTCGCTTGTCGAAATCGGGCCTTTCGTTCAGGCTCTACCGGGGAACAAAGAACCATACATACATATAGGTCAAAAACATTACCCTCCTCCCGTCCATCGGCGGAAACGTCGGGTAAAAAACAAAGACAGACGGACAGACAGAAAGATCAAGAGGATGGCCAATCATGCCTAATGTATAGTATTGTGCTCAAACCATCGGTTTGTTTGAGTTGATCACAGGCCCTTGCCAAGATGCATTACGCTAACTAGCGTTTCTATTCGTTTTGTTTTGAAACCGATCGCGTCGCTACCACTGACGCGATTGGTTTAAAAACGAAACGAATAGAAACGCTAGTGCATCTTGGCAAGGGCCTCTGGGAACTTCCAGATAAACTTATAGTCGTCGGTTATTATACACTTGGACATTTTTA
Organism: Acleris cristana; assembly: GCA_948252455.1. Classification (NCBI taxonomy): domain Eukaryota; kingdom Metazoa; phylum Arthropoda; class Insecta; order Lepidoptera; family Tortricidae; genus Acleris; species Acleris cristana. The sequence goes on from OX411773.1 coordinate 10,642,384, forward strand.
TGTCATAAACGGAGATGTTGTGTTTGAGCCGTATATACGAGTATGACTAGTAAGTACCTATGTATGTTTACCTTTGCAATTGGGATACACCAAAAAAAATAACTGCTTGATTTTACATTTTTGTTCGAAAGAATAGCCTTTTATAAGGAACTAATTTGAAGCATTTCATGATTAAATGTATTATTGATATTTAAAATAATTTATTAAATTACAGTAACCTTACCTACTTGTAACGACAAGATGACGTAGATGTTTATAAAAAACGGCTATACTTCGTCTAAGATTTAGAAAGACGATGTTTTATTATCTGTGATCTGTTTTGAAAGTCATAATAGACGAACGTCTTTCAAACATAATGTAAACAAACAATCGCAATATGGTATAAGTAATTTATTATTTAGGAGTAAGTATATAAGCATTCAACCATTGCTTATTACCTAGACCTCAGTTAATACAACACTTCCTACATGACCTTGTTTCTAGTCTAGATTTACTTAACACAATCACATTAAATTTGTTGAAAAGGCGGATTCCATACTTCCAATCATGAGTTTCTACAATAAATGTTGATGCCGTCGTTTTGAACCTCTTGTAAAACCTTACCACACAGATTATTAACATTTATCACACATAACTCAAAAGAGAAATGGTCTCATTAATATATTAATTTCATCATAAGAATTACACTCAATTTGTAAACAAATAAATTTGACATGACAACAGCTGTCTTCAAACGTAGGTGTCAGCTAGATATCTAAATTGTACTTATAAAATAAAATATTGGAGAGGTTTTATATGTTTTATGTAAAACCACAAAAAGTGCTTGATACAGCGCAATTGGGACGGGCATTTAGGGGTCAAATGAAGGTCATTTCTTAATTTTAATATAATTAATTCATTGCAACATATTTTTTAAATCTAACTACTGGGATCAATTCAAAAAGCTTATTCCTCGAAATGGTTTTGAAATTTTCATACATTGTTAAAAATGGGTGTATCCCAATTATCACAGAAAAGATTTTTTCAATATTTTTATATCTTGTCAATAGGTGCTATGGCCTTGATAGTTTCTAAATAAAACGACTGTGAAATACAGGCAGGGGTACAGAAAAACGGACAGATATGGCGTTTGTAAAGTGTAATAAGGGTTCCTTGTTTGACTACGAAAACAGTAAAATTAATAAATTTGCCAGGACACTGCTGGCAGCACTACCGCATTGAATCACTAAGAAAATCTGCCGGTCACAATCTGGAGCACGAATAATAATTTGTATCACTGAAAACTTATTCAAATTCTTTAACAAATTACCAAAGTTCCTGCATGTTTTCCAAATGACCTACGTTCGTCCGCCTAAGGCCGCTTCCTGACTTGGCGGTATGCTTGCAGTAAAGCTTACTGTCGGTATAAACGCTGCGCGTTGATTGGTAGATGCCACTAGTTGCCTAGCAACCCTTACCGATTCCGTGTTTTACTGCAAGCGTACCGATAAGTCAGGAAGCGGCCTAAGACTATCAGAAGACCTCGGAATATATCTACGGGGCAAAATTCAATGACAACTAGGGATCGCCAATATCGATAAACTCAATTATCGATGCTTTTCCCATATACTAGTGATCGCTCCAACTTCTGTTCGTAAAAATATTTTTTTAATGAAAGTATGCAAATGAAACAAAATAGCAACATAAATCTGGTTACTCTTTATTTTAAAAGGTGAACCTTTACTCATCATCATCATATTTTTTTCCTCATTGTGTATTTCAGAATTACTGTTCCATTTACTATTGTTGAAATAAACGATCAGAATTTGTTCCAAATTTTCGGGCGTTTCTACTTCTCTGTCTAGACAGGTAAATCCATTACAGGTGGCTAAAAGACTTTTCAATGTTTGTGGAAGTAGTAGGGGCGAAACAAAATAATACAAATACACACAAACAATGCTGGGGGCGATCACTAGTACAGTCCAACAATGAAGAGTAGAAATTAAATAAAAGAGAACTAAAAAGCAACGTACCTTGCAACATCGGCTGTCTGGTCAAAGTCATGTCAAAGTTAGCCTTTGGAATAGAGAGTCTTGCGGATTTTTTAAAATATTTCATTTGTTGAATGTTTGCTTTTGGAACAGAAGGGATTAGTATATAATGGGACAAGCGACGTCGTATATGAAGTGTTTTTATGGTAGGTACTTAGCGGAGTTTTAAGCCGGTAAAGTATTGTCTGATTTAGAGGATGTTTACAAACGAACAGCTGATATGACAGGTATGTTTTGCATAAAACACCACTTTGTATTGATGACAACACCGTCTTATAAATTTAATAAATCAATTGGTTTGGTCTATTTTAGTCGTCGTTAGCGTTTTGAGGTTACTTTAATGTTATTGTTTGAGATTGACAAGTGGTATAGTGTAAACTTATACATTTTCATATTTTACTGGTAATTTTTTAAATTGTGACTCCTACGCTAAAATTTATTGCTTTCAATAGTTAAAATATTTCATGGAAATGGTAATCTTTGTTACAGGGAAATCCGACGGCACTATGAGGCGAATTTCTAATCAAGGTAGGAATAAAGGCAAAGGAGATCATTCATATTGGGCCTTTCTCGAAAGTGCCGGGCGTAAAAAAAAATTGGTATAGGTCGTTAGAATTAATTATTTTGAGGAACTTTTATTATGGCATGAAAGCTGTTGGGTTATTCTCTGAATTTTTATTTTATGGGTTCTATGACGGCTTATTAAATTAAGTCCGTAACTGTGCTATGAAAAAGTCGATCTTTCGAACCTCTATAAAAAGTCAGGCAATGATCCGACAGTTTTTGTGCAATAATAAAAGTTGTTCAACATAAATAATTGTAGCGATGTACGTACATCAAAATTTTTTTTTGGCCTGCCCTTTAAATAAAAACGAACATTTAGTCATACAAACAGTATCAGACAGAGAGTTCTTAATCAAAGTCTGAGGAGGAGGTTAACTTATATCAACATCTGATGAAGTCATTGATGAACAATCTGATGAAGAAACTGTAAGAATGGAAGAAGAAGAATACTTGACTTGGACATTTTAAATTAAAATTCCTATGCTTATGGTTTATTTAAATATTCATATCACAGATAAATTTTATTTCTACTATTCACCTTTAACTAAAATTAATGATTGATCAATACTAGTAGGATACAACAAGATTCATAATCATCAAGAGATAGTAGTTGAGAGATTCAACTTAAGACCAAGGGCTAATGCTGAATTTATACAGTGCCAGCGCTGACACCGTCTTAATCCCTATTAAAATAAATTGAGGTCCAGGGTAGTGATTCGTTCAAAAGCAAAGGTGAGCGAACGTAGGAGTGAATGTCCAAGCAGCGAGTTTAAGTACTCCCGTCAGAGCGAGCAAAACACATTTTAGCGCGTGCATTCTCTATTAGGCAGCCTTATACGTTCGAGAAGCCATTCTGCCAAATTAAATACACGCGCTGAAATGTGTTTTGTTCGCTTTGACGGGACTACTTAAACTCGCCGCTTGGACATTCACTCCTGCGTTCGCTCACCTTTGCTTTTGAAAGAATCACTACCCAGGCATTCTAATCGAATGTACTAACAAATAGAATCACTATCAATCAATTATTACTTAAGAGGTCTTTCCATGTAATTTTACCACTATTTAATATTAATTCAAAAATAGCAAGTATCAAGATCATGTTGATAGTATATACACAGGGCGAACGACGGTGGCGCCCTCATTTATTTTCTACTCTTTTATGTCGCACTGTATATGGGAAAACATCGATAATTGAGTTTATCGATATAGGCCAGCTGTCATTTAATTTTACCCCGTATATTCCGAGGTCTGATTATCACTCAGTACGGCGGCAAGAACAAAGGTAGGTATGAACATTTTTATCTACAAGCTACGACTACGAGTTTATCATCCGCTGCCTCTTCCGCTGGCGCCTAGCACTGTAAACTGGCAAAACATGTATCTACAGCATCCTACAAATGCCTTACTAAAGCGAATTAACGAGTATAGGAATACACACAAATTTTGATTTTATTTCCGCCATTACTAGAATTACCGAACGAGATATAACAATCCTTTTCATGCGAGATATCACAAGTACCTATGTTTCCATATTTTGCCAAGAGAATTTCATTATTACCACAATGTTAGTAAATTCATCCTTTCTGTGATGACATGTGAACCCACGCAAACGTAACATTGTTTGGGCATCGCTCAACAACATTCCATTAATAGAATAGGAAAGCATTCACGGGATAGGAGAGAAAATAAAATGTGGCAGAAAGATTTCTTAGTAAGTAACCGGTCATTTGTAAGCAGCCGAGAAAAATGCTCACTCGTCCAGAAAAAATAATCGAGAACGGTTAGCGACGTACCCACCGCCGAGGCGCACATTCCTCAACCTTGTTTACGACGTCTCACACAACACCATGTTTCCGAACAATTGAATATCGACGATGTATAGGCTGTATTTAAATAAGGCACAATTATTATGGTTTTCTTCCCCCAAGTTATGCTTATGAGAAGGTATTCATGCTAGGAAATTACTATCTCTGAATTTCGGAGAAGCTACTTTAAATTTTACTATAAAATGTAAAAAAAAAAACGAATTCTGTCTCTCCATCTGTCTGTTCGTCGGGCAAAATTTATAAATAGAAGATAAATATTTTTTTAGTTGCACCCTCTCATTAAAGTAGGTCGATTGTTGAAATTAGCTAATTGACGGTACGCCTATATGGTACGCTACTTCTAAACGGGTGAGGTACCTAATGTCGCGCCGCCGTTAAGGACAAGAGCAAGTAGCCGCAGTCAGTGTTTAGGGCACTCGCAGGTATTAAGGTTCTGTTGTTCTGTTGATAGCTCGGCAAAATTACGCAAGGTTTCATTTTGCAATCGCTATTTTTTATAATTCTTGCTACAGTAGTCCATAGGTTTTACAATATCTATAAATGTAAACGGTTTACAGAAATCCAGTCCGGCAATAATTGAGCTCCTGCGAATCGTACTTCGAACAGCTGAGTCTGAAAATAATTTTATGTGGGGAAAAACATTTAAATAGTGTCTATTAAGTACAGTAACTAAGTACCTACAGTAAAACCAGAGTATAGGTACACTAGGTACAGAGTACTAGGCTATCTATTGCTGTGAAACTGGCATCTGACAGTAGTTATATTTATTATGCCAGAGAGAGGGTGGAAGCGACAGACCGCATCAAGCTCTGAAACACCCTGAATTGTTAACGATTATGTGTCAACTTTGGAATCGCAAATACTTTTAGATAAGAGGCCAAAAGGTTAACCGCGAGGTTTTTTACGAGTGTCATTGATTGATATTTATAGGTTGTATCTATTAAACTAAAAAGTAGACATATTTAGTAGTTAAGTATGTTCTGGACCATAGACGGTTTCCTCAGCTGTAATACATACGCTGAGTTCTGGGAGACCTGTATAATCCGTTTTTAATTTTGGCTGTTAATTTTCCATCACAAACAGAATAGATATATATTTATGTATTTTCTTATTTTTAGGGTTCCGTACCAAAATGGTAAAAAAGGAACCCTTATGGTGAGACTTCGTTGTCTGTCTGTCACAGCAGGTTTTCTCAGCAACTACAAATGCTATTAACTTGAAATTTGGCGTAGTTGTACAACTTGCTTGCCCGCATTTGTTTTTAGTAAAAAAAATATGAAATCAATTTTATAAATAATTTAAAAGGGGTCTAGAATGGGGGGTTGAAAAAGGAAAGTGGTTTTATTATATGAAATGTGGTGTCATATGAAAAGTCTTAATCTACACATTTCAAAACTATTTTTTTTTAACTTTTCTGTGATGTACTTTTTGATTCATAGACAAAAATTTACAAAAAATGTCCGTTCCCCCCCTTATCTCCGGAGCTTATTAATCAAAAAGATCTGAAGAAATCTTGACGTGTAGATAATCACTTATATTTTATGGGAAAAATAAAATGAAGTGTTCGTTACTTACAGTTTTTGAGAAATAACAAAAAACTAATCTGTATTAAAATTTTATCTAGTCAAAACGGACCTTATTGCCTAGAAAATAAAGCTCATAACAAAATGAGTATTTTCTTTTGCGGTTATCAAGCATATTATCCGAAATGTTCTTGCCCGGTTTTTAAATATTTAGTTCCAATCTGTAACTACTATTTTAATATGTATTTAAATGCAGGTTTATAAAAAATACACATCAAATATTGACTGACAGCAAAAGTTAAGCTATTTCGGCTTTCCCCTTTTACGGCCCGGGATGATGGCTGTGGCGACGGATTACCCTGCCTAACAAAATGATGTGATATATCAAAGTACCCATGAAAAAACTTTTAGTAAAAGCCTGCCTTAAACCAGACCATAATAATGTAACAGAACAGAACAGTTATTTAAAATTGCAATGTTATAATATTAACTATACTAATTTATAAATGTGGAAGTAACTCTGTCTGTTTGTGTCGCTTTCACAGCTAAACTGGCTGATCCGACTTTCCGAGGAAGGCATAGGGTGCTTTTGATCCCGGGAAATTGGACAGTTCTTGAGGGAATAGCGATATAACGACTTCTACGCGAACGGAGTCGCGGGAAACAGCTAGTAGTTCATATTATTCTTTAACAACTCACCGGACAAAAGTTAGGCAGTAATTATGATATGTCGTGATGGTTTCTCAAAGAAATAAAGACAGCAAAAATCTTTTTGAAGACTGCGGAGTCACCGAGGGAGTTTCGATTAACGTTCGGTTTCTCGAGCTAAGTAGGTGCCCCTCGGGATCTCGACTCGTGTGTTTCTAAAGTCCTTTTAACCCTTTCGATTTTGTACAAAAGTAGAATGTGCTTTAGGCATTAGGTAGGTAACTTGATTGCTGATTTTTTAAAGTTAATCTTAATTAAAGAAAGAATTACATTTATTTGTATCAAAACACAACGAGGAACAAAGAAATACGCCTTAAAAGCTTGTAGTTATGAAATGTTAATCTAAATAACAATAATAATGAATTTTCGCTAACAAAGTGTAACGCAGAGCGTACTGTAAAAAAGTGTACTTTAAGAGGATTGTGAAGCTAAAAAATTCCATTCAAAATGCGATAACGTTTCTCTCCCCTGAACCTAGTCTGACATTTACGATTTTTGAAAATCTGTAGATATTATGAAAAATAGGTCTGTACATTTTGCTTTTTACGATAATATTTTTTGGAAAGAAAAAAGAACGGAAACGTACAGACCTAGTTTTAAATAATAACTACAACATATTCAAAAATCGTGAAAATTGGACTTGATTTGAGAGAGGGGTGAGAAACATTCTATGGCCCGGAGGTTTATGGTATCAGTATGGAACATTTTTGACAGATACGCGATAAGCGTCTCGGTTCACAATCCTTTTCATAGATTTTTTATTTTTAAAAGTTATGGTTTAATCGTTTAGGTGTTTAAGTAATTCGTAGTTAGGTAGGATTTACTGTCGCAAAATGTTTTCCTGCCATCTACATATGCCGTTTTAATATGGTTACCTGTTACCGAGGCAGAGAAGGGTCTAAGTAATACGAGTTTTATGAAGTGACCCGATTAGCAAAGAGATGTGTTTAACAGAAAGGTCCAGTTTAAAAAATCTTACCATACCTTGTATTAGTTCCTGAAATTCTGATTTTTGTCGAGTTGTTTAGGGTATTCACCTAACAGACTGTCCAAATTTTCGACCTTGAGCGCCGAACGCAACCTTTTCAAACATAAAAAAACACCGCGAATGTTTTGACCATTATTCTATAGTAAGTAGATAGGTCGGAATTAAAACTACGTAAAGAAAAAAAATTGTAGAGCATTCATCGCCAACACTTATAGAAAGCCACTCATTAAAACTAAAAATCCCACGAGCCCAAACTACTCATTTAGTTGTATAGCAACCACACAAGGGCACACTACAAGCAGCTTTCTCAGCTTTTCTTTAGCAGTTAGATGGCAGCATACCATATTTCCGTACATGTTCACAATTTTTCGTAGTGCACAATGCAGAGAATAGCAGCAAAAGTATGTAGATAAGTATGTAGTTATTTAGTTCTCTGCTAGCGAATAACGCTGTGCGGTTTCAGCATTTTGGCTTTCCTAGATTTTGTTCAGCTGTACCTTTTGTTGTATTTTTCTTTTTCTGGAATCAACGACAACTTTCTTTATTTCCAATAGTTCCGTTTACTTAAATGGTGTGCTGTTGGTTGTCGGTGCCAAGTTCTTTAACTACGAGTATTTAGTTTTTCTTAGATTTTTTTCGGGGGAGAAAATATCTTAACTTGATGAGTTATCGTCGTAATACATATTTCCTAAATTACTTAATCCATTAATTATACTTACGTAAACGTATTTTGTAGTTTAAAATGCTCTGTGTATGTACCTATACGAAGTTGCATAAGCGTTGTACATTCATGATTTAAAATTAAAGCCTCTATAATAGGTTTTCTTGGTAAATAATTCTAAGTTATGCGTCAAGAACTTTGTTGCCCTTTTGGCACAAAGCAAATACAATTTGTTGTGGAACTCCTTCGTCAAAAGACAACTCGCCCCTCGGGAAAAACAACAGCAGTCCCGACTCAGACGAGTCAATTTCCGATGAGAACCGGCAGTAATACCGGTTTAATGTACCTGGAGTCTGCTTCGTCGAGTATTACATCGAGAGGGGAAGTACTTTTAGTATTGTTACTTAGAAAGGATTATTTTTACGATCATTTAATTTGTGTGATTCCATTATTTCTCGCGTCAGTGTTGGACAAATAATAACTTGTCCGTTACGGGGATTGTGAACCTGAACCTTTCCATACAAAATGTAATAACGTTTCTCTCCACTTAAACCTAGTCTGATCTTTACGATTTTTGAATATGATATAGACATTTTGGGAAAAATATTTCTTGAAACAAATAAAAAGCTTAATAAATTCTACATTTAAACCACACCTTTAACACAACTTTTTACACAAGACTTTTTACCGATTTCGGTCATCGTGACTGAACTTTAATAGAACTTTTTTTTTATACGCGTCATGATAAAATTGTAACACATATTTAGTCCATTTAATTAGCAAAAAGTAGTTTTTAATGAATAAAATGAGTTATATCTTTGAATTGTGGAAATGGCATAAAAAGACTGAATCAAGATGTAAAATAACGAACTTATTATAAACCATAAACACTCTTACTGGATACATTTTAGGTTGTTAAGATTTTGAACCTCTAAATACAAGACACCCTGTATATTAAATGTACGTGAATCTTTATCTAAATTCACAATGATCACATGATACCCTGATAACATACATAACACACAAGAACTATCATATTTCTTAATAAAACGTGATGAAAAACTAACAAAATAAGCATTTACTTTTGGATTGGTTCCTACATTTTATTTTTTTCAGTTATGCCTTATTATTATAATATAACTACCCGGAAGGCCGAGCGTTGCTCGGGTTGAAAATTATGGCTTGATAGATCCATTTTTCGCCCCCTATTTTTCAAATTACAAACAACGAAATCGTTAGAGCCGTTTTAGAGAATGTGATTGCAAATATATATTAAATACATATACAAATATTGCTAGTTTCATTTCATTGGCTTAGAAATGATACAAGCTACTATCGCGGTAATGTAGATAGTTCCAATGGGAAAATTAAAAAATAGGTACGTTACGAAGTTAGTGGTAAAACCTTACCTGTACTCAAATGACTCAACCTTAACTTTGTAATAAGATTGTGTATTATGTTTAGAATATCATTTTTGTATTTTTACTTTTAAATAAATATCTCATCTTATCTTATCTTTAAGGTCTTCCTATTAATATTTTGTTCATTCTTTGTTACTTACTGAATAATTTCATTACGCATTATACTTATAAAATCAAATAGTCTTGGACGCACTAGTAAATTAATTACCGCATACTCCGCTGAAAATGTTAATACATTTTGGTTCTTTTTATTATTTTATTAGTAGGGATCGGAAATTCTAATGCTTATTTACTATGGCTTCAGCGTAGGTATTTGAATAGTATGGAGGTGGACTCAATAAATTTTAGTTAATAAACACAGTACAGATCTACCAATTATTATTTCATTTATCTGCAAATTATTTAAATAACGAATTAACGTTATAGCTACTTATAGCAGCAAATTTACGTAAAATTTTATCCTAAATATATAATAATGATACGAACTAGGCATATTTCTGCCAAATTGGACAATTACAAAAACAAAAGTGCGAAAGTAAACAGGTAATTGATTAGTTATCACCTATAATTACAGATATCTCAAACTTTTCGATGCTGTTAGATATAAAGAGTAATAAAAAGAGTAAATTCTAGACTAATTACTGAACTCATTGATACTGCTGCGGCTACTTTAACTTTATGAATTAAGCACATACATCGTTACATCTGTGTATCAAATTGTGTAGGTACTTACAAAAATAGCCAAAAATAGCAATAACCTAAATATTTTTGCAAGATTTTTATTATATTCTCGTGACGGTCTCCCGGAACTTACATTATCAAAAAGTATTTTTTAAGAAGCCGACTCCATATTTACTAACTTTTCCGGGAATTCACCAACTTTAGGTAAATAAGCATTGGAATTTCCGATCCCTGTTTATTGGCTTTTAAGATATTTTATCAATATACTTTTAAATATACTTAAATATTTATTTGTAAATAATAATTGAGTTACTCTTAACAAATATACCTTCGGTTGCTGTATCGTTTTTGCGATTTTTCATAAGGTATATATTTTTTGTAAGAAGGTTTAAAATGGCGTGAAAATGAAGAGGCCTTTACCCTGCAGTGGGTGGATGGGAGCTGGAATGATGATGATAATGATATATTGTTTTCTGATCCCATTATTTTTTTAAGAAACTATAAGTTAGGACAGGTCTGTTTCATAAAAAATAAGAAAATTTAATGGGTTCCAAAAAATACATATCGGGCAAACGTTTTTTGGACTTAAATCAAACCGTAACCGTCTAACAAGTATAACAGATATCATTTTTAATCAGACCCATTTAGAAACGCGGCATCTGCAATAAAAATATTACTACATACAATTTAATTTAAAGTTCGAGAATCATTGAGAATGAAGGCAACCGCAGAAATATCTCCAAAGTATTTATACGGCTTAAACAATCAGTAGCCCTTTTACAAAGTTTGTGGCTCCAAAACAAAAACGAGATTATTAAAGGCTCATCATCAGGTTGATATCGTTTGGACCGAGTAATAATTATTCCCAGTACGAGCCTGGCCGGGTTGTAGATCACATATCAAATTACATAGTTATAAAATTGCTCAACCCAGTTACTTTTCTATATAAACATAATTACTAAGTACGCTATTATTAACTATAATTTACGGCGATAGTTTACGTCCTGTAAGCCAACGTTTTATATGCAATAATTGGCCTGTGCTACGCAGGTGCTACGAGCTTGCTACGGGCTTGCTACGGCTACACCAAAAAGTTCTTAGGAACTTTAACAAACATTCAAACTAATTTAAAACTTAAAACTCTCAATATGGCCTAGGAAAACTTAAGTCGCCTACTTTCATAAAAAAATAAAAAAATGTCATGGAATCAAGGTGGACTCCTCTTGTTTATTAATAATGTCAGTCTTTAAATCATATTTTTGCCAAAAATATGCTTATTATGCTGTAGAGGCACATGGTACCTGGTTTCGAAAATCCAATCCATTTCTTTTTCATTTGGTGTCCATTTATTAAATAGTTTTTTTTAAACTTTACTTAACTTTAATTAATTTCAAAACTTTTATATTAACTTAAACTTAACTTTAAATAATTAAACTCAAATATTTAATACCTGTGCTCCACACGAAAATAATGTTCAATATTCACAATATTTTTTCACGAAAGCCGTTTAAATTAATTGCTCCACGGATGCTTTTCATGATATAGTAATGTGACATTAGCCTCGTCATTTACTCAACGAGGGCCGTATTAATGGCATGCTTTTAACGGCGCGGAGAGTCGTCTCCGGCTCCGCGCGGGGCCGAACGGCAGCGGTGCGGGAGCAGTGCGAGAGCGGCGCGGGCGGCCGCGGGGAGCGCGTGGGTCGCACTGCCACTGCCGGCGCGAATAATCCATACCCGAGCGGCGGAGGCTGTGTCACCGGACCGGCGGGCGGCCGCGCGAGCCTGCGACTGCTCCCGCCGAGCCCTGCGCCCTGCACCCGCCGCCGCCGCCGCCGCCGCCTGCGCCCCTTCATGTTGACACAATTCCAAATAATTTTAGAATCTGTGCAGCGATATGCGTTCCTTCACGCTATGCACCACTTGACTTCTCGTCCGTGCATACTCACGTACTTAAGTTGTTAAAGTTATTGGTACATCTGTTAGCATTAAACTTAAAACCACTACCCAACTTCACCAAAACTAAGTAGGTAATGAAGTAAGTTTCTTTGACAAACATTCATCAATACATGTTCACTTGGTATATTGAAAGAGTTTGCAAAGAAAAATCGTTAGATTACGTAAGTAGCGGAACAGGAAAAATATTGTATGAGAAGAATTTTGTTGATCAACATCGTGAGCTAGCTGTCCCGACGAGAGATTTGTAATCTTTGATCTTCGCTCGGCCTTTATTCGTTTAATAGGGAGCCATAGAGCAATAAAGTTAAAAATTCAGAGTAGCTATCTATGTTTTACGCTTCATCCAATAGGAATTGAGCAATAAAATGAGTCTGCGGGCTGGATGTTTTGTTCTACTCTGTTGCGATAATAATAAATAACGTTGACGTGACCAGTTTATTAGTCGCGCATTTAGGAAGGTGGTCGACGAAGGAAACAAGATTTCTGATTTCTGGCGCTCCCTTGCAGATAAAGGGTCTTAAATGAGATTCTCGGTGAAATATATCGCATGAAGCAGAGCCGTAATGTAAAAGTTACATCCGGCGCAGTACCTGTGCCGAGTCCCATTTGTTTATTAACCATATCCTTTGTGCTCAAATGGCTTTTCAGAATGATTTAATGCCTCCGAAGTTGGTTCGCGGCTGATTTCAATAGATTTTTATTTATGACTTAAATTAATGGTTCTCCTGTTTTGAAAAACAGAGGAATGGTAAATCTGCTTCAAGTGGGACTAAATTTTTTGTCTCATCGATCAAAAAGTTTGGAATGATAATCGTCCGTCGCTAAAGTTACTCGCGGCGCTTCAAGTTTTATTGCGGGGGAAATTTTCTAGATATTATATAAATGTAACGGAATTTCACCCAGAGAAAGGGCGGAAAGGTAAGGAGAAAAGTGGATGAAGGGCTCGTACACTCTCGAGAGTAAAGTAAAAGATGTTTGGGTCGCGGCGACTGACGTGTACATTTATGAAAGCTTCGCACCCTTCTCAATAAAGGCGCTGATTTGCTCGCACTATCACGCGATCTACGGCTGCTTACACCGAGCGTCATAATTCCGATACAAGTAATTTGAATTACGAGCCAAAATAGCTTGTTTATTCACCTGCCGTTTATTGCTGTATATCCACA